>OZ007587.1:477054902-478254902 GCA_963931845.1 Maratus michaelseni
CAATATTTCTGAACCAAAATTATGCATGGCCATTGGATACATACTTTATATAATATATAAACTTTTCAAAGTTTTAGTACAAAGATAACTTTTTTTTAATTAAATGTGCTCATTATTTATCTCTGAGCATAGAAGTTAATAACAGAAAGAAAACAATTTTAAGACACAAACTATCTAAAAATTAATATTGTTTTTAACGAAAATTTTCCCAAGCAATGGATCTATGATTGTTAAATCATATTAAAAGTTCAAAACACAGGCATAATTTTAAGTATATTAAATTAAAACACTAGTATGTTGTATAATCATCACAAGACTTTCTTCATAATCATTCCAATATATTGATTTAAATAGATCCTAACACCAACTATTATGAAGATGAAGTATAGTGGATTTATTTGAATTTAATATGGAGTTACAGTGATCAGTAAATACAGTTAACGTAGACATATATTAATAATCCAGAAATACTTTTAAAGGTATGCGTGTATGCAATTTTTTTCCAATGATCTGTTACATCAAAAACACAAAAAATGTCTAACTGACCAAATTTGTCTAAGGAGAATTGATTAAAAATAAATAAATAAAGTGTAACTTTTTCAAAATTATTTTTTTTAAAAAAGGTGTTTTATTGACATAATTTTATTTCTTACTTAATTTTGAACACTTTGGCAATTTACATTGCCCCATTACTCCCATCATGTAAAAAAATTAAAATGTGTTTCAATCTTTTGGGACATCATGTATATATGTCAGTCCTGAGTAATGGTACATACCCAAAGAGAAATATAGGAAAATATGGAAACACTTTAAACAGAAATTATGACAAAAATGATAAGCAGACATTGTGTGGCAAAAAATTAGCATAGACATGTTATAATAAAAAACTTATATGATTTCTCACTATCGAATTTTGATTTAGAAAAAAATCCAAAACACTTTGTGACAAAAATTTAGGACTTGTTTACTTTCCCAAATCGCTATTGCTGAAACTGTTTTAACAATATCTATTTGGGAAAGTATGCAAGTCTTAAATTTGCAATACAATCAAGCATGTCGGATTTCCTTGTAAAACAAAGTTCGAAATTCATACACAACATAATTGAAAATAAATGGTACCAATATAAAAGTTTGAAACAATATCTGGCAATTTGTTCTTTGTGCTCAGTCAAAATCCGAATTTATTGATTTATTAATTTATTATAAACAATTTTTTTTAAATATTTAACACATTTATTAGTGGAGTGTAGTCAGTTTGCTAATAAATAAATTAAAATAACATTTAATTCATGTATACATAAAAAAAAAAATCATGAATTGTTTAATGGAACCAAAATGCAAAGTATCATATATATAGTATATTCTTAATGTTAATCCGTAATAATATTACAGGTGTAGTATTCTGAATATTAAATCTTTAAAACTAATCTGAACTTATTAAAAACTTCGACTTATTTCTATCCTGTTTATATTAATAAGTGAAAAACTTTTAGAGTAAATAGTACAAGTAAAGACATATTCATTTAAAATAAATTATGTTTACTTATATTCAAACAATTCAAAACAAGCATTATCATATGAATGCAAAGGTTAAAAAAAAAATACATCACCAAGATTAGTAATGCAATGTTGAATTCAAGGGGTGATATTCCCTACAGATGATTTCGGATTTTACATTTATTAATGATCTAGAAATGAAAAATCACCCCCGAAACTCTGTAATGTTCTAAACCCGAAGCTGCAACCCCTCCCCCCTCCCTTAGAAAAATATATGTAATCAACACTGCAATAAAGGTACGTTATATTCAATAATAATCTTACGATTTTGCTGAGCTATTTTATTTCACATAAAGTAAAGTTGCCGGCATTCTGTTTTCCGACTATTTAAAGTATATAACATTGCACAATTAAATGTTATGCATATTACATTAAAGCGGAAAAATGATTAATACTTACATTCGATAGATTATCCAGCGTAAATGGATTAAACATTACTACTTAAGAAAAGCTTAACAAAAGTAAAGTAAAATAAAAGATTCGCAATGAAAATTACGTTTGTTTTTATAATTAAAGAATATATAACAACACGCACACGAGTTAAAACCAAAGTAATGGAATTCCTTTGTGTACAGCTGCGCGTCAAAGTACGTTTTGAGTAAGACCGCGACTACCACGTGACTTTCAACCACGGTAGCCCTTTGCGTCAGCCCCGGGCTTTAAAGATAACTGTAGAATTTTCCAGAGCCTTCAGATGCTAGAAATTACCAGAAAGTGCTTTAACTTTCGATAGAGAACCTAAGCGAGAAAGGATCCCAATGTACAGGTATAAGGGGGGGGAGGGTTGCACAAGTCGCCAAATCCGTCGCCAACTTGGCGACATTTGGCGATATATCGCCAAATTTGGCGACAAAAATAAGTTGCCAAAACCATCGCCAACTTGGCGATAAACCCATTCCTTGGCGATTTTTCCATAGACTTCTTATAAAGATGAGGGTGTAAGGTCGTTTTTCTTGCAAAGCATCTGAGGCCTTTAGCATTGAGTTACATGATGCTCAATAGGAAATACATTAATAATACTGCAATTTTCACAATAATAAAATAAAATAAATTTAAACAAATGGAATATTTACAGATATATACAAAATTCATAACAATATAAAAAATTATATTTCTGCTTTACACAAATTAAATTAAAAATCTAGTATATGTTTTTTATATTTACTTCAGTGCTCTACACATTTTATTTGTACATGTGTATAAAATTTTGTACCAGTACAGTTATACTTTTGAAATAAATAAAAATAATTATCATTTATTTAAAAACACAGAAGTAATTTTCCCTTCTAAGAAACAGTGATAAGTGAAACCCTTTCACTCACTCCAGGGCCCTTCCAGGATTGTCATTACACATGAGGCTTCTCCAAAGTACATGCTATTTAAGCATGTATCTGTTGATCACACTGGCAGCTTGTTTTATCATATAACCACTACAATGCAGAATTATCGAATGTTTTTTTTTTTTTTTTTTAGTTGCATCTACTTTTTGTGATTCCCCCCCCCCCTCCCCCCCAAAAAAGGTCTTCACAGTAAATTGCAAAATAAATGTACAAAAAATTGTAAATGTTTTCTATATGATTGATTCCACATCAAAGTTTGATGCAGGTTTTTTTTTTTTTTCTCTCTCTCATGGGTACTTTTTTTTTCATAATTATAGTTTTGAGAAAAATAAAATGATGTACCAAAAAATCAAGTTGCTTTTAAATTCAAACTATGCTATATATATATATATATATATGTTTTACTGCTAAAGTTTTCCTTTTTGGTGAGCTTATTTTATTTGCAAATTACAAATTTTAAATCCCAACAATTTAAATAAAAATTTAAAGTGTTCGCTTTTATAAAAAATATAATTTTGTGAAGGGACTTCTTTTATTAAGAATAATTTTGTGAAGTGGTCCCAATTTTTGCCAGGGGCAATCCCTGATTTTGCAAATAGATCACAAAAAAAGGTACTTTTATGTTAGCCGGGCACAAATCTTGTCAATAGCTTTTTTTTACCCCTTCAGCCATAGCACCTTTTATTTTTCATTTACTTAAATTAGAAACAATGTCTTGATGTTGAATTTTTTTTTTTTTTGTATTATTCCATTTATTATTATTATTATTTTAAATAAATGAGTGAAAGGCATGTACTTTAAATATATATATTTTAAATGAAAAATTCATATTTTAAATAAAATGAATGATAAGTCCATATTTCAAAAGAAATGAATAGAATACGAATAATGGTGATAACAAGAATATTTAGCAATTTATCTCATGTGTTAGGCTGACATAAAGCACCCAAATGTGTTGTGAATTTGAACAACTGGTTCAAACAGTACAAGGCTTAGATTCAGTGTCTCTTCATCCGTAACATGCAAATAAGTACACTGAGTTGCCCTCAGCTAGTTTAAAAATTAAAATAGGAGAAAAGTGGGAGAGTTGTCACTGAATAAGTATAAAAGTAAAAAAGTTTTAAAAACCATTCTTTTAAAAGCATTTAATGCTTATAATTAAAATCACGCTTAATTTCAGGATTCTGTTTATTTTGTTTCAAAAAACTCCTTTTACAATGCATTAATTTGGCATGGCTCCAACAATGGAAAATTCACCGCTTTGATTTACACTTGATAAAAAGTGTGAGTTACTGAATTTATTGAAAAAGCATTTTTGCTTTCTTTTTAAGAAAACAGAAAAGGCGATAAAAGCATTTTTTTAAACTGTGCATCCAGGATTTCTAAATTGTTTTCTCAATAAAAAATTATTACTTTCTTTATTCTTTATTTATATTTTATTTTCTATCTTTTAGTGTTTAAAATATTTCTATGCTGCAGTTTCACAGCTAGTTAGCATATTTTAGTGAGTGTGGTTTGGTTCATAATAAACTTTGTTGTTGTTGTAACCATAAAGAATATTTGGTGATTTATCTACTGTGGCCAATAGAAAAGTACCTTAAAATACATTTATTATTTTATAATTAAAGGTGAACAATATATATATATCAGGTTTGAAAAGCTTAGTACTATTATATTTTTTTGCAAATAAATATTTTCTTGTCAGAGGGGCTCTGCCCACTCTATGCTAATACATGTGTCTTAATTTAAAAGAAAAAAGTACCAGGGCCTTAAAATTCTGCTGCACTAACAACGTAGCATAACACTCCCTCGATCCACATATTTGTATTTCATACATTCTTCGCAAAATTTTAAGCATATTTTTTCTTCAGCAAAAAAAATCTTTTAAAAAATATATCTACGTATATAAATAGCTGTCAACTATTCCACTTTTTTGTTACTGCTACTTCCGAAATCCCCTTTGATTACCTTCGCTTAATCTTGACATGGCTTAATCGCAGAATTTTACTATTAAATAAGGTCAATATTACTATCCGGATTTAGTGGTAACACAAATAAGGATTAGTTGGTAACTATGCATATACAGGTGGTTATCAAAATAATGGAAACACCCTAGATTTTGAAGGAATTCTTTATTAATATGGCGTAGGACCGCCTTTGGCATGTAATACAGCTTGGATTCGCCTGGGAATCGAATCATACAAACTCTGAATAGTGTTTAGAGGAATATTGTACCATTCTTCATGGAGGTATTGTGAAAGTTCCGTGAGAGATGCCGGTGGAGGATATCGATTCCGGATTGAAAGCTCTAAAATAGACCACAACGGTTCGATTATGTTGAGGTCTGGGGACTGTGCGGGCCAAGGTAGATGTTCCACCTCATCCTCATGTTCATCATACCATGATTGGACAACTCTGGCTGCATGAATAGGGTCATTATCATCCTGGAAAATTTCATTTCCTGCAGGAAACAAAATTTGCATCATGGGATGGACCTGGTCAGCTAAAACTTCTCTATACTTCTCCCCAGTGATCCTTCCTTTCAGGGTTACGATTGGACCAGCAGAAAACCATGACACGGCTGCCCATACCATGACCGATCCACCTCCATGCTTGACAGTTGGACGGATGCAATCAGGATCATACGCTTGTGCAGGTGTTCTCCAAACATGTACCCGTCCTGTTGTGGGGAAAAGTGTGAAAGATGATTCGTCTGACCATATAACAGTCTTCCACTTATCAATCGACCAGGTTTTGTGGTTGTGGCACCACTCTACACGACGTTTGGCATTAGCATCTGTGACAAGTGGCTTGGGAATTGCTGTTCTGCCGTAAATGTTCTCTTTATGAAGGTATCTCCGAACTGTAATTGTTGACACTGGAGAATCCAGATGCTGATTGAGCTCTGCGGTCACTTTGGCTGCAATTGTTTTCTTTTTAGACATTACAATCCGCTTCAATACCCGTCGGTCTCTTTCACTCAGCTTCTCCTTCCGTCCACTATTTTGCTTTGCTGAGCTTGTCTTTCCGCGCTGTGTGTATGCTGTCATGACTTTAGACACCGTACCTCTAGAAACGCCTATAAGCTGGGATGTTTCGGTCACCGTTGCTCCAGCTAGTCGGGCTCCTACAATTTGGCCTCTTTGAAAATCTGTGAGGTCTGACATTTTACGCTTCTGACAAAAAAAATCAAAACGTAGACAACTCTTCTAGAGCTCTCTCATTCTACCTAATACATGTACTTTTTATATTAAAAAAAAATCTGGTAGCTAAGATTATATTTTAATGCTTACGAAGGGAATTCTTAAATGTCCCTTTCATTCACAAGTGTTTCCATTATTTTGATAAGCACCTGTATATACAGTAAAATCGAATGAATGAACAAATAGCAAAAACATTTATAAAAAAAATTTCAAAAAATCTTTCTTGCTAAGCATTTTTTTTAACAACCAACAATATACAACATACACGAATATTCTGGTGCACAATAAGCTCTGGCTAATATCTAAGTGTTCACTGAAAATAAAGAAGTACCAGAGCTGAGCTCCATCATGAATTAAGCACTGCTAATACGTTAATTATAAAAGTAACATATCTTTACATACTCTCAAATAACTTTTAAAAGACAGTTTGGTAGGAAAAGAAAGTTTTGATTGCTAGATATCTGGTATTCACTTATAAAATTGATGTAAAATAAATATCCCAATAATATTGAACATCTGGTGCAATTCAAATCCATCAAAGCAAAATAATCTGATGATTTCGAATTATAAACAAATGTCTTTGAATGTTCAAGTGTACAATTCTTAAAATAAAAAATAACGCTAAGGGGCCATTCAAGTATTATGTAAGCAGTAAGGAGGGGTTCAAGGTTTGATTATTTTTGCTGACAGGTGGGAGTGGGGGTCACGACAATTCTTATGAAAGCATTACACAACGAAGCAACTAAATCTCAGCAACGACAAGAAAAGAAGCATGATGGGAAATGAGCATTCTGCAGTCCGCTCGGAACTTCAAACACACAACATTTCTATGATTCCTGTTAAAAATTTTAGTTATGATGCCTAATTAAGTTAGGGCCTATTGTTAAGTTTTATTGTTCAATGCGATAAATAACAATATATTAAAACCATTTTGCATTCTTTAGATACCACAACTGCTATATATGCCTATTTATATAAATTTGTAAGATTAATAGTGTAAATTAATGGTAACTGTTTTTTCTTGGCAAACAGTGTTGACGTACAAACCCAGGTAGCACAGCAATATCGGCCAATATCGGAAACAGCGATTTTGCAATATCGGCAAACACCGGACCTGTCGATATTGCATGGCTAGCTTTTTTTTCAATATCAGCCTATATCGGGACCCAATGTTGACCGATATCGGTGAATGCCGGACCAACCGATATCGGTGAATGCCGGACGGCCGATATCGGTGAACGTCAGACCGACCGATATTGGCCAAAACTGGATTCAACACTATAAAATGGCAAATCTTTTTTTTCTCATCTAGAGAGATATTGATTACCTGTCTTAGCAAAATATTAGAAATCAATAACTCTTTACATTAGGAAAAAAAAGATTTTACCATTTTATATTGGTGAGTCCAGCTTTGAATTAGCTAATCCATGTATATATAAGCATCTGAAATGCCACATGGATTAACTGTTTTGTTAATGTTTTGTTGTTTTGTTTTTATTATTATATCCATTAGATATAATTGTAATATTAAAGATTATGAATGATATAATACTAAAAAGCATTTTATTAAATTTAATATTAATAAAATAATTTATTCAAAATTTTATAATAGCTACATTTTGATGTTTTTTCTTTTTTTTTCAGTTTCAGTGTTCTATGTGAAAACATTAAAATGTAAAAAAGAATTAAATGTTACTTTTCTCATTAAAAATAAAAAATCATATTATATCCATAATAATAATTTGAATTTGTGGAAGTGTATACATTTGAAAATTGAAAATTGTAACATACAGCATTTTTTTTTTTTTTTTTTTTTTTTTTTTTTTTGCCATATTACCAATTTTTTATATATATTTTTTTCACATAATCAATAGAAGTATTTAAGAATTTATTCTTTTCTGCTCTTACCATAAATATAGATCTTCAGATTTATTTAATTGTATTTATATAAACTTTGAAAAAAAAAAGTAATCTTCTGGCAAAATTTAATTGAAAACAATTCGTTAAAATTACTTATGTAAAAATCCACCTGTTGTATAACTTTTAAAATTGAATTACTTTATATTAAAAATTATCAAAAATCAATACAAAAATTTATTAGTTTCAAATTTTTTCTTTGAAAAAAAAATTATATCTTATCTTTAGGACTCTCTTCATTCTGAATCAGAGACTCATGTATACAAGGGGATAAACACTCGGTTGGAATTCTATATTATTAAGTGAATATCATATTTTTCATTAAATTTTAATAAGTTTTAATTAAAATTACTTTTTAATGGCAATTTTAAATAGAAAGTGCAACTGAAATGACCATTTAAACAGTCAATAATATTTTACAAAGGCATTAAACAAAGTCAGGAAAGCTATTCTTTTCTCGAAATTATGTACAATTAATGCATTTGAAATAGAAATTTTAAAAGAGCTTAGCTTTCAAATATCACAATAATTTATGTATGTTTTACTAAAATTTCAATTTTAATTGGATTTTATTAATTGTTTCACAAAGCCTTTAAAATTAATTTTTAATGATTTTAAAGATTTGTAAATTTATTTTATAAATAGTATTCTATTAAAATATCTCAAACATGGAACACTAGTTTTAAAAGTGCTAAAACAAAACTCAATTATTATAAATAAATAAAACTTCCTAAAAATTGAGTCATTTGAGCCAGGTGACAAAGCAAGACACCTTATATGGCAACTTTCCTTTTGCAATTCTTTTCTGGAGAATGATTGGCGTTAGGCTTAAGGGGACTCTTCACTGACACGAAAACACCTGCTTGCTAATGTTAAACCTATGGACAGGTTCTTTTCTAATTTCTCGTTTAAATTTGAATATTTTTAAACATTTTTTTTTTTTCATAAGATAGCTGAGGTCAATCTCAACTATCCAATGAAAAAAAATATATATCACTTAAAAATATTTAAAATTAAACAGGAAATTAGAAAAGAACCTGCCCATAGCTTTAACAAGCTAGCAGGTGTTTTCGAATCATTGAACAGTCCTCCTTAATGTCTTCTGATCGCTAAATGACCTGCTGTCGTGAATAAGATAAATAAAACATGGCAAAAAATTATAGACCATTGCGGGGGTACAGCCGCTGCATTTATTTGAAATTGCAACATATCAAATTAAACTTTTTTTTATTCACCAACTATCACTATTTATATTATCATATTACAAGCAAATTTTCTCCAAGTCATCTATTTCTCGTTCCTATGTTCTCCTTCTTTTCCTTTGAAAACAGTTTTCATCCCAATTGGCAGATCTCACAGGACTTTTTCAATGTGGCTGGAGTTAACAGTTGTTTTTGCTTTATCAAACTTCATTTTCACACTCACTAGAAAAGTAGAATGAGCAAAAATCAAAATTTGTCCAAGTGAATTTTCATCATGAAAACTAATAACTTATTACTACTTATACTATGCTTACTTATTTTCCTTTTTATTTACAAACTATGTAATGTAAATGCTAGATTTTAATTTAATAGTAAAAAATTATAGCTTGAAAATTATTTTTTTCCCAACCGAAATATTTAACCAAACTTGTGTTAATATATTTTATCTTTTTGACTGTCTTCACTCTGAACTTACTGATTCTAGATTTTTCTGCATAATATGAAGCCAATCTTCTGAACATACAATAATTATTTATAGAGATATAAAGAAATTATAGTGAATAAGAACAACAAAGTACCTAAAATTACTTAATTGGCAGCAAGACTTTTATAAAAATGGTTACCAATGAAACACAGGATAGTTCAGAATGCAATTATCAAAATTTTGTTTTCACCATGAAAACCAGAGTTAGAAACGTAATTTTTTTAATTTTAATGTATGAATGATAATCAAAATAGTTTTGTTTAGCTTTAGTGTGTTTATAGTATAAATGACACTTATTAAGTGCGTGGGATAGTGGCACTACAACAACAAAGTACCTAAAATTAATTAATTTGCAGAAGTATTTTTAAAAAAGGAAATGTTTACCGATGAGCCACAGGATAATTCAGAATGCAACTATCAAAATTTGATTTTTACTATCTTAAAACCGCAGACTAATCGAAACTAACATGCTATTTTTAGGAAAACTTAATTTAGTATATATATATACATATATAAAAAAAAGTTTGTTTCCACATCGATATTATTTTTGACGTTACTTCAATAAACTTACTCCATTTTCTTCTTTTCCGCACAGAAGCGATACTCCTATTCTTTCAATAGATTGTAGATCTTCAAGGTAAAATTTCAATCCAAAATATTTTTAAAAGTAGCAGCTAGCACAGAGGAACATCAAATTTTACGCGCTTGCAGAAGATCACTCATGGTAGTGGTTTGTTACACAATAAAACTACACACTCGTGATCTTCAGAGAGCAATCAAACCCGGGGATATCCATCAGACATTGATTTCTTCATCTGTTTCACTTTTCATAGATTGAGATATTAGTTCTTGGCAGAAGTGACGTCAAAAATAATATAAATGTTCCCTCGAAAGTAGTTTTTACCAAAAGCAGAATATGGTTAAAAGTGTGATGTATGTCACAGAACAATGGGCTTCTTTACAGAACATTTCAAATTCTCAATTTCAGTGAAATTTATCATTCAGTCTTAGTAAAAAAGTACAAAATTCATCAGTGGATCACCACAAAAATACAAAGTTTGTCACATATAAAACCAAAAACTTTCTGCGCACATAAATATTGGGTCAAAAACTTTCTGCAAATCAATTTAATGTTTAATAAAATTAACAATTTATTAATTTTATCTTTTTGACTGTCTTCATTCTGAATCTAAGTCTGAACTTACTGATTCAACCACAACTATTTTCTGTTATTCATGCTATATTATGAGTTCAAAGTTCAAACACATCCTCATGCTAAAATTTCTGCACTATATTAGCATAGCTACTCAAACTGAAACAAACTTTGCGGGAAGAAAACACTCTAAAGCAAAATCGGAGATATCATCACAAAATTTGCATGCATTATGAGCACAAAATAATTAAAAAATTATATATATCAGTTTAGCGCTTTTTAAAGAAATGCTTTTTTTAAAACTATTTCTTATTTTAGTACCCCTCCCCCCCCCCCCCCCCCAACCTTCATTTTACATTTGAAAGAATATTCGCTAAAACTGGGAACACTAGAAAAAAAAACTGAGCACACATATTAATTATTTTGTTACGCATCTTAAAATCAGTTTTTAAACTTATATTATTAGTTTTATATTTTAAATGTTGCATATGTTACAAGGAAAATTTAAAAGCACAGAATTTGTACACCATTACAATTTTATCTAATTTATTTTACTCAAAATCATGCATAAGCAAAAAAAAAAGGGGCAGGGGGTCTACTATTTGCTTATTTTTTCTTACAAAGGAACGATGGGGTATAAAATTACTCACGGGTATACTTGAACAACCCTCTAAGGTCACTTGAGACATGACATCACCGTACAACTTTTGTTTTATTCATGTTCGACGAAAAATATCTCTTCTCCATCAGAACCACCAGCAAAAAGGAAAAGGTTGCTAGAATTTACCAGAAAATGCATATCATCAAAATTTGACAACTTTTCAATTTTTCTTAGCAGGAAAATTTTCCTTTTTTTTTATTTTTTGCAGACAAAAGCATCAATTTAAAGCTTAAATTGATTATTTTTTAGATTTGTGTGATAAATGTGCCATATCAATGTATATTTTAAATATTAATACTAGCTGACCCCCGGCTGGTGTTGCCAGGCTATAATAAATTTTAAAAGAAACATCAAGTTTTTATCAATAAATATATATATATTAAAACATGCTTAAAAGGTGATCAAAAGATGTTAAAAACGTAAAATATACTCATTTACATCCCAAGTCTTTCAATCACTAACGTGATCATCTTCAGGGGAACCGTTGACTGAACTGAGTGTACGTATGTCGCTTTCACTGTGCTAGCATATAACGGAGTTTTAAACGAGGCTAGTCTATTATTCTGTAGGGGTGTATCAGGAAAAGTCCATTAATTCCGGCGCTGGGGTCCTTGATAATTTCAAAACATTAAACCAAATTTTAGGTATATTATAGGATAGGCAATCATTACAGACTCTATTTCCTTTACATAAAATCTCCAACGACTCTCTGATTTTAGCTGTAAACTCGTTATTTGCAGGAACTATAATTTTTGCGTTTTGAAAATCAATATTTATAATCTGTCGTTGATTTAATCTCGATAAAGCAGTGGATGGACGATTAAACTTAAGGTTAATCGTAAGAAAATTTAATATTTTTGTGAGTTAGCATTTTGGTTTGTTTTATCAGCAAGAGTCAATGGGAAAATCTATGACACTACAACTGAGATTTGTCGCTGATATTTCCAAATTGTTGCACTGAACACATTTTGTAAAAAAAAAAAAAAAGCGAGCTACGATCAAGTGATTGGAAGAATGGCATTTTTTCCTCCTTTCCAAGTAGCATAAGAGGTCTCTTTTCGGGAGTGTCCATTATGGAGGTCTTATTGTATACATATTTTTAAACTGCAAAAATTTTGTGGACATTTTTTTGGAAAAGCGGGTCAACACGAACCCGACCCGAAACAATGAAAGTCAACCCGTCACGCAACAAAAAAGTAGAAGTTAACCCCACAACGAAAAAATATAGCGCCAACCTGACCCGATGCAGGACTATAATATGGATAAATATAAATATCTGATCAAAACAAAAAAGAAATAATCTGAGCAATCTGAAAATATGGCTTCTGGTTCAGATTCTTTAACTTCCATAACTATTGCTGGAGTACACAGAAGTAGTACTGATGATACACGGATACACCTGGCGACATATCAAAGGTTGGTGAAAATTTAAATCGTAGAAAACTATTAGAATATCCAAATGTTTCTGATAAAAGAAGTTTCCCGCCAGATTGGTTTAATAAATTTAAATGGTTGGAATACTCAAAGAGCTGAGATGCTGTGTTTTGTTCCCTTTGCCGCCAGTTTTGTCACTCGGGAACCACAAAAGAAAATGCATTCATTTCAACGAGTTATCGAAAGTGGAAACAAGCATTACGTAAAGACAAGGATTTCCAAAAGCATGCATAAGAAAAGGGCATCTGACGTCACTGTTGGTTAAACTATTGTTGGTTTGGAGAAAAACCTGTTCTTTCTTTACGGCTCCTACAGTACACATGAGATGGAGAGATTTGATTGGTCTATGTTAAACTGGTCTATGATATGATTGGCCTACGTCGCCATGACGATTCCTGCAATGATAGCTGCGACAAAAATGGAGTGGTAGATTGGTTGATGGAACTGTCTGTTTGTAAACATGCCCTTTCCTTATAAGCAGAGTCATATTATATCGATAAGCATGTGGACAGAAAAAGAAGAACGTGAAAAAATTAATTTAAGTGTATCATCTTTTGGGTGTAATGATGCTCTTGAAAAAAACCGATATTATGTTACATACATATATATATTATAATATTTGTATATATTATAATATATATTATATATATCACACACACACATATATATGTAATAATAAAAAAAATTCGCCATTTTTCTCTTAATTAATTTATTCCAAATTCTTACAATTCTAAATTTTTCCCTCTCTTTTTAAACTATCTCTTAAATCTATTTTATATTTTATTCCATAACTTAATCAAAATATTCTTTTAATTATCATTCTAAAAATCTTAATCTGTAAAAAGCTACACGTATTTATAAAAACCTTAATTTATTTCTTCTTTTGAAACATTCACATTTTATTTCTTTAGAACGTCTCTTAATATCATTTTTATTTTTATTAAAATTATCATTCGATATCCCAGAATCCTTTCGGCTCCCGCGTCTTTACGCTTCACCTCAAAATTATACCACTTGACAGTATTAAGTTCCCTAGCTGTGCAAGCTTCCTATTGGCTCGCCCTTCCCCTGCATTGCGGAAATATTCATTCGCCTTTTACCTTTAAAACGGGCTACTCTGGCTTGGAGAACAGATTTTTGTACGTTTTTCTTCTGTCAACTAGACCCAGTCACTAGGGGTCAAAATGCGTATGTCATCGGTAGAGAATTCTTCAAAAACATAGCTTTGTGCCGTCATCTAATGCATTAAATAGCTTCGAGTTTTTGGTGAGATTTAGTGGAGTTGTTAAATCGACGTAATTCTAATAAACAGTTGTCTCGTCAATACAGTTTGTTGTTCTTGAGTGGGAAACTGCCTGGATTGATTTACTTAGAGACTGTTCTCTGGTTACGTGCGACTGCCTCTATGGAGTATAATTCGTGATCTTTCGTCATCATATAGCATGGAACAGCATTAGTAACTTGTGGCGGTGAAATAATAGTGCTATGATCTGGTGTAAAATTATAGAGATCGTGGCTGGCCTGTCAACGATTGCTGGATCTAGAATATTTCATAACAGTTCATTTTTGGTTCTAAATGAACTTGCATTAGGTGGTGCGTATGATATAGATGAGCATGAGGAAATTATTTTATTTCAAAATCTCTTTAAATACACAGTTAAAAAGAGCATGAAGCTTTCAGAATGTGTCAAAGCTGTGCCAGTTAATACAAAGTACACTACATATCACCTGAAATACAAAATGGTGTAATACAATCTTTGCTGAAATAGCGCGTCAGAAGATGTATCAAATGACATCAACAATGCTGATGTCTCCTGGTTTTCGATTTTGGAAGACGGAACACGTGATAAAAACAATAGAGAAAATGTTGCATTAGGAGCAAGATATGTGAAGGAGGGAAAAAGTAAAAGAATCAATTATCGCAATAAAAACCTGTTCTGACTAGGATGCAAAAACATTTGCTGATTTAACTTTAAAGCTCCTTCAGGATTGCAATTTAGATATTTCTAAAAATTTGAATAATATGAATAAATATGAACTTTTATTTGCACATTAACCAAAAGAAAATTGTTAATGAATCCTCTTAAAACGATAGCTTTTATTTTTCAATAAAAATAATTTCAAATTTTTCTTGATACTAAATCCTACAGTTATTTTTTTGCGAGTGTAAAAGCAAATTGTGTCTGTTTTTAATTAGTTTATCTTCAAATTTGTTATGCAAGTTAAAAAAAAAAAAAGGAAAGTCATTTAGAATTTGGGTTGCAGGAATGGTTGAATGTAATCAGTTGAATAATTAGCCGATCTGCCGTGACATCAAAATTGATCTATTAGGCATTATCCATAGGTGGCGTTCGGTTACTCTAGACTCCTATTATAGGAGTTCTAGGTTACTCCTCTCAAAAGGCCGATCCACGAATACGTCATTCAATCAAGTGTTGCCAGTCCTGGGACATTATCTGTAGATAGTGTTGCTTTTGTAAGTACACCCGTTAACGTTGTTTACCCGTTGACGTTTTCTCTAATTGAAAGTGTTTAAATTTAGGCCTCTTAATAGCATTTCAGAAGGGAGGTTATTGAGGCGAGGAGGTCTGGAGTAATCAAGATAACAAATAAATAGAACAGAAGATTTTATTTTTCTCAGAATGCAGAGTACTTAAAAATTGTAAATATTTATAATAATGTTGATCAGGGCTGGGATTGCGGTGCCTCGCTTAAGATCAATCTTGAGCGTAAGTCTGACTTACGATATAAACAAACCGTAGGCTGGGATTGCGGTGCCTCGCTTAAGATCAATCTTGAGCGTAAGTCTGACTTACGATATAAACAAACCGTAATCGGTATTGCAGTGCCTCGCGTTCTTACGCTAACCAGAAAGCTATCTTACGACGAAGCGCAAGTGTATGCGCGCGCAACCATAACAAATCGAACTATGACCTCTGATTGGCTAACTGCAGGAGGACTTACGTTTAAGCAGGAGGACTTACGACGAGGCACCGCAATACGAAGTTAAGATAGATCGTAGGAATGCCCATCCTAAGATCGAGCGTAAGATTTAAGAAAGCGAGGCACCGCAATCCCAGCCTTGATCGGTATTGCAGTGCCTCGCGTTCTTACGCTAACCAGAAAGCTATCTTACGACGAAGCGCAAGTGTATGCGCGCGCAACCATAGCAAATCGAACTATGGCCTCTGATTGGCTAACTGCAGGAGGACTTACGATGAGGCACCGCAATAAGGAAAGGGCAACTGACGTCACTGTTGGTTAAATTACTGTTGGTTTGGGAGAAAAACCTGTTCGTTCTTTACGACTCCTACAGTACACATGAGATGGAACGATTTGATTGGTCTACGTTAAACTGGTCTGTGATATGATTGGCCTACGTCACCATGACAATTCCTGCAATGATAGCTGCGACAAAAATGCAGTGGTAGATTGGTTGATGGAACTGTTTGTTTGTAAACATGCCCTTTCCTTATACGAAGTTAAGATATATCGTAGGAACGCCCATCCTAAGATCGAGCGTAAGATTTAAGAAAGCGAGGCACCGCAATCCCAGCCCAGAGGTGTCATTTAGGAAAGGCAAATAATCATCTTGGGTCCAATTTTGTGAAAAATAAAATTTTGTGTTAAATCCAATTATTCAAATGCGAACCAAGCATTTATTAATAGTAATTTCAAGTCTTCCTGTTACAGTTTTCCTATCAAATGAACATGTTTTATTTGCAAATAATAATACATTTCAAAACCGAAACAAACAAAAATGATTAATGAAGAATTTTTTTTAGGGAATGAAATGTGAAGGGTGTTATTTTTTTAGAGGAATTTACTAAACGGCCCGTTTTATTAAAAATAATTTTGTGATCTCTAAATTTTGTGATCTTAACGCGCCTCTAAATAGGTTTTATTCTTTGCATCGATCGACCGCTGCTAAATTAATTAAACGTATTTGCTTTTAACACCATATTAATGATTGTATAAAATAAATAAATTAAAACAATGAAAGTATGCTTTTAAAAGTATGTATGAAAACTTAACTAACAAAAACTAATCGGAAATCTAGTTTTTCGAGGACAATCTTCTTGTGACATCATAGTAGGTAAAATGGCGGCGTGATCGTTTGTTTACGCTTTGCATTCACAAAGGTTTTTTTCGCTATTTCTCTGAATCATCGTATTTTATTGTCACACTTATGATCTCAGAAAGCAAATTAATGAAAAAAAACCGCATATTCTTTCATTATTTAATTATTAATTAATGAAAAATTTTATAAAAGCATGATTTGCAAAATTTAAATAAAATTTTTCTGAATACAAAAAATTAACATTAAAATCATGAAATAAAAACCTATTTAAGTAAAAAAGGTTTAATTTACATAATTTATAAAAAAACCCCTCAATTTAAACACTTGAAATTTCACACATTTTTACAGAGATTGGCTATAACCGAATTTGTTTTAACGTTATATTTCTAATAAACTCGATAATTAAGACAAAATTAATCTGAAATTGAATGAATATTCCTTATATTGTTCGGATCTATTGCATACATTTCCATCGTTTCTATCGCAGGAGCGATCTTTCAATGTTTTCCCAAACAGCTGGTTTTTCATAGCCTCGAACCGAACGGAAGAATATTGTCATTTTTAGCTTCACGTTAAACCAATATGTATATCTACCAATATGTATATGGCTGGGATTGCGGTGCCTCGCTTTCTTAAATCTTACGCTCGATCTTAGGATGGGCGTTCCTACGATCTATCTTAACTGCGTATTGCATAATTTCCGTCTCCACCGCCGATCGACGATTGGGACTTTAACGCTTTCTGATTATTTGTAAAATCAAACTCTTTTTAAGTCATTTCCGGTATTTTGGAGGATTATGAAGATTTAAGAAGATATGATATAAGAAATTAATATATATTATTAGATTATATAGAGATTAGATTATTTAGAAATTAATTAGATTATATTACTATAATATTTATTATATTGCAGTTATAAATTAATTAGATTATATAGAAATTAATAGATATTATATAAGAAACCAAGTTCAACCAGAAATGACTTAAGCGTTCGGTTTAACAACTAATCAGAAAGCGTTAAAGTCCCAATCGTCGATCGGCGGTGGACAGGGAAATTATGCCTGCGTATTGCGGTGCCTCATCGTAAGTCCTCCTGCTTAAACGTAAGACTTCCTGCAATTAGCCAATCAGAGGCGATAGTTCGATTTGTTATGGTTGCGCGCGCATACACTTGTGCTTCGTCGTAAGATAGCTTTCTGGTTAGCGTAAGAACGCAAGGCACTGCAATACCGATTACGGTTTGTTAGTGGCTGGGATTGCGGTGCCTCGCTTTCTTAAATCTTACGTTCGAACTTAGGATGGGCGTTCCTACGATCGATCTTAACTTCTCATCGTAAGTCCTCCTGCTTAAACGTAAGTCCTCCTGCAGTCAGCCAATCAGAGGCCGTAGTTAGATTTGTTGTGGTTGCGCGCGCATACACTTACGCTTCGTCGTAAGACAGCTTTCGGGTTAGCGTAAGAACGCGAGGCACTGCTTTGTTTATATCGTAAGTCAGAGTTACGCCAAGGCAACACTAGATACCGGGCTTGCTCATTCACTGTCAAAACGTCACAAATGGTGGCTGACCGCGACCAGCGATTGGTCCAAAGCAACGCGCCCATCGTTTTGTGCCAATCGCTGTATGTCTTTCCTCCTAGTCAGCCACCTTTTGTGACGTCATCATAATGAATGAGCAAGCCCGGTATGTAGTGTAGCCCTGGTTACGCTCAAGATTGATCTTAAGCGAGGCACCGCAATCCCAGCCTTAGGCTGGGATTGCGGTGCCTCGCTTTCTTAAATCTTACGCTCGATCTTATACCCTGTTCACATCGGACATTTAAGATATCTTAGACCGCCATTTTTGAGGTGGTACCTCCCCGGAATTGAATACCTGTCCACACCGCCAAACGCATTTAAGATAACTCACTCAACATCACCGTGTCCAGTGCGCATGCGCATATGTTAAAAGCAAACTCAACAGCCAATCGGCCTCCAGAGCCAATCAGAGTGAGCGGTACTGACTGTATCTAGCAATGGAAAGTTTGAACTCACTAAGTGAGTTTCTGGAACTCACTCAGTGAGTTCAGTGGTCTAAGATATCTTAACTATCCGATCTGAACGTAGTATTAGGATGGGCGTTCCTACCATCTATCTTAACTTCGTACTGCGGTGCCTCATCGTAAGTCATCCTGTTTAAATGTAAGTCCTCCTGCAGTTAGCCAATCAGAGGCCATAGTTCGATTTGTTATGGTTGCGCGCGCATACACTTGCGCTTCGTCGTAAGATAGCTTTCTGGTTAGCGTAAGAACGCGAGGCACTGCAATACCGATTACGGTTTGTTTATATCGTAAGTCAGACTTGCGCTCAAGATTGATCTTAAGCGAGGCACCGCAATCCTAGCCTTAATGTATGTATATAATATTGCTCTTTAATCTGTGATTTTTATCGGAGAAAAAGCAAATTGAGATTGGCAACACTTGTAGGAAGGTGCTTTGTCTATTTGTGTTCTTGTCGAAGCCACGACCACGAGGGTACAACTCAACGTAACTCTAGTAAAGTAGCTGATTCTGCTCTGGAGCTATCCGACATTTCCAAATTCTATTATTTGTCTGTCTGTGAAGAAAGGACTATTTGGTAATTGAATAATGTTTTTTTAATCTTTATAAATGCATGTATGATGTTTTAGGGCCTATTTTATAATTTTTGTTAATGTCTTTGTAGTTTGAGGGGAGTAAAAACAACAACAAAGAAAAAGCTCCGATATGCATCGTATTACTTTTTTTTTTTTTTTTTAATTAGTAGGCATGCCTGTGTATTTTTAGGAAAAACAAGCGATTATAGTAATTTTTACTATTTTGAGCTAAGCTTTATGTAAAATATAGTGTTGCAATGTGTAATGTTTGTTGAGTTGTATCTGACTATTGCACAATTTGGCTGTATGAACAAAGTAATTCAATCTTTGTTTTGATATTGCACGATGCTCCCATGTGCTGTTTATAATTGCTGTTGTTTTGTAAAACGGTATTTACTTTTATTTTCTTTCGACAACATATTTAAATAAGTTAAAAGTGATCATATTCAATTTTATAGTAGCAACGTGACTATCTCTGCAAAAGGTGCAGTGAATTCCGAAGTATGCAATTTGTATTTTTTAAATTGACTGAAAGCTTTTTTAACACCTCGTTTATGTTAATTCGAAAGTAAAAATAAATGGTAGAATGATGTAGTGGTGTGTTAAAGTAAGAGGAATTTTAGTATTTAAAGATGTGTACGCTTGTACACAGATTTTATAATTGGAAATCATATATATTAAAGTAATTTAGCTGCGTATTGTTGTTATTTATGCTATGTTAGAGTAATTATTTTTTATCCCTGATATGCTGTTTTGATTTGTAACATTTACTTCTGAAATTTAACGCATGAAGTTTTGTTTTAAATTTTATCTTATTTACAAATTACTGCATCCAATATTGTAATGTTACTGTACTGTAAAAACTGTAATACCAATGTGCTGAGCCCCACTGCCCAAGTGCAAATGTTGTGAAAGTAAACAAAGATGCCATTTTGACAAACAGGATAAATCAGGGTTCCCAGCAACATGGAAAGTCAGGGAATTTCAAAGTAGCCAGGGAAATTAAAAAATATATAGGAAAAGTCGGGGAATTTATTTGGATATTTTTTTATTTTGTATATATATATATATATATATAAAGGGTGTAAAAACTGGGTGCCAATGAGCCAATTGTCACCACTAAATTTTATTAGTATTCTTATATTAGGTGAAGAATTAATACTAAAAATTTAGGGGCATCAATCTGTCCATTGGATTTTAAGTGTTATTTATATAAGATGTATTTTTGATTGTTGATTGTTTACAATTTGAAGGCAATTTTGAATTGAAGAAAGGCCTCTTAGGTTTGTTACATGTGTTTGATATTGTATTTTCATTACTTGCAGGGGTGATTGTGTTCAGGTTATTAATTTTCCTTTTCAGCACTGAAATTCCAGTTTTTCTGATAGTTAAATTCATAAAATATGACTAAAATATTGAAACAGATGTTACTCACGCACCGATGTTTGGTGAATTTGATTGGCACGCTTTTCAGGCCGGTGCCAGACTATTTTCAGTTGAAATCTTCGAATCATAACAAGCATAACATTTATACATAACAATGTATTAGATAACACCAGAATGCATACTTTTACATAACAATCAAAATACAGTACAAATACATTTAAAAAAAAATAAATTTAATGAAAAATGTCAGGTATTTTTTCATCAACCCACAATCTACCCTGTTACTTGTTAAAATATCAAAAATGGTGATACGTTTTGGCTTATCATATTTTTTTTTTTTTTTTTTTTTTTTTTTTATGCCGTATAAACATTGCTTAATAAACACATGTACATTAATATATTATTAGATTATATAGAAATATTAGATTATATAGCAGAGTTCATTCTAGGATCAAGGGCAGACAGGGTGCACTTTCCCATAAAAGGGCACTTCGGAGACAAAAAGGGCACACTCATGAATTATTACACATTACTCCAGTATGCGAGTGTGTGTATATATATATAGTGTATTTACAAACTTTGATTTTATTGATATATGGGTAGGGGTCGGAAAAATTACTTTTTTATTGTAGTGAACTGCAACTACTTTATCAGAAATGTAGTTAGCTACAGCTACAATTACTTGTTTTAAAAAATAGTTGCTAGAAACTACTTTTCAAAAGTAGTCCCTACTTCGCTATTTTCAGATCTTGTCAAAGGATTCAATCTGCACTAGAAATTGAAGATACTAATTAAATAACTAAGAGACCACTCATTATATCGTGTCTCTGGGGATACAATTAAATAAATGCAATCCCAGTGGCAGAAACACAGCGACACGGCGACGTAGTCGCGGACAAAGAAAACCTCTTGCGGACAATTTTTGTCTGCACTAATGAAATTAATTTTAAAAACTGTGCGCAACTTGTGAATTTCGGCAAATGATCGCGAAAAAAACGCAGAATTTCGTCAGAAGATCGCGGTAATAACACGCGAATTTCGACTGAATTTCGGCAAAGGATCGTGGTAAAAACACGTGGATTTCGACAAAGAATCGCGGTAAAAACACGTGGATTTCGACAAAGAATCGCGGTAAAAACACGCGGATTTCGTCAAGAGATCGCGGTAAAAACACGCTAATTCCGTCAAGAGATCGCGGTAAAAACACGCGAATTTCGGCAGAGGATCGTGTTAAAAACACATGAATTTTGGCAAAGGATTGCGATAAAAACACGTGGATTTCGACAAAGGATAGCGATTAAAACCCGCGGATTTCGTCAAAAGATCGCGGTAAAACACGCGAATTTCGTCAAAAGATAGCGGTAAAAACACGCGGATTTCGTCAAAAGATCGCGGTAAAAACACGCGAATTTCGTCAAATGATCGTGGTAAAAACACGCGATTTTCGTGAATTGATCGCAATAAAAACACGCAATTTTCGTCAAAAGATCGTGGTAAAAACATGTGATTTTCGGGAAAATATTGTGATAAAAACATGTGAATTTCAGCAAAGGATCGCGGTTAAAACACGTGGATTTCGTCAAAAGATCGCGGTAAAAACATGCCAATTTCGTCAAAAGATCGCGGTAAAAACACGCGATTTTCTTCAAAAGATCGTGGTAAAAACACGCGATTTCCGGCAAAAGATTGTAGTAAAAACACATGATTTTCGACAAAAGATCGTGGTAAAAACGCGTGAATTTCTGTAAAGGATAGCAGTAAACAAAAAAAAAATGTGATTTTCATCAAACGATTTTGGAAAAAAATAATCGTGAGTATCATCAAAATTTACTGCATAAAAAGACTGCTAAAATATTGAAACTCTGTTCCTTTTACTAATGTCTCAAAACGAGAAAAAATGCAAAAGATTGCATTAAAAATTTCAGAAATAGATGGAGGAATTCCGGATTCCTTTTACTAATGTAGAAAATTTGCTGCAAAAAGAAAAAAAAAACAAAAATTAAGAAAACTAGTTCAAAAGTGGGTTTTGAGATGCATAACTTCAGACAAAACAACACTTCAGACTCTTCCTGCCAAATCTTGCAGCTCTGCACTTAGCGGTCTCTTCAAAAAACATCACACACAGACAAACATCTATGTTTAATACATAAATTTTTTAATCTGAAACAATATACAGAACTATCTTTTAAAAAATTGGTTTAACCCGAATCCAACCTGCAGGAATCTAAACTCAGCTCGAACTGAAAACAGTGTTAACCCGTTCTGCAGCTGATGCAGGACTTTAATTAAGATATTTTTCTCCATAAGGAATTTCTGTAGCTACATCAAGGGAGGGAAATTTCTCTCCCCCCCCCCCGTAAGCTTATCCTTCCTATTTTAGAAATCCCTCAAGAAGTGAGATGATGAAACGATATGTAACATCAAAAGTTATAAGCAAAATTAAAGAGAATGCATCAAGCTTAACCTATTTTAAATAAAATGATGAAAAATTCCTAGTTTAGTGTATTATTCATTCATTAAAATTACACGCAAAATTTGCAGACAGATTATGAAATTTTAAAAGCTTGTCGCAGACAGCTACAAAACTTTCTGCCACTGGGAATGCAATATAACTGAAGGCATTAAAAAATTAAGGAAGATAACATACAAGAAAATGTTTTGTGTTTGTCTCCAAAATGTTAGTTTATACACACACTACAAATTTCGTAGCAAAATTAAAGGAGATATAAACTAGAAAATTACAGAAAAACAACTCTAAATGCAAACAATAAACAAATCTTTAAATAGAGACATTTTGAATAATAAGGAACCCGGCATTAAAACATGAAGACCTAATAACGAGTAAATAGACAAATGTTGCTATAGCAAGAAAATTAATTCCTTGGTGGGCTAGTACTAGATTTTAGCAGCAAGTGTCAATGGGAAAAAGCTATGACTTCATGTGATGCATTACTAATACACTGCAGCTGAGATTTGCCATTGAGATTCGCAAATTGTTGAACAGAAGAAATTTTGCACAAAAGAAGCAAGTTTCGGTCGCGTGATTTGTAGAATGGCACATTTTTTCCCCTAAAGTAGCGTTAAAAGTAGCCTCATTTCTTGCTACTTGTTTTTTGTATCGTGCTAGTCGCTGCACTACATTCTTCAAAATGTAGTGCGCTATATAAAGGTGAACATAAAGAATTTCGCTTAGTAGCCACTGGCCGGTATGTTGATTTTTTTTTTTTAGTAGCCAGTCACTGGCAAGTGAGAATAATTTCTTTAATAGCCAGTAAGTAGATTTATGTCACTGAATATTTAAGAATCGTGTGTATTTCACCAATTAGTTTCGAAAAAATATCAGATTTCGTCATTCGTGAGCGTAAAAATCATGAATTTCGTCGTTCGGGTACGTAAAAAATCATGAATTTCATCCATCGCGAGCGTGAAAATCATTAATTTCGTCGATCGCGCGCGTAAAAACATGAATTTCATCAATCGAGTGCGTAAAATTCATTAATTTCGTCGATCGCGCACGTAAAATTCATTAATTTTGTCGATCGGGCGCATAAAAATCATTAATTTTGTCGATCGGGCGCATAAAAATCATTAATTTTGTCGATCGGGCGCATAAAAATCATTAATTTTGTCGATCGGGCGCATAAAAATCATTAATTTTGTCGATCGGGCGCATAAAAATCATTAATTTTGTCGATCGGGCGCATAAAAATCATTAATTTTGTCGATCGGGCGCATAAAAATCATTAATTTTGTCGATCGGGCGCATAAAAATCATTAATTTCGTCGATCGAGCGCATAAAAATCATGAATTTCGTCGATCGAAACGCATAAAAATCGCGAATTCAACGACCGGGCGTGTAAAAATCATGAATTTCGCCGATCGGGGGCGTAAAAATCATGAATTCCGTCATTCAGGAGCTTAAAAGTCATGAATACCGTCTAACGGGTGCGTAAAAATCATGAATACCGTCTAACGGGTGCGTAAAAATCATGAATACTGTCGATTGAGCACGGAAAAATCATTAATACCGTCGATCGGGAGCGTAAAAATCATGAATTTCGTGAAACGGGCGCGGAAAAATCGCGAACTTTAGAGAAAAAAGGAAATCGGAAAATCCTGCATTTGCCCGGTTCTTTCCATATTTTTAACCGCCCGTATTTCAAGTTTAATCGCCGATTGATGACTGGCGAGTGCTTATTTTCACCTTTAGCACTATACTACAAACTACTGTAGTTTCGCTACTTTCGACCCCTGGGCATGGGCAAGGCTTGACAAATGCAGTCGTCAGGTTGCCGCTGGCAACCAAGTTGTTTATCTGGCGACTAAGTTATTTAATCCGGCAGGGTTTTTTTTTTGTTCAAAAGTTGACTTAAGAAATGAGCGCAAACTGTATTTATTCTCTCGTACTTTTAATAAATGGAAGAACCAAGTTAAAAAGGTATTTTCCGTCTCATGAACAGAAAATACCAATCTTTTATATTCTAGCCAGCTAGAATGTCACGTGTTCAGAGTGTGTGTAAGGGGGGGGGGGGGGGGGGTGTTCAGTTAAACAGTAAAAAATAGTGTCAATACAACCTCTGTGACATCTAAAACTGGATACAATGTTAAAAATTGTCAAGTTTTTTGTAAGTTTCAAATCAGATTTTTGTGTTCAAAATTAAAACTGATTATCACATTCGTTTTAAAAAAATAACATATACCGTAATTTTCGGAAGAAACGACGCGGCGTTTAGTGTTTTAAAGTTAAAATTTCAAGCTATGCAGCGTTTACGTGCAGTTTACATTTTTTTCACCCCAAAAATACAGGCACTAAAGATGAGAAAGTTTCATATTAATAAGATTTTTAATAATGTGCACGGCCCGAAATTTTTACTCCTTTATTAGTTTAAAATGGAAAAAAAAGACATAAAAAAAAATAATTTTGAATATCTATAAACATTATTTAAAAAAAAAAAAAAATCAGATTAAAAAAAAATTCTTTATAATTTAATAAAACAAAATTAATTTTCTTCGAACAAAGATAGAATGTCACTGTAATTTTCATTTAAAAAAAATAACCGGTCTGACATAGTCCGGGATAAAAGGAGTTCGACACCTGACACGGCCCAGCCTGGCAAGAGTCTGCAGAAAAAAATTAAGTCCGGTCGCGGCCCAGCCCGAGTCTAAAAAAAGATGACCCCGATCTCTAACGTGTACACTTAATGTGAAAATTCTATAAAAATGATTTAAAGCAACATTCGTATTTTACTTTAAAAAAAGTAGTGGATATAAATTAAAAAAACAATTAATAATCCATATTTTCTAAGAAAATATAACTGCAAGAAAAGATTTTATTTTATTTTTTAATTTTTTCTAGAAAAAACTCGAGAAAAACTTGTAGATATAAATTTCAAAACTTCTTTGCCATTTGGAAATTTCCATTTCTACCCTTAACAAGAGGGTAATATCGGATTATAAGATCACATCCTGGACTCTAGTCTGACCAGGTCAGACTGTATTTGACCCGAACCCGATAGTTTTGTTCAAAGCCAAACAAGGACCCCCTCTCCCCCGCCAAAATATATACCCGAACCCGAAATATTCAAACCCGAATCTGAAATAAAAGAAAATTAATCCATATTTTAACAGAATTATGCGAAAGTAGTCTACAGTTACATCTCTTAATATCTCATTGTCATAAATATTCGGCACTTTCTTTTGGGGGGATAAAAACCCCCGAAGGAATCAAAACCGATCCGAACCTGAAACATTTAAAGTCTACTCGACTCGCAACAACAACAACAAAATAGCATCGACCCGAACTCAAGGTCGGATTTGCGTAAAATCGGGTTAACCGACCGGTCTGCACCCAGCAGTTGAAATAAATATAAAATATAATCGTGAAGTATTCACGCATACTATATTTTTTAAATACATGCAATATCATAAATACACTAAATATTTATATGCAATATTAAAAGTACGACTATAAAATAGAACGCATTAAATTGCATAGTTAAAATATGTAGTATTTAAGAGAAATAGCAAACTGCTGGTATTAAGTATTATTTTTTTCCTTTTAATTACTTTGTATGTAGTATTATTGTAAACGCTTTTCAAAACAAAATCTTCTAATTGTAATCTTTATTTATTAATTTGGGATTCTGACAACTAAAATGTATCAAACATAATGATAGAGGAGTGGAAAAAAAAAAAAAAAAAAAAAAAAAAGAGAGAGAGAAAGAAGACAGTTTTTCATTTCGTAGTTAGTTAGCATGAATCATATGTTTCTGATCTTTATCTCTCCATGTGAAGAGGAATAATAAAAGTAGGTCATGAAATTTCTTGTCGATAGACCGATAAGAACCAGATTGAAAAGTCTGGTTTTGTTTTCTAGAAATTAATTTTGAAGGAAAATTATAATAGTCAGGTCCGGGAAGAGAGAGTGGGAAAAAATATTTAAAATATAAGTCAGTTTTAATCTAACATATAAAACTAGCTGGTAGCCTTATTTATGTTTTACAAAATTGAATAGCGTTTTTCGTTTTTTGATAAAGGGGGAAAAATCATTTAGAAAATGCTGTTAAAGTTAATTTAGAACAGAATTTCCGGATGAGACAGCTCGAGAAAGATCGTCATGAAATAGTAATTACTTATAACTCAAGATTTAATACATTTATCGAAAACAGAAAAACGCATTCGATTTCAAGTCACTTTGATAATTATGTCAGCAGATTTGATGCTTTTACGTTTAAAAATGAATCTGTGAATTATCAGAAAGTTTCGCGTTGTTGATCAACATATATATATAGTTTTTTGAGAACAGCTTTAAAAGCTTTTTTTTTTATGCCTGCATTTCTGATCTACAAATTCTTTTATAAATGATTAAAATGAAATAGTACTTTTATATCTGAGTTAATTGACAAAATTGGATGTAGCGTTATCTTATTTGTGCCTAGAGCTAAATAATAAAATCAATACGTTTATTGCTCATTTGTAAATAATTTTAATGTACGGCTCGGTGAAAATAAACTTCATTTTATCCCAATCAAACACGGTATTTTATTTAAGATACTTTTTTTCAATTCCGTATTTATTATTTATAACAAATTATTAATTTCATGTTTATATTTTTGTTTTCTAAATTTAGTTTATTGGTAATGTGTTAAGGGTAATGATATATCATTTGCGATTAGAGTCCATATGCCGAAATTTTGGCTGCCACATTTATGCAATTTTAGCGTGAATTTTTAATTTAAATATTATTTATAGTGTAATAATAATTTTGAATATCATATTTATATTAAATTAATAATTTAATATTTGCGTGTTTGTGATTTTTAATTCAATTTAATTAATGTTTCCAAAGAGTCCGTTAAAAGTTCAGAACTTATTCTCGGCCCTGCACGATCAATTTAAATTTTTTCATATACTGTCAGCTTTACCCGATCCTTTTAAATTTGTTATATTGGGCCAGACAGCCCGCTTAATTGTTTTTATCTATCCGGCCTGTTTAAAAAATTCTTTATTTTGCCGGCCCGTTTAAAAGAATGCCTTCATTGTGCGGGCTGGACACGAGGTCAACTTATAACTTTTTTTTTCTCCAAATGCAGTATTTTCTCCCTCATTTTTCTCTGAAGCCCTTATCGCTGAATAACAGATTTTTAAAATACAAATTACGCTCTCAAAACTCCACTAATTTTTAGAAATAAAAGTAAATACTGACTATACAAAAAGCACGGCCGATCAGCCGTATACAGAAAGAAGATGGTCAAATTTTCATCATTCGCCTTTGCTCCAATCAGAAATGGGCCACCCCCACCCCCTGAAAAGGAAAAGAAAATGGGGGAGCAATCATATCCTCTGAGGGAGCAATACTTTCATGTTTTTAAATATTACTAAGAGACAGAAAACAAATATATTTCTCCCTTTTCTACTGCCTCAGATCGTCAATAAATCGGACTGGTAAACAGACTTAAAATGTCGATTTTATTTACCAATGCCAAAAAATTTTAACTCATGTTTTTTTTATTAAATTATCTAATTTGGGAATATCTATGCTCAGAGGTCAACTTATAACTTTTTTTTTTCTCCAAATGCAGTATTTTCTCCCTCATTTTTCTCTGAAGCCCTTATCGCTGAATAACAGATTTTTAAAATACAAATTACGCTCTCAAAACTCCACTAATTTTTAGAAATAAAAGTAAATACTGACTATACAAAAAGCACGGCCGATCAGCCGTATACAGAAAGAAGATGGTCAAATTTTCATCATTCACCTTTGCTCCAATCAGAAATGGGCCACCCCCACCCCCCGAAAAGGAAAAGAAAATGGGGGAGCAATCATATCCTCTGAGGGAGCAATACTTTCATGTTTTTAAATATTACTAAGAGACAGAAAACAAATATATTTCTCCCTTTTCTACTGCCTCAGATCGTCAATAAATCGGACTGGTAAACAGACTTAAAATGTCGATTTTATTTACCAATGCCAAAAAATTTTAACTCATGTTTTTTTTATTAAATTATCTAATTTGGGAATATCTATGCTCAGAAAAAGTCTCACCAAAGAACCTGACTAATATATTCTTTGAACTGGCCTCACGTTCAGGGATGGGAGGAGCAAGACAGGGGTGTCTTTCTACACAATGCCCATACTTTTTCTTCTTTATTTATTCCTCTTCGAAGGGCAATAAAATCAAAGGGATAATGGTCGACATAGTAATTTACGAGTTATTTTTGCTTGGTTTCCATCGCCAGTATCCTACGGGCACCTAACCTAAATTTGACTCTTCCTCTTCCAATAATTACATGAAACCAACTGACAAACAGAAAAAACTCAATTTTATTATTTTCCAACGAAAAAATGTTTTTGTGAAGGACTATGTGCAGAGCTGGCCTTCTCCTTAACACTATTCTCAAATCCAAAGTGACTATTTTCTGACTCATCTCTGAATTCTTTTCTATTCGTAAATGCAATTAATTGGCATATGCTCTTATTCAGAGACTATGAAATCGAATAGCGTTTTCAATTTTTCGATAAAAACGGGACGTCGTTCAAAATATGGTGTCAAAATTGGCGGTTTAAATCAAATTTCCGAGGCGCTACAACTCGATAACGGAAGTAGTTTACAAAAAATTATACTTCATGTATATTTATGCGAAAATTTTAAAGTACATTTTAGACTATATGTCCGCCAGCCATAGAATAAAGACTAAAGTGGCGCAGTCACGATCTTCATTTGCAGGGGAGGGGGACAATTTCATTGCATTACTACATGCTCATAAGGTAGAGTTTATTAAATACGTGAAACATAAAAATCGACATAATGAAAAGCACAAGAAATGATAATTTAGCATTTGTGTTTCATAAAAGTCTCTCCTTCAATCTACAGACAAGAAGAAGAAAAAAAAAGGTGGGGGGAAAGAGAAAAAGCAGTTACATACATACATACTACTTTGCTAATATTGCTTCAAACTTTTTCTTTCATTAATTTTGTGTTCAAATAGATGATCTTATTATGAACCCTTGAAACGGTTACATTATAAAAATTTCACGCTGTTTATGATTTTCTTTACTTTGGTTTTTACATATCCTATATTTATCTTAACACAAGATCTTTAAAAAAAAAAAAAAAAATTCTCATCGGTTGGGCCCATGGGTCATGCTCGGGAAAATTTTCATTCACGTGACTAGAACCGGCATAACTTATTTTTCTGCAGGCTCGGACAGAGCCGGCCAGACTTATTTTTTCTAGGCCAAGCTTAGCTTGGACTTCATTCTTCCTAGAGGTCTGTCAGGACCGAAATTTTCAGACCCATGCAAAATCAGTAAAATGAGGCCCGGCAAAATAACTTTTGCAAAAAATGTATAAATTTTTAAATTGCCATTATTTTAAAATTAAAATTCTTTTTAAAGAATAGCACATACATTTTTCTAGGCAAAAATAAACATATTTAATTAATTAAAATATAATAAAACGTATGAAATAGTACCTGTCTATGACGAAATCCTGTCTTAAACGAACATACCTTTATCTGTGCAAAAAGAATATAATACATATACAATAGACGATGTACCTGCTAAGAATGGAAACTGTCTATAACTAATTTTTCATATCCTGATTTTTCTTCTCTTACTAAATCTTCATTTGAATGTAATTGTCTGAATCAATTTTTTAATCAGTGTTTATGTACTTAATTGTCTAAATGGTCATTAATGTTGTTGATATTTTGCATTCCATGCATTTCGAACATAATCTGAAAATAAAATCTATGCATAAGTGTGCTTTTTGAATAATTTTAATTTTAGGGTAATGTTGACTCAGAAATATCGGCATGTTTTGTAGAAATTCCGTCGGCTGAACTTTTTGCTTTTATACCGGGCCGGGGCCGAGGCGGACCCAACTTTTATACTGTACCGAGCCCCAAAGAATTGTTTGGTTTGGCCCGTGCCGGGAAATTTTGGCAACGTGAATGACGATGCTGAAAATTTGAATCTAATCTGGGCTTTAATATAAAAGCACAATAATTCAATATTCGGTTGATTCGTGATCAGAGCGGGCTTATCCCCTCTCCACGGGATGTGCAATAACGAAGGTAGTGGCTAACTCCGGTGAATTCGAGGTTCGTTTGAAAAATAAATGATCAGCGAAACTCCGCAAATACAAGAATAAAATAGATATTGAGATATGATTATGAATTATCTTTCGATAATTATATTAAATTATCAAATTTTCTTTGATTGTGGATATCACGTTGAAGTATTTCGAGTTTGAGGCGAGAGTAGATCAATTTTGTTGTTGGATTCGGATTGGGTTATAGATTGGCTTTAAAGAGTTTATTCGGGTTAATTAATAAGCAGAATTTGAGGATTGCGAGATCCATCCCGCGGAATGCGAATGATTTGCCGAGATCTTAAATTGGAACAAAATTAATAAGCTGAAACGAAATTTATTTTGAATAAAAAACTTAGTCTAGCTAATTGTATTCAGGCAGGACACAGAGACTTTTAGAACAAGAAAGATAAAGGATGAAAATAGTAAACTTTTAGCTTTCAACACAGCGCTTGATGTTTTGCATTTCCTTCGTGGCGTGTTTATATTATTAATTATAAAACCTCCATTTAAGACTTTAAAGAATATGTGTCCTCATGAGTCAACATCTGAAAGTTAAAATGAGGCTCAATTATTTCAGTTATTCAAAATAAACATTTTATAGTAAAGTGAGTAAGAAAAAATAAATTTTCGATGAATCAAAGCTGGGAAAATAAGGAAAATACGGAGTGCTTTTCATTAAATATGAAAATGTGCGAAGAATGACGACCATAAAGTGGGGAGTACGGCACGGCGAATAGAAGCGTAGAAGGTATTGAAACGAGACAAAAGAAAAAAGATAGTATTAAAAAAGGGGGTTGCGCCTAGTTTCCGCGCATATACGGAGCCCCTGACGAAGCAATTATTATTATTTTACTTTGGAAAAAAAGTTGTAAGGTCTTAAATTTTATTTTTGCGCCAAGGGCCCTTTAAAGAGACAGCCGGGCATGCATACTGTCCCGATTTATGCATGCTATAGAATTAACAGATTGAGACATCCGGGATTCAAAAATATTTTTTATAATTAACTTTTTAATAAAAAAATCAGTTTAGTTTTCTAATAAATAGATTTTTTTTTTTTTTTTTACATCTTTCACTAACATGAAAGATGATTTCAATATTTCTTCTTATGCTCCCATTGCGCGTACGTTTCTTTCAGTTTACAAACCAATTCTATGAACTGTATCTTTTGTGTTTTTGGTCATCTTCATATGTCCCAACTACCCTTTGGAGAGAAAATATCAGGAGATATCTTTGGGGGGGATCTCTTTTCTGTTGTTGTTCCTATGTTGACATTTCCACCAACATGAGAGAGGGAGAGAGTAATTTATGACTAACGCGCGGCTCGGACCTTCAGCTGAAAGGAATGGGGCATTCAACTGAAAATAATTGGTGTCCGCGTGTGTATGCTATTGGGAACGTGGGTGGGGGTGGGGGGGGTGTGGCAGGAAGTGTAAAAAGCAATGAATTGGATAGAAATAGTTACAGTTTGTTTGAAATTAACGATAAACTTTACTTAGAGCTTTTTTTTTTTTTTTTTTCATTCAGCCGAGTTTTCGGGTGTTAGGGCACACGGGGCGGGGTTTTAGAGCAGTGGGGCCCTCGGGGCGGCAGATTTTGTAAACAAGGGCAGGCAGGGCGGCCCGCCCTGCGAAAAACGCCTAGAATGAACTCTGATATAGAGATTAGATTATTTAGAAATTTAATTAGATTATATTACTATAATATTTATTATATTGCAGTTATAAATTAATTAGATTATATAGAAATTAATAGATATTATATAAGAAACCAAGTTCAACAAGACATGACTTAAGAAGTGTTCGGTTTAACAACTAATCAGAAAGCGTTAAAGTCCCAATCGTCGATCGGCGGTGGACAGGGAAATTATGCCTGCGTATTGCGGTGCCTCATCGTAAGTCCTCCTGCTTAAACGTAAGACCTCCTGCAATTAGCCAATCAGAGGCGATAGTTCGCCAATTTAGTGCCAAACTAAATATTTAAACATGTTTTTCCATTATAAAAATTTATTGATGCCATTTTGAATTTTTTCATCCATCGTGCCAACGGGCACAGAATATGGAACTTTTCCTGTAGGCCAGTTGTTGGACAACCCCGCTGTAGATAGAATTTTCAGTACTTCTCTATTATCCCGTCGACCCCAGAAGTAGAAAATTCTCCAGTGTCTGCGACGGATATTTCAGTGGCAGAAAATAATTTGCAGGTAAACTTTGTTACAATTCAGGATCAGCAGGTCTTTGACATGTGTCTGTTTTTGAGAGTTTAAACTGCTATGTCCAAAACCTCAAATACTACATTGATATGTAAAATTTTACATTGAATAGTACTTATATTATGAAACAGTACAACATTATACGTAATAAAGAAGTCTTTTACTGTATATCAATAATTAATATCTTGTAAAGTATTACTGTTACATGCAATTTGTTAACCTGATTTTGATATTTACCAGCAACCTATTGGTGAATTGAGTGTTTTTTCCCCCGTGAACATATTGACGAATTTCACGTTTATTTTCTGTAACCAACCGACGAATTTCGCGATTATTTTCCTGCGATCGATTGAAGAAATTTGTGATATTTTCCTGCTACCGATTGACAAATTTTGCTTTTTTTGCGACCGATAAGCGAATTTCTGAATTTTTTTCCCGCATCTTACAGGTGAAACTCGCATGTTTTTTTTTTTCTTTTTTTCTTTTTTAAACATGTAATTGTGGACAAAATTCGCAATTGTTTTCACAACCGATCGGCGAATTTGGCTATTTACCTGCAATAGCTTGACAAAATTTACAATTTTTTTCTCGCAACTGACTGACACATTTCGCAATATTTTCCCGCTATCTATATAGATAGCGGGAAAATATTGAATGAATATAGATGAATTTTGTGATATTCTTCTGCAGCAGATGGCAGAATTTTCGGGTGTTTTTCTGCAACTGACTAAAAAGATTAAAGATTTTTTCCCGTAACCAACAGAATTTCTAGATAGTTTTAGGATTGCATTTTTGGCGTTTCATCTTGCAATTTGGCGATTGTTTTCTGTTATGAAAAGTGGTTGACGGGATAATAGAGAAGTACCGAATTTTCAAATTCTGTTTTGTGTGATGTTTTACAATTTTAATCTTCGTATTGCAGGGGTGATTGTGTTCAGGTTATTTTTTTCCTTTTCAGCACTGAAATTCCAGTTTTTCTGATAGTTAATTTGGTACTTTCGTATTATACGGGCCAGGTTTCAGTCAATTGCGTCATGCACAGGGGTGGAAAAATCTGCTCAAATTGCTCCGAACTGCTCCAATTTTGATTTCCTGCTACATTCTGCTCCAAAAATACCAATTTTTTAAAATTCTGCTCCAAAAATGGAAATTTCTTAATCTAAAAAATTGGAATAATAATATAAAAAGAAAACTTCATTAACTTTGTATAGGCTTGGCAACGCACTGCTATGATGCATGTAGCTAAGATATGCAGCATCATTTAAGTTAAAAAATTATCTCTAACTGAATAATGGATTATACTACATAATCATTGTCTTACATTTCAGTTTTTATAATATAACATATCTTAATCCAAAGAGGATGATTACTCCAAAACCCAGCTGATGTACCATCTATCAAAAATAAGCATTATTGAAAATATATCCAGCATTAAGACTGTTCTCAAACAAAATATTAAAACCCCCTCAACAGTGCAGAAATTTCTGAGGCATCCACAAACTATTTTTAGATTAAAAGCATGAAATTGGTAAGGCATGACTGCTGAAGTAATTTGAAATTGAAGAGCAGTTTTTGATAAATGTCACATCTTATGCTATAAGTAACTTTTGAGGCATAAAGACCTTTACAGAACTGTAGTGTCCTAAAATTGAGTTAAAAATGCCCACTTTGATAACATTATAAAAAATAATCTGTTTTTATTGAAAAATAGAAAATGCTATTTGATTTCAATGCTAAAACATAAGTTTCTTCTACTACAAAATCATTAAATTCTGATACTAAACAGGGATCATTCTAGAACATAAAAAAGGGCAGGGCGCACATTACATAAGGGCAATTTTGTTGAAAAGGGCACATCATTTCATAAAAAGGGCATTTTTGTAATAAGTGCATATACGAATATACTGGTGGAGAGAGAAGTGTGGCAACAGCTTAAAGTAATCCTTAATTTAAAAAATCCGATAACATTTCAATTTCCATAACTTTACCGTTTGAAAAATATTAATAGCAAAATGAAACTTATATTCTCGACTTTTATTGTAAAATTGTTTACTATATTTATGGTTATTTTTCCCTTTTCCTACGATATTCAAAAATCTCTCTCTCTAAAACTTTTATTCACCAGATAACTTTTTCCTAGTTTTAGCAAAGCTGGTTTTGAAAAGGCTACAAAATAAAAGTTCTAAAGCTACTGCTCAAATTTTTTATAGAACTTATGTAAGTTATCATGTGGTCAAAGGCCAGAATGCCTGATCCAATACTGTATTTCACTAGAGAAGGTGAAATTAACCAATGGCACATAGTTACCCTTTATGGCTTGTCCAATGGAAAAAAAATGATAAATGGAAAGATGAAGCACTCAAAGTCAAAGATTAGACATACCAGGGCATTTCATAGAGAAATAAAAAAGGAAAGAAGAGTACTCCTATATGTACCATACTAGCATTCTAAAAATAAAAGATAGGTAAAGAATTTTTGAAAATACAATGCAAATAAGGCAGGATTCTACCCAGGAATAAAAGGAGGGTAGAAATCTACCTGGGAAAAAAGGGCAAGGAGGGCAGAATTCTACCTAGAAAAAGGGCAAGGAGGGTAAGATTTTATCTAAAAAGGGCATGAGGGTAGGCCGCCCCTCTGAAGCTCTCTAGAGTGATCCCTGTACTAAACTGCTATTTATTATGATACAGAAACAATTTTTTTTTTTTTTCTACTCCTGTATTTTGAGACTCCAAATCAGAAGATTTGTTATTATTATAAAGTGTGCTTTAGCCAAAAGATTGGTTGCTGTCGTTCTTTAGCAGTGGACTGAATGTCACAAAGATTGTAAAAAACAAATTGCATGAAATCAACAATAATACTGTTGATATAGAAGCATGCACTCTTCACAAAGTCCACAATGCATTTGGCCATGATTTTAAAATGTGTCTTATTGACTTTTACTGTTTTTTTTTTTTAAAGAAAACCAATGTGCAGTCTAGTGATTACTCACAGTTACAGGTATCACTTGGGTTATTTAAAATTACTATCAAATGTTTGTCATTTGCCTTAAATATACAATAAATATTGTAAGTAAACATATTTAACTTGTTACATTCTGTTTTTAATTTATATCCTTTCCTAAATCTTTTCCTAAAGTGTTAGATAAGTTGAATTATTTTTTAATTTTTAAAAGGGTGTAAAACATTAGTTGTCAGAATATGGTATATTTATTATGTATTATTGGAATGTGGAAAGATAATTCATCTGTTATAGTCATATTACTACAAATTTTGATACTCTCTAAGTATATAATTTTTTTCTTGTTTTAACATTTATTACATTTTATACTGTTGAATTTGTATATATGCACTATAAAGAAAAGTTCATTAACAAAGCATATCTGCTTTTAATTTGGAGCTGCTACAAAATGTAATTAACCCACTCCAAAGCTGTAATTGACACGCTCCAAAACTGGCATTTACTGCTCCAAAACTGTAATTAACCTGCTCCAAAACTGGCATTTACTCAGGGTTGCAAAAAAGCCGGCTAAAATTAATAAAAGCCACGCCAGCGGCTTTTATTGGTTTAAACCGGCTTTTTTTGGCCAAAATTGGCTTTTATCCAGTGAAGCGTTTTATTTATAAACTGTAGATTTTTAAGTGTTTTTTTTTTTTTAAAAGACATTTTACTAAGTTAGAATTTAATAACTAACCTAATTTCTCAATAATGAAGACATTAATATTGGAATAACAGATAGCTGACTGGTGATGAGAGTCAGAACTGTAAATATGTTAGCTAACTTTTAAAAAGGCATACTCATTGCTGAACTAATGCTATATTTTTAAATAAAATCTTTTTTAATTGATTTACACCTTTTTTTTTTAGTTTTACTAAACTAAACTATTAATTAATTAAATAGGACAATAGTTATTTAATTACATATTTTATTAATCAACAAATTTTAAGTGTTATTGACTGACCTACTAGTAAAAATTATGCAACATGACAGTGGGCACTGTAGATTTTAGACTTGAAGATTAATCTAACAGCTTAAAAAATGCTGTACTTAAAAAAATCTAAATTTTACTTTGTTTCTAGATTACTGTAATTTTCTTTGTAAATGCAAATTTTGTTTATTTTATGAGTTACTATTATTTCTTATAGTAGTGTGTCATAGATAAATTTTGTTTTGCTTCAGATATACAAAAATCAGTTACTTGGGCTATTGATATGAAAGTTTATTTTTTTCTCATAAATATTTCAAATCATACATAAAGCCACTTAATAAATGAATAACATATGCTTGAAGAAAATAGCAGCAAGCTTTTCAAACTTTTATTTCAACAAGTTTTATTTTGAGAAATTTTTTTTCATCTTCTCAAATATTATGTATTCTACCTAATTCCTCTTTCAACGTTGATCATTCTATGATTTAATCTTGTCATATGAACTTAACTGGAATGAGTTATGTAATTGCTTAGTAGATAAAAAAACTTTTTAAAATATATATTTTAATAAGACATTAGAATACTGATTACTAAATATGGATGCTCTAAATTATTATATATGATAATTTCATTTATTAAATATATAAATTATTAAGTTTTAATCAATTTTAAAAGTAAATAGTAGTATGTAAGAATTTTTTATTTTTGATAGTGGTGATTTGTTATTGTTTAATTAAATATAATCTTTAAAATGTAAGTATATGTTGAGCTATGTAAAATACAATTTCAAAATGCCACCTTGTGGTCTAATTTAATATATTATTTTCAAAGAATTTCAATTTTCTTTTAGGCATAGCCTTCTTAGTTGCCTTCTAGCAGATATAAAGACTTGTTTAATAGAAGCTTATAAATTTTTTAGTAGGAAATATTTATTAGTGCATTAAAAATAAATTAATGCAAATTTAATGTGAATTAGTTGTGAACCTCCTTTTTTAAATAAAAGCCGGCTTTTTTTAAGCGGTTAAAACCAAAAAAAAAGCCGGCTGGCTTTTTTTGGCCTGGCTAAAATCCGGCAACCCTGCATTTACTGCTCCAAAATTGCAATTTGATCTGCTCCAAACCTGCTACAAAAATGGATTTTCAATTTTCCACGCCTGCATGCGTGATACCAATATTACTAATTATAGTCAGGGTTGTAGTGGGCAGCTGCCCGGGTACCCGCCCAGCTACCCGCACGGGCTGGGTTTTTAAAAAAAAACCCGGGGTTTTTTACAACCTTGATAATACATATCAAGACGAAAAGAGAACTTGTATAGAAAGCAGGATTAAAATTTACTTACTTAATGAATAATAGAAGAAACATAACTGTACCAGTCTTGCTTATATTTAATTAGAATCGCTACTTAATAAATGAAATCAAATGTATATCACATAGAAATAAGTCCCACTCTACATCTATTATGTAAATTTTCTGGTTCAAATAGTTTTATTTGACTTTATACATATCAGAAGGTTCTCAGCTATGAAGATATATTATGCTATGTTCAACACAAATATTTCATTCATAACTGTTGCAATAATGAAAATAATGTAGTGATGAAACAGCGTGAACATCATTTTGGAGCAGCAAAAATACTATTTTTGAAGCAGAAAATCACTATTTTTGAGCAGCAAGATTGCTTTTTTTTTTTTTTGTTGTTGTTAGAAGTAAAAAAAGCTTTATGGGAGGAGGGGGTGTGGGTGAGGCAGTGAATAATTATTTTAGAAAGAGATAAAGAGTTAGGACAAAATAAAGACAAATTTCCAAACAGACTGACAGAACAGACCATTTTTTTAACAGCTATAAGGTAAACAAAAAAAAATCCCTGATGGCACGGCCTACAGGCACAGGTAGATTACGAAGACTCAGACCGTGGGGCACCTGTTTGTTGGGAATTGCGGAAGAAATGACCTTTTTGCCATGATGCCACAGTTGGGACCGCCCACTTCGAAATCTAACTTGTTTGCAGACAGAGTCGACAGGGATTTTTTTGTTTAAATTTTTTTTCTATAAGGGTTGGTCCTATAAAAAAACTTGTCAATATAAAAATTTTAGAAAATATTAAGCGGATTTGATATCTTGTGAATTGACGAAGTTATGAATTTATTTCTTCTAACACCCCCTCTCCCCCCTTGGGGCCATTTTCAATGATAATCTGTCATACATAAATTTTTGGCCCTTTTCCTAGAAGTAATAACTTTAAACGGATTCGATATGTATCATAACATAACTAAGAAGTTATGGGTTTTTTTCTGTTTTCACAAAAAGCCAAAAGGCAAAATGGAGGTCACATGGTAATATTAGGTGAAGTTTTTTAATAGGAATAATTTCTTCTAAATGAATTGTATTAAAAACTAAGAATTTAACCATATATGAATAGATTATATGTACCATATAAGAAATTTTTGTTGTAAGATATTTTCTTTTATCAACATTTTCTAATCTTATGATAATTTCAAAGGAATAAGTTTTTTTTAAGCTGTATTTATATTTTTTTTATTAAATAATACACAATTGATAGCTTTGCAATTTAAAATGTGTTTGTTATTTAAATTAAAGGGATCATATATGTATTTTAAGAACCGAGAAAAATATTGATAATTATTAAGACTATAAAATCATTCCCATCTATTAGACTATGAAGTGTTCACAAAGATTGTATTTGAGATCAGGATTGTTACTTATTTCGGCAATCAAATTCCTTCCGCTTTCCTGAGCAAAAAATTAAATTTTCTCTGAATAATTCCTCTGAGAATTTTCAAAATTTCAACAGATAAATTTTGCTAAGTACCAAAATTTAGTAAAATTCTTTGTTTTTAATACTCATTTTTAAATTTCCTCAGTTTTCCCTATACCATGGCAACCCTGGAGATTATTATTTGTGAGGAAGGTAGAATCATAGTCCACATTTTGGCATTTTAACCCAATTTACCCGGGGAAAATTGCCCATTTAACCCGGGTTTTTTAATAAAACCCGCCCGGGCTGGGTTTTATTTAAAAAATCAGGGTTTTTTACAACCCTGATTATAGTAACCCTTATTATTTTTACTTTCTACATGGTAACTGCAATTACCGGCTCTTTGGAAGTGCGACGCACAATGGAGCGGATTAGTCCATTTAGAAGTCTCATTACAGAGGAAAAGAGAAGATCTCTCATTGTGCGCCACACATTTTATTTATTTACCATTTTTAACAATGTTATATATTTAATAATATTAAATTACTGTTTTGATTTGAGCATGATTGGCAACGATAAACAAGATTGGTACTCGGCAAATATTTTTAGCAATCTAGCTCCTGGCCTGTATAATACATAAGTACTGTTAATTTGCATAATTAGTATACATACAGCATAACAATAATTGATGAAATTGGGGTTAATTTCTTTGGCCATTATCCCGTCGACCACTCTTCATAAATAAAAACTATCGTCAAACTAGGATTTAATGCCAAAAATGCATGATCATGACATTATTGATTTGATGTCAGATACACGTATTTGTTATTGTTATTTCAAGTGATTTTTAATTTGACATTTATCTGTATATTGAATATTTTACTGATGTATTAGTTATTTTGTAAATTAAAGTAACAATTGCACCTTTAAACAGTGACGCCATATTGTTAAGAGAGAAAGCTTTGAAAAAATGTTGTGATGCATAGTTACATACAATAGATCCGTTTCAACTGGCATCACAAACATTTATCCACTAGGATAATTAAGAAAAATAATATAAATAAATATCTAAGATTTTTTTTTTCTATTTTCATTAATATAGTGTAACGGCCATCTTGTTTTTTAAATCAAAACATTTTAACTTTTATTATTAAATATAAATAAATTAGTCAGTAAAATTAAATGTGTTTATAATAAGTAAACAGGATGAAAATTATTTTGGAAATGAGAAACAAAGCAAATGTGTTTTTAATTTATTGCCCACAGTCAGCCATTTTTTTTAAAATCAAAACCAGGGTTGTTAAAAATCGTGATTTTTTTAAAAAAATCAGATTTTTTTGATTTAAATTGGATTTTTTTTTTTTTTTTAAATATTTATTTAGTATAATATTATTTGTGTACTCTGCACATATTTATTTATATTTCCTGTATAGATTTACATATTTCTATTAATTTCATTACAATTTCTAGATAAGAATTAAAAATAACTTAAATTTAAAATTGTTGCAAACAAATTTAGATGATTCATTTAAAATTTAAAACATTCTAATGTTAAATTGTTATACATATAAATATGTGTGTTATATAAATTTCTATTTAATTTTAAAGTTATTAAAATTTTCTTTCGTGTATTACTCCAAATAACAGATTTTATATAACAACGTATAATAAATACAACAAAGAATGCTAAATGCATATGGGTATATATTTATTATGCATCATGCAAGAACAATTCTATAATTTTTAAGTTATGACAAAATATTAAATAGAAACAGTTTAACATTGGTGAATATCTATAAACAGATAATTGTTTAAATCATTAATATAAAATAATAGTTTAATATTAGATTACAATTCAATCTTTTACAAAATCTGGTTTTTTATTTTGTAATTATTTACATATATGCAATTATATTAACATTTTTAACTATTTATGCATTTAAGGTTTTGTATAAGAACACCAATTTGGCTGCTTTATCATTTCCTAATTTATTTCTAAGTTTAGATTGAACTAAACCATATGTTGAAAAAATCCGTTCCACGGAGGAAGAAGTAGCTGTTGCTGTAAACAGTTGCTCTATGGCTTTCTTTACACTCCCCTCACCATCTGATACACAAATTTCTGAATCAAAGTGTGTTTTCCACCAGTCTAAGGGAGAAATCTTTGTTACGATGTCTTCATCAAATAAAAATTTAGAAAAAGGATCAGATTTTCCTTGAAATTTCATTATCACATATATAAAATGTGAATTGCATTTGTCTTTAGCAAAAATTAAAGCTTTCCTTTTTTCATCATTAGTCAAATTCACACTATACTATTCTAAGGCACCAAATGCAAGGTAATCCTATAACTAGAAGTGTGAAGCTATCAATTATCAGTGTTATTGCCCCCTCCCCTTGCTCAGCCATGGTCAATTTTAGAAAACAATCTTGCTTACTTGACAATACGAATGACTGCTTAGTGCTTAGCTTAGTACAATAACATTTCTTATTTTTTTTCCATTGCAATAAGCAATGAATTCTAGGAAAAGAAAGAGGAAAGGGATCAGTTACAGGGATTAAAGTATTTTCAATTATAGAAGAAACATGAAACTGGAATTAATTCTATGTTAGACAAACAGTCCAAATATTTATGTTATAATTAGTTCATGTATTGATCACATTATATGATCAATTACATAAACATCAACATATGGGATATTGTAATTTGCAGGTAAATGTAAAAAAAAACTTGTGAATTATGTATAATTTGTTTTAGAGACAGTGACTCTCCACTGAAAATACTATTATATTAAATAGCTTTAGCTTTAGCTTCAGCATCTTGCTTTCAAAAAATGGAAGTGACTAAGAAAAAAAACTTTAAAAATTAGTAAGTATTTATCAGTAGTTTTGGAGAATGTACTATGGATAGATAATATTTTTAATGCAGTGTTGCATTTACTTTCATAATATAATCGTGTTTTTAATCTAAAAAAGTTTTATTTAATGTTATTAAAAGGTAATTTTTAATCTGAAATGAATGATTTTAACTTTTATTTTAACATGAATGAGGAATTTGATCCTTATTCAGCCAGTAAATATGAATGTTAAAAAAAAACTGATTTAAATCAAAGATTTTTTTGAAAAAATCATTTGATTTAAATCACGATTTAAATCAAGCTGATTTAAATCAAACAACCCTGATCAAAACATTAACTTTTATTACTAAATATAAATAAGTTAGTCAATAAAATTAAATAATGTGTTTATAATAAGTAATTATGGATGAAAATTATTTTGGAAATGAGAAGCAAAACAAATGTTTTGTTTTTAAGAAACAAGATTGCGGGTGAATGCCAAAGCTGTTTGAATTTTATTCTTTCAAGTTATATAGCAGACATTTTAGTGGGTGGGGCTTTTCCGAATTATTTGGATTTATTTTTTTGAGATTCCAATGGCAACATTCTTTCTTTCATTTGTTGTAATGGCGTTAGTTTGCTAAATAACTTGGCGATAGTTTTAATTATGAAAAGTATAGTTGATGGGATAAAGGAGAAGTATCATCTTTTAATATGTTATTAGGTTATAAGTGACTTGAATCGTGATTTTAAATGAAAGAAAAATGACTGGTTAAAATCATAAAATTTCTTAATATTTAAAATGAAGTATTAAAATCTAAAGTGATGTTTTGAAAGACATTTTGCCTGTTAAGGAGACTTAAGTGTTTACAAAGTAGTATGTGAAATTGTGAAGTGAAAAAAATATTAATTCTGCAAAAGTGGAAATTTGCGTGTAAAATTGAAATGGCACCTATAGTTAAAACTGGTTTTTTTTTTTAGCATTATACTCATTGTCTTTAATTGTAAGTTCATGAGATATTATTATTGCATTTAAAAGAATAAATCAAATTAAATGAATCTAAAAATATATATAATCTGTTCATATTTATATATAAAATAATTAAACTCATTCTTATTTTAAACTGTGTTCTATTCTGAAGTGTATTTTGCACACTGGAAAATAGGTGCAAGCAAACATGGGGAGCCTATTGAGGAATCCCTTCACAAAATTTTATTCTATAAAAAACTCTTAATGAGTAAACAATGAAACTTGCAATTAAAGACGTAGGTGAAAAAATTATCGTTAATGTGTAATTCTGTTTAATATGATTTAAACTCGTTTTCTCGTGAAGGAAGTAGAAGTTTATTTCCGAAAAAATTGAATCCCAATCTCTTTACCAAATAAATACATATTTATGTATTCCCTTTTTTTAATTAAGTATGGCTAAACATGAAATAAAACTTCGTTATTTTAAGAATCTGTAAAGTCTACTGTGGATAAAATTCCAAACTAGTGTTATAATACATGATACTTTAGTGATATATTATATGGAGTAACAATAAATTATTGATTTAAAATTACAATAACTTTTAAATTATTATATAAATTATTTTCCATTAATATTTATCAAATCTGTGCTATATAACCAAATGATAACATATACAGTAGAAGATCTTTTATAACTCAAACCTAAAAACAAGAGGTTGTGCGTTCTATAGATCACATTTCACACATCATTAAATTAGGCTTGTAAAATATGGCCCAATAAGTGTGAAACGTACCAAAATACATTAGAGTATCTTTATATTGCATTCTTTATTACCAGGAGTTGTGCCGATTATAATTTTTTGCATAATATAGATCTGGGGTTCTCAAACTTTTAGATAAACGTACCACTCAATCGAAGTTCATACTTCCGCATACCACCCTGTAACAATCTTAAAACAATATAGAAAAACCTATAAAAAGGAACCTGTCTAAAATGGAATATATCTCCGGTCTTTTGTGTTTCCGTCGAAGCAGGTTTTATTGTATTTTAAAAATGAATGATTACATTACTAAATTGCTATTCATCTTGACTGCTTTATAATAACATTCAAATAAAAAGTAGTATCATCATTAAATTTTAATAAGACATACAGTATCAAAGTACAGTGTTTTGGTATAAGAAAAAGCCACAATACTTAATGACATATTGGAGCACATTGATTCATATACTGTTAATGTAGGCTGATTGCGCTCATTTGTTTAGATTGCTAATGAAAGGGGTGGACTTGTTTTATCAAGCACAGCTTCCTCATGTCTGGCCCAATATTAGGTAGTTTAGTCATAGGTCAGATTCGATGTTTAGTTTATTCCTGTACAGTAGGTGATCGGTTAACGAACTTAATCCGTTCCAAAACAATGTTCGCTAACCGAATTGCTCGTTAACCGATCATAGATTTAGCATAGAGTTGTATGGGAATTCAATTAATTCGTTCTTAAAAGCTAAATAAAATAAAACAATTAATATAAATTCTTCCTAAATTTATTTAAATGTAATAATAATAAAACATACATTACATACATATAGACTTGTCCTTCCTTGAATCATGCTTTTTTTGAGTTTGTGGGGCATTAAATATTTGGCAAAAACTTATTTTTTCTTTCTGGAGTTTTCAATCTCCACATTTTAATAGGGTTAATATACGTCCGCATATAATATGGATAGATAGCAGTTTCATGGCTTTGTCCGTGTTGTACCGTAATTAAAAAATATATGACATGCCATTTGTAAAAAAATTAATGATCACATTCATTGACAATAAATTCCGTTACATTAAATCATATCAGTTTATCACTTTGACATGTCAAAAACTTCATTAGTTCTCTAAAAGATAGTGTTTACTGCAGAGCCGGTAAAGCTCAAGTGGAGCTTAGAGCCTGGTAATTATTTAGGAACTAAATTTCAGTTAAAATAATTAGCTTCCAATTAAAAATATTTCTTTAAAAAGGGGACGCAAAATATAAAAATTAATGTTTTTGTACTGTTCAGTCTAATTTGAGGGCCGTAAAATGTAGGGCCCGGACCCCCGGTAGCCCTTGAATTAATTAGGCTATAAGTATACAACTATTAAAATGTTGTCAAATCCGAAAAGAATAGATGAAATTAAATACAGCTCTGAAAATTTTAAACAAAGCATTGCTTCTTCTTAGCTTTGTTTTGTGAGGTGTTCGTTAACCGAACATGTGTTCGTTATCCGAACATAAAAATCTCTCCCAAAAGTGTTCGTTAACCGATCTGTTCGTAAACCGAACAGTTCGTTAACCGATCACCCACTGTATTTGTTTTTCATATAACAAAGGAGAAGAAAAGCGCATTCATAGAGATATATTGTACTCTGATATTCTCGCCAGTGAAAATTCTATTGGAATCATCCTTTTGAATGAGGAGAGGATTCCAGTAATCCATCATCGAAGAGCTGAGTAAGTTCACTGATTTCCTCTCTCGTGAAATACAGATCGACGAACTTTGCGTTTTTTCCGCGACAGATCGACGAACCTTGAGTTTTTTCCGCAGTCTTATCGACAAAATTCGTGGTTTTTTTTTTTTTTTTTTTTTTTTTTTTTTCGCGATTGACCAACGAACTTTGCGGTTTTTTCCCCGATCGATCGACGAACCTTGAGTTTTTTCTGCGGTCTATCGACAAAACTCGTGTTTTTTCTGCGGTCTATCGACAAAACTCGTGTTTTCCCGCGATTGACCGGCGAACTTTGTGTTTTCCCGCGATTGACCGACGAACTTTGCGTTTTCCCGCGATTGACCGACGAACTTTGCGTTTTCCCGTGATTGACCGACGAACTTTGCGTTTTCCCGCGATTGACCGACAAACTTTGCGTTTTCCCGCGATTGACCGACAAACTTTACGTTTTCCCGCGATTGACCGACAAACTTTGCGTTTTCCCGCGATTGACCGACGAACTTTGCGTTTTTCTGTGGTCTATCACAAAATTAGTGTTTTTTCCGCGATCAATCAACGAAATTCGCATAATTTCTCCCTTTTTTTTTTCTTTCGACAGATTGACAAAGTTCGTAATTTTTTTTAACCTGTGTCTGACTGACAAATTTAGATTTTCTTCTCTGCATTCGACTGATGAATTTCCCGATTTCTCCCTGCGACCGACTGATGAATTTCGCAATATTTTTTGATGAGCAATCAACGAACGTCATGTTGTTTTCCTTGACTGAATGACAAACTTTGCGAATTTTTCCGTAACTGATTGGTAAATTATTCGGTTTGATAGATTGATGAAATTCACTATTTTTTTTCGCGCCTCACTGAAAAATTTAAAGATTTTTTTTTCCGTAACTGACTGACGAATTTAGTGTTATTTTCTTGTGACAGATTAACAAACTTCGCCATTTTTTCCCACGACTGATCGACGAATTTAGCGATTTTTTTTCTATGAACATAGACATAGATAAGGACTTCCAATAAAATTGCCTTTTGAATAAGAAAATAGTTTCTCGAAAAATGTTTCAAATACAATGTCTGTGTAGAACAGTTATATTAGTTCATCTACCTCTTCAAATCGTCTGCTTGGCAGCCATCGTCTGGTAGGTATAATAGATTTATTCTATGGTACTTAATCCGCATTGTTGTTTCTAGGTGGCGTTACCTTAGCACAGTTGTACACTGGCTGCCAAGTAACAGTCGCAAATCGATATTAACACTATTTCATTAGAACTCCTTCTGTATTTCTGTTCATGCGTAAGATGAATTTCATTATCTTATTACCTCAACCAATTGACTAAATTCACAATTTTTTCGAACAACAAATAGACGTATTTAAAGATTTTATCCCTGCTACCAAAAAGAGGGAAAAGAACAAAAAAAGGCAGTAAGAGCCACTGGTCACTGCACCCTGTTAAATTGGCCTACAGTCAGCACTAAACAAAAATGAGATTAGAAGAGCTGCAAAGATCTTATTACTTTTACTCCTTGAGGTAAAGAGTAAACCTTTTTAACCCTTGTGAAAGAGTAAAAGTGTACCTTGTGAAAGAGGCTTCAGCACCCCTCAATCAAATAAAATCTAAATTCAGAAATTTATTTAACAACCTAGTTGTTAAGGGTCCCTAACACATTTAATGGAACTTGAAAAATACACTGCATATATAAAACTTAACTTTCTTCCCTTTTTTATAATAGAAATAAACATTTTACATAATCATTATCAGTCGACTTAATTTTTTCAATGGTATTTTGTCATGTCTGCATTAATGTAATTCTTTAAATAGCACATAAAATAATAGTGGGGTTTAAAGATTTTTTTTCTTCCACCCAAACATTACAACTCCCTTCCATTTAAAAATGTTGGTAGGGAGACTCCCCTCCTTGGAAAAATTGAATTTCAAGCCCTGCATATTTAAACAGTTCTTCTGCTAATTAAAAATACTTCATTCATTCATTTTATAATTAGGTCTTCATTAAAAATTCAATTTTTATCCATATAAATCTAATGTTTTTAATTCTGGAAAATTGATTGTATCATAAGCGGTGTGTGCGAATTTCAGCAAGTTTGCTATAACAAACATTTCTCGTAACAATAAAAAAAAAAGGGGGGATGTTTACACATCTAAAATCGCAATCGAAATTTTTTTTAAAAGTTTCCAAGCAATAAAGACAAGTCGTTTTTTGATTCTCTACAGCACCTCCTTTTTCAATTTTTAATACATTTACTTTCAGAACGGGTTCCAAAAATATCTTTGTGTAAAAAAAAAAAAAAAATCTGATTAGGAAATCTAAAGTAAAAAGTAGAGAGCAATTTTGGCTATCCAATGCCAAAAAGATTACTTGAAAATATTGAAATGCAAATGAGATATTATAAAATAACCTCTCTCTTATCTCACACACAACAACAGAAATACTTAAAATAACTTTACTGCTCAATGAATCATTTATGCTAGTTCAATTAACAAGAATTAATATATTTCACTGCTCATTTCTGAATTCTATTTAATGACTCAATGATTAAAAATTATATTTTCATTTTGTATTAGAATTTTAGACTATTTTTACTTCGGAAAAAAAAATAATTTATGTTGAATAAAAATTACAAAATTAAGAAAACTTCAATCAAAATATATGGAAGTGTGTTGTGTTCAAGTTCCCATAATCAAGTTAAAATAAATTTATTATAATCCCAACAATAACTCAAAAGTGTATGGTCAGTTTTCAATCCTATATTATAATTTATTTTCTTTTATATAAATTTCCATGATCTAAAAATAGGAATTCCTTCCCAACATAATCTTCAATATTTATAAATTAGATTTTTCACTTATTTAATATTAAAAAACCAAGAAATGATCAACAATTCAGTTCAAGGAATTAAATGGATCACCTAAAAATCAATCATTTTGACAAACTAATTAAATAAGAATTCAAGAAAACAGAGAAAGCATGGTAGAAAATGAAAATAGTAATAAAAGGAAACATTGATTAAAATACAAGTAGACTCCAAAAGTATTAATTAACCTCTAATGAGCTCCATAATTAATAATTTATCTCCAGTAGCTCCCAAATTATTGCATAAATATTTTAACAAAATACACATTTGGAAATAGAATCACAACTTTTCAGTTAAATATAAATACTCCAGAAATCCACACATTTTTCATCTTCTCAAGAGTCCAATTAATAAAATATCAATTTTACCATTCAACCAAATGGTCAATATATATTTATTTCACAATCAGTCTTGGTGGACAGTTTGAGAATTTTAAACAAAAATGATGTGCCAGAAAATAATCTATTGTATTTTAATTAACTTAGCCTTTAACCAACCTGCAAAAACTGACTTTAACCATGAATAACAACAAACAGTATTACAACCCATACTTACTTTAAATTTTTTAAAGTTATTTATTATACAGATTGATTTAAACTAATTCAATTTATATTTTAGTTGTGTTTTGCAACACAACATACCTTCCCATAGGATTAACATTAGCGAGCGGGTGTTTTTGTGTGAAGGAAGAAAGAATCTTGAACAGCTGTCTGAATTCAGGTTTTTAAGCTCCAAGGTCTCTAACTGCTGTACCTGCTCCTGTTTGTTACTGGATAACATTCATTTGTATTAAAAGGATGATTTTGAAGCTGCATGAAAAGTGCATTTAGAAAACTTTAAACCAGTGATCTATAATAGAAATTTAGCTTTCTAGGAAGCTTTATTTACATTTGAAACCTTTTTATGCGATAACCATATATTTATCAAAAGCACAAGCAATTCATTCAACACTGACACCATTTAGTATTACAATGGGATGAGATTCATTTAAAATATATATAAATAAATAAACTCTTAAAGAGTTAGTTTATTTTTGTAGCTGTTTGGCAAAGAATTCCACTTTAAGCCAAAGTTATGCCAAAAGTTGCTGTTTAAAAAAAACTCTACATGCTGCAATTTGTTTGCCATCTTTAATCTTATTATTTTTAAATCTCTGCATGGTATCATTCTACTCCAGTAGAATTTTTGATATTTCTCCTTTATCCCACCTATCGCCAAACTATCAGATTGAATAGAACAGAACGCCAACAATACATATGTTACATTCACTTGACATCAGATGCATATGCATTACAAGTGTTTGTTACGTCGTCACATTACTTTTAATTCGACTTTATTTGTACTTTTAATGATGTTTTATTGATTTATTACTTATTTTGTTAATTAAAATAATAGGCCATTAAACGGTGACATATTAAAACAAGTGGGTAAGTGTGATCGAAGATAGCTCAAAGGGTTTTGTTTAATATTCCTTTCAAAACACTTTATCCTTTCTTTAATAAATCCAAATAAATTTCATTTAGCAAAAAAAAAAAGTCACTTTATATAAAGTAAAAATTTACTGGTCTATTTTTTCTTTTTTTCGAATATCTAAACCATTCCGATAGCGGTCTAAGCCCGCTATTATATATTCTCTCACTGTAATATCTGTCACGCAGACTAAATGCGATATTTAAAAAAAAATAATTTCAAAATTAAACATGTTGTACACCTTCAAAATGTTAAAATAGGCGAATATTTCCATAATCGGATTTTTATCATGATTCAATATGTTTATCAAACTCATATATTTACTATTCTCTATTACTCATATTGATACACGCTTTGTATTATTCTGAAACATTTGAAAAACCCGTTAAACTTCCGATAGGACGTCAGATTTTCTTTTTAATTCTCTAATGACGTGATATTAATCTGTTTTGTGCACATACACATACTCCTTGTATTATTGAGAAATCTTTCAGTTTTATGTTTTATTACTACTATGACGTCAATCAATTTTATTTCATATTAATCTTTTTTTCAATTGGTGAAACTTTTTATTTCATTTTTCACGTGGAAATCGTCTGATAGAAAAATAATTATTGTAGAAAGATTTTCATCGTTGATTTTTAATTTTTGGCATTGGCTATAACGGAAAATGTTTAAATTTAATAGGAAAAGGCTGTTAGAATTTTGATTTTTTTATCTCTATTTATTAAAATAATACGAATTTTTCAAATTTTAATATTTTCAGCTCTTTACAGCTGATATTCTGATTTATACACAAAGTTTCAACTCTGTAAGTTACATAGTTTTCGAGAATGGCTCTGTGACAGACAGACAACGGAGCTGGAGCAATAGGGTTTCGTGAGATGAACGAAACCCTAAAAAGAAAATTCATTGAAAAAATGCAATCAGTTTCAAAATTACATCACTCATATTTATGCAGCAGCTGAGAGCGATCATGACGACAAATAATGTAAATAAATAAATATCCAAGATTATATATATTTTTTTCTTTTTTCATTAATGTATTTTAAATTTTATTGTTTAAGTTGACACTTTAATGAGTGGGACTTTTCCAAATTTCTCATTTTTTGAGATTCAGTGGCAACCATCTTCCATTTGTTTATTGACTTGGGCGTTACAGTTTATTCGATAAAAATATCTTATGGAAAGGGATCGACGGTATAATGAAAGAAGTACCGAATTTTTTTTTATAAATTGTGGTATCTTTATTTTGTACATATACTCACGGTATTGTCTCTTTGTTCCAGATTATCTCAGTAACTCTGCACTTCAGATTCTCATCATGCCTAATATTAAGCTACAGAGCTCAGACGGTGAAATTTTTGAGGTAGATGTTGAAATCGCCAAAGCGTCCGTCACGATCAAAACCATGCTGGAGGACCTGGGAATGGACGACGACGAGCAAGAAGTGGTTCCCCTGCCCAATGTCAATTCGGCCATCCTGAAAAAGGTCATCCAATGGGCCACCTATCACAGGGATGATCCCCCACCCCCAGAAGATGACGAGCACAAAGAAAAGCGTACCGACGACATCAGCTCGTGGGACGCAGACTTCCTGAAAGTGGACCAGGGCACGCTCTTTGAGTTGATCCTGGCCGCGAATTACTTGGACATCAAAGGACTGCTCGATGTCACTTGCAAAACGGTCGCCAACATGATCAAAGGGAAGACCCCCGAGGAGATCCGCAAGACGTTTAACATCAAGAATGACTTTACTCCCAGCGAAGAGGAGCAAGTGAGGAAGGAGAACGAGTGGTGTGAGGAGAAATAAAGACGATGCTAGTTGTTCAAGCTAATAAAATAGATCGAGAGAAAAACCGGTGAAGAAATTTACATTGTTTGCTTATCTGAAATAGGTATCTTCCATGACCCCTGTTTAAGCAAAAAAATCTTTTTTGTTTTCTAAAGGTTTATCAGATACTTACTAAAGTAAATTTCTTCACGACCTCTCCATCTAAGATTTCAGTTTACCTTATTTTTCATCTCCCATAATTTCATGTAAAGATGACTTATCTCCCTGTTTTCGTTCAGAATAAAATAATTCACGTCTGTCCTCATTGGATTTTTTTAAATTGAGACTAGCTAATGTCACTTACGTTAATTTTACAAGTTAAAAAAAAAAGAAAAAGGTATCGAAGATATTTACGATAAGTTCCTTTTGTGGGAGCATTTTAATTCCATCCTTTTCGAAGGAATAGTTTCAAAGTTTTTTGTTTTTAGAGAAGTGGTTGATGAAAGCCTAATCTTGTGGTCTGTTTCAGCAGTGCATTATTGTATTTTTATTTTATATGTATCCATGTATATTGTAACACGTTAAGTACACTAAGGTTTTGGATAAAATAAATTCTTCAGTATTTTGAACTTTAGCATTTTCGTTATTTCCTTAAATTCAAAGAGCATTTGTTTTGCCATTTTTTAAAATATCTTTTTGTTTTAGAAAATAGACAAAGTTATTTTTCAAAAGTATTAAGTGGAAAATATCATCAAGACTGCATAAATCAGTGATACAGCTAGGCTTTTGAAATCCGGGGTCCATTGGACCTAGGCACTTTTTAAAATATTGGGTACTTTTTTACAAAAAAAAAGATCTTTTTTTTTTTTTTTTTTTTTTTAAGAAATAAGACAGATTTAATGTGTTTTATACAGCATGTACTTCTGCGATCTTTCAACAAAAAAATTATGCATCCTGAAGGACCCATAAAAGTTATATTAATGCAGCCCTTCTCCAATTTTTTGCTTAAATGATGTGCTATATAGCACATCTGCATCATCACTGATAAATAAATGAAACTTTTAACTCTCCCACAGATAGTTGGCAGTTTTCTGAAATTATTAGAGTAGCTCAACTCAAATGCAAATCTTTAGCATGCAGAAATATATTTATTTACTCTTTTTAAAGAGTTTTTAAAAATTATTTAAATAGTAATTAATATATATATATATATGAATTTGAATGTGCTATATAAAACTTTTAAGACTGTCAAAATTCAAATGATTAACAGAGCGGCCAACTGCTAAAAAAAAATTGACGGATTTACACGTTTCAGACACTGGAGATTCCAAAAAACATATTTTTAGAAAGAAAAAAAAAAATTACCATTCGTCTGTGTGTCTGTAAATGCTCTATATCCCAAACAAATAGAGATAGACTTGAAATTGGTTGTGTACTTAGTATGTAATAATAGGAAAAAGCTTATTGAATTTCAGTCACCTTGATGATCCGGAACTTTTTTTGGACTCTTCGAAATATTTGTTCTGATAAAAGGTATATAAAAATTTTCGAAATGGTTTCTTTTAAGGAATGACTATAAAATACAATAAAAAAACATAAATTTTGCATCAAGCATGAAGTCGATCGGATCATGAGTGGCCGAGATATTGGTAATCCTATTTTCCATACTCTTAGATTTTTCCTGCCCCTGTATTTCATTCCAATTTCAATTGAAAGATATATTTTAATTAGAAATGAGACGCAGTAAACAGTTAGGTAATATGATTTTGGAGTAATAGAGCATTTAAAGTTGATGACGTTATTAAGTCTAAGATTTTATTCGAATTGCAATGCATATTATAAATAGTTTATACATGTTTTATTTTCATATTTTTAAGTATTATGGTGGCTCTTAATGACTAGTTGTAAATGCTTGCATTTCGGCATCTTACCCCATTCTTGGGATGAGATGGCCAACGACATAGGGGTAAAGATGCCTTCTGGACTTTCAATGTATACAATAATGTGAAGCACTGCAACATGTAATGGAACGAAAAAAAGTAATTTTAATATTTTAAACCTACAAAAGTTGTTACTTGATATTCGACAATTACAAACATTGCCAATTTAATAGAAAACAAACTAATATTTGAAAAAAAAAAAACAGATTGTGTTCTACTTAACATTACAAGTACAGTCGAACATCGTTAACACGAAATTGAAGGGACTGTGAATTTTTTTCGTGTTAACCGTCAAAATAGTGGTGCTATCTATGTTAGATATAAAAACTAAATCAATTAACCTACAAATATATCCCTGTTCTTAAAATCATAAATCAAGAAGAAATGAACAATTTAATTAAAAAAAATTGATCATTGTTTTGAGTAATAATAAACTTATTTACTTGCTAATCATTTTTTTTTAAAGCCTGTTATTGACTTTTGCTTCACTTTTTGTTGAGTACTTCTTTTAGGAACATATGGACCTCATCTAATTTGTCCAAAGCTCGGTAAGCATCCTCTTGTTCTGTTACAAAACGTACAGTTTTCACTGATGTTGTAGATTAATTTAATGACACTAAACTTTTTCGTTCTGTGTCGATTTCTTCATCCCTGTCTGACACTTTGATGTTGTCATCTTTTTTTCAGCCAACGCAGCAATTATTTCTTCGTCTGAAGTCAACACATCTTCTCTTCATCGATGCAAATGTACTCGAAAAAAGAATGTCGACGAAAGAATTCCCAGTTTTTCGTCTACATATCTTTTTGCAGACAATTTAATGACTCTCGTTGAATCTTATCTGTGATTCTTATCTCTCCTTCAAAACTGCCCCAGTAAAAACATTGTTCTAGCTTCTTGTCTCTTTTAGCAATTTTAATTTCTTCATTTGTTTTCTGAGTGGTTTAAATTGATGCCGCTTCAATCTTTTCACGATCCTTTAAAATTGTAGTCATTGAAAAACTGGGGCTAATGAAAGCTGGACTTGAAATATTCCCGTTGCTTCAGAAGACACTACCATTTTGTGCAGTAGCACTTTCTTAATACTCTTTGTCATTTTAAACATTTACAAAGTTCATGACTAATCAATGATTTAAAAAAAAAAAAACAGCACTGATTTAAATCATGTGATTAAAAATCATCTGGTTAGAATCATTGACTCGCCCCAAAGTATTGGAGAAGACGCTGAGCTCCCTATTAAAATGAAGACTTAACCGGCCGCCATTTAAGTTTCGCAGGGCTGCCATTTGCAACTAAAATGCTACTAAAAGCGACTATTTTCAGCATCGGGCAACTATGGCTACTATTTTAGCCCAGAAACCTTCAAAAGCGACTATTTTGGGAGAAAACCAGGAAAAAGGAGACTATTTTCCAATTCCAGCTACTATTTTTGTAAAAAATAAAAAATATAATTCACCAGTTTCAGAATTACAAATTTATTAACCTAATATTTCCGTATAAATTTGTTTTTTATTCAATTTTTAAAATATGTAAACTTCCAATTGAAATTTTAAAAAAAATTACTTGTGTCAATCTAAATATAGTTTAAATATATCAATCATTCAAATTTCAGTAGGAAAACTAATTACCGACTTTTGGTTTGGTTACCACCCATAAGCCTTATGCTTTACAGTATATTTGTCCAATTTTTGATTGTTTTTAAAGGTATTTAACCCTTTAACTGCCGTATGAACCCCAAACAATTAACAATTAGGCAGCGTGAATCGTTTTTGTTTCTAACCTTTTATAAATGTTTCATACCAAAAATTTTAATAAACGAGCTGAAATAAATCCTACTTAGAAATAAGAAAATCTTGTTTTCTATCGCAATTTTTCAATTTAATAACAGATTTAAAATATTGAGGAAAACATTTAAAATATTGCCTTTCTTACTTATTTAGATAGCTTTATTTGACCCATTGGTGTCTATAAAATCATACTTTAATTATGCTGATTTTGCTATTTTATTTTACACAAATTTCTTCTAAAGAATAGATTAGTTACGTACACCTACTTTCTTTATCAAATGCATCCTTTTTTGATAAAGTCACTTTTTATTGGCAGATTTCTTGCTTCAGTTTTATTTTGTTTACGAAATGGAATTAAAATTGTAGCTAATAACATGCAATAAAAGTTTTATAGTTTTCAGTGACATCACAGTAATGCTCAAGTACAAGCTAAGCATACATTAAATTTAGTTTGGGAAAACCAAATTGCATTCTGATCCTATATTTCAGATGATAATTTAAATAATTTAACAAGTTCCGTTTTTGTGATTTTATAATTAAAATACAAAAAGTAGCAAATTTGGACGGTAACATGTAAGGTAACTGTATAGAAAGATGTGGATTTTCATTATGTTATTTTTATGGCAAATAAGGATTCTTGCCCTTCTTTTCTTAAGTTAGAATGCTACTATTTTTGTACAAATGCTGCTATTTTTTTCATAGTAGGCTACTAAAGCAACTATTTTTGATGCCATTAGGCAGTGGCAGCCCTGGTTTTGCGGAAAGGGCAGATACCAATATTCTTTAAAAACATCAGATTTATTTCTCTGATGTTTAAACTATGACTTATACAGGTAAATAAAGAGAGAGCATAAAACATTTTGGACACTTAGGTGCTTGCTAACAAGGAAGGTCTCCATAAGCGCATACTCAGAAAATTTTGAAAAAATTACAGAATGTTCTTCTCATGAGGATAGATAAGTCTATAAAAAAAAATATCTGATGAACCTCGATATAACGTCCATCAAAAAAATATGAACATTTCATTTATTTGGCAATTTATCATTGGTTGGCGACGGAATAAAATTTTAAAGAAATACAGTTTTATGACAAATACCATATGGTATCATGAGCTATAGAATTGACCCATTAGTACAATTTTTTTTTTTTAACTAATTACAATTTTACCCTTTCAAATTTTACAAAAATCTCAGACATATTTGTAAATTTAAAAAGTATTGTTGAAAATACAAAAGATAATAAACTTTCATCGCTAAGCTTAAATTCATTAAGTATTGGAATTCATTCAGTATTCAAATAATAATTTTACTAGCAATTTCAAAATGTTTGGTGAGGGAAAAATGTTGCTAGCCAAATCGCGTCTTTTTACGCCAAATACTCGGAAGTATTTTTTTGCAGATTTTCTACTGGGATTCTGCAGCTCAATTTCACTGTCCCTTTATTACATACATGAGTAGCTTCATTAGCATTTTTTTTGAAAATTTTCTGAGTATGCGCTTTAAGGAGACCTTCCTTGTAAGATGAAATAGCAATAGAAAATGGCTATTTAAAACAACACAAACTGGAATCAGTAGGGAAGCATCTTCCACATGACTAAGCGGCATTTCCCTACAACGCCTGTGTATAGGAAAGCCACATGACACGGGTTACCCTAACATACAAACACGAGGACTGTTTAAATTTATTATTACTTACCCGGGCAGGTCAGCTAGTTTTAAAATTAAAAAAGAAAGTAAGAAGAATATTATTTAAGAGAAACAACTCGTCATCAATGGTCAAAGCATATCTCATTCATGATTAGGAGGGTTGTAATCTCTGCTCAGCAAGTAAGGAACACATTTTAGAACACAGGGAATTTCTTACAAGCAGGGAAGACCAAGCTATGCTCGGTCAAAATTAGCTTTGAGATCAAACATCATGACCAGACCCACTAAACAAATTTTCTCGAACATGTGACCAAGCCCAATTGTCTTCTTGTGCCCGAAACCCGTAGGATATCAAATTTAGTCAAAATAGTCTGAGACTTTTTTTAGATAAAATTAGCTTGACCACAGTGACCCAAAAATGACCCCGGATTTTCTCGTGCCCAAAAACCGTAGGATACAAAATTTAGTTCAAATCGTCTCAGCCGTTTTCAAGTTAAAAATAGCTTGACCCACTAATTGAAATTTCTCGAACATGTAGCCTAGCCCAATAGTCTTCTCGTTCCCTAAAACTGTAGAATACTAAATTTTGTTCAAACCCTCTGAGCCGTTTTTAAGAAAAAAAATAGCTTGACCCACTAATAAAATTTTCTTGAACATGTGACCTAACCCAACAGTCTTCTCGTGTCCGAAAACCATAGGATGCAAAATTTAGTCCCAATAGTCTGAGCCCTTTTTAGGTGCATTCGTAATTATATAAATACGTAGCACCTAGTGTCATCGTCTGGTCCGTCTGTCCGTCCGCCCACATATAACAACGCAAAAACTACCCAACCGAATGGTTTAAAATTTAAGATATATTATCTTTTCAGAATTGTGTCGAGACATTTAAAATTTTATGAAAATCGAATCAAAACTTTAGGAGATATTAATAAAAGTATTTATTAAGAAATTTGAATTTTTCTTAAAAATTGGTTCTTTTTTGTTGGCTTCAGAGGTTGAATCGTCAAGCGATCAAGATACTTATTTTAGGACAGAAATGAATCTGCAGACGATATCATTAATTTTACAGAATAAAAAATAATCAAGATCTGAATATTTATATAACTAGCTTTAGTACTAACGCACCTCGTTTGTCACGTTTCACGTACAATTTCAAACTTGTTTAGATTAAATTAGCTTGACCCACTAGTTGAATTTTCTCGGACATGTGACTTAGCCCAATGATTTTCTCATGTCCGAAACTCGTAGGGTACAAAATTTAATCAAAATCATTTTAACCTGTTTTAGATACAATTAGCTTGACCATGACCCACTAATTGAATTTTCTAGAACCTGTGACCTAGCCCAATGTTTTTCTGGTGTCCCAAAATGGTAGGATATAAAATTTCGTCAAAATCGTTAGAGATAAAGTTTGTATATATATATATATATATATATATATATATATATATATATATATATATATATATATATATATATATATATATATATATATATATATATATATATAAAGATTGCATATATATATATATATATAACCACACACAAGATTTCCTCTTATTATTATTATATATATTGAAATATATTATGTTGTTCGTTTTTATGACATGATTAATTTCTGTAATAAAATAAGTACATTTTATGTTGACATCATTTTATCTTTTGTTGCATTTACTGAAAATTAAATGGGAAACTTAAGCCTAACTTTGATCTATTTCTCCAGAAACATCTATCTAAAAACTGTTGGTAGATTATAGGAATGCTATAATGAAACAATTTTAGTATACAAATTCGGTTTTTAAATTCAGTCATACAGAAATAATAGGACTCCATCTTCAATAGGATGGCAACCTAGAATCATTACCTATCATGGGACATCATTGAATTAATTATGTTTGAATGAATGAAGAATGGGACTATAACTTGCTCATAGAGATTATAAAATATCATATACATCATATATCACTAGGGCTCTTAAATAGGACTATAATGTCATACCTGCCAGATAACTTGGCGATACATCTTGGTTGCTTGATGATGAATCTTCGAAAGCTGCTATAACAAGGAAGTATAGATTTTTTAACAAAAATTCCAATTACTTAATAAATATTTTTATTAATATGTCTTTTTAAGTTTTGATTCTATTTTCGTAAAATTTGAAATGACTCGACAAAATTCTGCAATGATAATATATATTTAATTTCAAATCATTGCGCTGTTATATGTGGACGGACGGACAAGACGACGGCTCTAGGTGCTACGTATTTATATAATTACGAATGCGCCTAAAAAAAAAATCCCTGACGGCTCGGCCTACCGGCACAGGTAGATTTCGAAGACAGACTGTGGGGAGCCTGTTTGTTGGGAATTGCGGAAGAATGAACTTTTTGCCATGTTGCGGTAGTTAGAACCGCCCACTTCGAAACCTAACTTATCTGCAGGTAGAGCCGGCAGGGATTTTTTTTTTCTCCTACAGGGCTTCAACTAGGTCCGTTTTTTTGCGCAAGTCCGTATTGGTCTGTTTTTTTATTATTAGGTCCGTTTTTCGATACTGTTAATCGACCTTTACTTTAAATTTTGTTGATGTTCGGTATTTAGCCAAGCATCGCTATAAAACCGTGAATTACGTCAAAGTATCGCGAAAGCATCACGAATTTCGTCAAAGGACCGTGAAAAAAACCGTGAATTTCGTCAAAAGATAGCGAAAATACCGAGAATTTAGTCAAAAAAATGCGAAAATAACGTGAATTTCGTCAAAAGATCGCGAAAACGTCGTGAATTTCGTCAAAAGATGGCGAAAACATCACGAATTTCGTCAAAAGATCGCAAAACCAATGCGAATTTCGTCAAAAAACGCAAATTTCATCAAAGGATTGCGGAAAAAGATCGAATTTCGTCAAAAAACCGCAAAAACAATCCGAATTTTGTCAAAAAACACCAATTTCGTAAATGGATCGCGAAAAAAAAGCGAATTTTGTCGAAAGACCGCGAAAAAAGATCGAATTTTGTCGAAAGATCGAGAAAACAATGCAAATTTTGTCAAACTCAAATTTCATCAAAGAATCTTAAAAAAAATTGCGAATTACGTCAAAGGATAGCAAAAAAAATCGCGAATTTAGTCAAAGGATCGTGAACAAAACCACGATTATCGTCAAAGGATCGTGAAAAAAACCGCGAATTACGTCAAAAGATTACGAAAGCATCACGAATTTCGTCAAACGATCGCGAAAACTACACTATTTTCTTCAAAAGATCGAGAAAACATCATGAAATTCATCGAAGGATCGTGAAAAAAACGCGATTATCGTCAAAAAATTGCGAAACATCACGAATTTCGTCAAAAGATCGTGAAAAAACCGCTAATTTCGTCAAAATAACGCGAATTACGTCAAAAGATCGCGAAAACGACGCTAGTTTTTTCCAATGATCCCGAAAAAATCGCGTATTTCATCAAAAAATCGCGAAAACATCACGAATTTTGTCAAAGGATCGTGAAAAAAAACCGCGATTATTGTCAAAAGATCGCAAAAACATCCCAAATTTCGTCAAAATATCGTTAAAAAAACGCTAATTACGTCAAAAGATCGCGAAAACATCACGAGTTTTGTCAGAGGATCGGGAAAAAAACCTCGAATTTCGTCAAAGAATCGTGAAAAAACCCCACAATTTTCGTCAAAAGATCGCGAAAACAACACGAATTTCGTCAAAAAATCGCGAAAACATCCCGAATTTCGTTAAAGGATCGTGAAAACAACACGAATTTCGTCAAAGGACCGCGAAAAAAGATAGAATTTCATTAAAGGATTGCAAAAAAATGCTAATTTCGTCAAAGGATTGCGAAAGAAACACGAATGTCTTCAAATGGTCACGGAAAAATTCATGAAATCCAATGGTTCATGCTAAAATCAGCGCACGGACATCAATAGGTTATAAAACTTACAAATTTATTGCTCCATACGGATATAAAAATTTTCGTTATTGATTTTTCGTAAATTAATATTTTCAATGATTTTCAGCTTTCACGTGGCAGTTTTAGTTAAATCTGATAATCAGTTGTAAACATTTTTCGGCGCGACAATTCTCGATCCACTAGACTTCTGTTCTAGCGTACTTCTGAGCCAATCACGGCTATCGCTGGATGGAAATAGAACCTCCTACTTGTTTACAAGTCTCGCTCTGAGGGCAATGACAAGTTTGTTTTGTGACGATATGGATATTTTAAAAAGTAGATTTAAGCTCTGTTTTCAATTATTTCGTTGCGCTATTAAAGAGGAATATTTAATATTATAAGCTGAATAAAAGAAGAATCATATTTACTATTATCAGTTGATTAAAAGAAGAGTCATCATTTGCAGTTATTTTTCAGTTACATAGCTGGCATGTGTTTCGCGAATTGAAGTGATTCTTTTCTAAGACGTATTCAGTATAAAAGGAAATACGGACTTTTCTTTTAAATGAATTTCTGAATTAATTGGCCAGCTGGTGTCTCTTTTGGAAGCAGAAGTGTAATTTCTTCTTCTGCTTTGAAAGTGTACATCTGCTAGCCGAACTCGATATAATAAATTGATTGTGAAACTTTATGAATTGATTACCACATTTAAAGAAAGGGCAGAGAGCTGAATAAAGCAATTTTAGGTTTAATAAGCATTGAGTTTTATGTCCATTATATTTATTTCTAATGAATAATTCTAAGCACCTGTGTATTATTTGCATATTATTTAATAACAATAAACAGTGATTTAACATGCCTGTTTTCATGTAAAATTTCAAAGAATAAAAGTAATTTCAATCTATTTTAGTAATGGGAGATTTCCAAAATAACTGCCTGTTTAATACTTAACTAAGCTGTTTAGTTAACTAATACTTAACTTTAGCTTTTCAATAAATAAAAATTAAAGTAGTAATTTAGTTTACATTAATATTACTATTTTGCCACACTTTGTTTACACTAAATAAGGAACAATTAACCTTAACAAAATTAAATAAGGAACCTTAAAACACATAATTACTTAAAACCTTTTGACATGGGTATAACATAACATATATATGTATTATAAAATGTATTCATTTACGTGTTTATATGTACTTAAGTGATTGAGTGTTAGATTATTGTAGTTACCAAATTACAGAAATTTAACATCCTGATTTAACAAAGTTATAAATATTTTTAACTAGACTAGTTTAAATATATAAGAATACAAAATTTTCTTCTAATATATATTTATATAATAGTTTAAAATTTAATATTAATGTCTGCTCTTTAGTCTTTATACATCTCATGAGTATTATTATAATTATTTTACAAAACTTTTTATATCTGTAGTTGAAAATAAAGGTAGAGAAAACTTTATTGTTCCTTATTTAGTGTAAACAAAGTGTGGCAAAATAGTAATATTAATGTAAACTAAATTACTACTTTAATTTTTATTTATTGAAAAGCTCTTATTAAAATGGTAAGTATTTTTATTATCTCTCAGGGGTATTAGCTATATTTTTAGTTATGAATTCAGTTATAATAACTTTTTGTCAATTGGATATTTTTTACTATAGGATCATTAGGCCTTACACTATCTTCCTTAGAATAACATTTTTCTTGGTCAAAATTATTTTGAAAAAACATTAAACATCATTTTTTTTAAATAATATCAATTAAAATCACCAGTTATTAACCTTTTTTTTTTTAATGTAACTTTGAGAAACTTATAAAATATCACTTTCCTACTGAGTGTTAACTTATCAGAAATCAATAACACGTAACCATTTTTGGAATTTAAACCAAATTATCTGTGTGATAGTAATCCTAAAATGGTAGTTAATTTGAAAATGACTGATAAATAATTCTATTTAGATAACAAATAAAATTCTTTTGAAATATATGTTTTGTATGTTGAATGTTACCTCTTTTTAAAAGAAACTTGGGTACTTTTATGTTAGCCAGGCACAGATAATAAATTGCTAAATATTGTTCCCATCACCATCATTTGTATTCTATTCATTTCATTTAAAACAAACTTTTCATTCATTTAATTTAAAAAATACACACAAAAAAAGGATAATATCACAAACAAAACGATTTTATTTCTACATCAAAGCATTATTTCAAATTTAATATTTTCATATGCAAAAAATAAAAGCTGCTGTTGGTGAAATGTGTGCAGGCTAACATAAAAACACCAAAACTTGCTTCTATAATTTTATGCTTATGATTACATAATACTTCCTTATTGCTAATTAAGGATTCTATCATGTATAGTTTCTGCCTTTCCTTTCATACAGGGCTGAAACTATCTTTTTTTTTCATTCCAGGGCAGTATAATACATGCATGGATTGCAGTATAATACATCTCTGTAGCATAAAAATTTTACCTTGACCCAAGCAAATTTATAAAAATTAAAGCAAAACAGTGTAATTCAAAGGCAAAAACAGTTTGAGGTCATTTAGCATTACATTGGGATCAGGGCCCGACTAGCAAGTTTTTGTGCCCAGAGCACTTTCAATTTTTCGTGCCCCCTTAGATTGGTTGATTTACTGATAATAGTTTTTTTTTTTTTTTTTTTTTTATACATATTGCACGCTTATTTGAAGAGTGTCAACTCAAAAAATTACGTTTTCCAGAAAACTGAAAAACAGTTCCAGGAATAAAAATAAAATATTGTTATCTATTATTTATTGAAATGTGATTTTAACCACAGATTGAAATATAGTTTTCTCATTTTATCGTATTAATACCTCAAATATCACATTTTTTCAATGTGCAATATGATAAAATTGAATTATTTGATAAATACAGCGCATCAATTACAAGAAAATAATAAGAAGTATACTTATTAATGATTTATTGATATTAAATGATAAAACCAAACTGATACTGAGTGCAAAAAAAAGTCCTAAAAGAAATAAAAACGTTAAGTTCAAACGCAAAAGAAAAAAACGTGCTGCTTTCTCTTCTACTTCAACAGAACAGGGGTCTTGCTCTGTCCGTCAGCAAATGTGACCACGTGTGTGGGTCGTTACTTATTAGTTTGATTGACAATACGACAAGCCAATCAGATAGTTCTGCTGAACCTCAGAAGTACGCTAGAACAGAAGTCTAGTGGATCGAGAATTGTCGCTTTTTCGGCAGCTGCAAGGGGTGCGACTCAAACGTGAAAGGTTCCATTCTCCCATTGGTTGACAAAAAACCGGCATGCATTGTAGCTAATATAACATCGTTTTGTGCTGCTGCCCTCTGTGGACAGGATAATAAAACATAATTATGCCTTAATACTTCGTACTAAAAAATTAAACTGTGTAAATAAACTTGTAAATTAAACTGTCTTTTACAAAATAAATTTTGGGATAATAAATTTATTATACAAATAACTAAATACATTTAATGTATACATAAAATATATTTAATTTCCATTAAATACATTTTATGTAAATTAAAATGTATTTAATGGGATCTTTTTAATTGATATTTGATTATTAGAAATACTAATTAATTATGTACGAGAATTGTTTTAACAAATTGTATAATATTAATTTGTAAAATTTAATACATATTTCTTTGTATTTCTTATATTATAATTTCTTATTATTATAATTTTTGTAAATAATTTAAATTAAATATTTATAAAAATAATATTTCCCATAGTGATATTTTTATTCTAGGTCATGAAATCATGACATGGTAAATTATAATAATAATAATAAAATTAATTAAAAAAGAAGAAAAATTAAAGAGAGATGTTATTGTATTCGATTAGTTTATAAAGTGACACCTAAAATAAATTATATTTTGTTTAATGCATTTTTACTTATTAAATATCAATTAAAATTTTTATTAAGGAAATATAGATTTTATACAGGGCCCCTAGATCAAACTTTTGTTGTTTCTTTCCAGTATGACAGTATAGTAATATACAAAGATTAATCAATTAATGTTTCTTATAATCAGTATAATATTGGTGTATTATTGCTGTAGTTTTAACATTTTCTTACTCTTAAATCTGACATATTTTTTTTTCGGAAAAGGGAAAACATATACAATACACATATGCATGTATGATATACGTATGAATATATATATATATATATATATATATATAATTATATGAATATATATATTTATATACGTATGTATATTTATATTTACATATATTTATATATATGTATATAAATATATGTAATATATAATTATATGAATATATACATACATACATGTCTGCATAATTTTTATATTTGTATGTCTGTGTTTCTAACATAGTCGAAGATTTTATATGATTTAGATATTATTTGCTACTCCAGTTTTCAAACATTTATTGAGATCACAATGATATTTTATTATATTATTGATGTAGACATATACAATAAATGGAAAAAAAAAGTCAATACTTCTGGATTCTAATAAGAACCAAGAAGCATACGTTTCTATTATGTATTTTTAATAACAGATATTTATAAAAAAAGTTTAGTTTAATCCTAAACATACGTACATGCAATGTTTGGGCTTCTACAAAGTGTATCATCCAAAACTAAAATTCATTGTTTGAGTTACATTTAAAAAAATCCCAAGTTTTTCTTTAAGATATATTGGCCTATTTTCTTAAATGTCTTATTAATTATTTACTGAAAATGGAAGAGAATGTATTACAAACCACTGAGTGAAAATATTAACTATATACATTTAAATAATAATATTTATTAATATTAATTATATATTTAAGTAATAATAAATATTAATTATATATGTATATACCCACACACACATATTTAAATAAACTATTAAATATTATTAATTATATATATTTAAGTATAATACTAATTACTAACATTAACTATATGTATTTAAATATGCTATTAATTAAGATTTATTATATATTTACGTAATAGTTTTAAAAAAATTATACTGATCTTTAAGTCAAGTAAATAATCTTTATTAATTAATTCCGTAAAGATCAAAACAAAACTCTAAAAATGGATTTTTTTTTTTTTTTAATCAGAGAGGACAAAACTTAAAACCTTCAGTTTACAAGTCCGGTGCTTTAACCACCGCGCTATATCGTTCACAGACAGAATGTGCTTTAAGCAAAGTTGTACGAAAATATAAAAATCAAGTGACTTCGGTTTTTTTGTCAACCAATGGGAGAATGGAACCTTTCACGTTTGAGTTGCACCCGCTGCAAGTGGCATCCAAATGGGAAATGCCTGCAGTGATTCGTTTTTTGTGGGCGAAAAGGTGTAACTGCATTGGAACTTATTGTCTGTTTCATGAAGTGCAAATGCTATGCCAAGTAAAGTTATCGCGTTTGAGAATGGACGTACAGATATTGACGACGCTGAACGCAAGGGTAGACCATCACCTGCATAAAATTCTGAGATTGCTGCTTGTGTGAATGCATTTTTGCAAACACACGCATAACAATAAACGAAATCTCAAATGAAGTTAATATTTCTCATGTAAGTGTGCATAAAATTATTGCTGGACATTGGAAGGGATTTCTTTGCAGAAGACATTAAAAAACTTGTGCCACGTCTTTGATAAATGTTTAAATAATGGATGTTGAAAAGTAGATTTTACATGAAACTTTAGGATATAAATAAAGTTATTGTAAAACAACGATCCTGTTTTGTTTTCTTAAGCAGTGCAATTAACTTACTAACTGACCCTTGTAATTCAAATAAAGCTGTATTAAGTTTGTAAACCCTACCAATATCAAGGGCTGTAAGATAATGAATTTCAGAATTAAGCTAATCTGAATTCGAACAAATGTACAAATATAACAAATTATAAATAAGAAAAAAGGAGGGGGGGGGGGGCTTGTTTATTTTATTTTGTGATTTGCCAGAATAGGTCCTTTCTTTACAAATATGTAGTCCTTTTTTTTTAAAAAAAAATTGTCCCTTTTTTCCACTTTTACTACAAAAGTTGAGTGGGAGCCCTGAATAAGGGTTTGTTCTATAAAAAACTTGTCAATATAAAAGTTTTAGATAATATTAAGAAGATTTAGAATAAATTTAAGCGGATTAGAAATCTTGTGAATGGACCAAGTTATGAAGTTATTTTTTTCTTCTACCCCCCCCCCCCCTTGGGTCCATTTTTAATGATATCAAAAATCTGTCCTACATAAATTTTCGGCCCTTTTCCTAGAAGTAATAACTTTAAACGGATTCGATACGTATCCTAATTAAGAAGTTGTGGGGGGTTTTCTGTTTTCACAAAAAGTCCCTCCCCCTTCCATGGTTTGCTTTCGACTTGACCGAGATTTTATGCCCTTTAATTTTTTTGAATCCGTTTGGAAGAGATTTGTGCACAATTATTACAGTTATCGTGTCCATAAAAAAGTGACATAGATAGATAGATATATAAAGTTTTGAATTGCCGGGGATCTGGTAGATTCTGTTAACGTTATTCTTAAATAAATAAATTTTTCGTAATTGGATCGCACACAGATTTAAAAACGTCCATTCTTTAACTTTAAAATTACTTAAAAATCCATTAAAAAAAATCAGTAAATTAAGACAACTTTTCAAACAAATTGCTTATACGCCATATACATACGTCAAACACCTACGTCATATATCTACGTGGCAGACCTACGTATTATACATACGCCCTATAACGTCATACGTCTACGTGATATATATACGTCACACACCTACGTCATAATAATAGTGTTACTCTCGCACGTATCTTTATTTTATCATATTACTTTAAAGTCACATAATGTCCGAATAAGAGCAAGGCAACACTAGATACCAGGCTTGCTCATTTACTCTCATAACATCACAAATAGTGGCTGACCGCGACCAGCGATTGTTACAAAGCGACGCTACCCATCGTTTTGTGCCAATCGCAATCGTTGTATGTCTTTCGTCGTGGCCAGCCACCACGAGGCTAACGAGAAAGAAAGGCTACCGCGGTGCTTTACGCGTATCTTTTTTTACAGACCGCGGGAGTCACGTGATACTCGAATCCACCAATGCAAGTGTACGAAAAGAGCAACACGTCACACTAGCGGTCTGTAAAAAAAGATAAGTGAAATGCACCACGGTAGCCTGTCTTTTTCGTTAGCCTCGATGTCCGAATAAGAGCAAGGCAACACTAGATACCAGGCTTGCTCATTTACTCTCATAACATCACAAATAGTGGCTGACCGCGACCAGCGATTGGTACAAAGCGACGCTACCCATCGTTTTGTGCCAATCGCAATCGTTGTATATCTTTCGTCGTGGCCAGCCACCATTTATGACGTCATCATTATGAATGAGCAAGCCCGGTATCTAGTGTAGCCCTTTTTTATGGATTTTAAAGTAGCTTTAAAAGCATGGACGTTTTTAAATCTTTGTCCGATCCAATTACGAAAGATTAACTTATTTGGTCTTAAAGTGATACTGAAGTGTAAGTAAAGATACGTCCGAGCCGAGAGTAACGCTAACATCATATTTCAGTGGCAACAACATAACTCAAAAATATAACGTATGTGTTAGGTCTATGACGTAGCCGTAAGATGTATGACGTTATAATAATCGTATATTATAATAGATGTATGACGTATATATAAATACATCAGATGTATTTATAAGACGTAGGTCTATCACGTAGGTGTATGAAGTAGATATACGACGTAAGTATGTGACGTAGTTATATGACTTACCTTACGTGTATGACGTATAAGCAACTTGTTTGAAAAGTTATCTCAATTTACTGATTTTTTATAAATTTTGGAGTATTTTTATATCATGGATTTTTTTTAATCTGTGTCCAATCCAATTACTAAAGATCAACTTAGTAATAGATCTTAAAGCAATATTATAAAGTTAAGATACGTCCGAGAGTAACGCTAATATCATGACATATGTGTATGACGTAGGTTTGTGAGGTCACGTAGACGTATGACGTTATAGGACGTATGTATAAGACATAGGTTTATGACACAGGTCTATCACGTAGATATATGACTTAGGTGTTTGACGTATGTGTATGACGTTATAGGACGTATGTATAAGACGTAGGCTTATGACACAGGTCTATCACGTAGATATATGACGTATGTATGTGGCGTAGGTACAGGGTGGTCACAGACCTGGAAAACATGGAAATTTCAGGGAATTTTGTTCACCTGGAAACATCATGGAAATTCAACTCAATCCTGGAAATTCATCCAAACAAATTTTAATTTCCGTTTACTGTGAAATGTGTTATGTGTAATCATTTCAGGAAACAGAAAGGGCTATTCAGCATATATAACATTGGGAAATTCTGAAATGTTTTTGCATATTGCTTATTTAAAGTGAGCAATTTCATCTGTTTCTTGTAATGATAAGTGTAAGTTCAACTGTAATCTTAAAAGGGAAAAAAGAAAAACTTTTTCTCCATCGCACCAGCACTTCACAGCTCTTCAAAGGTGGGGTTAGACAGATCATACTTCATTGGCAGTAGGTTTGTGAAGTTTGAGTAGAGGAAAAACGTAATTAGTAGAGGTTAGATTCTTCTAAATCATTGAGTGTTGGGGCTTTATCGAATTCCTTTCCAGGTTCATTGTGTTCAAATTCCTCTAAAACATCTCTACCTTCCATTTCTTATTCATCAACTGAGGACATTGATAATATTCTCATTTCAGAAAAAGTTTCAGTTGCAGAAAACATAACTCAATTAATAATTTCCAAGCTTTGTGGCTTAAAGTCTCTATTTTTTAATGAAAGTGTGTTAAAAGCTGAAATATTATGGTGCATTCATTCAGTAGTGACACATAAATCAATGGGAATGTCAGAAAGGGATGTTTCACATTTTAAACACTTTTTCTAGATAGCGAAATAGCAAAGAAAATGAAATTCAGAAACAGTAAAATTGCATATTTCTGTACAATATGGAATCTTGCCATATTTTCAAAATAAACTGTTGGATAAATTATCAAAATGTAAATACGTAACAGTAGGATATAAAATATAACAGAAAACTCAAATGAATGTAAATGTAAGATTTTGGTGTTTTGATGAAAATCAAGTATGTGCATGTTACTTAACTTCAATTTTTTTTAGGTAGTTCAACATCTGATAAAATTCAAGAAAGCTATAAAACTGCTTTATCTTCTTTAAACTTGAAAACTATAGTTCAGATTTCAATGGATGGACCTAATGTTAATTTATTAAAGTTTTACAAAGATTTAAAAGCTGACCAAAGATTGGTACCCAATTTTACTGAACATGTGTTTTACATATTTTGTATGGAGCCTTTATGAAAGGTATTCAAATGACCAATTGGTCATTAATCAGTCTTTTCCGTAGCCTCTACAATTTGTTTAAAGATGTACCAGCTCCTCTAGTTCTATATTCTGAATATACAGATTTAGATCTATATCCTAAAAAATTTTGTTCAATTAGGTGGCTGCAGAATAGTTTCATGTGTGTCAATGTGCTATTGATAATTTGTCATATATTAGAAAATTCATTCAGTGTGCAAGAAAAGAGAAAAAGAACCGGCTTGTGCTAGCTTCAAAACTGTGGCAAATTTTGTGGAAGATGAACTTTTAGAAGCCAAATTGGCTTTTTCCAAATCTCTTTCAAAGGAAGTCGAACTTTTTTTGAAAGAGTATCAAACAGATGTTCCAATGGCACCTTTTTTTTTGTAATTCTCTAACATCAATAGTTAGATATATAATGTCAAAATTTGTTAAAGAGAGCGTACTTATTGAGCGTACTTATTGTTGTATTCATAAAATAGGTTTGTCTAATAATAAAAATTTGAAATCAGCATCTACAATTGACTTAGGTTATGGCACATAGAATGCTTTTAAAAACAGAAAATTTCTTATAAGATTTTACAATTCCGCAAACATTCTGTATCTTGTGTAAAGCATTATGCTTAAAGTTATTGCAAAGATTTATCCTCTAGCATAAGCATTAACTTGTAGATGTAGCCAGAAATGCTCAACAAAAAACGCATAAAAAATCTTTTGACGATGTTACTAGACAGCAGAATTATTCGTGATAATGCTGAAAGAGAATATTTAAAGGTATGCTTTGACATTGACACCAAAGAAAAACTGAAAGCTTATAAACACCAAGATTCCAGAACTGACATAATATATTTAATAAGTTTGGTGATTGTTAGGGTATAAATATGGTCATGGAAATGCCTATGTAGAAAGAGGTTTTTCAATTAATTCAGAATGTCTCATTGACAATCTTAAAGAGCATACCTTGATTGTCCACAACAAAATAAAGTCATCCGTGAGCAATGTTAATAATTATGAGATTCCTTAGAACTCGCTCAAAGTTATAAAAATATATGTTCAGAGCTCTAGCTGATGCTGTAAAAGAAAAGAAAAGAAAAAGATATCTTAGAAAAAGATGCTTCCGAAGCTAAAAAGAAAAGAATAAAGTTAGCGACTACAGAAATTAATAACAAAATTGAAAGTATAAAGATGAATGTAAAAGCTAATAAAGAAATTGAAATACTAATGGAGGAGATAAAAGAGTAAATATTTTTAAAAAATTAAAAAAACTTTGAGTTTTGATACTTTTTAACAATTACTTTTTTGTTTTTTATAAAATTTTAATGTTAAAATTAAGCTTATTAAATGTCTTGTAATATGGACTCATTCAATTACATATGTATGCTTATTCTTTATATGTTATGTTATTTATATTAATATAAAGTAAGTACTACATATGCACAATACTAAGGTATTTTATTGGTTCTAATAAAAGCACTTTAACATTAAATAAATTCAGAAAAGATTCTTGAAGAAAAATGAAAAAAAAATTATTTAAATAATCAGTGTTTAAATATCTTGTGTGATTTCTTAAAAATAAATAATGACAGTATATATCAGAGTAGTGTTGTTAAAGGAAATAATCTATGGAAATTTCATTATTTTAACGCTAACCTGGAAATTTAAGGTTAACCTGGAAATATCATGGAAAAATCATGGAATTTTAACATAAGATATTTGTGACCACCCTGAGGTATATGATGTATGTGTATGACGTAGGTTTATGACACAGGTCTATCACGTAGATATATGACGTAGGTTTGTGACGTATGTATATCACGTAGAAGTAGGACGTATGCATAAGACGTAGGTTTATGACACAGGTCTATCACGTAGATATATGACGTAGGTGTTTGATGTATGTATGTGGTGTAGGTGTATGACGTAGGTTTGTTACGTATGTATATCACGTAGAAGTATGACGTTATAGGACGTATGTATAAGGTTTTGACATAGGTTTTTGACATAGGTTTTTGACATAGGTTTATGTTTCAGGTCTATCACGTAGACGAGGCTAACGAAAAAGAAAGGCTATCGCGGTGCTATAAGCGTATCTTTTTTTACAGACCGCGGGAGTCACGTGATGCTCGAATGCACCAATGCAGGTGTACGAAAAGAGCAACACGTCACTCTAGCGGTCCGTAAAAAAAGAAAAGTGGAATACACCGCAGTAGCCTGTTTTTTCGTTAGCTTCGTCACGTAGATATATGACGTAGGTGTTTGACATATGTATGTGGCGTAGGTATATGACGTAGGTTTGTGACGTATGTATGTATATCACGTAGAAGTAGGACGTATGTATAAAACGTAGGTTTATGACACAGGTCTATGACGTAGGTGTTTGACGTATGTATGTGGCGTAGGTATATGACGTATGTATATCACGTAGAAGTATGACGTTATAGGACGTATGTATAAGACGTAGGTTTATGACACAGGTGTATCACGTAGATATATGACGTATGTATGTGGCGTAGGTATATGATGTATGTGTATGACGTAAGTTTATGACACAGGTCTATCACGTAGATATATGACGTAGGTTTGTGACGTATGTGTATGACGTAGGTTTGTTACGTATGTATATCACGTAGAAGTATGACGTTATAGGACGTACGTATAAGACATAGGTTTATGGTTCAGGTCTATCACGTAGATATATGACGTAGGTGTTTGACGTATGTATGTGGCGTAGGTATATGACGTAGGTTTGTGACGTATGTATATCACGTAGATATATGACGTATGTATAAGACGTAGGTTTATAACACAGGGGCCGTTCAAGTATTACGTAAGCAGTAAAGGGGGAGGGGGGGGTCCAGAGTCTGCTTATTTTCTCTGACAAGGGGGAGGGGGGTCACGACAGTTCTTACGTAAGCATTAAACAATGAATTTGGTGGTTTAAACAATGGTTTGTTTAATGCAATAAACAACAATATATTAAAACCATTTTGTATTTTTTGATATCACAATCCCTATATGCCTATTTATATAAATTTGTATGATTAATAATGTAATTTATTGGTAACTTTTTATCTGTCAAGAAGTCTTGATGTATAAACTGTCATAAAATCTTACGTAAGCAAAGGGGGGGGGGGGCTAGCATTTGCTTATATTTTCTTACAAGGGGGGGTGGGAGGGGGTACAAAATGACTAAAAATATGCTTACGTAATACTTGAACGGCCCCACAGGTCTATCACGTAGATATATGACGTAGGTGTTTGACGTATGTATGTGGCGTAGGTATATGACGTAGGTTTGTGACGTATGTATATCACGTAGATATATGACGTATGTATAAGACGTAGGTTTATGACACAGGTCTATCACGTAGATATATGGGTGATTCTACAAAAATGGGCAAATTTGTGTTCCATACTGATTTTTTTTTTTTTTTTTTGAATACTTTAAAAAACATTTTTGGGGATGTTTTTACACTCCTTTAGCACTATAATTCTGATTTTTAACTATGTCAAAAAGTAATTTTTATTCCATTAAAAATAAAATATTGCATTGAAATGTCATCCACATGCCCTGTCCCATACCTGTAAATATCACAATCTAATTAATCTAGATAAAAAAAAAATAATAAGTGATATTCTCTCATTATTTTTTTATTATTGAATGTGTATGTGTAGAGGATGTAAATCACAATAAAATTAAAATAATATGAAAATATTGCCTCAAAATACGAATTTAAACTTTGTCCCAATGATTATCAGTCATCCACATGGCTGAAAAGTATAGATATTTTTGTCTGTAAATTTTAATTTCAAAAAGTGGCAACATTTCTTAAAAAGAAGCATGGTAGCCTGTTCTTCCTGACTGAAGATGTATTTTGCTGTTCTTCAAATATTTTGTGATTTGTAGCAAGTTTAACTTTAATTTCAAGGTAAGTGTTTTTTATCTTTATTATCGTGTCATTCACATGCCCATATATGTCATTTACAAGTCCCTTTATGTCATTCACATGCCTTCAAAAAAATAAATAAACACAAATACAATAAAATATAAACAGTTAAACTCTGCTGATATAATATTTTAATTATATAACATTTAAAGTATTTTGCTGATTTTTTTTCTTTAAAAAAAATTAATTTTTGGAAATTTACACACTACAAATACTCCCATATTTGTAGAATCACCCATATGACGTAGGTGTTTGACGTATGTATGTGGCGTAGGTGTATTACGTACATGTATGACGTAGGGGTATGACGTATAGGCAATTTGTTGGAAAAGTTATCTCAATTTACTGATTTTCTTTGGATTTTAAAGTAATTTTAAAGCATGGACGTTTTTAAATCTTTGTGCGATCCAATTACGAAAAATTAATTTATTTTATCTTAAGTAATATTATAAAGCAGAGATACGTCCGAGAGTAACTCTAACATCCTATTCGCAGTGGAAAGACCTGGCCGATAAATATGACGTAAGTGCATGACGTAGGTGTGTGACATATGTTTATGACGTAGACGTATGACGTTATGTGAAGTATTTATAAGACGTAGGTGTATATGACGCAGTTATACGACGTATGTATGTGACGTAGTTATATGACGTACATATATTACGTAGTTGTATGACGTATCAGCAATTTGGGTACTTTTCGGTTAGCCGGGCGCCAGTGATATATACACATGTGTATACACACATATGTCTATATACACATATATCTACATATACATATGTATACAACACAATATACATATATGTATGTATATATATGTATATGCATATATATTTATATATGTACAAATATCACTGGCGCCCGGCTAACCTAAAAGTACCGCAATTTGTTTGAAAAGTTATCTCAATTTACTGATTTTTTATAAAATTTAAAGTATTTTTATTTTATTATGGACATTTTTAAATCTGTGTCCTTATATGATCTTAATTTAATATTATAAAGTAAAGATACATCGAGAGTAACGCTAACATCATATTGGCAATGGCGGCGACGACCTCACTCCGCCATTAATTGCCCGTGGGAGAGGCCACGCTGCGTGCGCAATAATCGCCGATGTGGGCAAAATGCTTGATGATTCAGCCTGTATTATAGTGGCCCAAAACTAACACATAAATATGACGTTTGTGTATGCCCGGATTGTAGGAGCCTTAGGTTAGGCCGTTGCCACTGCCAATACCTACACCATATACATACGTCGTAAACCTACGTCTTATAAATACGTCATATAACGTAATATACATACGTCACACCACCTACGTCATATTTAACGGTCAGGTCTTTGCCACAGCGAATATGATGTTAGAGTTACTCTTGGACGTATCTTTACTTTACAATATTTCTTTAAGATCAAATAAATTAATTTTCCGTAATTGGATCGGACACAGATTGAAAAACATCCATGCTTTAAAATTACTTTAAAATCCATAAAAAATCAGTAAATTGAGATAACTTTTCAAACAAATTGCCTATACGTCATATACATACGTCAAACACGTACGTCGTATATCCACGTGAAAGACTTACGTCATAAACCTACATTTTATTCTTACGTCCTATAACCTCATACGCACAAACGTCATGATATTAGCGTTACTCTTGGACGTATCTTTACTTTATAATATTACTTTAAGATCATGTAAGTTAATGTATCGAAATTGGATTGGACACAGATTTAAAAACGCCCATGGTATAAAGATTAGCGTTACTCTTGGACGTATCTTTACTTTATAATATTACGTAATCATATTATAATTAAAATTTATAAAAAATCAGTAAATTGAGATAACTTTTCAAACAAATTGCTTACACACACGTAAATCATATACCTTCGCGGTATACCTAAGGCTCCTATAAGGGGAGCTGACGCATATCCATTCTGTTGCCCAATATAACCGCCATATTGCAACCTAGCTCAGCATTAGGAAACCGCCTGAGCAGGTGTTTGCCGGCCCTGTTACTGTACTGTCACTCGCCCTCCACTAGTACGGTAAGCTAACCGGTTTTAGCTTGGTTTTTGGTCCGCTGGGTTATTAAATGGCGGTATTATAGGAGCTCTAGGTATACCCACAACATTCACCAACGTCTTATAAATTATATCATAGAACTTCATACACCTATGTTACATTTTTTAGTTAATGTTGTTGCCACTGAGTTATGATGTTTGCGTTACTCTCGGACGTATCTTTACATTAGAGTATTATTTTAAGATAAAATAAGTTAATGTTTATTTATTGAGAACATACATCTGACTTGTGTGCTTGACATCAAGTGCCCGCTTATAAGTCATCGTCAATATACAGGGACGAGATAGGCACAAGGAAATTTACAACACCAGAGAGTTACATCCGTGAGCTCCACAAAGTGTGTGCAATGGAGCTGGCGGGAGTCGAACCCGCCGACCTGACTCCTACGCTCACAAGCGATTAGCGGAATGGTGTCTTAACCACTCGGCCACGGAGGCCCCAAAATAAGTTAATCTTTCGTAATTGGATAGGACACAGACTTAAAAAACGTCCTTTGGCAACAATCGGTGGTTGGGCAATAATCACTGAGCAACAATCGCTGATTGGTCTATGTGGGCATCACAAAGTTTGATGATTCAGCCTGTATCACGGAGAAAGAACCTGGAGGGGAAACTAGAATAGGCGAGGATATCGAATTTGCAAGTCATATTTTTTTAACGAAAGAGGGCGCTGTAAAATTTGGCGGCTGCCTTTAAACAGAATGTCATTAGATTACATGTTAAATTCCGAAAGTATTTTACTCGATTATTTTTAATTATAGCAATTATATGTCATAAATATAAGATGGGATATAAATGTTTTATTCCGGGATGTAGATCGGGCTATGATGATGAGATAAACAAAAGAAAAATCGAAGAATTTTTTTTTTTTTTAAGCATGTTTAGAGCTCCAAAGATGAGTTATAAAAAGCAATCGAAACGCCAAATATCTATTAAAATATATGCATGGTGTGAAGAAAACTTTATTTAATGAAATTTCTACTTGTTTGACTTTTTTAAAGTTCAAATTTTCAATCAAAAACATTTAAAAAATGAATGCTTTTCGCATTGAAAAGCATTGCAGAAGCAGGTTAGGATAGCCGTCAGTTTACCGTGGCGCCATCTATAAGGAGAAAAACTGTATTGTAAAATTTCAACGTTACTTTCCCCTCCATCTATCTTCCTCCGTGGCCTGTATTATAGTAGCCCAAACCTAACCCATAAATATGACGTGTATATTACGTAATGTATGATGTAGACGTCTGACGTTATAAGACGTAGGTCTATCATTTAGGTGTATGACTTAGGTGTACGGTGTATGACGTATGCGAGGCTAACGAAAAAGAAAGGCTACCGCGGTCCTTTTGCGTATCTTTTTTTACAGACCGCGGGAGTCACGTGATGCTCGAATGCACCAATGCAGGTGTACGAAAAAAGCATTACGTCACTCTAGCGGTCTGTAAAAAAAGATAAGTGGAATGCACCGCGGTAGCCTGTCTTTTTCGTTAGCCTCGGACGTATGCGAGGCTAACGAAAAAGACAGGCTACCGCGGTGCTTATCGCGTATCTTTTTTTACAGACCGCCGGAGTCGCGTGATGTTCGAATGCACCAATACAAGTGTACGAAAAGAACATCACGTCACTCTAGCGGTCTGTAAAAAAAGATAAGTGGAATGCACCGCGGTAGCCTGTCTTTTTCGTTAGCCTCGGGTATATTACGTAAATGTATGACGTAGGGGTATGACATATGCAATTTGTTTGAAAAGTTATCTCAATTTACTGATTTTTTTATGGATTTTAAAGTAATTTTAAAGCATGGACGCTTTTAAATCTGTGTCCGATCCAATTACGAAAGATTACTTTATAATATTACTTTAAGATCAAATAAGTTAAAGATACATCCGAGAGTAACGCTAATATCATGACGTATGTGTATGATGTAGGTGTATGATGTATGTATATGACGTATCAGCAATTTGTTGTAAGCAAAATAACAAGTGTATCACATAATGATCATGGTACTCCATTTGTCTTATTTTGATTTCTTGAGGAGTGCGACTTCATTTCTGAACTTGTGCAAAACAAATTCTACAATAGCATATATCCATAACTGCTGTTTCTTAGACAGCAGTACCTCAGTTTCCTTCCCCTAAAATTTTTTATGTATAAAAAAATTACTGTACTGTGCGGTGCTGTAAAGTTTTTTAAGAAGAAAACACGATTTCTGAACGAAAATTTATTTATTTTGAAAATTGAGTTAATTTTATTTTTATTTTTTTGTTTTCTGTAATAATGGGAATGTTCCAACTACACATCTTACAATTTCTTTCTAATAAGTAAATAAGGAAGCATATGTATACATATATTGGATTCATAAATGAATGTGGTGTTTGAGATCACATGTCTCCTGTTATGTTTTATTTTTTTTTTTGCTTTCCCATATTACGTGTTAAATAGAGTGCATAGCGATTCCCACTGGTTCATTTTTTGAATACCACTTTTTCCAAACGATATATTTCTGTTGTATATTTCTATAACTTTTGTTAAAATACACCAAATCGAATGTTTTTGTTTGAAAATCCTGATATTGAAAGAAACCACCAGTGGAATTCCTCTATAAAACGAACAATGACAATGATTTTCACAATTAACTTCAATGCACAAATGCCGTATTCATTGCAACAATTTGAAACTTTATTGTATAGCCTTCAATTTTGGCCTTCAAAAAGTTTTCTTAGTAAAGGCATGTCAATTTCTTCCCCACCACTTGGACCCCCCCCCTCCCTTGGATCGCTTTTTATTAGCTCACAGGCTATCAAAGCCTGAGAGCTTATGTGCCCGCCGGTTCTGTATGTATGTACGTATGTAACGCGATAACTCTTCATAGAAATATCCGATTTCCTTCAAATTTTGTTTATAGGTTGACTGTGTTAAGGCACTTCCCTGATTAGTTTTCGGGATTGATTGGTTAAATATAAAGGGGGGAACAGGGGGGGCTAATCCCCCCCTAATTTATATAAATAGGGTTTTAATACAGAATTATTCAGTTTTCCTTCAAATTTTGTTTATAGGTTGACTGTGTTAAGGCGCTTCCCTGATTAGTTTTCGGGATTGATTGGTTAAATATAAAGGGGGGAACAGGGGGGGCTAACCCCCCCCCTAATTTATATAAATGGGGTTTTAATACAGAATTATTCAATTTTCCTTCAAATTTTGTTTATAGGTTCACTGTGTTAAGGCGCTTCCCTGATTAGTTTTCGGGATTGATTGGTTAAGTATAAAGGGGGGGAACGGGGGCTAATCCCCCCCCTTAATTTATATAAATGGGTTTTTCATGCAGAATTATCTCATTTGCTTCAAAATTTGTTTTTAAGTTCATTGGGTTAAGACGCTTCCCTGATTAGTTTTCGGGATTGACTGATTAAGTATAAAAGGGGGGAACGGGGGGGCTAATCCCCCTTAATTTATATAAATGGGTTTTTCATGCAGAATTATCCCATTTACTTCAAAATTTGTTTATATGTTCATTGGGTTAAGACGCTTCCCTGATTAGTTTTCGGGATTGATTGGTTAAGTAAAAAGGGGGGGGGGGACGGGGGGTGTTACCCCCCCCCTTAATTTATATAAATGGGTTTTTCATGCAGAATTATCCCATTTGCTTCAAACTTTGTTTATAGGTTCATTGTGATAAGGCGCTTTCCTGATTAGTTTTTGGATTTGATTGGTTAAGTATAAAAGGGGGAACGGGGGGCTAATCCCCCCCTAATTTATATAAATGAGTTTTTCATGCAGAATTATTCCGTTTTCCTCCAAATTTTGTTTATAGGTCCACTGTGTTAAGGCGCTTCCCTGATTGGGATTGCCTTTGGCATTTTCGGGATTGATTTGTTAAGTATGAGGGGGGGGGGGTAATCCTCCCTTAATTTATATAAATGGGTTTTTCATGCAGAATTATCCCATTTGCTTCAAAATTTGTATATAAGTTCACTGTGTTGAGGCGCTTCCCTGATTAGTTTTCGGGATTGATTGGTTAAGTATAAAGGGGGGGGGCTAATCACCCCCTTAATTTATATAAATGGGTTTTTCAAGCAGAATTATTCCGTTTTCCTTCAAATTTTGTTTATAGGTTCACTGTGTTAAGGCGCTTCCTTGTTTAGTTTTCGGGATTGATTGGTTAAGTATGAAGGGGGGGAACGGGGGTGGCTAATCCCCCCCTTAATTTATATAAATGGGTTTTCCATGCAGAATTATCCCATTTGCATCAAAATTTGTTTATAGGTTCACTGTGTTAAGGCGCTTCCCTGATTAGTTTTCGGGATATATTGGTTAAGTATAAAGGGGGAAACCGGGGGGGGGGGAAACCTCCCTTAATTTAGATAAATAGGTTTTTCATGCAGAATTTTCCGATTTCCTTTAAATTTTGAATATAGGTTCACTGTGGTAAGGCACTTCCCTGATTAGTTTTGGGGGTGCATTGGTTAAGTATAAAGATGGATACGGGGGGGCTAACCCCCCTTAAATTAGATAAATGGGTTTTTTATGCAGAATTATCCGATTTGCTTCAAATTTTGTATATAAGTCCATTGTAATAAAGCGCTTCCCTGAATAGTTTTGGGTGTTCATTGGTTAATTATAAGGGGAGGGAGGTGATCTCCCTTAATATATTGTCGATTTCTTTATTTTTGAGAGGCTTATTTAAAATTCTTTGAAATAAGAGTATAATATACAATTAGTGTGAATGGCCTGTGAGCTCAATGCCCTCAGTTTAACTGGGCATTTTTCTTTTTTTTATTAAGTTTGTTAGAAATTTTGTAAGAAATTTAAAACTTTAAAATTTCTTACTTGCTTTCTAAGTTTGCACTCTTAAAAATCACGTATTCCCCTTGCACAAAACTATAAAGAAAGGTTTTAACAACCCCATTACTTTCAATATTCCTTTGTAAGAAATTAAATATATATATATTTTATTAATTTTCAGTCAAAGTACTCATAGTTTTGATGCACTACATACAAGTTAACACGCACATAAATTAGCCTTAAAAGCTTATTATTATTATTTTATGGATATATGTAACAATAATGATGATAATTACTTAGATGAATGGTGTCTAATAAAAAAATCAATGGTCTACTTTTGAAACTTAAACTTGTATTCTTTCAATAATAAAAAATAAAATTCTCATAAAAGTCGGAAATTCGAAAGCATTTTAAAGAGTCAAACAAGCATCCATTTAAAAATCACATTTTTTTTTTCTTGTAAAAACATTATTAAAAATAGTATAAAAAACATGTTTAGTTTTTTATGAAACAATTTTTCACATTCTTTATTAGATAACTAAATTCTATGGAAAAAAATTCCAAAGTAAACTATAGACTCCTAAAAAAAAATTAAATTAAATGTGCATTTTCTTTCTGTGCAAATTTCACGGAAGACGCCTCCATCAAATGCACTTCGACGAAAATTATACAGATGGGCGGTCCTTTAGAACTTTCCGTTTGCTTCGGTTAAGATTACAAACTTCGTCGGATATGCTGAAATATCCGAAAAATTATATTGTTTTTCACGAATGTCGATAGATATCCCTGAATATTGTAATAGTATATAGTAATATCATTTTTACGACGTTAAAAATAAGGCATTAAAAAATCGAGTTTTTTAAAAACGGCATCAAATTTTATTGTTAGTACGTATTTCTGTATTAAGTATAATGCAAAAAAAAAAAAGCTCTTTCGAATGCTTTCTATCAGAAACTAATTTTAAGTTATATCTGCGTGTGACTATCGGCAGATATGTTGTAAATTTGACGTACTACATTCAGCGACTTTCGAAATATTGCGCTGGACATCGGCCGATGTCGCTGTGCTACCTGGGAAGGTTAAAACTCATCTTTATACGAATTTGTACCAACAGGGAAATCCTTTATCAAAATGTCCAAATACCAAATGTATCTCCTCTCAAAATGTACCTCGTTTATTTAATAGCTCTCGATTATAGGGAAATAGAAAATACAGTGCCTACCTTATTATCAGTATATTTAAACATTTTTAAGGCGTGGCTCCTACTTGCAGACTCGAGATACTGGAATACAGTAAAAACTGTTAAGACAAAAACGCAAAAGACCGGAGAAAAGTACGTAGAGAACCTGAACTTAGTAAATTCCGTGTTAACAAGCACATCGCCTGTTTAAAATTTTATCGCCGTTTAAGGCAGGATTCCATTTACAATAGGTTCTAATGTATTTGTAATTATCGTTTAATCCTTGTGTTAAATAAAGTCAATTGCCTAAACAGAAGACAGAAGAGTGAGCCAAGTCGAGACTCAATCATATGATAATCATATCATACGATACAAACCTATTTTTTAATTTATAAACCAAGGAGAACTGCTTTATAGCGTTCTTCCTTATTATTCAACCTGCCTAAGACCCGACAATTGCGGAAGAACTACATATATAATAAAATCTCATCAAAAACAACTCGTTGTACTTGATCCCGCCAAGCCACAATCCTAAAACGTCAGCCATAAAAAGAAGTGATATAGAAGTGCATACTCCGAGTCCCGTGTAAAAATCTATCACCACTCATAATGTTTCCAAAGGACTCGGAGTGAGGCATGGGCGTACCCAAGGGGGGGGGGGGGCTGATGGGGCTACGCCCCCCCCCCTGAAATTTTCGAAAGTGATATGAAAAAAGTGCTGACGTTTTCTTTCTTTTTTGGAAAAATTAATTTTTTTTTCTATCATACAGCAGACTAGCCATTCTTATTAGTCCCACATTTAGTCCGCATTGACACAAAAGAAGAGAAAGGGGACTGATGGGGTTACAGCTCCCTCCTTCCGAAATAGTCGGAAATTAAATGAAAAAAGTGTTTTTTCCTTACTTTTTTCGACAAATCTGTAATTTTTCTCCTATCATACAGCGAAATAGTCATTTTCGTTAACCGCATATTAGTCCACATTGACATCACAGTATACCCAAAGATGGAGAGAGGGCTGAAGAGTTACAGCCCCCCCCCCCCCCCTGAAATTTTCGAAAGTGATATGAAAAAAGTGCTGACGTTTTCTTTCTTTTTTGGAAAAATTAATTTTTTTTTCTATCATACAGCAGACTAGCCATTCTTATTAGTCCCACATTTAGTCCGCATTGACACAAAAGAAGAGAAAGGGGACTGATGGGGTTACAGCTCCCTCCTTCCGAAATAGTCGGAAATTAAATGAAAAAAGTGTTTTTTCCTTACTTTTTTCGACAAATCTGTAATTTTTTCTCCTATCATACAGCGAAATAGTCATTTTCGTTAACCGCATATTAGTCCACATTGACATCACAGTATACCCAAAGATGGAGAGAGGGCTGAAGAGTTACAACCCCCCCCCCCCCTGAAATTTTCGAAAGTGATATGAAAAAAGTGCTGACGTTTTCTTTCTTTTTTGGAAAAATTAATTTTTTTTCTATCATACAGCAGACTAGCCATTCTTATTAGTCCCACATTTAGTCCGCATTGACACAAAAGAAGAGAAAGGGGACTGATGGGGTTACAGCTCCCTCCTTCCGAAATAGTCGGAAATTAAATGAAAAAAGTGTTTTTTCCTTACTTTTTTCGACAAATCTGTAATTTTTCTCCTATCATACAGCGAAATAGTCATTTTCGTTAACCGCATATTAGTCCACATTGACATCACATTTTACCCAAAGATGGAGAGAGGGCTGAAGAGTTACAGCCCCCCCCCCCCTGAAATTTTCGAAAGTGATAGGAAAAAAGTGCTGACGTTTTCTTTCTTTTTTGGAAAAATTAATTTTTTTTTCTATCATACAGCAGACTAGCCATTCTTATTAGTCCCACATTTAATCCGCATTGACACAAAAGAAGAGAAAGGGGACTGATGGGGTTACAGCTCCCTCCTTCCGAAATAGTCGGAAATTAAATGAAAAAAGTGTTTTTTCCTTACTTTTTTCGACAAATCTGTAATTTTTCTCCTATCATACAGCGAAATAGTCATTTTCGTTAACCGCATATTAGTCCACATTGACATCACAGTATACCCAAAGATGGAGAGAGGGCTGAAGAGTTACAGCCCCCCCCCCCCTGAAATTTTCGAAAGTGATATGAAAAAAGTGCTGACGTTTTCTTTCTTTTTTGGAAAAATTAATTTTTTTTTTTATCATACAGCAGACTAGCCATTCTTATTAGTCCCACATTTAGTCCGCATTGACACAAAAGAAGAGAAAGGGGACTGATGGGGTTACAGCTCCCTCCTTCCGAAATAGTCGGAAATTAAATGAAAAAAGTGTTTTTTCCTTACTTTTTTCGACAAATCTGTAATTTTTTCTCCTATCATACAGCGAAATAGTCATTTTCGTTAACCGCATATTAGTCCACATTGACATCACATTATACCCAAAGATGGGGAGAGGGCTGAAGAGTTACAGCCCCCCCCCCCCTGAAATTTTCGAAAGTGATAGGAAAAAAGTGCTGACGTTTTCTTTCTTTTTTGGAAAAATTAATTTTTTTTTCTATCATACAGCAGACTAGCCATTCTTATTAGTCCCACATTTAGTCCGCATTGACACAAAAGAAGAGAAAGGGGACTGATGGGGTTACAGCTCCCTCCTTCCGAAATAGTCGGAAATTAAATGAAAAAAGTGTTTTTTCCTTACTTTTTTCGACAAATCTGTAATTTTTCTCCTATCATACAGCGAAATAGTCATTTTCGTTAACCGCATATTAGTCCACATTGACATCACAGTATACCCAAAGATGGAGAGAGGGCTGAAGAGTTACAGCCCCCCCCCCCCCCCTGAAATTTTCGAAAGTGATATGAAAAAAGTGCTGACGTTTTCTTTCTTTTTTGGAAAAATTAATTTTTTTTTCTATCATACAGCAGACTAGCCATTCTTATTAGTCCCACATTTAGTCCGCATTGACACAAAAGAAGAGAAAGGGGACTGATGGGGTTACAGCTCCCTCCTTCCGAAATAGTCGGAAATTAAATGAAAAAAGTGTTTTTTTCCTTACTTTTTTCGACAAATCTGTAATTTTTTCTCCTATCATACAGCGAAATAGTCATTTTCGTTAACCGCATATTAGTCCACATTGACATCACAGTATACCCAAAGATGGAGAGAGGGCTGAAGAGTTACAGCCCCCCCCCCCCCTGAAATTTTCGAAAGTGATATGAAAAAAGTGCTGACGTTTTCTTTCTTTTTTGGAAAAATTAATTTTTTTTTCTATCATACAGCAGACTAGCCATTCTTATTAGTCCCACATTTAGTCCGCATTGACACAAAAGAAGAGAAAGGGGACTGATGGGGTTACAGCTCCCTCCTTCCGAAATAGTCGGAAATTAAATGAAAAAAGTGTTTTTTCCTTACTTTTTTCGACAAATCTGTAATTTTTCTCCTATCATACAGCGAAATAGTCATTTTCGTTAACCGCATATTAGTCCACATTGACATCACAGTATACCCAAAGATGGAGAGAGGGCTGAAGAGTTACAGCCCCCCCCCCCTGAAATTTTCGAAAGTGATATGAAAAAAGTGCTGACGTTTTCTTTCTTTTTTGGAAAAATTAATTTTTTTTTCTATCATACAGCAGACTAGCCATTCTTATTAGTCCCACATTTAGTCCGCATTGACACAAAAGAAGAGAAAGGGGACTGATGGGGTTACAGCTCCCTCCTTCCGAAATAGTCGGAAATTAAATGAAAAAAGTGTTTTTTCCTTACTTTTTTCGACAAATCTGTAATTTTTCTCCTATCATACAGCGAAATAGTCATTTTCGTTAACCGCATATTAGTCCACATTGACATCACATTATACCCAAAGATGGAGAGAGGGCTGAAGAGTTACAGACCCCCCCCCCCCCTGAAATTTTCGAAAGTGATATGAAAAAAGTGCTGACGTTTTCTTTCTTTTTTGGAAAAATTAATTTTTTTTTCTATCATACAGCAGACTAGCCATTCTTATTAGTCCCACATTTAGTCCGCATTGACACAAAAGAAGAGAAAGGGGACTGATGGGGTTACAGCTCCCTCCTTCCGAAATAGTCGGAAATTAAATGAAAAAAGTGTTTTTTCCTTACTTTTTTCGACAAATCTGTAATTTTTCTCCTATCATACAGCGAAATAGTCATTTTCGTTAACCGCATATTAGTCCACATTGACATCACAGTATACCCAAAGATGGAGAGAGGGCTGAAGAGTTACAGCCCCCCCCCCCTGAAATTTTCGAAAGTGATATGAAAAAAGTGCTGACGTTTTCTTTCTTTTTTGGAAAAATTAATTTTTTTTTCTATCATACAGCAGACTAGCCATTCTTATTAGTCCCACATTTAGTCCGCATTGACACAAAAGAAGAGAAAGGGGACTGATGGGGTTACAGCTCCCTCCTTCCGAAATAGTCGGAAATTAAATGAAAAAAGTGTTTTTTCCTTACTTTTTTCGACAAATCTGTAATTTTTTCTCCTATCATACAGCGAAATAGTCATTTTCGTTAACCGCATATTAGTCCACATTGACATCACAGTATACCCAATGATGGAGAGAGGGCTGAAGAGTTACAGCCCCCCCCCCCCCCCTGAAATTTTCGAAAGTGATATGAAAAAAGTGCTGACGTTTTCTTTCTTTTTTGGAAAAATTAATTTTTTTTCTATCATACAGCAGACTAGCCATTCTTATTAGTCCCACATTTAGTCCGCATTGACACAAAAGAAGAGAAAGGGGACTGATGGGGTTACAGCCCCCTCCTTCCGAAACAGTCGGAAATTAAATGCAAAAAGTATTTTTTCCTTACTTTTTTTAAACAAATCTGTAATTTTTTCTTCTGTCATACAGCGAAATAGACATTCTCGTTTACCCCATATTAGTCCACATTGACATCACAGTATACCCAAAGATGGGGAGGGGGCTGATAGAATTACAGCCCCCTCATCTCGAAATAGTCGAAAATGAAATGAAAAAATAGTGCTGATTTTTTTTTCTTTATTTGATATAAATTTGCATTTTTTTCCCTATTATTTAACAGATTAGTGACCCATCGCTTTAGTTCCATTTTCATATTAGTGTACAGTGACACCAGATTATACGCAAAGATGTGAAAGGTACTAAAGGTACTAAAGGTACAGGCCCTTACCAAAATAGTCGAAAATAAAATGAAAAAGATGCTGATTTTTTTTCTTTTTGTTTGTTTCAGATAAATTTGTAATTTTGTTTTCTGCAATCCTTACTCTTTTAGATAAATCTGTATTTTTTTCTTCTGTCATACAGCGAAATAGCCATTCTCGTTAGCCCCATGTTAGTCCACATTGACATCACAGTGTATCAAAAGAAGGGGAGGGGGCTTATGAGATTACAGCCCGCTCCTCCCGAAATAATCGAAAATAAAATGAAAAAATAGTGTTTTTTTTTTCTTTCTGTTTGAAATATATTTGTATTTTTCCCATATCATTCAACACACTAGCAGCTCTCTTCTCTTTAGTTCCATGTTAGTGCACAGTGATACCACATTATACCCAAAGAAGTGAAAGGGGAGGTTTGGGGTTACAGCCCTCTTCCAAAATAGTCGAAAATTAAATTTAAAAAATGCTGATTTTTTTCTTTTTGTTTGAGATAAATTTGTAACTTTGTTTTCTGCAATACGACGAACTACCCATGCTATGTAGTCTCATATCAGTGCACAGTTATGCTGCAGTATACCCAACGAGGGGAAAGGGGCTGATGGGGGTTACAGCCCCCTTGCGAAATAGTCGAAAATGAAATGAAAATGATGCTGATATTTTTTCTTTCTGTTTGAGATAAATTTGTAATTTAGTTTTCTATTTTACCGCGGATTAGCCATTTTCGTTAGTCCTATATTAGTCCACATAGACCACCTCAGCATACCCAAAGAAAGGGAAGGAGGTTGATGGTGTTACAGCCCGCCACTCCCTTCTGAAATAGTCGAAAGTGACATGGAAAAAAAGCACTGATATTCTTTGCCTTTCTGTTTGAGAGAAATTTGTATTTTTTTTTCTCCTATCATTCAATGGACTCTTCTCTTTAGTCCTATATCAGTGCACAGTTGCCAAAAGAGGTTAAAGGGGGCAATGGGGTTACAGCTTTCCTCCCGAAATAGTCAAAAATTAAATGAGAAAGTGCTGTTTTTTTTTTTTTTTGAGATAAATTTGCAATTTAGTTTTCTGTTATGCAGAGGATTAGCCATTCTCGTTACTCCCATATTAGTCCACATTGACACTACAGCATACTGAAAGAAGGGGAAGGAGACTAATGGGGTTATAGCCCTCTCCATTCCAAAATATTCGAAAATGACATGAAAAAAAAGTGCTGATTTGTTGAGAGAGAAATTTGTAATTCCCCCTTACCCTAAATTTGAAATTTAGTTTTTTGTCATACAGCGGATTAGCCATTCTCGTTAGTCCGAAATTCGCGTTTATTTTCGATCTTTTGACGAAATTAACGTTTTTCTTTGACCGTTTGACGGATAACGTTTATTTATTCGTGACCCTTAGTCGAAATTTGCGTTTTTTTTTCGCCACTTTTTGACGAAATTCGTGTTTTTTCTGAGATATTTTCTTGAAATTTGCGTTTTTCCGCGTCTTTTTGACGAAATTCGCGGTTATTCTGCGGCTCTTTGACGAAAGTTGCATTTTTTTGCGATCCTTTGACGAAATAGCATTTTTCCGTGGCCCTTTGACGGATCATTAGATGAAATTTGACCTTTTTTTCGTGATCCTTTTTCAAAATTTGCATTTTTCAGTGTTTTTTTGAAGAAATTCGCGTTTTTTCCACGGTCCTTTGTCGAAATTCAAGCTTTTCAGTGTTTTTTTGACGAAATTCGCATTTTTACCATAGCCCTTTGACGAAATTAGAGGTTTTCTGCGGCTCTTTGACAAAATTTGTGTTTTTTTTTGCGATCCTTTGACGAAAGTCGCGTTTTTCCGTGGCCCTTTGACGGAATTCGCGTTTTTTCTGCAGCTCTTTGACGAAGTTCGCGTTTCCTCCGCGACCATTTGACGAAATTCGCGTTTTCTTCGCGATCATTAGATGAAATTTTACCTTTTTTTCGCGATCCTTTTTCCAAATTTGCGTTTTTTCCACGGTCCTTTGTCGAAATTTAAGCTTTTCAGCGTTTTTTTGACGAAATTCGCATTTTTACCATAATTCGTTGCCGAAATTCGAGGTTTTCTGCAGCCCTTCGACGAAATTAGTGTCTATTCAGCGGTCATTAAACGAAATTCGCGTTTCCTCCGCAATCATTTGACGAAATTCGGGTTTACTCCGCGATTATTTGACGAAATTTGCGTTTTCTCAGCGATCATTTGACGAAATTTGACCTTTTCTCCGCGACTCCTTGACAAACTTCGCGTTTTTCGCGCCCTTTGACAAAATTTAAGTTTTATCCGCGGCTTTTTAACGAAATTCGCATTTTATCCGCGGCCCTTTGACAAAATTCGGATTTTTCCATGATCCTTGAACGAAATTGGAGATTGTTTTTCTACGAACAACTGACGAAATTGATTTTTTTCGGCGGCCATTTGTCAAAAATAGCGATATATTTTTAAATCCGAATTTTCGGACTGCTGACCAATTTTTTTTAGTTTTTGGAACCTCATGTCTTAAATTTTCGGAAAATTTTGAACAGAATCACCCCCCCCCTTCCCCTCTGGCTACGTCCTTATTGTCAAAAATTATTGTTTTTTACAACACAATTCAACGTGTTTCGTAATATTCAGAATATTATGGAAATTTAAGTCAGCCCCCCCCCCCCCCGAAATAAAATCCTGGGTACGCCACTGGAGTGAGGTACAGTATGTGGAAACTGCTTGGCGACCTGTAGGCCACGGAGAAAGAACCTGGAGGGGAAACTAGAATAGGCGAGGATATCGAAAATGCAATCAGATTTTTTTAACGAAAGAGGGCGCTGTAAAATTTTGGCGGCTGTCTTTAAACAGAATGTCATTAGAATACATGTTAAATTCTGAAAGTATTTTACTCGGTTATTTTTAATTATAGCAATTATATGTCATAAATTTAAGATGGGGTATAAATGTTTTATTCCGGGATGTAAATCGGGCTATGATGATGAGATAAAAAAAAGAAAAATGGAAGGGAAAAAAATTTAAGTATGTTTAGAGCTCCAAAGGTGAGTGCTTTTTATTATACTTTAATTTAAAGTTATATGCATGTAATCATTTTTAAACTAAGGAATTTTTATTCTAGTATATCGATTTTAGTGTGTATGTTTTTAAAATGTTATACTTAATGAATGCTAATGTCTGTGGCTAATTGACATGGCCATTTAAATTGTCTTATAGAGTGCTATTTGTTTGGCTGTAATCTGAGGCTGTTTTTTCAAAATTAATTTTAAATTAAGAGAATTGTCTCTATATGCATCTTACTGTACATATATATATATATATATATATATAATATATTGTGCAGTTGCTTTGGCTTATTGATCACTGTCAAAAAACATTTAAATTGTTTTAAATGTATATATTTGTTTAGCTTTTAAATAGTATTTTGTTCATAATTATTTTTAATTTATGAAAAAAAAATTCTATATTGATCATATTGTGTGTGTGTGACTAATAAATATATAGTTTATAGAATTTCTATCAATGAATATAGAATTTCTATCAATTATTCTATCAATGAATTTAATTTATTTGAGTAAAAGTATTTTGGGGCTTCACTCAAAAGTGCAAGTGTAAGAGCTTATTTTTTTTTAAATGCCCCCCCCCCCCTTCCGTCCAATTGTATTTAGAGTAATTAAGGATTTATTTTAACAGTTAAATTTACTGAAACTACTTGACATATTACTTGTAGCAAAAAGTAAGTGAAAAATAAATCTACAGATTTACTAATTTCATTCTACTATAAATCTAATTAATATTTCTGTATTTTTTATCTACAGAGTTGAATAATGAAATATTTAAATTAAATATTTAAACTATATTAAAAACAATAGATTTTTAACAATTTGTGTCGCTTAAAAAATTGTCTTTATTTGAATGGAGAATGCTTGAGCCCCATGAGCCCCTCCTTTGTATATCTAGAGTAATTAGGGATTTATTTTAAAAGTTAATTTTACTGAAACTTCTTGATATATTACTTGTAGTAATTAGTAAGTAAAAAAATGTTATCTGCAGATTTTCTAATCTTGTTCTTATTAGATTCATGTAAGTAAAAATTTAATTTGTTTAGTTAGCTGTTCAGTTCAACCAAAAGATTTAATTTTAAATAGATAAAAGGGCAGTTACAACAGAAAAATTATAAAACTACATTTAAAACTGAATTCTATTAGTTAGAGGTATTTTTAAGGAGTTAATTATCTATAATTTTATTTTTGTGCATGAGGAGGGGGAGGGGGAGGTCCTAAAAATTTCATCTTAATCAAAGAAAAAATGCTTAAAATGTGCTCCTTAGTTTGATAAAACTGTGTTAAAAATAAATAAATAAATAAATAAAGTGTCTGGACCAGTTTGGGTCCTGTGACATCAGAATCTTTATTTTTCCATCAATGTAATTCATTTGTAAACTAAAAAGTATTTTGGGACTTCATTCAGAAGTGCAAATGCAAGAACTCATTTAAAAAAATATATATATTTGCCTCTCTCATAAGTGTAATTTAAAAATTTAATTTCATTACTTGGCTGTTCAATTAAATCAAAAAATTTTATTGATTGTAAATTAGGAAAAAGAACTAATTTAAATAACAAATTTAATATTCACAAAGAAAAAAAGATCTAAGTATATATTGTTTTTAATAACTGTATAATTTTCAAATTGTAAGGTAAGTACGTTACCTTTTCTATCTGCAGCAGTGTGTATGAAAGAGGAAGCATTTATGTATGATTTAAAAAAAAAAAAAAAAAAGAGAGTTTTTGGATCATTCATAACTAACATTATATTAAAGTCACAATTTACAATTCTTGCAAAAATTAGTTAATAGACCCTATTATTTATTCAAGTTTTATTTCCCAAATAATTAAGATAAAAATTTGTTTTTAAATGTACATAATATTAATTGCATAGATATAAAAAGTTATGAGTTATTAAATTATTCAAAGGTTATCGATATATAAGCAAGATTTAAACTTATTTCAGAAAATTTTAATAATACTTTTAATCTGTAAAAATTATACGTCCATTCCGTATTTCTTCGCAGTACAATATCCGTGATATTTATTTTTAAATGACTATTCAGATGTTTTTGTCAGGATGAACTCTTATTTAAAGAGTTATAAAAAGCAATTGAAACGCCAAATATCTATTAAAATGTATGCATGTTGTGAAGAAAACTTTATTTAATGAAATTTCTACTTGTTTGACTATTTTAAAGTTCAAATTTTCAATCAAAAACATTTAAAAAATGAATGCTTTTCGCATTGAAAAGCATTGCAGAAGAAGGCTAAGACAGCCGTCAGTTTACCGTAGCGCCATCTATGAGGAGAAAAACTGTATTGTAAAATTTCAACGTTACTTTCCCCTCGATCTATCTTCCTCCGTGTGTAGGCTTTTATAATATATGCAGTATATCAATTTTGAAAATCGAAAAAAATAAATTTGTAATTTTTGTTACATCATTTTTTAAATATTTTTGTATGCGAAAGAACTGACAGAACGGATTTTTTCTCAGATCTATGCGATTCCGCTTACGCTAGAATTACTGCAATATATCTCAATTTAGTTAACGTTTATTATAAGGTACAATGTTATTAATATGCGTATGATCATTATATATATATATATATATATATATATATATATATATATATATATTACAAACTCAAAATCTTTTCACGTTTACTTAAAAAATCCTCTTCGTAAGAGTGGTGTTTCTAGTTTAAATAATGGTAAATAAAATCAACAAATTGATTTTTCAAGCTCATAAATAAGAAAGGACATGCAAACACAGAAGCTTCAACTTTTTACAATTTTATGGGAGCAAAATAAATAAAATAAAATAAAATTAAAATAATATAGTCATATGTAATTGCAGGAAACGCAAACATTATAAAAGCCTGCAGGTCGCCAAGCAGTTTTCACACACTGTACTTCACTCCGAGTCCTTTGGAAACATTATGAGTGGTGATAGATTTTTACACGGGACTCTGAGTATGCACTTCTATATCACTTCTTTTTATGTGATATCACTTCTTTTTGTGACTGACGTTTTAGGATTGTGGCTTGGCGGGATCATTTACAACGAGTTGTTTTTGATGAGATATCACTCCTTTTTTTTGTAAGGTATTTAATTTCAATTATACAGATTCCATTTTTATTCAGAAAAGAAAAGATAAAAGGAGCAAAAAAAAAAAAAATAATAATAATGATGCTATAAACAGAATTATACAATTTACTGAGTGACTTATTCCAATGTACATGTCGTTTCCATAACAACAGGGAAACTTTTATATTAATTTCCTTACATTGTATTCATCAGATTATTTATGACATATTTATTTTCCTTTTTCTTTTGTTTATATCACTCTTCCGTTTATATACATTCAAAAACAAAAAATTACACAATTTTACAGTAGTTTACAAACTAATTAAAATACTACAGTTTCAAAAAAATGTGGAAAAATAAGAAGCACTTTTTTTCGGTCAACTACAACGATAAGTTTATGGAGCATACTTTACCGAGAATAATCAAAATTTTTTTTCCTACGAACCTATTTCTATTAGTATAAAAATTTACAGGGATTTTTATACTAACATATTAAATATATTATTTTTGAAAATTACTGAGCACCTTAGAAGTTTTTTATTTGTTTAAGTTTTTTAACTCAACGTTTCGAGAATTTGAAAAATATAAAATTCGCAACGTTTGCAAAAGTATAAAAACTATTAAAGTGATTTCTGTTCAAATAGTCTGTTCATTCCAATTCGGTGATCCTAAAATATAGGTCCCCAATTTCCGGCAGTCGATGAATTAATTAGGACATATGTATGCAACTGTTAAAATGTTCTCAAAGTTGACAATAGAGGCAATAAGTATAGCTCGGCAAATATGAAACACGGCATTGCTTCATCATGGTTTCGTGAGGAGTTCGTTCTCCGAACATAAAAATCTCACGCGAAAGTGTTCGTTAACAGATTTGTTCGTAAACCGAACAGTTCGTTACCGATCACCTATTGTATACGAAATTTAGCATTTTAAGTTCGTCATAGCCGGAGATTCGATGAACGGCAACTATTTAAACGCAAAACTTGTAATCTTGGGGTATCAACATTTTTACATTCTATTACTCAGCGCATGAACGTAAAATCGCTATTTCAATCAATTCCTAATACGCTAGAATTATATATTTATAAATAAACACAGTTTTTTTAATCGATGAAAATACTATATATTAATAGATTTAGAGCTTAACATCGACGAGATTTCAGACGGACAAAATGATCTTATATTAAATTTTAAAGCAAGATAATGAAACCTTACAGAGATTGAAACCGTGTAAAATCATTAAAATACATCTCACTCAGTAAATATATATCGGTTGTAGTGTAATCAAGATCTTCTAAGAGACTCTGTAAACGAAACGTATATGCTTCAATGCCGCTTTACAATAGAGAGGATGTAGTAACATATTTGAATATCTTGTGTATATAGCGAATTTGACAAAAGTTATGCAATTCACTATTGTTTTTCCTCTGTGTTAAGTACAGGAATCATGTACTTCAACGTAAAAATTTGCTAATTACACAACTTTTTAGTCTTATTAAAAAATCTTTTGAGTTACCCTCTAAACCAGTGGTTCCCAACCTTTTTTAGCAGCGCCCCACCAAAACATCTCTAAAATGATGATGCCCCCCCTCCCCCTATAACATATAATTCTCATAAAATTTTAAAAGAATCCTGGCAGAGTAAAAAGCATTTAACATTGATCCTGAAACGTGCCGAAGGTAGGATGAATCAAATATTTTTTATAATCATCTAATACTCCTCGTAGTTTACTGGCACACGGTCGCCACGTATGCGTGATGTATAGAGTGCTCAGAACCTTGATTAGAAAAATCAATAATTTTGAATAAAACATTTTTGTCTTATTTAAGCACAGAAATTCTGCGATTAAATTACTAATCAATTTCTAATCAAAATGAAACGTGATAAAAGATTCGGTAAAGGCAGGTCTTCAAGTAATTGTTAAATATACACTTGAATAGTTTCATGTGTAAAATTGATTTTCATATGACATATTGCAGTTCGACTCATTCAATAAATAATCGAAAAAGTTGTTTAAAAGTCTAAAATACTTATAAATCAGAAAAATTATGAAGAATTTTTAAATATATAAAAGTATCTAAATATCTTAAAATGTTTCTTTCTATAATTATTCTGGTAGGAATGTATTTAAAACTTTTGAATGAATACTTTTTAAAAATTGAATAAAAAACTACTTTTTTTTAATTTTGTTTTTGAAATTTGAATGTGTAACTTTTATTTTCAGTCTACAACATTACTATTAGAAAAACAATTCAGAAGGTATGGGTTCACAGAAATTCTGAATTGTCCCCTTGAAAAGTTAAATTGCCCCCCTGAAAAGTCAAATTGCCCCCCTGTGGGGCGTACGCCCCCGTTGGGAACCACTGCTCTAAACGAACCGTAAATTCTACAATTCTGTTTTACAATAGGAAACTAACTTAGGTAGTTCGTAGTAACATATTTTAACATCATGCGCATACGTTCTTTTTGAAAAGAGTTAGACCATTTAATATTTTGTTTGCTTCATCTTAAGTATAGGACTAAATCACTTTAAAGTGGTATACATAAAAAACTAATTAATATTTTTACACGAAATATTAAACATTTGAACTACTTATAAAAACAATTCAAATGCTGCAAACCGCGTAAAAATCGGATAATTACACAACTCTTTAGCCCTATATCAAAAGATCTTTTGTGAGACCCTGTAAACGAACCTTAAATGTTAAGATTTTTTATAATAGGAAGCTTACTTGGGTCGAGTGTAATAACATATCTTAATATCATGTGTATACGACCATTCCTAAAAGAGTTCGGTCATTTATTATTTTTTTGCTCTATGTTAAGTATAGGAATCAATAACTTTAAACTGATATAAATCAAAAATTAATTAATATTTTTACATGAAACTTACAAAGGTTTGAACTACTCATAAAAACGATTCAAATAACGTAAACCGCGTAAAAATCCGATAGTTACACATTGCTCTAGCCCTGTCAACAGTTTTTTGCTCTATGTTAAATATAGGAATCAATAACTTTAAACTGATATAAATCAAAAACTTATTAATATTTTTACATGAAACTTACAAAGGTCCAAACTACTCATAAAAACGATTCAAATAACGTAAACCGCGTAAAAATCCGATAATTACACATTGCTGTAGCCCTGTCAACAGTTTTTGGTCTGAACAAGATTTAAAAAGTGCAAAAAACAGCACTTTTAAAATCGCATTTACTGAAAAACTATTCGTCGGATTTTGCTTTACTTTTGAATTCTTAGTCCCGTGGCACGCCCCATTCCATAGAATCAAGAATTTTGTTTCTATCATAAATAGAACGCGAGATATAGATGTGTCAAAAACCCTTTTTGTCCCGTCCGCAAAATATAAACTAGACAGAGTTAAAAAAAAAAAAAAAATTGTAAAATCGTTTGGCATCCATTGGTGGAAATTCCTTTCATTTACGGTTCAACAGGGGTGATTCTGAGGATTTTTTTTTTCTGAAATTCACAGCAAATTTTCTGAAAAGTTACAACAGAGAGGGGGGGGGGGTCACTCGCGTAACTTTTTTTTTCGTCCCTTTGACGAAATTTGTGTTTTTTCGCGATTTTTTAACGAAATTTGCCGTTTTTTGCAATGTTTTTGACGAAATTTGCCGTTTTTTCGGATTTTTTGAAGAATTTTGCCTTTTTTTTTACGATTTTTTGACGAAATTTTGCCTTTTTTTTTACGATTTTTTGACGAAATTTGCCGTTTTTTCACGATCTATTGACGAAATTTGCCGTTTTTTCACGATCTTTTGATAAAATTTGTTTTTTTTTTCGCGATTTTTTAACGAAATTTGCCGTTTTTTGCAATGTTTTTGACGAAATTTGCCGTTTTTTCGCATTTTTTGAAGAATTTTGCCGTTTTTTCGCATTTTTTGAAGAATTTTGCCGTTTTTTCGCATTTTTTGAAGAATTTTGCGTTTTTTCGCATTTTTTGACGAAATTTGCCATTTTTTCACGATTTTTTGACGAAATTTGCCGTTTTTTCACGATCTATTGACGAAATTTGCCGTTTTTTCACGATCTTTTGACGAAATTTGCCATTTTTCGCAGTGTTTTTGACAAAATCTGCCGTTTTTTCGCGATCATTTGACGAAATTTGCCGTTTTTCGCGATCTTTTGACGAAATTTGCCGTTTTTCGCAATGTTTTTGACAAAATTTGCCGTTATTTTTTAACAAAATTGGCCGTTTTTTCGTCGAAATTTGCAGTTTTTTACGAAATTTGCCATTTTTCGCAATGTTTTTTACGAAATTTACCGTTTTTCGCAATGTTTTTAAAAAAATTTGACGTTTTTTCGCGATTTTTTGACGAAATTTGCAGTTTTTCGCAATGTTTTTTGAAGAAATTTGCCGTTTTTCGCAGTTTTTAACAAAATTTGCCGTTTTTTCGCGATTTTTTGAGGAAATTTGCAGTTCTTCGTAATGTTTTTGACGAAATTTGCCGGTTTTCGCAATGTTTTTAACAAAATTTGCCGTTTTTTCGCGATTTTTTCACGAAATGTGCCGTTTTTTCGCGATTTTCTAACGAAAGTCACGTTTTCCCGCGATCATTTGCCAAAATTAGCGACTTTTCTTCGAACGAATGACGAGATTGATTTTTTTCGGCGATCATTTGCCGAAATACCGATACATTTTATGTCCGATTTTTCGGATTTATGACCGATATTTTTCTAATTTTCGGAAATCATTGCCTTAATTTTTCGTAAAATTCGGACCAGAATCACCCCTGCGGTTCAATGCATTGCTGTTTCTTATGCTTGGCGAGAAACTCGACAGAGTTTCTATGATATTTTGTGGTGTGAAAGTTTGAATTTTCTGTTTGCAATATATTTGTTGCAAGAAAAAAAAGAAACAAGATAGTAAAGATACATTTTTTTTAAAAGCAAAGTTTTAGTAGTGTACTTAAAAATACATAAATACTTGTTTTATTAGAAATCGGGAAGAAAAAACAAAAATCGTAAAAGTGCGAGTTGCTGACAGTAGTAAGATAGTGGGGGTTCACCGGCCACAGGAGCGCTCATTTGAGGAATGGGGATTCCAGACTGAGGAACGAGGATTCCTCAAGGAGGAATGGGAATAAGGGGGAGGAGGTACCTTCACAACCGATAATACAATGTTCAGAATCATTCTTCTCTTTACAACAATAATTTCTGGTCCATCTAGTTATGTATCTGATATTTTGTAGAAAGGTTTGTGTATAAGAATATGTTTTAAAAAGCAAGTATATTATATATTTATTATAAATAGTTCTATGCGTGTCTATGTGTGTGTATGTGTGTGTGTGTGTATGTGTATGTATGTGCACGTGACAAATAGATCTCTTTGTGTGTGAGTATGACTATCTGATTATTTATGAAAGTTTTACAAAAAATTTTCATGTTTTTATAAAGAAAAAAAATATGCGGTAGTTAAAAAGTTTCACATATTAAAAAAAAAAAAATCTTTTAGAAAAAGTTTTGCATTACTTTAAAAAAAAAATTATTTTATTAAAAATTTTATCTTAACAAAAAAAAAAAGTTTCACTATAGTTTAACTACAACAAAAGTTTGTGTATAAAGATAACGTTTCACTAGTAAGGTTTAAAAAAAGTACTCAATAATAAAATCAACAATTTTTATTATAACAAAATAATTTACAGAAAGGTATTTACAGATCAAAATATACATCGCGATTTTGCGTTAGCAATACAAATCAACATTTTCTTCTTTATTACAAACGGTATTAATGTCATAATGGCCATATGCTAAACTGCTTATTCCATCATCCAATAAGTAACGCTTGTCGTCAAAGGGACTTAAGCTAATTTTATTTTGAGTTAATGTATATAGGCGATGGTCATCTTGGGCAATCCTTACCTGTTTCTCCATACTTGTTTTTTGTTGTTGGAGGCACTCCAAGTAGTCTTCATGTTTAATTTTCTGCCGAACAATCTGCGTAGATACGCCTTTTGCACGCTTCTTTTCGTCTTTAACAGATTTTAGAGAATACATTTTTGATTTCAGTCCGACAAACTCAAGGGCTAATTCACCATTAAGTTCATCCTTAAACTTTCCGAGCGTCTTCTTATTATCCTCAGAGTATAGACGATGAGATTTCGGGTATTCAGAAAAGTCAAACAACTCACGATGCTGCTCCAGATCCTTATAAATATTATTGGTTTGAATATGATACGTTAGGGAATCTGTATCCGTAAAGAGTAAAACTGCACGATCTTTGTATGTTTTCTTTATAAAATTGTAATGGAAATCATACATACAAAGTTTAGATAGTTCGAGTATAGAAAATCCAACATAGATGGGTCGGTTCATATGTATGCTAGTTTTTAATCTCTCCACAGCAGTCAAGTCTTCATCATAAGTTTTAAACGATTTAAAAGTAGGCGATGCTACTAATTTTTTGGCTCTTTTTTCACCGGTACAAAGCACAATATTTCTTCTTTTTCGTAGATTTTCCATGGTTTTACCAAAAACAGAATTGTTCATTAACTTAAAAAAGTCTTTCTCAAAAGAAGATTTTGCTTCTTTCCTTTTTTCGGTGTTGAAATTAATATATTTCTGTAACCATGGTCCCTGTTTAAATTTTAAAGCCTTATGCACAGCTGTAATTTTTAAACCAAGTTCTAAATAAAATTTGAGATTACGATAATGGGTTATATAATTTCGTTTATTATTTAAATTTGGTATAAGTTTAGGAGTTCCCACGAATTTCCTATTGTTAAGTAAGCTTCTTGCATGAGAAGACAGCATCTGATCCTCCACAGTTACTCTCTCAGGGGCGACAGGGTATTCATTATGCAAAGGATGTAAATGTTTCGGGTATTCCAAGTCTACCTCGAAAAGATACCCAATTTCGGAACTATCAGATAAAGATAGAACCCACTCTTCTGTCATATGACTTGTTTCACACCATTCAAAACCTCCGTAGGGTAAAAATTGGCTCATAGCCCACCCGTATAAGTTATTGGCATCCCAATACATAATGTAGCTGGGTGCCTCATTTTTCTTATAATCGGGCGTACCAGGGATGTTTGCTCGGGCATATCTTTTACTTATCATGCTAATGCCGCCTCTTATTCCATTTTCAACCATAAGCAACATATCTATATCACTGAGTAACTCTAAAGGTGTATCAGACATCTTCAAACAAGCCTGCCATGCTAGCCCAGGTGCTGTAAACAGGTGAGCAGGGTCAATTTCATAATACTGCTGACATAATTTCCTAAAGTTTTGAAACACGTCAGCAAGTAGTAGAACATCTGTCTTCACATAAAGGTTGTGATAATCACCAAGAGTCTTGATATCAAATGTTTTCCATACATTCTGGGCGTGTTGGTATTCCTTTTCACTTAGAGGCTCATTGGTTAAACTATTAAAAAAGGCAGAAGGCGGAGGAAGCTGCTTCTCAGTAAATTTTTCAAAGCAAGTAAAATAATCATAGGGGTAAACCCCTTTCCGTATAAGTAAAGATAAATTATTATTTCGGGGGAAATTTTCTTCAAGAATAGTGAATTGATCAGGTTGAAGGTTTTTAACAAGTTTTTCCAATGACGTAGGCAAAAATTGGAAAGAGTCTATAAACACCATCTGAATATAAGATGTAGGCTTTCTGATTTTAAAGGTGATATAGTTTTCCATAGAAGTAGCAATAACATCGATTTCATGATCTTTGAATTTTCCAAGTTTTGTCATAATATGATGACCATCATAGTTTTTCAAGTTATGGAATATAACAGGAATTGTTTTACACTGCTTATAGTTCAAGTTGCATTCCACATGTGCAGCTCCTCTGTATGCACCTGACAGGTGATCATGGTCACGTGTACGTTTCTCATCTAAAGTTTTCTTACAAATATGACAAAACTCTGCTTCTCGAAATGCCTTTTCTTCCTTAGGAGAAAGCTTCATAGGTTTAACATTTAGTAACTTTTGACCTAAAATTTCCTTCTCTTGCATCATTCGGTTTAAAAAATGATCAACACAGTTTCTACCCCGATATACCTGTGCTTTCTTCACACACGTTCCATCGGGTCCAATAACCACATAGGCATAACCACATGGCAAGTGATAGGTTGTTTTCTCGGTATAGGATGCTTTAGAAGAGGGAGGGGCTGATGAAATAGGTATAAGTAGACTCTCAAAATCCGCATAAATCGTATAGGCAACAGGATGTTGTAAACGAATACCTGTAAACTTTAATATATTATCATTTTCACTAGGCATCTTTATAGCTTGTGCAACATGTTGAGAACAATATTCATTATGCTTATCCAATAGATCTTGTCTTGAAAATCGAAATATCAATAAACAAACAGTAGTAGGAGAATGAGTGTGTAGCTCAGCAGGCTCACTTCCGGTACCCACCTCCACCACGCACACAGCGCCTGCTGGAGTCTAACTCTTGTTCTTCTACTACTGTTTGTTTATTGATATTTCGATGAAATTTTTTTATGAAAATGTTTTAATCAAGTAATGAATTATTTTTTTAAGTTTCGAAATGATTTTTTTTACAGCAGCGCCCCCTATGAACGGTTTTAGAAGTTTTAATTATTTTCAAATATTTCTAATTGTAAGTGATTTTTCTGGAGTTTGATGATAGTTTGAAGTGAGATTTTTTCTTTTATGTATTTTAAACAAGTTTCGAAATGATTTTTTCGCAGCAGCGCCCCCTATGAACGGTTTTAGAAGTTTTAATTATTTTAAAATATTTCTAATTGAAAGCGATTTTTCTGGAGTTTGATGATAGATTAAAGTTAGATTTAGTTTTTTAATGTATTTTAAACAAGTTTCGAAATGATTTTTTCGCAGCAGCGCCCCCTATGAGCGATTTTATAAGTTTTAATTATTTTAGAATATTTATAATTGGAAGTGATTTTTGGGGAGTTTGATGATAGTTTAAAGTTAGATTTATTTTATTAATGTTTTTTAAACAACTTTGAGTTGATTTTTTCAACAGCGCCATCTATGAGATGTTTTAGAAGTAACTTTCTAAAAAAATTCTGAGTTTTATCATTCTGAGATTAAAAATTGGTATTAGGTTCAGAGGTAAAGTTTTTAACTTGGGTCTTGTTGATATGAAATTTTTAGATTTTGTTACAGGAAATACTCCAAGATAAGGATTGTTTTTTAGTATTAGGATGTGCATATTGGCAATTTTTGAATGCTGAAGTATAAAATTTTTTTAAAATTTTTTTTGTTTTGCAATGTTTAGTGGAATAATATGAATTAGCTACATATATTTTTATCTGATTATCGTATTCGTTTAAAAATATTAACATTAAAATGGTTTGATAAAGTTGATCGATCACTTTTTTCTTCAATGAAATCGAAAGACACGTATAGTAAAAGTTTATACATTTCAAAAGAAGAGAAAAATTAAACATAGACATGTTATAAGAAAAATTTAAACACAGACATGTTAGCAGAAAAATTCAAGCACAGACATGTTATCAGAAAAATTCAAACACAGACAAGTTGTCAGAAAAATTCAGGCATTGGCATGTTATCAGAAAAATTCAAACATAGACATGTTATCACAGTTTTCTATCAGGCAAACATTTTAAAAAGTAGTCAAAGTTGTAGTTTATAAATATTAAACTATCAAAAATACATTTTAATTTAAGTATTTTACTATAGATAATCTCAAAGTTTGAATTATCCTTTTACAATATGATTGAAACTGAACTTGGAAAATTAAAAATCATAAGATTCCTTTTCACAAATATCTAACATGTTGACTTATAGTTAAACTTATAACAAATAGTCTGGTGGAATTAGACTTTTGCCTATGATAAGGTTTGTAAACGCGTTTAACACATGTGTAAATTTATAAACTTTGTACATTTCCTTTTATAATTAGCTTCTTTTTGTTGAGATTTGTTATGCATTTTCGCTAATTTATTTTAGATTATAATTTTAATAATATTTCTTTCGAATTAAAATTTGTGGATTTAGTATGATGAACAACATATAATCATATCGTTTAACATGAAATTTTTTAAATATCAAATTGTAACATCTACTAAATTAATTTAAAATCCTATTATAATATATAAATTACTCTTACCTTATGTACAGCTGTTGGAGCTCACCCGTCTCGTGCAATGACTTGAAGAGAAATAGATGATTAGTACAAATTTTTATCAGCTAATCGTACCGTTATCAGCTATGTCATAACACCTATGACGTCACTGCAGCTGTTTACCTGTTGATAAGGGGTGACCTTGTTCTTATCGCAAACACGTAATGATGTCACCCAACACGTCTAAACAAGAAACTGACAACTACTAGCGAGTAAGACCGAGGGAAGAATGACTAAGCACGTGTATTTAAGGTTTATTCTTATCTCAAACCGGAAATGACGTCACACACCGGAGGACGGGCAGTGCCTCTCGCGGCGATGGCAGCGCCCCCTACTAAAGATAAGGAAGAAAAATTAGTTAAGTGAAGACTAACAACTAAAGTGGATGTGTTTTTGGGGTAAGTGCTAAATTCTATTTTTATTTTGTAGGATTTTTTATATTTTGTGATATAATATAATTTACGAATTTAAATTTGTATACATTCGGGTTTATCTGTTTAATTATGCTATATTATAAAGAGGGGAAAGAAACTTATAGGCCTCCGAAATCGTATGACGCGTTTTGATAACAATCATATCAAGCAATACTACAACTCAACTTTGCCTTCGGGTCGGTATAAATAGACGGGGGAAAATTAGGATTTTTATCATTTGAAGATTCCTATCGCTAGTGGTTAAACGTGTTTTAAATTGCTCCCGCTTTTTATCAGTGCGAATCGCTGTTGTTTGCTATTAAGAGTTAAAGTTTTTTTTTATTGATTTTATATTATGGATGTTGATATGCCTATTGATGAAACCCGGATTGCGGGAGATTCTGTATCTGCGAAGAAGATGTTTACCTGTTTTACCTGTGATAAAGATTTTTCGAGCATTTCTAATCTGAACCGACATATGAAAATTCATTCTGGCGAGAAATTATATAGTTGTAATATCTGCCAGAAGTCTTTTTATCGAAGATCAAACCTACAAAGACATTTAAAAACACATGATAGTGTTGGATTGTTACAGCATGATGGATTCTCTGAAGTTTTTTCAGAAAAAGATACTATATCTCAAAGTTCTTCCAATTTTAATCAGCAAGTTGAAGAGGATGTTTCTTTAAAGACTGTGACTCCTACGAATGTGGAAAAAAAGCATGTTTGTCTCACTTGTGACAAAGTCTTTACAACATATTCTAATTTAAATCAACATGTTAAGGTTCATCTTAATGAAAAGTCGTTTTCCTGTGAAACTTGTGGAAAGTGTTTTGGAAGGAGATCGAACTTGTTAAGACACCTGAAAATCCATAATACTGATGGACAGTCTACATTTAAGTGTGATGAATGTGATCAAGCTTTTACACGTAAGGATAATTTGAAGCAGCATTTACAGTCGCATCGGAATTCAACATATCCTTGCCGTGATTGCGATAAAGTGTTTGGAAGAAAATTTGAACTGAGACAACATGTACGCACTCAACACCCCCGCACACCTCTTGTGAGTGTAAAGCGTAAAATGAGCTTATCTAATGCAAAGTCGAAAAACACAAAGTATTCTGATGCGCTTAATGTGTTTAAAACAGTGATTTTGCGTCCTGATGAACGTGAGGAAAATGATTTAGAGGTATTTCATAGCCATGTACAAACTGAAATACAAGAACGTTTAATAAGTGAAATTCATGAAAAAGGTGCAATTAAATGGTATATGGTAGAAAAAATATCACTTGAACGTCTAACTGATAATGAGGAGTTTGAAGAAATTCAATGTTATTTTCGATGTTCGTGTATGACCGAACTTATAGAAGATACTATTTCACAACATATTGAGGAAGGATTTTCGAAGATTATTAAATCCTTTGAAGAATTTGTACAAAGAGGTTCTGGCTGGAAACTTAGAAAAATTCTTCATTTAGAACTCAAGATTGCTAAATATCATCCCCTCGCTGCGAGTTCCTATATTCCTTTGTCTAAAAAACTCGATGATAAAAAAGCCTTGCTGAATATAAAAAACGAAGATAACAAATGTTTAGTATGGTGTCTTTTGGCTTTTAAACTGAACTTGGATTATACAAAAAAACCTGAACGTGTTTCACATTATCGACCTTTTGAACATGATATTAAATTAGGTAATGTAGAATGCCCTGTACCTCTTCAGAAGATACCTGTTATTGAACAACTCAACAATTTACGGGTGAATGTGTTTGGTTATGAAGAGGATGAAGTTTGCCCCCTGTATATATCTGAAAAGAAAGATCAAGATGTGGTTAATTTGTTATTGGTTGGTGACGGTGAAAAACAACACTATTGTTTGATAAGAAGTTTTTCAAGACTTTTAGGTGATCTTACCAAGCATAGAGCCGCTGGCTATTATTGTTATCGATGTTTACACCGATTTTCAAGACAAGATCTATTGGATAAGCATAATGAATATTGTTCTCAACATGTTGCACAAGCTATAAAGATGCCTAGTGAAAATGATAATATATTAAAGTTTACAGGTATTCGTTTACAACATCCTGTTGCCTATACGATTTATGCGGATTTTGAGAGTCTACTTATACCTATTTCATCAGCCCCTCCCTCTTCTAAAGCATCCTATACCGAGAAAACAACCTATCACTTGCCATGTGGTTATGCCTATGTGGTTATTGGACCCGATGGAACGTGTGTGAAGAAAGCACAGGTATATCGGGGTAGAAACTGTGTTGATCATTTTTTAAACCGAATGATGCAAGAGAAGGAAATTTTAGGTCAAAAGTTACTAAATGTTAAACCTATGAAGCTTTCTCCTAAGGAAGAAAAGGCATTTCGAGAAGCAGAGTTTTGTCATATTTGTAAGAAAACTTTAGATGAGAAACGTACACGTGACCATGATCACCTGTCAGGTGCATACAGAGGAGCTGCACATGTGGAATGCAACTTGAACTATAAGCAGTGTAAAACAATTCCTGTTATATTCCATAACTTGAAAAACTATGATGGTCATCATATTATGACAAAACTTGGAAAATTCAAAGATCATGAAATCGATGTTATTGCTACTTCTATGGAAAACTATATCACCTTTAAAATCAGAAAGCCTACATCTTATATTCAGATGGTGTTTATAGACTCTTTCCAATTTTTGCCTACGTCATTGGAAAAACTTGTTAAAAACCTTCAACCTGATCAATTCACTATTCTTGAAGAAAATTTTCCCCGAAATAATAATTTATCTTTACTTATACGGAAAGGGGTTTACCCCTATGATTATTTTACTTGCTTTGAAAAATTTACTGAGAAGCAGCTTCCTCCGCCTTCTGCCTTTTTTAATAGTTTAACCAATGAGCCTCTAAGTGAAAAGGAATACCAACACGCCCAGAATGTATGGAAAACATTTGATATCAAGACTCTTGGTGATTATCACAACCTTTATGTGAAGACAGATGTTCTACTACTTGCTGACGTGTTTCAAAACTTTAGGAAATTATGTCAGCAGTATTATGAAATTGACCCTGCTCACCTGTTTACAGCACCTGGGCTAGCATGGCAGGCTTGTTTGAAGATGTCTGATACACCTTTAGAGTTACTCAGTGATATAGATATGTTGCTTATGGTTGAAAATGGAATAAGAGGCGGCATTAGCAGGATAAGTAAAAGATATGCCCGAGCAAACATCCCTGGTACGCCCGATTATAAGAAAAATGAGGCACCCAGCTACATTATGTATTGGGATGCCAATAACTTATACGGGTGGGCTATGAGCCAATTTTTACCCTACGGAGGTTTTGAATGGTGTGAAACAAGTCATATGACAGAAGAGTGGGTTCTATCTTTATCTGATAGTTCCGAAATTGGGTATCTTTTCGAGGTAGACTTGGAATACCCGAAACATTTACATCCTTTGCATAATGAATACCCTGTCGCCCCTGAGAGAGTAACTGTGGAGGATCAGATGCTGTCTTCTCATGCAAGAAGCTTACTTAACAATAGGAAATTCGTGGGAACTCCTAAACTTATACCAAATTTAAATAATAAACGAAATTATATAACCCATTATCGTAATCTCAAATTTTATTTAGAACTTGGTTTAAAAATTACAGCTGTGCATAAGGCTTTAAAATTTAAACAGGGACCATGGTTACAGAAATATATTAATTTCAACACCGAAAAAAGGAAAGAAGCAAAATCTTCTTTTGAGAAAGACTTTTTTAAGTTAATGAACAATTCTGTTTTTGGTAAAACCATGGAAAATCTACGAAAAAGAAGAAATATTGTGCTTTGTACCGGTGAAAAAAGAGCCAAAAAATTAGTAGCATCGCCTACTTTTAAATCGTTTAAAACTTATGATGAAGACTTGACTGCTGTGGAGAGATTAAAAACTAGCATACATATGAACCGACCCATCTATGTTGGATTTTCTATACTCGAACTATCTAAACTTTGTATGTATGATTTCCATTACAATTTTATAAAGAAAACATACAAAGATCGTGCAGTTTTACTCTTTACGGATACAGATTCCCTAACGTATCATATTCAAACCAATAATATTTATAAGGATCTGGAGCAGCATCGTGAGTTGTTTGACTTTTCTGAATACCCGAAATCTCATCGTCTATACTCTGAGGATAATAAGAAGACGCTCGGAAAGTTTAAGGATGAACTTAATGGTGAATTAGCCCTTGAGTTTGTCGGACTGAAATCAAAAATGTATTCTCTAAAATCTGTTAAAGACGAAAAGAAGCGTGCAAAAGGCGTATCTACGCAGATTGTTCGGCAGAAAATTAAACATGAAGACTACTTGGAGTGCCTCCAACAACAAAAAACAAGTATGGAGAAACAGGTAAGGATTGCCCAAGATGACCATCGCCTATATACATTAACTCAAAATAAAATTAGCTTAAGTCCCTTTGACGACAAGCGTTACTTATTGGATGATGGAATAAGCAGTTTAGCATATGGCCATTATGACATTAATACCGTTTGTAATAAAGAAGAAAATGTTGATTTGTATTGCTAACGCAAAATCGCGATGTATATTTTGATCTGTAAATACCTTTCTGTAAATTATTTTGTTATAATAAAAATTGTTGATTTTATTATTGAGTACTTTTTTTAAACCTTACTAGTGAAACGTTATCTTTATACACAAACTTTTGTTGTAGTTAAACTATAGTGAAACTTTTTTTTTTTTGTTAAGATAAAATTTTTAATAAAATAATTTTTTTTTAAAGTAATGCAAAACTTTTTCTAAAAGATTTTTTTTTTTTAATATGTGAAACTTTTTAACTACCGCATATTTTTTTTCTTTATAAAAACATGAAAATTTTTTGTAAAACTTTCATAAATAATCAGATAGTCATACTCACACACAAAGAGATCTATTTGTCACGTGCACATACATACACATACACACACAAACACACACATAGACACGCATAGAACTATTTATAATAAATATATAATATACTTGCTTTTTAAAACATATTCTTATACACAAACCTTTCTACAAAATATCAGATACATAACTAGATGGACCAGAAATTATTGTTGTAAAGAGAAGAATGATTCTGAACATTGTATTATCGGTTGTGAAGGTACCTCCTCCCCCTTATTCCCATTCCTCCTTGAGGAATCCTCGTTCCTCAGTCTGGAATCCCCATTCCTCAAATGAGCGCTCCTGTGGCCGGTGAACCCCCACTATCTTACTACTGCTGACGATAAACCACAATGATAGGTTTTAACAACTTTGAATTTTGCTTTGTAAGAAATTAAATATATATTTTTTATTAATTTTCAGTCAAATATGTGTACGTTTTTTCAAAAATTGATGCACTACTTACAAGTTAATACGCACATAAATTAGCCTTAAAAGCTTATTATTATTTTATGTATATATATAATAATGATGATGATGATTACTTAGCAGCGGTTTTTACGTGAAAATTACTTTGGTAATGGCGGATAACGCAAAAAATTATAATGAAAGGAGATAAACAAAACTAAATATTTCGCTTACAAAGAGAGACTTTTGTAAAAGTAAAATAGGCTATTCGCATACAATTAAGCAAAATACCAAAACTTGGAAATGGGTTGATCATTTGTTGCCATTATCTCTGTCTATTCCTACTAACATCTTGCGATTTCGTATGTGTCCCTCATTTTCTATTGTTGTTCTTTTAATAATTCTAGAAATATTTAGAAAAAAAAAATCGTATCGAGCTTCTGGTTTCGAGGATTTCATTTAAAACCCATTTGCAGGCCTAGAAGTGACATTTTGTGGAAATATTATAGGAAATATAGGAATTTTTAAAAATATGTATAGGAATTTTTATACGTGTATAAATACATATATGCACATAATAAAATGCATTAATTATAGTGCATATTACAATATGGACATATTAACATACAATGCAAACAGCTTATACTTTAATATCTTATCAATTTAATTACTATAAGCAGTTTACAGATCAATTTCTTAGAAAAAATATCCATTCAAATTAGAAAAGATCGAAATGCAATTACAATGAATCTAAACAGCACAATTTACTCAGCAAACAAGAATTCTATATTTATTGGTGGAAAAAGTTTATTATTATTTCTATCCATTGGAGAGTTTCATTAAAGTTGTATATTCATAAAAAAAAAAAAAAAAAAAAAAAAAAAAGATGTTCTATTATAAAAGCAGAATGGATGATGAGAAAGATCAAATTAAAAGTATGTGCTGGGAAAATGACCATATCATCTTTAAGGGAAGAAATTATGCAACAGAACTTAATTTTGATTTTTTCCCCCCTTCAGCTTCAGGAGCAAGCTTTTCAGCTGAAATTCAAATGATATCAAACGCAATCATTGAAGAAGCAATTCCTACTCTTTTTTTTTTAATCTTTGTTTAAGTCCTTTTGTGAAGGTTCGTTGTTTTCATTTAATAAGTATTATACAGTATTTCAATGATTTTACAGAAATTTTTATATATTTTTTTTCATTTCCTTTTATATTTTTTTCCAACAGTTTTCTCTTTGGACACATCTCCATGCGCTTGTTGTCTGACAGCTTTTTCTTGTTCCCTTTTTCTTCTTTATATATAAAAAATTTTTAGTTACACAGTTCAGTAATTTCCCTCTAAGAGCAATTAGAGATCAGACAAGTTCAGCCCAAGCTGGGCCTGAAAAACGGCCTCTGTTTTTATACCAGTGTTCGAGCTCCAGCTCAAAGTGAATATATTATTTATTCCCACTTTGAAAAAGGGAGAAAAACTTATTATTTGAAAAATAAGAATACAGCCGAAGTTTCTTAAAGTGTTTTACAATCTAAAATCAGTTTGAAAGGGAAGTGAATTGTGATGGGATAAAATGAGAAATATTCTTTCTGAGGCCTTTGCACAGTCAGTGTTGTCACCATAAAGAAACCATGGAATATCCCTTGTCTTTCTGTGAAGTCATTTTTCAGAATTGCTGGAAAACAGAACTTGTGTCTTTCTGCCCTAGTTGGATATTTTGAAAATATAAGAATTCTGAAATTTTCTGATTTCTGCCAGTGGGTGGGTTTAAATAACAAATTTGCTATTTTAAACAGATTTCCAGAGACATGAAAATTACAAAACGTTGTAATAAGGGGATATTTAGAATTAATTCTATGAAAAGATTTTTAAATGAAAAAATCATTTTTGAACAATTTTAAAATGTTATTAACAATTTTCTACTCTGCACTTTCTGATGATACCCAATTTTTCAGGCTCAGATTTCAAATTGTTGGATCAAACTCATTTCTAATAGGAATGTTTAAAATGCGTTCATGTCTGTGAACAATATCTTTCACTAGTCTTAGTTTCGTCTAAACTTTTCTTTATATATATATATATATATATATAAAACATTTATAGAGAATCTTGCTCAATATATTCATTGCCTCGAGATAATGACAAAGTAGATTTTATTATACAAGTAATTTTAGTCGACCTAAAACACCTACAGTTGAACTAGATGTATAAACCAAAGCAGTATAATAATATTATTTATTCAAAGTGGTTGGAACCAACTAGTTTTTTAGAGAACTTGTTGGGAATCAAAGCAACACTCATTCAATAAAATTTGTATAATATGGTGTAACTGTGTCATTGTTCTTATTTCAAATTATTACATTAACCAGTTTAAAGATTAACGAAACTATGGGAATCCCTTAGAAAAAATAATTCTGTATAAAAATAAAAACACCCTACATCAAAATTGTTCCATTTCAAATCCTAGATGTTGTCATCAAGTTATGCCATGCATGTTTGATGTCTCTAACAATGCACATGTCAAACTGACATTGTATAAGGCACTTTTTTCTGGAAACATTCTAAAATTAATTGATTGGAAATATGATTCTGGATAATTGGTTTCCAGACAAATAGTTTAAAACTGTAGTACCATATTTTAATGAAATGAGGAAACAGCTTTTGCAGCTATAATAATGTCTCTAATGCTGTTTTATCAAGGAGACAACCAATAAATGAAAAAAAAAATGAATATATATATATATTTATCCTTATAAAAGTATAAATATAGCTTTCCCATTCGAAACAATTACTCTGGTCTTTCTTCTGAAAAAGTAAGTATAGTATATATCTGAACCTGATGAGTACGAAATCCAAAAAACAACCCAAAAAATTTGTCAACTTGAGCCATAGCAAAAAATAAGTAAATAAATAAAAATTAAGCAAATACATGGGGTTAGATTGGGCTCAGGTAAATTAGCTTACCTAACCCAATGCAGTATTTAAGGCAGAGTTTTTCCAAAGTAACCTAATTAGAAATATTAAAAATTAGTTAAACTAATTAGGTTACTTCACAGTTTTGTAGTTCTAGTCTTATGTATGTTCTCTTGGATTTCATTAATTTCAAAAATGACTTATCGTTCAAATTGCAATATACAAAACCTTAAATTTTAAGACAACTGCACACCTCCTTCAAAAATTAAAGGAAAAAATAGGAAATATAGGAACTTTTAAAAATTTATAGGAATTATAGGAAATATAGGAGCACTTCTAGGCCTGCATTTGAAAGCAGGTCATCATTTTAGTGTTCGATTGGTCAGCATTAGCATAAATTCATTAACGTATATTAATGGTTTCATCGCTTCTTTGTGAGGACATAATTTGAAATCTTTAGCAAATCTTTAGTGTTTTGAGTGACTTTATGTTGATATTATGTCGTAAGATCAAAATGGATAAATGGTAAAAAATGGAATTCTGAAGAGAACTGTGCCTAACATTGGTAACTAGCATAAGAACATTACTAATGAACGTAAACGAAATATTTGGAACGGGTTTATGCGAGAAGGGGGTACGCATAAATGGAAAGTCAAAGCAAGGGGTAGGTGAGATAAAAAAGGTTGGGAACCGCTAACTTAGATGAATAATAGTGTCTAATTAAAAAAGAATGGCCTAATTTTGAAACTAAACTTGTATTCTTTTAATAATAGAAAAATAAAATTCTTATAAAAGCATTTTAAAGAGATAAACAAGCATCCATTTAAAAATAATAATAAATATATTTTTTCCCTTGTAAAAACATTATTAAAAATAGTATAAAAATCCACTTTTTTTTTTTTTTTATAAAATATATATATATATATATATTAGCAGGCTGCTATGGCCGCTGCGCTGGTCAATTTTCAAAATGAACCTTGAATCAAACGAAATGGTGAATTCGACCATGTATTTTCAAGTAATTTGGACCTTCACCTGGCAAATCCTTCCGCATTGTTCAATACAGGGGTGATTCTGAGTGTAAAAAAAAAAAAAATTCTGAAATTCACAGCAAATTTCTGAAAAGTTACAACAGAGGGGGGAGGGGGAGTGTCCACTCCAGCCACTTTTTTTTTTTTGCGTCCCTTTGACGAAATTTGCGTTTTTTCGCAATCTTATGACGAAATTTGCCATTTTTTTTAGAACTGTTGATAAAATTTGCAGTTTTTTCGACGAAATTTGCCGTTTTTCGCGATCTGTTGACAAAATTTGCCGTTTTTCGCAATGTTTTTGACGAAATTTGCCGTTTTTTTTAGATTCTCTGACGAAAGTCACGTTTTTCTCGCGATCTGTTGACAAAATTTGTAGTTTTTTCGCCATTTTTTGCAATGTTTTTGACGAAATTTGCCGTTTTTCGCCATGTTTTGACGAAAGTTGCCGTTTTTTCGCGATTCTCTGACGAAAGTCACGTTTTTCCCGCGATCTGTTGACAAAATTTGTCGTTTTTTCGCGATCTTTTGACGAAATTTGTCGCTTTCGCAATGTTTTTGACGAAATTTGCCGTTTCTTCGTGATTCTCTGACGAAAGTCACGTCTTTCCCACGATCCTTTGACAAAATTGATGCCTTTTCTTCGAACGAATGACGAGATTGATTTTTTTCTGCGATCATTTTTCGAACTACCGATACATTTTATGTCCGAATTTTCGGATTTATGACCAATATATATATATTTTTTCGGAAATCATTGCTTTAATTTTTCGGAAAATTCTGACCAGAATCACCCCTGGTTCAATACAATGCGAATGCCATTGCGCTATTATTTTATCTTGGGTGTTAAACAAAATTCAGGCTATTTTAGAAGCAACTCTTTTATGGTATCATTTATAGTAGAGTTTGGTAGACAAATGTGGCCGTTATGACCAACAGAAATTAAAATGTCCTCTAGTCACCCTACTACTAAATAAAGAAAACTGCCCAGTTAAACTGACGGCATTGAGCTCACAGGCTATTCACACTAACTGTAAATTATATTCTTATTTCAAAGAATTTGAAATAAGCCCTTGAAAAATGAAGAAATCAACAATATATTAAGGGGGGGTGAACTACCCCCCCCCATTTCTCCTTATAATTAACCAATGAACCCCTAAAACTAATCAGAGAAGCGCCTTACCACAATGAACCTATATACAAAATTTGAAGAAAATCTGATAATTCTGCATGAAAAATCCATTTATCTAAATTAAGGGGGGTTAGCCCCCCGTCATACTTAACCAATGAACCCCCAAAACTAATCAGGGAAGCGCCTTATCTCAATGAATATATATATAAAATTTGAAGAAAATCGGATAATTCTGCTTGAAAAACCCATTTATCTATATTAAGGGTGGTTAGTCCCCCCTTTATACTTAACCAGTGAACCCCCAAAACTAATCAGGGAAGTGCCTTACCACAATGAGCCTATATAAAAAATTTGAAGTAAATCGGATAATTCTGCATGAAAAAGCTATTTATCAAAATTAAGGGGGGGGGGGAGCCCCCGTTTCCCTCCTTTACACTTCACCAATGAACCCCCAAAACTAATCAGGGAAGCCCCTTACCACAATGAGCCCATATAGAAAATCTGAAGAAAATCGGATAACTCTGCATGAAAAATTCATTTATCTAAATTAAGGGGGGAGGATTAGCCCCTTTATACTTAACCTATGAACCCCCAACATCAGGAAAGAACCTTATCACAATGAACCTATATACAAAATTTGAAGAAAATTGGACAATTCTGCTGAAAAAAACAATTTATCTAAATTAAGGGGGGTTAGCCCTCCGTTCCCCCCCTTTATAGTTAACCAATCAATCCCCAAAACTAATCAGGGAAGCGCCTTATCACAAGGAACCTATAAACAAAATTGGAAGCAAAACTTATTTCTGTCAAGAGTTATCGCGTTACGTACATACATACAGAACTTGCGGCCACATAAGCTCTCAGGCTTTGATAGCCTGTGAACTAAAAAGAGAGCAATCATTGCAGAGATTGACCATTGAATTTAAATAATGTTCGGGTTATTCATTTTAGTTTGTTATTCCTTGAACTCCGGGCCTCTCGGCTTTGCGTGGTCCTGGTAGTTTAACTAAAATCTTACTCTACGTTACATTATGTTTCATAATATATGTCATCTTCTGGCAGATCTACTGCAGTTTTCTATCTTTGGATTTCAGCAGAGTAAATATAGTGAAAAAAGTAATAAATTACCTGCACATTAAGAACAGTGTTTAACTTTCATATTTAAAAGAAATGTGAATCTTTAAAAAGTGTGTTCTTAAAGACTAATTGTTTGAATAAAATTAAAATTACGTTATTTTTACTGCCTTTTCATTTTATATACCAGTTGCAAACTTTTAACCTGGAAAAAACCTCGAAATCTGATTCCGATAGAAAAATAATCCTCTAGTTTGCATCCAATAAAATTTTCCTAGTCGTCCGTAATCGGGTCCACAGCCAAGTTGAAAGTCAAAGCTTAGAAGTTTTTTGCATCGATATGGTTACAAATTTACCAGAGTTAGCTACAAAACAAAGTTAATTACGTGCCAAACTACATTCCATTAAATAATGTCAAATTGCTGTTGACTGAATTATAGATCTTTCACCATACTTGAAAATAAGGATTATGAGGATTTTTTTTGAATTTCTCTAATGAGCATAATAACACTGAGAAATAAAGTCTTGCAATTTCTTTTATTTTTAAGATTAGATTATTCTCCAGTCCATTGTTTAAATAAACCCTATAATGAACATAATCAATAGTTTGTCACCAAGTTTAGTGGCTAGAGCTGTGCGTTAGCAGAAATTGCATTGTAATGATCAAAATTTTATCTAATCTGAATTCCAGGTACTTTGTTTCTTATCTAGGCTAAAATGATAAATCAGCAAATATTGTTACTTGGCCACCATTGGCATGTACAAGATTTTTTGGTACATTCTAAGTATTGCTTGTTTAGTCACAGTAAAATAACTGACAGTGAAAAAATATACAATAGCATAGCTGCCAACTTTTACACTTTTCTGCTACCACTAAAAATTAATAGAAAATTTTGCCTTGAATCGCATTGAATCGAATCGAAATTGAATCGCATGATTTCGGTGGTTTAATAAGGTAAAATTTACTATAAAAATTTTAGTGGTAGGAAAAAAGCGTAAAAGTTGTCAGCTATGTAATGGTAAATCTTTTCTCCATTTGTTTCATAATGAAAATACATAAATGTACTAATTGCGTGTAATCTTCTTGATAACTAATACCCTGTATTAATACAGGTCTAATATATTTAATAATGCATGTAGCAGAGCTGTACAAATAGTGCCCTGGAAGACATCTGAAGGAAAGCTAAGTGTTGAAGTCAGAACAAATAAAGAATCATTTGCTTGGTGACTACAGTTCTTTATTCAAAGTAAACTTGATCATTTAAAACTGTTAAAAACACTTTCAGATTTATTCAGAGCAAACGTGTGGATAAAACAGAGCTTCATCGTTAAAAAATATCTTAGTTAAGCATAACTTGACAGTTTAAAACGGAGTTTTGAAACAGTATTGAAATAAAACTAACTCATAATAACAACTTAAACTTTCTGTTAAATTATAACTAAAACGTACTTAAAAACATTTTAAAATTAAATCAAACTACTATAAACTCAAGTTAATCCATAACTAATTCAATTCAAAACTAAAAGAAACACGCTACAAAAGCGAAGCTCCTGCTTCAAAACGTTGAAAGCATTTATACTGTCTGAAATACGAAAAGAGGAGATTCCACTTTGGCAAAAGGGTATGTTCCGCAGCAGTCGATTACGGAACAACCAACGCCATCTATAATATGCTTTTAAATTACACGGCAGATTTTAAACATCGAAATTAGAACGAGAGCTATTAAACGAAAAATAAGTTTTAAACCCAGTTTAGCAGTTTAGCCATAAGTGACAAGTAAAAACCGGCTGATTAGATAACAAAGCCCCCCCCCCCACTTGTCACTCATGGGAAGGACAAATTTAGATATCCAAAGATAATATTAAACATGTACAACCCCCCCCCCCCTAAAATATCCAAAAGTTCACTCTGAATTTACAAAGGTTTAAATAGATTTCATATTAAATTACCATTACAGCTTCAATCTTCTCAGTAATTCCAATAATACTTCAAAAAAACTTGTCACCATTTAAACTATAACATTTCAAACATTATAAAACATTAACAAGAATTTATAACAAGATTTAACAAAAAACATTTTACCCTCATGCATCCCAAAATGCAATATTTCCAGATTACCTAGTACGTAACTCTGGCTTTCCCAATAGTTCATCAGCTTCAATAAGTATTAATACATTACTATATAAATTCATAATTTCCTGAAAAGCAAATAGTTTTAATACAAAATTTCATAATTCTGTAACGATACAATTTCAAAAGAAACTTCCAATACATTAATGCATATCAAAATTTGTACAAATATTTCATTCATCCATCATCTTTCATCCATCATCTTTCATCCATCATCATACTTGGGCCCAAGATTTCATTCTCTTTCATAACACACAATAATCAAACAATTTATGCAAATTCATATTAAACATATTTCAATTCAATAATTTCTGCAAGCTTTTATATTCAAATTTCAGTCAGAACAAAATTAAACTTTCATTACCTTCAAACTATTACACTGATAAAACATAAATTTCAATTACCTTATATCAAAGTTAACGCGATGAAGTCGACTTCTTACATATTGAACATTAAAATTTAACCTTTACCAAGTGAACCGGTTCAATAAACTGGTATTTCCAATATTTAAAGAATCAAAACTGACTTGCTGTTGATTCACAAGGTTAAACCAACCAACCATTTACATAAAAAATTGACCTTATACATAAAACTGTAAGAGTGATAACCTGATACAAAAACAATTGAACTATCTAATATCACAGGATTTTACACATACATTTCAATGCAATGAGGGGTTTTTAACAATAAATCTAAGAACAAAATTAACTATTCAAAAACATTTTCAATTTAAACTCCGTTAAATCAAGTTTGGTGAATATGTCCGCTAAGTTTTCTTTACTTTTAACATACTTTACTTCAAAAACATTTTTATATACTAAATCTCTGATAAAAAATAACTTTACATCTATGTGTTTAGATTTTCAATAGGGGATTTGACAAAACTAATGGTGGCCTGATTATCAACCAACAATAAAGATTTTTCTTTTTCATTAGAAATTATTTTTCGACCAATGCATTCGTCCATTACTCTATCAAACCACAAAAGTTCTCTAGCAGTTTCCGTCATAGCAATGAACTCGGATTCCATGGTTGATAAACTTATACATTTTTCCTTAAAGGACTGCCACATTATTGGTGATTTATCTAACAACAACAACTGACCTCCCATTGAAATTCTATCATCCCTATTAGTAGCAAAATCGGCGTCTGAATATGCAATTACATGTGCATTTTTAGAATTTAAATTTAATTTCAAAGATTTAGTCGAACGAACATATCCCAACAGCTTTAGTAATCCATTCCAGTGAACTAATCCCGGATTATTCTGGAATTGACTGAATATATTTACTGCATAGCTAATGTCGGGCCTTGTTCTGTTAGCTAGGAATGACAAACATCCCAACACACTTCTATATGGGTACTTAGACATTTCAAATATTTCGTTATCAGATTGGGGAGATTGGGTCTTTGAATAAACTACACCTTTGCTTATTGGGAGAGAAGTAATAGGAAAATTAAACCTTTTAAATTTTTGACAAACCTCATCAATATATGGAATTTGATGTATTGCTAGAAAGTTCTCCCCCTCCTCGAATTCCACACCCAATAGCTTTCTGGTTTTACCTAATATCTTAAGATCAAAGTATCCACTCAAAAGTTTAACCACTTTCTCCACCACTCTATCACTTTTACCAAAAATTACAATATCGTCCACATAAAGAAGCAGGATGATGTTGTCCTCGAAACTATACACACAATTGCACCATTCAAACTTAACAAACCCTATATCATGCAAAATTTTATTTATTTCAAAATACCACATTCTACCTGACTGATGTAAACTATATAAAGCTTTTTCCAGTTTACATACTAAATTTTCATTTTTCACAAATCCTGGGGGTTGGGACATATATATTGTTTCGGCCAGAGGTGCATATAAATAAGCACACTTTACATCACATTGCAGGTGTGTCCATTTTTTACAGGAGACTAAAAGGGAAAAGAAAAATCTAATAATAGCAAAATTAACGACTGGGCTAAAGGTTTCGTCGTAGGTTTCCCCCTTAACTTGTTTAAACCCTTGCGCCACTAGTCGAGCTTTATACCTTGCAATTTTACCCTTGTCATCCTTTTTTAATGTAAAAACCCACCTACAACCTAAAGGTTTAATGCCGTTTGGTAACTTAACTAATTTCCAAACCCCCCTTTCATTCATAGTATTTAATTCTTCTCTCATGGCCTGTTCCCAAAACTTTCTTTGTGGGGATTTTAAAACTTGTTTATAGGTATTGGGTATTTTGAGATTGTCTAGTCATATATCATTGTTATCAGAAGTCTCCGTATTTGAACAAGAACTACCCTCTTGACCTGAAACTATCCCTTTAAATTTATTTGACCCTTTAAAGCAAAATATGTGAGGTTCAAACTTAAGATGTCTTTTACAATATTTTTCTACATCATTTAAGGATCTTAGCCTTTCAGTTTTCCCCTGTTCGTAATAATAAATATAATTACGACTACCGTTTGCACTCGGGACAACTTTTCTTAACCAAACAGTATCTGACAGTGGAACCCCTTTCAAAACATCTTTACTTGATTTTATTTCCTCTACTGGATTTTCGTCTTCCTCTGATGAGGATAAATCTGGAGGTTTATATGAAGAGAAATAGTTTAAATTTGGGGTATAATTATCCTCAATCTCACCTTCAGATTCTTTACAAAAATTAGAGGATACAGGGCCTTTTGAGCCCATCACGAATCCACTGCCTCTAACACTGTTGGGGATTTCCTCATTAAAAGAAACATTAATAGTTTCAATGATTTTGTCATCTTCGGGTAGCCAAATTCGGTAACCTTTTGTACTAAAGGCGTAACCAATCATTACCCCCTTTTTGGCTCTTGCATCAAGTTTCGACCTAAGTTGCTTGGGAACACCTACGTATGCAGTAGCACCAAAGGGTTTTAAATGTTTAACGGATGGTTTAGACCCACTATAAAGTTCAAAAGGGGTCTTCAACTGTGACTTATGACAAATACGGTTCCAAGTATATGTAAAATATAAGGCTGCATCTGGCCAAAAACTTGAATCCAAACCACTTTCACTTAAAACTGACCTAATCCCATTAGCAATCGTTTGATTGTACCTCTCAATTGTGCCATTTTGTTCTGCGGTATACACGTTTGAGAATTCGTGTTTAATGCCTTTCCCCTCACAGTAAATCTTAAAGTTATCATTCTTAAACTCTTTCCCATTATCAGTTCTAATATATTTAACCTTACATTCGAGAAATCTCTCGGTTCGGGAGACATAATTACGGAAAATGCTAAACGCCTCGGATTTTTCCTTCATTGGGAAAACACTGGCCTTTCGGGAATAATAGTCGATTATCGAGAGAAAATATCTCTCCCCATTTCTACCCTTCTGTTGTACAGGACCCCAGGCATCCATGAATAATAACTCAATGGGACGTTTAGATCTAATTTTATTAATTGATCTAAATGATATACGTCTGTGTTTACTAAGTTTACAAATTTCACAAAAAAAATGTCCAGATTTAAACTGGGGAAGACCTTTAACACTTTCATTTTTAGATGTATTCACAATCAGATCAGGACTTAAATGGGCAAACCTACGATGCCAAACTCTAAAGTTGTCTTTAGATACATGAGAAGTTTCAAACGTAACCTTTTTAGGAACTGAACCTGGGATTTTAGGATACAGATGATAAGTACCATTTTTAAGGAAAGCAGAAAATAAATATTGGCCGTCTTTAAACACCTCCACCTTACCACTTTCGCCAATAAATTTTACCCCTTTTACATCTAATTTTGGACCTGAAATAAGATTTCGTCTTAACTTGGGAGAGTACATTACATCAGAAAAATAAAATAGCCTTTGGCCAAACTTCAACTTAATATTTCCTTTTCCCTCTACCGGGAAGGTAACACCATCTATAGCTACAAACATTTTTTCATCTTTTAAGGGTTTAAATTTATAAAACAAACTCTTATCACGGCAAAAATGGTGTGAAGCTGCTGTATCAAACAACCAGCTATTTTCGCTTTCACTACCACTCAAATTTGCCTGTATATAAAACAAAAAAGGATTGTTTTTACCTTTTTGGATAACATTATTATAGTGTGATGGTGATTCTTTACCTTTGCCTCGGCCTTTGCAGTTTCTGTTCTTTCTTACTTGAGTTGGGATACGTTCAGAACTAGATTCAGAAACATCAGATATACTAGACATAGATGGGGCTCGATAGTTGTAGCCTCTGGAGTACCTCCCACGTTGACGACAATTTCTCTGTAAATGATTCATGCTTCCACACCGAAAACACCTCAATCTGGTATTTTGAGTCTCGTATGTTGATGTATGTTGAGTTTCGACGAAAAGTTCTTTACGTTTATCCAGGTCTCTCAGGGCTAATCTTGATTCTTCTGCAATTAACTCCATCAAAATGTCGTCAAAGAGAAATTTCCTTTCTTCCCAACGTAATATAACTTGAACTACATTATCAAACTGACTTGGTAAGTGGTTCGCAAGAGTTGGAACGACTTATAAACTTCTTTAACTGGATGACCAAGGTCGCTTAGCTGATCCGCAATTCGGTTAAGTCTGGCTGCAAACAGGTCAACTTTTTCATTAGATTTTACTTTACAGGACATAAATTCAGAAAACAGGAACATATGCCGAGATCTGTTGTCAGGCTCAAAATGTTTCTTCAGCGTTTCCCATACATCTTTGGGGTTATCCTTATTTTCTATAATTTTACGAAAGTCCTTTTCCATATTTAAATATATGGACGATAAAGCAAGTCTCTTTCTAGCATAAAAATCTTTCACATCCCTTGCTGTCACCCCCTTTTCCGTGTCAATTTCTGGTTCTTTCTCAGCTCCTGTTACTATATCCCATGCGTTTCTTTCCAACAACAGATACTTCATATCAATTCGCCAGTTTGAATAATTTAAAGCTCCAAGTTTATCTATCTGTACTTGTGTAGTCGTCATTTTTCAAAAAGAATTATTAGCCCCCCCCCTCTTATTAAACTTAACAGTCTCTGAAATGGGGCTAAAAATTATGACTTTTATTGTCGAACTTCAATAAGCTTTATTCTTCAGATATGGCATGGCCCCGTAACCTATTGATATCTAATACCCTGTATTAATACAGGTCTAATATATTTAATAATGCATGTAGCAGAGCTGTACAAATAGTGCCCTGGAAGACATCTGAAGGAAAGCTAAGTGTTGAAGTCAGAACAAATAAAGAATCATTTGCTTGGTGACTACAGTTCTTTATTCAAAGTAAACTTGATCATTTAAAACTGTTAAAAACACTTTCAGATTTATTCAGAGCAAACGTGTGGATAAAACAGAGCTTCATCGTTAAAAAATATCTTAGTTAAGCATAACTTGACAGTTTAAAACGGAGTTTTGAAACAGTATTGAAATAAAACTAACTCATAATAACAACTTAAACTTTCTGTTAAATTATAACTAAAACGTACTTAAAAACATTTTAAAATTAAATCAAACTACTATAAACTCAAGTTAATCCATAACTAATTCAATTCAAAACTAAAAGAAACACGCTACAAAAGCGAAGCTCCTGCTTCAAAACGTTGAAAGCATTTATACTGTCTGAAATACGAAAAGAGGAGATTCCACTTTGGCAAAAGGGTATGTTCCGCAGCAGTCGATTACGGAACAACCAACGCCATCTATAATATGCTTTTAAATTACACGGCAGATTTTAAACATCGAAATTAGAACGAGAGCTATTAAACGAAAAATAAGTTTTAAACCCAGTTTAGCAGTTTAGCCATAAGTGACAAGTAAAAACCGGCTGATTAGATAACACTTCTCCAATCGGATTTACCGTCCAAACATTCAAATATAAAAGTATTATTAAAATATAATTTTTGGTACAGATGTCGCAGATGCACTGGGGTATCCGTTTGGCACCAAAATGGCGATTTTATGCCTGGGCAATGCGGCGATTTTGCTACGTATGGCAATCCGGTAGAGCAGATTCTATTGGTTTTATATTAAACTAGCAGCCCGTCCCAGCTTTGCACGGGTAGGGTAGAGAAGTGTAGGTACTGTAAAAAAGTTGTTCTAAATTGAATAAAAGTGGGAGTGAGACAAAATTGCAGTACTTAGAAATTTTGAACTTTAATTGAAAGCTTGTAAAAATGTGATAAATAAATTTTTCTGTTTATGTACATATTGAAACAAATAATACACAGCCCATGGAAGGACATAGCAACTATATGTGTTCATGTAGAATGTGTTTTCCTGAATTTCACGCTCCTACCTAAATCTGCTGCTGAGATATGGCAAAATGACCCAAAACTTTTGAACACCCCTTTAACCACCTTCTAGTGGGAATTTCCAAAATCGCTGAAATAAGTGTTTAACCAATTTTTTAGTAGATTTGTTTTAATTTTGCCCTCCTACATAAAAGCTGAGATATGGCGAAATTACCTAAAACATTTGAGCACCCGCCCCCCCTTTAACCACCTTCTGGAAGGAATTTCCAAAATTCTGAAATACACGTTTTATTAATTTTTTAGTAGATTTGTTTGCCTGATTTTTGCACTCCTAACTGAAATTGCTGCTGAGATATGATGAAATGATTGAAAACATTCGACCCCCCCCCCTCCCCATTTAGCGACCTTCAGGGGGAAATTTCTAAAATCTCTGAAATAAGTGTTTAACCAATTTTTTAGTAGATTTGTTTTCCTTAATTTTGCGCTCCTACATAAAACTGCTTTTCTTTGCTCATCCTCTTCTTTTTGAACAATAGGTTTCTCAATAGCCACTACTTTCAGATGTCGTCACAGTAACAGTCTTTCATGATAAGTGGAGAGAGGATTTCATCGTGATATCTCCTTTGGAGTCTAAAGTCACAGAAATTCTTCCTCCCACCTCCCAGTGCCTATTCAACTCTCTGTCTCCAAACCTTCAAGTAACAAGATTGATGACGATTGAGCAAAACTTTTGTAGACTTTGTTTTATTTTGAGATAAAATCCCAAACACATGGCTCAGCCCATTTGAAATATTCCACAGCTCCCCCTGGAACTAATTAAGATACCAATTTGAAATTTTTTGAGCTTATGTAGAAAATTTTTCTGCATCAGACAATGCAATTTTTTTAAAATTCAATTTTCTTAAATTATGCAAAAAACTGGCAGCACCAGTCAAAAAAAATCTGAGAAAGTTTCAGACAGGGAACGGCTTTAAATAAAACCTGAAGTACAAAGAGATGTTAAAATTAACTAATTAAGATATAGATTTGAATTTGACGGTGCCATCTTAGCATCTTCTTTCAGGAATAAATTATTAGTTATATTTGCGGGTATGGGAGGGGGAGTTTAACATCTTACTCAGATTTACACAAAACAAATTACATTTAAGAAATTTAACATTTTTAGCTTCTCACAGTTTCATAAATGTTATATATAGAGACCACCGTAAATTTCAAATAACAATTTTCGTAAAAATTAAATTTTTGTTCCTATTGTAAATACACAACCCCTATTTACTTTATGCATACCAACAATCAAAGTAAATGATTTGTTGTTGAGCGTTTGACTCAGCATCTCCTAGTAGGCAATCCTATAAGTTTCCCCCCCCCCCTCTAACTGTGCATTCTCATCTCAGGTTCTATGGGCCCCAAACACAACGGGGTTTGGATGATACTTCTTGGTTTTTGATCGCATTACAGATTTTAGTTCCACCTTCCACTGCCATGGGCTCATTTTCTCGAGTTCTATGGGGCTGATTTCGACTGAAATTGGTTCAGTCAACTACCTTGATACAACAGGTACAGCACGCCCACCACCCGGTGCCGCAGGCAGCAGAAATACGTATTGGAGGTTAGTTTAGATCAGAATGCATCCCCTGTTGGTAGAAGGTGGAAATAAAGGATTTTCCGTCGCGTGCACAGCACTTTAAATAAATAATTTCATACAAAATCGGGTTAAAGATATAAAATCATACAAACTTTAGGTTTATTTAATTTTATTATCATGGGTCCAGGCAACTCCGGGCGGGTCAGCTAGTGCTTAAATAAAAAAACTACTTTTATATTTATTTGCTGTTTGTAACGTGACACTTAATGCAACATTTTCAACAGACCTCATTCGCTTTCTGGGAAATAGGACGAAAAGTGTTGGAAATGGCCACCCTTCACATCCAAACAACACTGAACTAGACCATCTATTACTCAGAATGCAAGTAGAACCAGACATGCCAAGTTCTGAAACTCAAAAATCAGGAGATTATGTTTAGCACAAGTTTAATTTTAAATTGTGCTTGGCTGTTGTTGAAGATTCAATATATCATTTTTACTCAAATAAGAAAATATATATACTACTCCATAAATGTAGAAAAAATTCAAGCCTATTCTATTTAGGTTGTTTAAAATGATTTTAAATTAACTACAAATAATTGAGGAAAATGTTCTTTCTTCATAATCAGAAAATAATAGTGATGATTTAAATTTTTATTTGAGGAAACTGTTGATAATTAATATAACAGACTAGTGAAAAATGTGTCCAAAATTTGGCGCATATATGGCATCAATGACCACAATTCACAATCACTTCCAATAATGACATACAAAGCAAAGTTAATGATGACCATCTCACTAAATAGTATCTTCATTACTGTTAAAGCCGTGAACAAAAATTCAAAGGTTTAGCTTTTTGGGAACACATTCTATTTTTGATAGAATAAGGGTTCATACAGTTTGCTGAATGAAAAGTAAGGAGTTTTTAAGGACTTTTAAGGTCTGTGTGAACCTTGTGCAATGCTGGTTTCCTGTGCAAAATGTTGAAGCTTATTGAATTTCAGTCAACTCGATTATCCGGAACTATTTTTTTCGGACTCAAAATATTTGTTCTGATAAAAGGTACATAAAAATTTTGAAATTTTATATTCACTCCTTAAAATAAACAAAGACAAAACAAATTTTGCATAAAGAATGAAGTTGATCGGATCATGAGTTGCCAAGATATTTGTAATTCTTTTTTCCATAACCCTGTATTTCATTCAAATTTCAATTCGAAGTGTCTTTCATTTCCTCTCCTGAAAGTTTGTTGCAAAATTTTAACAATAGGCTGCCTATTTCCCACCTCTGAAAATAATCGTTCACCCCAGACACGACTCTCTGCTGCATTAAAAAACTTCCCCGTTTAAAACAAGCACCCGAAAGGTTTTTCTTCCTGAGTTGCCACCATTTGAAAAGTTTTTTTTTTTTACTTCAGTCTTTTCCTCACAAATAATCACTGCCGTATGACTTTTTTTAATTGCTAAAAAAGGCGTAAAAAAAAAAAAAATATATATATTATAAATAGTAAAAAAGGTGTATTAGTCTGTTGACATGTTTGGCTCTATCCGAGCCGTAATCAAAACACATAATATTCTATAATTGCACAGCCTTATTATTTGAAATGCTATTTAATTTTTCACATACTTTAAAAATTAGGCACATTAATTTTTTTTACTTGGATGTTTATTTCCATATTTGTAACCATGGGGTCAGAATTTCGGTAAGTTAACCCCTGACAAGCACACTGGGTACTAAGTACCCACCCCAAAATTTTATTTCGGTATAATTCTCTGTATGTATTTAACAAAGGGCTTTCCCTTCCAGCAATGTTTTGTTGAGACCTTGAGTCAGCGTGTTCAGTAGCAGTTAGTGAGATTCAGTTGTTACGACGCAGTGAGCGCGAAACATTGTGGGTACTTTTAACCCAGTTTGCTAGTTGAGTGTAGTCAGTCAAGTGCTCAAGAGTTTTGTTTCGGATCATATAGTGTTTTTTTTTATTTATTTACAGTAAGTAATAAACTATGATTACAATTGCATCACATAATATTTATTAACTTATGTAAATTTACGAATTCATCGATGCCCAATGTGCGTAGAGTGTTGTAACAAAAATTCTACTTAAAATATATTTTTTGTGTTTGTGTTTTTGTACTTAAAATAAAGATTACAATGAATAATAGATCTCTGATTTCTTTGAAAACTCGTCCTTTACCTACTTTTTAGTATACGCCCCTTCAGCGCCTTCGAATAGTAAAATAACTATACTTTTTGAAGCGGATCAAGAAACTGATTTTACCATCATTTAGAGCGCTTTTTAAGCTTTCCAGAACACTATAACTTTTTATATTTTAGTCCAATAGAATCAAAGATTTGGCACGAAAACAAAAAAATCTCAAAACGGCACTTTTTCAACTTTGATGGTACTTTTATCTATTTCAATTGACACCAATAAATTAAATATTGTATCCATTTTATGTGGGATTGTTTGAGCTTTAATTTAAAAAAAAAAAAAAAAAAAAATTATCTAGCTTTGTTAGGGACCAAGATATTTGGAAATGAATTGTGTTGGGTACTTTTCACCCTCAATGCTTAAAGAGGTATATCGTTTAGATGTGTGCTTGTCAGGGGTTAAATGATGCAGCATCATCCATCTATTTAGAGCTAACCTGCTTTTTAGTTTTCCATGCAAAAATCCCTTTTATACATGTGCGCGAGCATTCAGCTAGAGGCTTTTACTGTCCAGAGACAATTTCGATTCCGCTATGTTTCAGCCAATGAGGTGAAGGCTTTTTCCTCTCTCTAAAAGTGTATTTGGATTACAATTCCATGTGGGTGTTGAAACTTTATGGATTTCTTTTATTAAGGTATTTTTTCATTTTACCGTATTTATTTTCTTTTTATGTCGTATGTATTTTACTACTATGAATTTTTTATAACCCTTTTTTTTTTGAGAGAGAGAGATTTAGTGGAATCGTTTCCGATGTAAACAAACTATTAAGATGCAAGTGTAAAATTTCAGATTTTTAAACTTTTCATGTCCTTCTGTACACATTTTAATATGTAATTCTGTGTGATATGATTAAATTCAGGTTTTCTCAGCGACGATCACAGTATTTTTACCAAATAATTTTTGTATTAATAAAGCTTTTTTGGTTATTAAGCATAGCTAAACATTAAAGAAAACTTTGTTATTTTAAGATTTTTATGTGAATTATTTTCGTACATTTATAAGGCGAGTTTCACTGTATAATTCAAGAAAAAAAAATCATCATTATACATATTTAGTTATGCATTATTAATTATTTACTTGGCCTTTACTTTTAATATTTCAAACTTACAGCTGAATGTAACTATTAAAACATTTGAAATACTGTATTCGAAAAATGAAATTTCAGCTTAAACACTAGACAATTACTTTTAGGTTAAATTCAGGTTTTCTCAGTGACGATCACAGTATTTTTACCAAATAATTAAAAGTACAGTAATCCCTCAACATTCGCGAGTTTTGATTATTCGCGAACATGGAAATGCGGAAAAATTTAACATTCGCGAGAGTCTGATTTGATCATTCGCGATTTTTTTTTATCTTTTTCTTTTTCAGAATTTATAGTGGTTAAAGATTATTTCCCCTGTGTTTTCTTAGTATCTATTTTCAAATCAATTATATGTTGTCAACTGAAAAAGGAGAGAGTATTGTAGAAAAGTAAAATAATAATAATAGCAGAATATTTGATGCAATGGTGATATTAGAAGTGGTAACGGCATCTTTAATCTAGTATTAATTTAACATGCTCATGTTGTCGTAGCGATACAGCTGAAACTGCTCTTAGATGAAAAATAAATCAAACCATTTCTGAAGCATTTAGCTGTATTTAAACATCGTAATTTTAATATTGTATCGCATACCGACCCACTAATATACATTATCATCTCTTTGTGAATAGAGAGATTCGAAACTACTTTATACAAAAACATGTGATTTTTTTAGCGGTAATTATTTCTCTAGTCAGTTAATTTGAATTATCTTACGTAAATAAATTTCATGTTTCTGAATATGTGCGTACATTTAACTTCTACATAAACGTACGTATGTTAGGCATAACTTATTATTAATAAATATAGTCTTTGTTTTTTAAATGCTGTGTCACTCTAATTAAAATCTCATAGAACGTAACTCCCTTTTTAGTACAGAGAGATAAACTCAACATTCGCGAGGTTTTTCTGGAACGTAACCCTCGCGAATGTTAAGGGATTACTGTACTACATGCATGCATCTATCTATCTATTTATATATATATACCATTAAATCTGCATAGCTTAAAACCGGAGTTTATGCAGATTTCAGAAATTTGCAGGTTTCTGGTTTGTTTACATACTGGTCTGTTTTGTTGGCACTGTTTTGTTTACATATTTTAAACAAAAATTTTAATTTAATAATGCACTGAAAATTATAATGAATGCTTACAATTAAACACAAATAAATTGTCTTACAAAAGCTCTCTAACCAAATTGTTAACAAAACAAAAAATTTCATGAAAAACACATTATTTCCCCGATACTTTCCCACAACCAATCAATAAATTTCATGATATTTTATTGTAATTTTAAACCATGAACTTTAGTACTTTTCTGTTACACGGACACTATGCCAAAATGTATGTATGTATGTTTGGCGACAATAGTGTCCGTATAACGGAAAAGTGCCTGAATTTTTTTTTTTATATATATATATATATATAAAATATAAACATGATTGGCGACACAGCAAGTTTTCTGGATTTCTCCTTGTAGGTGAAAGTTGAAGATGAATTTCATTCATTCAATGACCTTTTTAAAAGTTGACCATTTTAAAAGTTTCAAGTTTGGATTGAGTGCACATGAACATAGAAACCTATATCTATTTCTATGTTCATGATTGAGTTATTTGGATATCTTTTCATATAGCACAGAAAATCATTTCTCCTGCTTTTGTAATAGAGATACATTCTGGTGTATTTTTTTTCTTCTTCTTTTTATATCATAAGTACTTTTCTACTTAAAATTTTTTTAACCTAATAGTAATTGCCACGTTTCTAAGCTGAAATTTCATTTTTCGAATGCAGTATTTCAAATGTTTTAATAGTTACATTCAGCTGTAAGTTTGAAATATTTAAAATATTAAAAGTAAAGGTCAAGTAAATAATTAATGATGCATAACTATATATGTAGTATAATGATCAGAAAGACATATTAAAATGTGTACAGAATGACATGAAAATTTTAAAAAACTGAAATTTTGCACTTGCAACTTAATTGTAAATTCCATTGTTTACATTGGAAACGATTTGTGGTTTTTAAGAATTTGCGGAACTTCGTGTCACCAAATTACTAAATCTCTCTCTCTCTCTCTAAAAAAAAAAAAAAAAAAAAAAAGGTTAGTTTAAAAAAATTCAAAGTAGCAAAATACATACAACACAAAAAGAAAATAAATACGGTAAAATGAAAAAATTACTTTAATAATAGAAATCCATAAATTTTCAACGACATCAAACGAACTTATCTCATCTTTCGTTTGTGATAAGGAACGCTCCTTTGGCCCCCTCCACTCATTGGCTGAATTGTAAAGGGCAAAATTGGGAAACAAAATGACTACAGCATTTCTGAGAAAAGAAAAAATCAGAAAATTCACAGAAAATTTTCTGAAAGGTTTCAGCACAGGGAGAGAGGGTAAATGCTCTCTCGGCAATAATTATTTTTGTTGCAAGTTGGGTTAACTGTCTTTATGGTTCGAGTCGATTTCAGACTGAGTGTAGATTTCTGCAAGTTGGATTTGGGTTAACCCGATTTTTCAAAAGTTAGTTCAGTATACTATTTCAGATTAAAACTACACCTTTCAGGGCGGGATTCGCGCCAAAAATTTTGAAATCCCGCCCAAAATATTTCAGCATTTTCGGAGAAATTTGCATTATTTAATTTACCTGCAACCGAACGATAAATTTCGTGATTTTTTTTCCCCGCAACCGATTGACGAACTTTGTGTTTTTTTCCTCGACTGATCGACAAACTTTGTGGTTTTTTCCGTGACAGATCAACGAACTTTGTGGTTTTTCTGCGACAGATTGACAAACATTGCGTTTTTTAAGCGACTGATCGACGAACATTGCGTTTTTTGGGGACATATCGATGAACTTTGCGTTTATTCCGCAATCGATCGACGAAATTTTTCTTTTTTCCCTGACTGATCGACAAACTGCATTTATTCCGCAATCGATTGACGAAATTTGCTTTTTTCCCGCAACTGATCGACGAACCTTGCGTTTTTTCCACGACAGATCAACGAACGTTGCATTTTTTTCCGCGACTGATCAACAAACTTTGCGTTTTTTCTGCGACAGATAGACGAACATTGCGTTTTTTAAGCGACAGATCGACGAACTTTGTGTTTATTCTGCAATCGATCGACGAAATTTGCTTTTTTACCCCCGACTGATCGACGAACTTTGCGTTTTTTGGTGACAGATCGACGAACTTAGTGTTTTTTCCGCGACAGATCGATGAACTTTGCGTCTTTTCCACGATCGATCGGTGAATCTCAATAAAGTAAAATCTAAAGTCAGAAATTTATTTAACAACCTAATTGTTAAGGGTCCCTAACACATTTAATGGAACTTGAAAAATACACTGCATATATAAAACTTAACTTTCTTCCCTTTTTTATAATAAAAATAAACATTTTACATAATCATTCTCAGTTGACTTAATTTTTTCAATGGTATTTTGTCATGTCTGCATTAATGTAATTCTTTAAATAGCACGTAAAATAATAGTGGGGTTTAAAGATTTTTTTTTTCTCCCTCCCAAACATTACAACTCCCCTCCATTTAAAAATGTTGGTAGGGAGACTCCCCTCCCCTCCTTGGAAAAATTGAATTTCAAGCCCTGCCTATAATATGTTTGTGTGTGTGCTGTTTTTAATAAAGACAGTTTCATTTTTCACATGAACCTTTTAAAAAATTCACATTCTTTGCACAATCCTTTAACAAAATTCGCATTTTTTTTCGTGATTCTTTAATGAAACACATTTTTTTCAGCTATCCTATGACGTAATTAGTGTTTTTTTTTCAGCGATAATTTGACGAAATTTGTGTTTTTTCTGCGATTTTTTTTCACGAAATTTGCGTTTTTCTGCGATCCTTAAGACGAAATTTTCTTTTTTCGCAATGCTTTGATAATAATCACATTTTCTCTGCTGCCTTTTGATAAGATTCATGAATTTTCAGCAATCCTTCGATGAAATTCACGTTTTTTCAGAGATCTTTGAAGAAATTCGCATTTTTCTCGCGATACTTTAACGAAATTTGAGTGATTTTTTGATAAAATACATTTTATTCCGCAATTTTTAGACTAAATTTGGCAAGAAAGCGCTATCTTTTGGTGAAATTTCCTGTTTTGCGATTCTTTGACAAAATTTGCTCATCTTTTGCGTAAATTGAGTTTTTCTGTGGCCTTTTAACAAAATTCACGTTTTACATGATCCTTTGATGAAATTAGTGTTTTTCCTGTGATCATTTGACGAAATCTAGGATTTTTTCCCCGCGAAGATTGATTATATGTTTTTAGTCTGCAGGTGCCCTAAAAAGTTTGTGACGCCTGTCGCTGCATTGCACGCATTCTGCCACAGTGTATCAAACAAACAAAATTCTTCCTAAAGAATTATTGTTTCGTTTCTGGAAATGAACAACCGTCAACTCATTGACTGAATTATAAAGGATGAAATGTGTAGGCACTGAGTATCATCTATACTATTAATGTCGGTAAACGTCTGTCTGTCTGTGTGTTGGTGTGTCTGACGTCTGTAAGCACAAAACTCTGCGTGCAGACGATGGACATAAGCGCTTTTGGTATAAAAAAATTCGGAAGGGGAGTTTTTAAATTCACAACATTTTGCGGGAGAAGAGGGGTGCGAACGAATTTAAAAAATCAGTCCGCATCAATAATTATGGCGGAGGGGGGAGTATGTTTTGGCCACACAGTGCGGAGACTTTTCTTTGCTGACACCACTTATATGATATATTGTTCGAAAGGCCTGCGACTGCCTTTTCATGTTATGCATCTGTGTAGTCCATACCCCCCCCCCCCAATTGGGGCACTTTTCTAAATTTTGTACATACCACTCATGTTATATATCATTAAAAAGGTCTGCGACCGTTTAATCATATTATGGTACTTTGGTAAATTTTGCACAAACCCTTCATGCTACGTATTGTTGGAAAGGTCTTTGACTGCTTATTCATGTAATGCATCTCCGGGGTCCATCCCGCCACTTCCCCCCCTTAAGGGGGGCACTTTTCTAAATTTTGTTGACACCCCTCATGTCATATATTGTTGGAAAGATCTGTGACCGCTTAATCATATTATGCATCTCCAATGTCCATCTCTCCAATTTGCCCCCCCCAAGGGGGCAATTTTCTAAATTTTGTTGACACCCCTCATGTCATATATTGTTGGAAAGGTCTGTGACCGCTTAATCATATTATGCATCTCCAATGTCCATCTCCCCACTTTGCCCCCCCCTTCCCCAAGGGGGTAATTTTCTAAATTTTGCAGACAACCCTCATGTTATAGATCGTTGGAAAGGTCTGTGACTGCTTAATCATATGCATATCTCTGATGTCCATCTTCCCACTTTGCCCCCCCCCCCCAAAGGGGTACTTTTCTAAATTTAGCACACAACCTTCATGTTACATATCGTTGGAAAGGTCTGTGACCACTTAATCATATTATGCATGTTCCGTGTCCATCCCCTACTTTACCCCCCCCCCAAGGGGGTACTTTTTTTAATTTAGCACACACCCCTCATGTTACATATCGTGGTAAAGGTCTTTGTCTGCTTATTCATGTTATGCATCTCCTTGGTCCATCCCGCCATTTCCCCCTCCCCAAGGGGGCACTTACCATTTACTTGCACAACAGCGCTAAATGTGTCAGATGAAAGAAATTCTGCGAGTGCATGTGCCAGTGAAATTTAGCCAATTGCTGTTCTTCAACCTAGCTTTAATTCAAAGTGGGTTTTTTATTTATTTGAATTATTCTGCAAGTTTCAAACATTTTAAAGCAGCTATGAATTTTATTTTTATGGTACTATCAAGTTTTTTGCCGTCAAATTTTGACGGGTTCCATCTAGTTACATATTATGCTACAGTCTCGATGATTTCTCTTATTGATAAACTCTTATCTCTTAGTTCTTCTCCTATGCATGTCACTCATAAAAGTTATTTTACACATTTCAGCAATCAAAAGAAGTCAAGCTATTAAAATTTGTTATATATTTTTTAAATCACTGACTATAGAATGTTTCATGTGTTAAATGAAATATAAAATTGTTTACAAATTTATCTTTAAATTTACACACATAAAATAATTCAAAATTTCTTATTTTTTAAATATGCTTTTTTCTTCGAGTGACTAGCACCTTGCTCTTTTTAACACTTTTCCAACCTAGTTGGAAAGTGCTAGAACATGGCAATGGATAGATGTTATCGAAGCCAACTATGGCTCGCTTTGTATTGAAAATGAAGTGTGTAACATTTATTATTCATTTATGGGGACATGGTGTAGTCCTGGGGAAAAAAGTGGGAGGACACTCCTAGTTGCCAACACAGGGTCTGTATCACGGATAGAAAAGCAACTGAAAAATTATGTTTTAAATAGCTTGTCCCTAATTGAAAAGTTCAGAACTTTTATTTTGTGTCCGAAAATGTGGGTCCATGCAGATCTCTAGATGGAAGCTATACAATTAAGATATATCATTTTCAGTAGTGATAATAACACAAAGAAACTCATAAACATACATACATTTTGACATAATTCAAACCGTTACAGAAGCTGGAGGGAGGACAGACATGGCAGAAGATAAACACATTTCAACTTTGTTGAAAGTATTAAAAATTGGAACGATTATTTCTTTAAATTGTTCATCGATTAGTGTGCTTATTCCTTTAATCCTCTTGAAAATAAAAAGAGGGGTGGCTCAAGATAAAGTAAGGGCACAGTCACCCTTTGACTAAACACTGCAGGGGCGCTCTAAAGAATTATACGTTATATAAATGACTATGTGGGAAAAAATAGTTTGCAGTCTATTTTAATAATTAATGCTACTCTATTTCAAACCTATTGAAATGGATATCTATATCAGCGAGGTGCACTACAAAGATGGTTATTGTAGAATAAGGCGGTGTTCACTCATTCTTTCAATTTATAAATAATGTAATAACAATAGCTGGAAGTGAGTTTTCAGCATGTGTTATTAAATTCAACTCCTCGTATTTTACATATTATTGGGCGTATATAAATTCTATAGATCCTATACAGAGCTGCACAAAAGATATCTCTGTTTATGGGTGGAATTGTCAACTGTGCTATGATGTCCACCCAAACCAAGACTGAAAACTGAGTATTAGGAATAACGAAGCTAGAAGATTATATTATGTGGCTGATAAATAATGGATCTCTTACAAAAAAAAGATTAAAGTTCTTGATAGTGAAATTTCTATTATTTATGTACATAAAATAGAATTTAGTATCAATCAAAAATCTCTTCAAGACTGAAATCAGAACAAAGATGTCCCCCATGATTTAGAGATTTTTGAAGGATCAATTGGGGGAAAAAAAAATGGACCCTTCCCTTGAGATGAGATATTGATGAAATTCACAATTATTTTCCGTTAGCGATGGATGAAATTCCCAATATTTTTTTCCCCATGAACAGATGACAAAACACTATTATTTCCCACAACAAATCAATGAAATTTGCAATTTTTTAACAGTCAATATGTGAATTCATGCTCCCCCCCCCTTGATTGATATAGATGAAATTTGCATTCTTCCTGTGAAAATTGAGATCCCCCCTCCCCCCCAAATGTTCTGAAAATACCATGTTTTTGAGAAATGTCCAAACAATGTGGCACCCTTTATAAAGATCGAAAAGGACAATTTTCTTATTTTCAGAAGTACATTTCTACAAGTTTAAAAATCCTAATGAAAAATGGGAGAAATTCATGCTTAAATGTAAAAACAGGGAGACTGTAGTAAAAAACTAGAAGTTTCTTGCAAAAAACAGGAGAGTTGGCAGCTCTGCACGCAGGACTGTACAAAAGAATTCAGATACTTTGACTGTTGGTAGTAATTGCTGAAATTTGTTTGCTCTTGAAATGTTTTGTGTGTGTTCCAAAGACATCCCTTTTTTATGGTTCATGTATCAGAACGCAAATTTTTCCCCATTCACTCTATTACTCCAAATGATTTGAAAAGTCAATCCTGAAAACTGTATCTTAAGTATTTCCTCCTTTATATCGCCCTCTTAGTTGTGTTTCCAAGATATCACCCCCTTTACACTCTATTATAACTGAAGTTTTTGTTACTGAATGTGTTGGAAAGTGTTTCATAATCTATGCTTGATGCATGATTTTCTTTCCTAGGGTAAACATGAGAAGCGAGCACAAAAGAATACGACAAAGTAGAATCCAAAAAAGTTTATTTTGTTTTATAGTACATGGCAGTTTTGACAAAAATATTGGATTGACTCGCAAATGCAGTTTATTTGTACTTTTAATTATAAATGGTTTTAACGTCAAGATATATATAAGATTCGCATTTCATTTCCATCTCCGATGAAAATTTCTCTCTCGTTTCATCTACACAAAAATATGTAACAGCAAATACAATAGAGACGTCGTGGCGCACACAGCTGCAAAGGGGAAAAAAAATAAACAGAATTTTATCATTTAAAAATTCAAAAAACGCGAACACAACAGAATCTTTTCTAACAGCCATTGCTAGGGAAAAAATAAACGAAGAGAAACAAATTGCACTTAACTCTCTCTGGCCTGATAAGAGAAGTCTGTGACAGCAGACAAAAATGGACACCAAAAAATAAAATGGCTACTAGCACATTCCTCAAAGACAATTAACGCATGAGGTAGAAATTAATGATATGCAAAAATAAAACGCATGCTCGATTGAAATAAATTCTAGATCAAATTTGATTTTTAACATTTTTGATTTACCCTTCAGGATTAGTCTTATTTCAAGTTTAGACTAAAAAAAATATATACATATAAAAAGGACTAGATTAGATTCCACAGAGGAATGTGTTGAGTTCCCAACAGTGCTGCTCCCCTCAAAAAGCAAACAAACAAAAAATATTTAAACATTATTCACCCAGAAAATGCCTTCGTAACCTGCTCCAGATTTTATGAGTTGTCCTTGATGGAGAAACGACTTCAATTTTCCAAGTTTGGGCCACAGATATCACGAAGATTAAACCTACCATTATTTAAAATTTAAATATAACAAAAATGTTTCTCCAACAAGTATCAAAAATAAACTTTTCATAAATATATTATCTTTACAAAAAAGGGATCGCTCACCAGGGAGGATGGCGATCCTTTATAAACTTTTGTACTAAACTAAAACATTGGCAATTAGTGACTATGAACGATCCATCATTGCTTTTGTTCCTTTTTGTTCCTAACTCTGTACAAAAAAAATTCACTCCTCCTCCAGTATACAAGCTTCCCATGGATTTTTTTTTTTTTTTTTTTTTTTTTTTTTTTTCAAAAGCCAGATTTTAAGCAACTTTTTAACTAAGAAGATTTCCTTTCATGGATAGAGAAAACCAAAAATAAAAAAAAGAGAGTGAGTGACCCTTCTCGTCAAAAAGCAGAAAAAGAAGCTTGCTGTTCTTCTGGATTCCTTCAGTTCTGGAGTGTCGAAGAGAGAGAATGCTGTGACATCCTCCGCCTCTGCTGAAAAGCATTGCTCTTGTACACAATAGCTCTGATTTGTCGCTGGGCAGCCTGCAATAAAAGAAAAAAAAATTAATACATAAAAAGGTGGCCAGCATCTGATCTTTTTCATTTTCTTCACTTCCACATGGCACCTTTTCTACTCTTATCAATAATAATAAAAGATTGCCTTCAGAAAACTTAACGAAACAATTAAATTTTATATTTTGCTCGATGAGCGTGAAAAATAAACTAAAGTTGTTAAGAAAAAGGGTTGTTTCTACGATATATTTCTCTTCCATGAAATCATGCTGCGTTGGATTTAAAAATTGCATTGAAATTTCTAGGTTGGCTGGCCCCCTTGATACATTATTCCCATTACGTAGGCAAATGATGATAATGTATGCAATAGGTCGCACAACAGAATATTTTATATTTCCTGCAGAATAACTTTGGCATACGGGTGCATTCAACGACCTGCACACTTTTCAGAGTCTCAGGACTCGAAACATCAGTTCGTAGTCTCAATAAAAGACAGATTATTTTATAAAGAAAAATACATTAACATTGTCTATAGATAGGGATAAAAATTTTACTTATGGAATATTAAAGGCAGACACATCATTCAAGTTCTGTAGCACATCCAAGAAATATTCTTTAGGGATCTACAAGTCACTAAACTAACCAATATCTTACATACTACATCCAATTGCTGTTTTGTCTGAACATTAGTGCTTATCTTTAATCAAACGTTAAAATATTTTGAAATGACATATTTTAAAACATAGGCCAATTTCCTCTCTTCAAACTGCATTGTTGATGCGGTAGTGAAATCGGGGAAACATTTTGTCCATTCAATGACAATCAATTTTAGGGGCAATTGAAGATATTTTTAAGCCAGTCAGTTGGTACACTGCCAAACAATATTCCTATCATTTTCAACCAGGGTTGGGTTTTTGAAACAAAAACTGGTTTTTGACATGACAGTGGTAAAAACTGTGTTTTTACCGGTTTATTCCGTCAAAAACCTATCATTTTATATTGTCCTCCAATTTATGGTGTAAGTGTAGCATACAATACATTTCTAGATTGATTTTACCTTGTTGTTCTTGTTATTATTACTATTTACAATTACATTTGTTAAATTTATTTAAAAGATCATTTCTTAATATAGGAAATATTTAAAAATACAAGAGTAAAAGAAAAGAACAATATTTGTCATAATCTTCACTAATATAGATTCTACTAACTGCAATTAACATTAATATTAAATGATAATAAAAGGTCATTGTAATTATTAAATAACATTCAATATACATTTTTAATAAAGTGCATTAAAATTATTTTAGAGATGCAAAAATGTTGTTACATTGTATGACAATAGATGTTAAGCTTAGACTGGCAGTGAATAAATTTGAATATTCTTAGATAATATTTTAAAATGCATATCTTATGTATTTCATAAATGCAGTTATGGTGATTTTCATTTGCACTTCAATAAGTAGAATCTTAAAGTTTTGTTTTCAACAATGTAATAAATTGTACCCAAATTATACACATTGTTTAATCTAATACTTATAGGTTACAGGATCTCTTCAAAAAATCTAATTTTTTTAGACTATGCCAAATAGCTTAAGATTATTATAGAGATCTTCTAACAGAGATGTACACGTATTATTCTAATGCAATTCTTTTTTGTTTTTCTTGGATGGATAAATACACTTTAGAGTCTTTCTGATACTGAATATTTCATGTAAAACAACTTAATATTAAAGATAGAATGAAAAAAAAAAAAAAAATGTAAAAACAAACTACTAAAAAATAGGTTTTTGACAAGATTGTAAAAACCATGGTAAAAACCGTCATGCGTCAAAAACTTGCCAACCCTGTTTTCAACCCAATTCCATCCTTTTTATTTAAAAACACATGGAAGAGAAATACTGTTATAAACCAGGATATTTTAATTCAATATCAAAGTATTGTTTCTAAGAAAATAAAAATGAGGTAGAACAAGTTATTGTTGCTATTTGCACTAAGGTAAACATCATTTCTTAGTCTCAATAAACAGATTATTTTATTGAGAAAAATACATTAACACTATAGATAGGAATAAAATTTCACTTAATGGAATGGCACAAACAACGAAAAGACATCCTCTCAATTGTTTATTCACATGTATGTGAATCGCAGCATCCAAGTTCTTCCAAAATTATGTCAGCTGTCCAAGAAGTACTCTTTAGGTATCGACAAGTCACTCAATTAAACTCCTGCAACCAACATCTTGCATACATCTAATTGCTGTTTTGTCTTTCATCCAATGCCATGTTACTCCAACGATATATTTTTAATCAGATGTTCTTTAAAATATTTTGAAATTGCATATTTTAAGCCAATTTTCCAGCTGCACTGTTGATTCAATGGGGGAATGGGAGAAACATCTTATCCATTCAAGCGTATCGGTACACAATTTAAACGAAAAGTACCAAACGAAGTTGGCCCAATACAGTTTCAGCTTTTCCTGCAAAACTGAGCTTAAGTGGAATGAATTCTCGTTCGCATCTAGAGAACAAGAGGTAGGAGAAGCTACAATGCTTGACTATGATTGGAAGAAAAATACTGACAAGAGAATTGCCGAAATAGTCGGAAAAGGGTAAAAAACAGCGATGTAAGCAGGGGAGGGGGAAGGACAAAAACATAAAACTTGGCAAGTATGTGTATAGTATTCCTTCCAGAGGGATTATGAAATTTTTACATGGGCTTAATAGAATATTATAAAGATAGATATTATATAGAATAGAACCTATTAAACAGAATCACTAGAGACTGCAAAATTATTCAGGTTTTCATGGTAGCAGGTAGATTTGTCCTTTCGGCAGAATTGTGAAATTTTTCGATTCTAGACAAGTTTTATTGTATTAAGTTCCACTATGCAGACAAATGAATAGCAGAAATTTAAAAGAACTTTTACATCATGAAAAATGGGAGACTTCTGTTATAACGTGCAGTGGTTTTATAACGTGAAGATGGGTCTTTGAACTCATGAAAATTTTCCTCATAAATCGGGACAAGGCACAATAAAACCAGTGAGCTACTATAAAGATGTACAGGTGGTTATTTAGTCAAAATAAGGTCTGCTTTCACAAAATTCTATTTAATAATTGAACAAAAAAAAAAAAAAAAAAAACCCCATCACAAAAAAGATATGCATGCAAAATTAAATTCCATAAAAGCAAACTTCTTTTAAAATCTAGTTAAGATTTAAAATGCATTCATGGAAAAAACAGCTAATATTAATAAATTCTTAGTTTGTATTCTATTTGAAACCCCCCCCACCCAAACTATAAAACATTGAACATTCACCCGTGATGAGTCTCCATGAAAGTTTTAAATAAAAGGAAAAGAGAGTAGGTAGGTGGATGTACTTACTTGTGTGCAGTAAAAATCACCAATAATATGGACGGCAGTTTCTTGTTCGGGATCTTTCTTCTCGGGCTCTTCAGGGAATTTGATAACAGCATGAGTCACACGCTGCACTTCTCGAACCTGGCGAAACAGAAAGAAAAATTAAAAACCTGCAATTTACAACATTTTGGACTTTCCGTTTTTTAAAAACAAAATTTTGGACTCAAAATTAAGAAACATTTAGAAATGAGAGGGGCATGAATGTCCACATTTCTGTTATACAAGATGGATACAAATAAGTTTGACAATCTGAAGCTACTTTTTCAACATCACAAGTTTGTGTATATACTTAACTCTTTAAAGGTATGTGCAACTTTTGAACATGTTTTGAAAAACAGGAAATTTTTTTTAAATGAAATTTTAGTTAAAACAAGGAATAAAACTACAATTCCAAATAAAATTTTAATAAAAAAATTTATTAATATATATATATATATATATATATATTAAAGCAGAACAATACGTCTGATTATTTTACACAATATTTTATCAGACAATTAAATACACTAAACCAACATGAGTGAAAAATTGACCTGGGCCAGGACTCTAACCTGGGACCTTCAGTGTACCGTGCTGAAGCCCTGCCACTAAGCACGGTACGCTGAAGGTCCCAGATTCGAGTCTTGACCCAGGTCAATTTTTCACTCATGTTGGTTTAGTGTATTTAATTGTCTGATAAAATGTGTGTTCTTATATTGTGTAAAAGAAATTAATGTTTATGCCAAACCTTCTATAAAAAAAAAGAAAAAAATTCTAACCAATATATCTCGCTTTTCATTCCAAACAATATATGTATTGGCAAATCACTTATCGGAGTTATGAAGCAAAAGATTTACACTACATCTTACATTTACTAACATATACCAAATTGTATATATACACATGATTTTTTTAAATTTTCAATAAAAATAGCTCTGAAATTAATACATGCATTCTTACAAGCTACATTTTGCTTTATACAGGGTTCCTACACAATTTTGGTAAAAAAATTCCCTGACTTTTTTACAAAAATTTCCCTGACCTTTCTTAATAAAAATTTGGCTTATATATTGTTTTAAAACACTCCACAATGGAAACCTCCTAACTTCCATAAAAATGCATTACTCTAATAGGAATATCACCTTTCTTTTGCAAAAATGCTTACATGGAAACTTGTTTGATAGTGCCTAATACTGGAAGAAATCTCTAAAATAAGGAGATGATGTTACCTACAGCCAAACAAAATGTGCAAAACACTGAAATGATAAGATTTGTAATCACATATTTCAGAGGACAAAATCCAAGAAAGATTTCATCCAAGTGGTATAACATTCTATTTCAAACTGTAACTTGCAGCATAAAGCTATTTTGTCTTCATCCAGTAATTAAGTTAGTGGAACTAAACCCTACCATGCTGATAATTATTTAATTATTATAGCTATAATTTCAAACCGGGAGATTTATTTTTTAGAGCTCCTAAAATCTTTCAATTTTTGTAATCCCAGATTTTGCATTTAGATTACAGAAAATTAAAATGTAATAATAATAAAGAACAATGTCATTTTTGTGTACACTATGTTCTCTTCTTTTATGCTAGATAATTGCTAAAAAAAATATGCGCTGCATGTATTTTCAATTAATTTTCAAATTATGCTATTGCTGCATAGTTTGCATAAATTTTATATAAAAATTATAGATTAGAGGAATAATTAATTCAAATTTTTTCCATTTACAATAACAGATTCTGTTGGAAAGTACTACATCAAAAATTCCCTGACCTCTTCAAATATTAAAAAAATTCCCTGACATTTCCCTGACTTTTTGCCTCAATTTTTGAATTCCCTGACTTTTCCCTGTTTTCCCCGACCCGTAGGAACCCTGTTATAACATACTAATAATTTCAATATCTTAAAAACCTCTTAAAAAATTATAATTTGCATTTTTTTTTGTAAGAGGTCACTTCCATTATTAAGTTCAGTTATAGTTTAAATTTTAGACAAGACCTTTGCAATTATTGCTGAACTAAAAGTAAAGCATTTTTGAAATCCTAAATGTTTGATCTCCGAAATAAAAATGTATATTTTTCAGAAAAACAGCAAGGCAGTTAATTTTGCACCTTAAAACCACAAAATATGAATAAGCCTCAGAATTCCAGCAAGTCTTTCCCCTCAATGAAAGAAATAACCTAATTGTTACACCCTTCTATCATCATTTAGATAAAAATTTAAATGCTCCTTAAAGTTCCACATAAATGAATTTATCCTATTCCTAGAATGAACTTGCATAAGCAAAGAGCTTTCGCTTGTATTTTCATTTCAGCCAGTTGCAGAAAATGCTTAAGAAATTTTTATCATCAAAATATAAAAGTATATGCAAAAAATACAATTTATATCTTACGATTAAATGATACATATAATTTTCAAAGTAGTGATAAAAAAATTAGAGCTAGAAATCCAGGCTAAGGTCTACAATAGCTTTTGATTTAAACAATTTAGCTTTTGATTTAAACAATTTTATTCCTGCCTCCTATTCGAGACGGGAGAGGAGGGAAACATTCACAAATAGCTATAATTGCAGCCATATACAGGGTGATTATCATTAAAGTTGCACTTTTAAAAGGCTGTAAAAAAAAATATCAACTAGTCAGAATGATTTCAGAGTTCATGGTTCATCCGAGTATACATGAAGCAATGGGAATTTGCTTTGCCAAAAAGAAGTTCAAAAATTGACAGATGGATGGTGCCATACTTATAAAATGCTAATTAAAAAAGACGTAACATACTATTGTGGCACTCTTTGTTCAAATAGCATGCCATGTATTTTAATTAGCATCTTATGACAAGTACAACGCCCTCTACTAACTTTTTAACTTTTCTTTCGCAAAACAAATTCCCATTGCTTCACATATACGCAGATGAAATATCAGGTCATTCTGACCAGTAGATACTTATAACACTTAGCAATGCCAATAATAATAGACTTGGGGTTATAATTTCAAAGATTAGGCATGAACATTTTTATCCCTAACAGGAAGAAAATTATGCATTCTAAAAGCACACTTTTTTTAATGTATCTACTCTCCATTTTTTGCTTAATGATGCATTATAGGCTGAGAATGTACAGTTCTATCAAAATTTTGTAACATAATTTTATGCTTTGATCACAAAATTATTACGTAGTCTCTGACTAAATGGGGAGATTACACATTCTGAAATTTAAATCTATAGTGTATAAAAGAAATATGTTTATGTGTCAGTAGACCATGGCAAGGGAAATTTATCGCATGATGATCTGCAAATTTGGATAGACAAAGATAAATTTCCCAAAATGAATTTAAAAGCCTCCGTGAATGAGCCACAAGCGATCTCTTTGGTACATGTGCAAGGAAACAGGTTTTTCCAGCACAGTAAAGGATCTGCATTTTAAAATTGCATTCACCTAGTCTCCTACATCAGACTTGACAGAGTTTCTTCCAGGTTCAAAATAAGGCAGTGTGCTTCTGGTGGGAAAATGACATTTTTAAAATTCTTAAGGGCTCTTTTTAACACTTTCCAACCTAGTTGAAAAGGGTTAATGACTTCGGTTTGTCTGATGGCCGTATGTCCGTGCTCTAACTCCCGTAAATAGGCTCGGATTGCTCTGCAATTTTTATATGTTATTGTCGCTATCTATAGCATGTTCCCTATTTCAACGGAAGTGTGTAGCACTTAGTTTTTTTACAGGGACACTCAAAAGAATTCCGTTACATGACGGTCAATGGGGAAACACCATTTGCGGTTTATTTTAATGATGTTACACAATTTCAAACACATTGTAATGGATATATATATCACTAAGGTGCATTACAAGAAGCTTAATATGGAATAGGGTGTGCTTATAGTTACTTTACAGGGATAGTCAAAATAATTCCGTTACATTACGTCTATGGAGAAAAATTGTCTGCAGTTTATTTAAATAATGTTTCACTATTTTAAACGCATTGAAATTTATATAAATCACTCAGGTGCATGACAAGAGGCTTACTACAGAATAGTGTGTGTATAGCAGTCATCGTTCATGGACAGAGACACACAAAAGAATTCTCTACTGTCTGTTAACCTTTTGCTTACGGTGGGATTACCGTAATCCCAAGAAAAAGGATGCTGAAAAATACGGGGTTGGGATAACCGTTATCCCGAAAATTTCCACCCCTCAAGCATGGCGTGCAGGAAGTAATCGACAGCGTTAAGCTCTACAGGGGTCTGACTGCGTATTGAAGAAGGGTAATTACGTAGGGATGATATTAGCTATCTTAAGGAAACACAGGGAAATTTCTGCAATACAGAAAGTTAACATTCTGTACTGATTGACATCTTGAAGCTTTTTTTACCTCACTTTTCCACATTGGTTGAAGATAGTTCATGTTTGCAACATGATAATAAATACAATATTTTCAATAAATTATTTTAGTGTTGATGATTTCGATTAAGTTTTTGTTGTTAGAATGTTAAGTGTCGCGTTTTCTTTTTTATAGACAATAACATACTAGATATCTTAAAATTATTTAGGAAACTTTATTTATTGAACTGAAAAAAATCAAATGATTATATATATATATATATATTAATATTTAAATAAATAGACAATCAACTTTGAAACATTTCTAAGTTTAAAATTAATAATATAAAAATAATTGTTTTTGCGCAGCACAAAAATATTATCGTCCTTTTGACATTTGTAAGTGTTTTTCCGCCCTAGGAGGTAACTAAAAAAAGCCACGATTTTTTAATTATTATTTATTACAATTTTTTTTTTAACATCCAGATTCGACCGCAGAAACTGCGCGGTTGCGCGGGACACGAAATACTAAGAGGTGGGAAATGCACTAACTAAAACGTAAAAATATAAGGCAGTTTTCACATTCCCTGCTGAACAACGTGAAACTTTCTGATTCATTTTTAAACTTAAATGCAAAACATCGTCAGCCCTGAGTTGAAATCGAATCGCATTTACCATTTTTTAATAAATAAATTAGTTATCGAATTATAAACGATTGTTGTCTCGTGACGACCACATTTTCTCCTTTCCCGCGATGTCTCGTCCGGAAATTCTGTCCAAAACAACAATTTTGACAGTATTATCTGAAAGAAATTTCTGTCTTTACCAAAAAATGGAAAATGCCATTCGATTACATAGTTTCTGAATAAGAACACCTGACAATTTGATGCGTTTCCGAAAGTAAATGAATTCAGAAATGTGTCAGAAAGTAGCTTATTTGGATTTGAGAACCAGCCTTCATAGTCTTTTTGTTGTTGTTATTGTGATTCACACATAATTTTGAAAATTAGAGTTAGGTTCAGGAAAGTATCTAGACATCCCAAGCTATAAATAGGAAGAACGGTATGAGTCATAGTTCCAAGAAATTGTGGTAGATTATAGCACAAGGACATATTTTAAGGAATTTAAATTCGTTGTATGTCTATAACAAAACCTGGTTTTTGAGTTCTTAAGACAATGTGAGTCATACCACTATGACTTTAAACGCCTCAATTTTAATAATTTGTAATACTGCAACTAGAGCAAAATCTCTGAAAATGAAATATTTCCTTAATGTAATCTTGTCTTAAATGAAAAAATTACTTGGTCCCAACAGAAAGACAATTATACCGGCTAAGACTGAAACCTGTATAAAGCGGAAAATTCACTTTTCGTTTCGAGTCCGTTTTCACAGGTTTTAATGAATAACTATCTGACAAAGCTGATTTTCAAAATTATGTGTGAATCACAATAACAACAACAACAACAAAAAGACTATGAAGGTTGGTTCTCAAATCCAAATGAGCAACTCTCTGACACATTTCTGAATTCATTTACGTTCGGAAACGCATCAAATTGTCAGGTGTTCTTATTCAGAGACTATGTAATCGAATGGCATTTCCACTTTTTGGTAAAGACAGAAATTTCTTTCAGAAAATACTATCAAAGTTGGTGTTTTGAACAGAATTTTCGGACGAGACATCGCGGGAAAGGAGAAAATGTGGTCATCACGAGACAACAATCGTTTATAATTCGATAACTAATTTATTTATTAAAAAATGGTAAATGCTATTCGATTTCAACTCAGGCCAGACGATGTTTTGCATTTACGTTTAAAAATGAATCAGAAAGTTTCACGTTGTTCAGCAGGGAATGTGAAAACTGCCTTATATTTTTACGTTTTAGTTAGTGAATTTCCCACCCCTTAGTATTTCGTGTCCCGAGCAACCGTGCAGTTTCTGCGGTCGAATCTGGATATAAACAAAAACAAAAAAAAAAATGTAATAAATAATAATAATTAAAAAAAGTCGTGGCTTTTTTTAGTTACCGCCTAGGACGAATAATATTTTTGTGCTGCGCAAAAACAACTATTTTTATATGATTAATTTTAAACTAAGAAAAGCAAATACAAAACACAGAACGATAAATGAGATACCATATAAAAGGATTTTAAACCGGTTTCTGACATACATTTCGTGAAAACATGTTTCTTGATGAAAAATTGCTGTTAATTAAAAATTTAATCAGCATTGTTTTCGTAAATGAAATGAAAAGCTTTCCTCAAATTAGAGTTGCCACAAAAATAAAATACTGCATTATATCGTGTTCAACAGTATTTATAAAACAAAATTGTAAAATAAAGATTGCTGCACGGGTGTATTTTATATTTTTATTTTTAGGATAAAAAGCAAAATGTAAATTCATACGCTCAATTTATTTTTCTTTGCCCCATTTTTTTTTCGAAACATTATGTCCTCCTCTAATCCAATTAAAAAACGATAGATTTTTTTTTTTTTTGCCTTTGCTATCAGCGATCAGTTTTTACTGTAACTTTGATGGGAAAATGAGATGATATTCTGACTTGACTAATGTTGTTTGCAGATATATTTAGTCTTTATTTTTTTTAAATATAAATTAAATTTGCATTTGAAAAATATTAAAATGCAGTGCGAAATCTTCGCACGGGTCCACTGGTTTTAGTTATTTTGGTTTTATATATATATATATATATATATATATTTATTTATATTCCACCTTTCACAGGAAATAAAATAGTATTAAAACATTCAATGAAGGTAATTTTTCTAGTTATTTTTAAAATATATTTTAAATTTCTGAAATAAAGATTTATGTTAGCATACATTTTTACGTATTAAAAAAGATAGATTTTTTTAATATACGATTTACACTCAATTGCTACAAAACGTATTAACTCGATTTTAATGATATTTACTTCACCAAAAATATATCATTTACATCACCGTATTTTAAAATAAGATTTGTATTAGCATACAATTTCAGTAACTAAAAAAGATCGATTTATACTCAATTACTGCGAAGCTTAATCAGTTGAATTTAATGACATTTACTTCACAGAAAAAAAGATAATTTTAATCACAGTATACGCCTTAAAACTTATTTACAAACGAAGAAATACTTCTGTCTGGTAAACAGGTAGGGAAAGGAAAAATTCCCCAGCTCTCCCACGACCTCTAATGATTAACACATGTATCTAACGTTTGAAGCTATATGCGCACACACCTGCCGTGAATAGTCATTAACGGAGGGGAGTGAAATGTACAGATTTCTCCCGTAGTGAAAGGCTATATAAGAATTTATTTTCCCGTAAGCTAAACGTTAACAATAATTCTTGGAAGTGCGCTTTAAGTTACTGAACGCGATTTTAAATTGAACTCACTTTTTGTCTATTACATGGTGTGTATAAATTCTGTAGATCCTATACAGGTAAGCACAAAAGTTTGCAAACACATTTCCGTTTATGGACAGAACTCCAGAAGGAGAATTTTAAACTGTGCTACGCGTTTCCTAACTGAACTAAAATTGAGCATCCTATGTAGTCTATTATATAAATCTATAGATCCTATACAAGGCTGAATAAAAGTATTTGGATATTTTTCCGAATATTGTATAGGTTGGAAATTCCTGAAATTACATTTCTTAAATAGGTTATGAGTTTTCCAAATTGTTTACTCAGATGTTATCTTTCAGCTTATTAAACGGTCATGATTTGTAAAATTATTTTGGAAGCGTTGGAAAGTGTTACATAATCTATGTTTAGATTTTCAAAAAGGCATTCTTTGTTTTTTTTATAGCCACTTTTAATATTTACAAGTCAGGGCACTCTTTTCAAGGCAGAGTTCCCAGCAAAACATGCCTGGCCATTTCCCTGACTTTCCAGGATTTTCCCTGACCAAATCCAAAACAATTCCATGACCAAACGGGCTTACACAAAATCTGCTTTAAATAACACAATAACAAGCAGCATAAAAAAAATCAGAAATCTGTATCTTTATAACAGGGTTCATACCCTTTTCCCAGGAGAAAATTCAAGCACCTTTCAAGAAAATTGCAAAATGAAATTCTATAAAATACTATAATGCAAAAAAAACTTCATCTTTGCCAGTTTTTAAATGAATGCCATACCCAGAGTTGTATAATAGATGCGCGCACGCATGCCGTGTGCGGAAAATTTTCTGCAAAATTCAGAACTTCGCAAACAATTCTTTTTAGTTTTTTTTTAAATATTTCCCAATTTTATGTACGATTTATTTACTGTTTGTGCCCAATTCAAAATTTAAAAGATGCAAAAACATTGTTGTGACATTACATATGGTTGCAAAGAGAAAAATATTAAGGAATGGGTTGTTTCTAAATGCATTGACAAAATAATTGATAAGAATTCACAGCTCTTCCTATCATGGAATTTTAGCTTTATTATTACTTTTAACCAAAATAATTCTTCTTTAATATTAATTTTAAATGGTAATTTAAACTACTTTTTTAAATTTATATTCTCAAAATAATATAACACGTAATTTTATTAAACATTAAATTAAGTTGCAGAAAGTTTTTGACTCAATATTTATGTGCGCCGAAAGTTTTTGTGGTATGGCCAGACTTGTATAAAACCAAAGTCAAGAATGTGAAATGTCATGAAAAAGTCTAAAAAATGTAGAAAACTTTTGTCCATATTATGGTTTTTCTGCATTGCATTTGAAGGAATTTCTCTATCTTGAAACCGACAAGGAGTTTAAAGATTTTTCAGAGGCGTTATGTAGCGAGAAATATAGTAACACTTTCCTGAAAAGAAATGCTTTCAAATTCAATTTTTTTTTTATTCCCCAGGCATTTCCATGACTTTTTAGGAAATATTTGTAAATTCCCTGACTTTTCCTGACTACTTTGAAATTCCCTGACATTCCAGATTTTCCATGTCGCTGGGAACCCTGTTATGAGTGCATCCATTTCATTTAAACAAATACTTTTTTACTGAAAACACAAGTTAATTGAAACTCACTGTTTGTCCTCCTTTCCCAATAATACGACCCACTTGGTTAATTGGAACAAATATTTCTACTTTCAAAGTAGCATCTTGGACTCCTGTGTAGCTCTCGTAGCCCACTTTCTTGAATATCATGTACTGGGCCTAACAAAGAAAAAGAAAGAAGCCATATATATATATACACACACAGAGTAAACAAGTGAATGTGTCATATGTAAAAAACAATCCATTCAACAACTGACCTTCCACTGGGATTCGGCAGTGCCTATAATTGAAACTTTCCTTTCCGTAGACTTTTCAGCATTAGGATCATCTTTGGGCTGAGCTACCTGAAAATGAAGAAATCATCACTGTGGTAACCAGATATTCTGAATGATTCAGAGGACCTTTGTAAAACCATATTACAATGCATTCATAAAAAAAGCAATCTTTTTCTTCTAATGGGTTAAAAAACAGGATCACACTGAACAGCTGCGGTTTGGCAATAAAAAAAGCCAATGGGCCATGGGTCAAAATAGAGTGATAGCACAAAAACATTAAAGCGGATCAGCAGTTTTGATAACATTGACACATTTTATAATTCATTTTATTAACTTATCAAGAGTTGGTAGAAAGAATTTCATGGGAAAAAAACTTTTTAACACTCCAAATAACATGGCCATACTATTTCTCTGTTGTAAGCATGCCTTTTAGCTCAGTTCACTTTTCTGATAAATACCAGTTTTGTCAAAAACATTTATTTACTTTTGCATTTTAAAATAGGGCAGCTTTTGAGTTCACCAGCAATTTTAACTCATCAACAACTTGTTAATGAGGAAAATATTCTAAAATGTTATGAACACTATAGTTCCAACCTCTGAAAATAACATCTTCACTTTAGACTCTCTGGTATATTTAACAGGGTGCTCCAGATCGGCAACAAATTTCTAGCTTTTCCACACCAACAATTTTTTTTTTCCAAATATAGAGATTTTGTGATGTTACACACAAAAAATCTTAAAAGTTGTAAATTTGAAAATAGACAAAAAGTACGGTTTTTTTTTTTTTTTTGAAAAATGTACAAAACTGCATGTTGCATCTTGCTGGCTGGTAATATTTTCAGAAGATTCCTCACCCCAGACCTTAGCAATAAAAATAAAGAATTAGGTTAAGTTTCTAGCCTTAAAAATAAAGGAGGCAATTTAATTGAGAAAAATCCCACAAGCTCATGAGCAACCTGAGCACGACACCTGAAGCATAAAATGGGAGATAAATATTATGTATCGGAAGGGTGCAAAGAAACTTTAAATGTGAAAAATGAAGTTGTAGGAATAAGGCTTGCTGAGTGGCAAAGGATTTTTTAAAATAAAGAGTGGAAAATTATCAAGTTTAGTCCAGTGGTTAGTTTTTCAATAATTATAAGGGTTGATTTGTGCATTAATTTGATGAAGGTCAAAGTTGAATCAATTTTTCTAAAAAAGAGTGGAAAGTATGTAGGCCAAGATTCAAACCTGGGACAAAGGCCAAGCTCCAACGCTCTGCCACAATTCACTCACCTGTGTCATCAGGTCTGCAAACCCACAGGACCAATGAAAACATGTCACACACAAACTCCATTACTCTATAATAATTACACTTAACTCTTTTGGGAAAATTTATTCAACTTTGATCTCCACCTAATTAATCAGTTATAAAGGGTTGATTTGCACATATATGCAGCAGATCGGATGATACCAACATTGTAAGAGAGATGGGGGGGGGGGGACTTGAATAGCGAAAACACAACTCATACTTTTGAAAAAAAAAAAAAAAAAGAAAGGGCCTGCAAGTGTGCTTCGTCAGTCTTAGATTATGTTAAAATCTTAAAATGTTTTACTCATTAAATTTGGTTATAGCCAATATATCACATAAACATAAGATGGTACATAAATGTTTTATTCCGGGATGTAGAACGGGCTATGTGCTGTGTTAGTTGTAGAAAACCACAGTTTCAACATTACTTCTGTATTTTCAGTGGATAAAAATCTGTAATTTAAATAAATTTGATGTGAAAGGGGGCAGGGGGCTAAAAATTTCATATTAATCAAAGAAAGAATGCATAATGGGCTCCTTAGTATGAAAAAATTGTGTTATAGAAAAAAAAAAATGGAAGGGTCTGGACCCATTTGGTCACATGACACCAGAATCATTCTACCCATGAATTTAATTCCTTTGTAGAGTGAAAGTATTTTGAGGCTTCACTCAAAAGTGCAAATGTAAAAAAATTTTTTTTAAATGCGCCCTCCCGACCCATCATATCAGAGTAATTAAGGATTTGTTTTAACAGTTAAATTTCCTGAAGCTATTTGTAGTAAATAAGTGAAAAAATATAGTCTGCAGATTTACTAATTACATTTCTACTATAAATCTAATTAATATTTATACTATTTTTTATGTACAGAGTTGTTTTGTCAGAGATGAAAAATCAAAAATATTTAAAACTAAAAACAATAGATTTTTAAGAATTTGTGTCACTTAAAAAAATTGTCTTTATTTCAATGCCCCCCCCCCCCACATGAGCCCCTTTGTGTCCTTGAACATTAATCTCTTCTTCCTCATTGATTTGCATGATTGTCTGATTATAAAATATTAATGTTGCTTAATATTTAAAAAGTTATTAACCAAATGAAATTAATTAAAAGCAGCTATTTAGAAAAATCTTGTTATTAGATTGATGTAAGTGCTGTTTAAAAATTTAATTTGATTACTTAACTTTTCAGTTCAACCAAACAATTTAATGTTAATTGAAGGGCAGTTACAACAGCTAAATTACAAAACTACATTTAAAACTGAATTCTATTAGAGGAATTTGTAAGGAGTTAAATATCTATAATTTTACTTATTTTTGTGCATGAAAAGGAGGATACTAAAAATTTCACCTTAATCAAAGAAAGAATTCTTAAAATGTGCTCCTTAATTTGATAAAACTTTTTTTTAATTATTATTTTATGTATGTGTGCACAGATATAAAAAGGTTATGAGTTAAATTATTCAAAAATTATCATTATATACACAAGATTAAAATTTATTCCAGAAAACTTGATTACTACTTTTAAATCTCTAAAAATTTTAAGTCCATTTCGTATTTCTTCGCTGTGCAATATCCACACTATTTGTTTTTAAATGACTTTTCTATTGCTTTTGATCAGAATCAACTCTTATTTTTAAAATTTTTAAGAAGCAATCGAAATATCTTTAAAAATATATGCATGGTGTGAAGAAAACTGTATTTAATGAAATTTCTACTTGTTTGACTTTTTTAAAGTTCAAATTTTCTATTAAAAAAGGAATGCTTTTCCCATTCAAACGCATTGCAGAAATTGCCAAAGCTCTACTGAAACACCGTCTAGTGGAAGAAAAACTGTATTATAAAATTTTAAACGCCACTATCAGGAATAAACTAGTTGCATATCAAGAGTTTTGGACACTCTGGACTTAAATTTCATGGCCGATGAGCTTTGTGCAATTTTTTCTTTGCTGTGATAAATAAGATGAAATCATGGGTGAAGCCAAGACTGAAAACCTTTTCTGAGTATTAGGAGTAACCCAATGGAAATTGATCTCTTGCAGTAAAAGATAGTGATTAAAAGTTCTTGATAGTAAAATTGTTATTAAGTATATAAAAGTAGAATTTACAATTAATCAATCAAAAATCTCTCCAGGACTGAAATCAGCCCTGAGACTGAAGACTTGCACCCATGGATAAAATTCATGGATTGTTTTTTTGGCTGCAGTAAATTTGTGAAATTTTTCAGAGTTCGATTGACAAAATTTCCATTTTTTTCCCCCAAGAAACAATTGATGAAATTAGAAATGACCTTCACAATCTTCCACACGACAGATTCATAAAAAAAATGGTTTCTCTCAGAACGGATTGATGAAATTCACAACCTGACATAATGTGCAGTAAACTTGCTTTTACAATTTTAATCCAGGAATTAGTTGCTAGAATAATTTATTGGGATTGAACATAAGCTTGAACTGTCTAGAATCAGCAATTTAAATCTTTCATGTTATTGAGATTTTGTGGCCAATCGCCTGTGACGACCAGGTATCCATAGGTGTGTAATATTTTCCATATCATTTAAACAGAAAAATGTCAGTCTTTCAACCACAAGTCAAAAATTAATACAAATTTAAAATGTTTTGAAATATGAAGTGTTATATTTGAATTTGAAATTCCCGTCATGTGATAATCAAGCTGCAATAGTACTCTTTTTGAAAAACAGAAAATAAAAGCACATCCATATTATTTTTTTAAATTTAGTTATTTAAAAAATATTTGAACTTAAATATTTCGTCATTAAATTCAGAATTTAATTCTTTACCAAGCCTCAAGTTAAGGAGCAATTAAGAAAGTTTTGAATTTAAATTTTTGGGAGATTTATAAATTTTTTACACTCCGATCAATGTCCTGTTAATAAAGTCTTGTAGGACCCTGATCAAATTGTTTTCTATTTTTTTTTCATTGCATTTAAATGTGATGATTTTTTAAATTTTCTACAAATTGTCACTTTGATCAGCACTTGACCAGATGCTAATCAGTTAAAGACTTTCCAAGATGGCTGCAATTTATTTTCTATATTTTGTGGCGTTCTAGCAATGTAAAAAGGAAGCTAATCAAATTAATATTAGTTTTAGCTCAAGATAATATAAAACAATTTCTTTGATTCACGTCTCTAGATATAATATTGTACATGTATATCAGAAATGTTTTGATTGCTGAGGATGGAATATAAATTTATTATTAGATAACATTATGTAACAATGATTTGGGAATCATGTCACTCACCTTGATTGGCTGTACTAAGACGGCCTATGCAATTAGCCAGTGGCACTTTGGATGCAAATTTCAATGTTACTTTCACCTTTACTGTTATGCAGAGTTTATATTTTACAACTTTGACTTTTACGTTAAAATTTGCTAATGAGGGATTCTATGGAATCTGAAACACGTGTTTTACTTTTTTGTAATAAATTGTCTGTAATCTCAATGATCTTTTATGGTTATAAGTTGAGACATAGTACTATTGTTTACATTAAAACTTTATGAAATTTCCCTGACATGTAACCCTATAATTCTGTAAAAAAAAAAAACTATTCTAACCAACAACACATGGCAGATGTTGCTTTGTGAATAAATCTAAATAATCACTTGAAAAGGCAGTTCGAATAGCCTTTTGCTTTTAGAGATCCTGAAATTCATGTCATTTTATACTATATGTATTCTCAAAACAATTTCTTAAAAATCTACTAATCGGGAGAAATTTTATTAAAATTCTATTTAGTGCTGTTATCTATTGATGAATGAAACAATCACTTTAGATTGCTGTAAATACATTCATAATGTTCAAAACATTGAATAATTCAGATAGACACATGTTATGCACCTGTAATGTTGGAAGGTATCAACACAGATTGATACACTGAGCACGTTTAAGTGCAACATGTTTACATTTTTAAATAAACCAAGTAGAAATTCAAAGTGAACAATTCCGATTATAGGCCTATTTTCATGCCTAAATTTATTTACCCTGCATCCAGCAGACCCTTTTGAAAATGACAGAGACATTTTGAGGAGTCTAAATTTCTAAGAGCCATGACCACTTTTAACAGTGAGCCAGTACATCATGGAATAATGCCGGCTAAATAAAGATACTACGTAATATTTATTAATAACATTCGTGCGATTCCAGTTTAAAATGTATTAGTTTTAGCAAATAAATACCAATTTTACACTTTTTTTTTATTCAAATGTCCATTTACAAATCATTAAGGTCACTTCATCAGAAGTCTGGTTCACAGTTTGTGTTCAAGATGTTCATATGTATTCATGAAGTTATGCACTGCTATGGTATGCTGCACATGTACTTCACACATTTACATTCAGAAAAATAAGTTGAACAATGCTAGGCCATTTTACAGACAGTTTCTTTTATTTATTACTGGCTTACCCGACCGGTCTTGCCCAGGCCCGAGATAATAATCTCAGAGCAAGATGTTAACACCCTCTCTCCCCATACCCACAAATAAAACGAATAATTTGTTCAAGAAAACCACCTTCACCTACATATGCGATCATTAAAAAAATTATTAAATTTTTCTAAAAATTAGAACATAACAAAGACCACGCTAAAATAGCCGGCAGATGACAATTCCCCTCCTCAATTTCAGATCTATATCTTAATGAGTTATCCAAATGTTTGTTCATTAGTAAAAATTGGCAATTATTTCCTTTCATTTTCGCAAACTAAATGGAGGGATCGGCCAGAGAAGCAGATCTCTTTGTAGTTCAGTTTTTAATGAAAGCAGATCCCTCATTCTACTATAATCTCTGATACTATATACTTTTTTTTTCACTGGTGCTGGCAGATTTTCGGCAGTTCTTTGCATAAATTAAGAAAATGACCAGCCAAATTTTTCAAAAATCACACAGTCTGATGCAGAATGTTTTTTTTACATAGGCTCAGAAATTTTCAAATTGATACATTAATTAGTTTTCATAAAATTGGCTAATTAGTAAAATAATTTCGAATTAGTTCATTTCTGTTTGCAAATCCACAACAGCAGTTCTTTTCTTTAGCCATTTTGATTTGAAAGACTGCATTTTCGATGCACTGTTTAATGATATTCTATCTAACTAATATCTTGAGCAATTATCAAATTATTAAAATTCTGAGACTCAGGTGCACAGGGTCAGACCTTGGACTATCCACACCTAAATTTTCAGATGTCTAGGTGAGTTGAGATTTTGCTAGCCATTGCCAACAGCACAGAGCGAAACTTTATTTTTATTAGTATATAGATTAATACAATACAAATAAAATGTAATTGATATTGCGTCGTTCTTAATGCTTATCAGAAGCATTGATTTCAGCACCTTTTTAACTTTTGCATTTCTCCCTGAAACTTCTATGTCATTTAATGCTACTTCCCTACAATACTTTCTCCGAGAATTTTACTTGAATATACAGTTGAACCTCGAAAATCCGGAATAGTCGGGACCGTAACGACTCCAGATTTTCGAATTTTGGAGGTTGTTAAAAATATCAATATAAAGGTAACATCTGGCTAAAAGATTTTATTTGGAACAGCTTGCGTCGAAGTATTTATGAAATATATATTTTGATTATTGTATGTCTTTTAGCCAGATGTTACCTTATTTTGATATCGTTTCAGAAACAAAATGGCGGACCGCAGACTAATAATACGCATGCTGTTCCTAGTAAAATAGGAATAATACACTAAATACTCATGCTGAAATTAAATATACATATCAAAACACAATAAATTAAAATATAGTACACAATAGACACTTCCTAAAATTATTTTATTCATTAAAAAATACTCAAAAATGGCACAACTGAAAGTATTTTTAAGTTGATTTTTTTTTTTTTTTTTAACATTTTAGTTATTGATTTCAGAATCTCCTAGTGATGGAAAAAAAAAAAAAAATGTTTTAAAAACATTTCTTGCTCATTTCTTACTCTTTCCTTTTATTCATCATAAGATTATTACAAAAAAAAAAAAAAAAAGAAAGAAGAGAAAAAAAAAAAAACTTGTTCTTTTTTTTTTTTTCTTTCTTTTCTGCATTCATAGCTCTTTTGAAAGTAACAAAAACAGATACAGGAAATGACCAAACGAGACAAGTGTATCAAGGTAAGGTAATAAGGCAATGGGTTACTCTTACTAGGTCGATCTTTCAGTTCTGTTTGGAGAGGGAGTGAAGAAAAATATCAAGTATATTATCTGTTAGTTGAGTCAAGTGATAACAAATTTGCACGTTTGTTTTTGTTTTTTTTAATTATAAGTACGTACTTGAGAAATTTTATTAGAATTATAAGTCCAGTCATCAGCGTATCAGGTTGAGCACGTTCTCATGGGTTAATAAAGAGTGCAAAATTCTCTAGTAGGGGAACTCTATGTCTGTTTTTTTTTTATGCCGTTTTTTAACATGTCAGTTTTTGTAATAATTAAAACTCTAATGGTCAGGTGGTATAAAAATATACCAGAATAAGTCCATATTGATTTATTTAGTGTTCAGTTAAAAGAATTTAACTGCATTCCATGAGAAATATGGAAATTACAGCTATTCTACTTTTAAAATTAATAAAACAGAAATTTGAAAAATGTCTGGATTTTCAAGGTTCAACTGTACAAACAAAATTTTCAGAACTAAATTAATCCAACATACAATTAATTTTTATTTTCCTCCATTAATGTAAAAAAGTTAACAAAATTAGTTTTATTTACTCTATCCTAATACCAACTATTAAACCGATTTCAACAGCAAGGTTGTGATAATAAACTATACCTATTTCTGAATTTAAGGTTTTATCAACACTTCCAATCTTAACAATAACGAAGTGGAGACACAATGCAAATGTGTTTCATTTTTAATTAAATGCAATTCAAAATTTTGGCTTGGCAAGGTTTATTTATTTTACAAGAAAATGTTCACAATTTCATAAAAATTATGATATAAAAACAGGATCCTATGAGGAAAGTAAAATCGCACGCAAAGACAGTTTACAGACAACATACCACATAAAAAGCTACACTGCAAAGTGTTTGTAAGATAAGCATTAATAGAAAGAATGCCTACCTTTATGCTAGCACCAGAAGCATTGATCATGTCCCTTATGGTACTACCGCCCGTACCAATGATAGCACCAACAGAGGAATTTGGAATATAGACATGAACCGTCTCCTTCTGCATCTCGGCAGTAGGTGGCAGTGGAGTCTGGGGGTAGCCCCCCATCATGCAGGGACTGTACATGCCGTACGCAGGAGGTGGACCCCTCGCAGGAGGAGGTGGCATCATGCCGGGGGTGCACGTCGAAGACATCATGGTCATGGGATGAACACCAGGATACATGTAGGTTTGCGAAGACATGGCGGCAAGGTCATTTTCGTAGCTCTGTCTCAGTTTCGCACTGATCAGTTTTTCGGCTTTGGCGATGTTCTCAATCTTCCCACGGACTGTGATGATCCGTTCCAAGTGGAAGCTACTCAGGTCATGAATATTGCTGGAAATTCAGAAGACAAACAGTTAATGACAATCGGGATCAAAGACATTTTTAAAGGTCTTGTCTAGCAGGACTCATTTGCCCACATCCTGAAAATATATTAAACCTAAAGGAAAAAAACTTAAAAGCTTACTCAACATTACATTTACAATATCTTAAAAAGACTAAAAAAAGAGGTTAAAGACAGTATTTGTCATAAATAATAAATTGTTTTAATTAAATCAATATTTAAAGAAAAAGGGAAAAATATACTGCTACTATTTTATATTACTAGACATAACATTTTTTGGAGTTCAATTTATAGAAAATTTTATGCTAAAAAATCAACATTAGACTGACTGACACACACTTATATCAGTACATTTTTTCTCTCCGAACTGTTGAAGGGAGAAAGATAAAACAGATTTTGAAAGTAGCAAGATATTAAAAGCTATTATTTTAAAATATTGCATTTATCAACTTGGAAATTATGCATCTATGCATATTTTTTTTTATGTGAACGCAGAAATTAATTTCCATAAAGATTGTATTATTCGAAGCAAAGTTATATTTTATTACAAAATGCTGATTTTTTTTTAGGGGAGTGGGCACAATGGCTGCTTTATTAACACACCTAAGCCACCAATAAAAGAAAAGAAAAAAAAAATCTTGCTCACATGCTGAGGATATCTGCTTTGCCATCCTCAAAAGATCCGAAATTTAGACTAGTGAAACCAATAAAAAAAATCATTGTTAAGAAGATCAAAGAGCCCCATTCTTACCTGGACACAGCAATCTTTGTCTCCGTCTGTTCCATTATTCTTTTGATGGTGTTGCCATTCTTTCCGATTATCCTGCCGATGAGATTATTGTGCGCAAGAATCTTCAAAGGAATTTCCCTGCAAAAGGATGGATCAACAGCATTTAGAGAGAGAGATTTCACAGTTTTGAATGAGAGAGAGAAGAAAAATCATTTACCCTCGATTTGTGGCGTTCGACTCCTGTTGCATTATTTCCATTATTTTTTGGCAAGCTGTGGAGCAACTTTCTGGTGTCCCATAAATAGTTATGACCTAAAAAAAAAAATATTCTTTCATTAGGATATTTTTAAAAAAGTAATCTACAAAAGGAACAAAAAATTATTCAAGACCATTAATATATCATCTAATGCAATAATGAATATAACTTGACTGCATCTGTACAGAACTGACGGCACAAACAGCAATCAATCTGAACAAACGGCTGTCACTTCACAATTGAAGCATCAAAAGTTCTCTCGCATTAGATGATTTTGCAAAATTTTGTGGTCTACAGTTTTTTTCTTCTTTCAAATGGACTACAAAATTGTGCAGTTTTTAAATTTACTTTCATTCAAATATACTATTTTTTGCAGCGAAATAAAATACATTACATACAATTAAAACACTAATTATGTTTTGAATTTTAATTTTTTTAAATTATTATCCTTATATTTGAAATTTTTTTAAGAACTAGCTTTAAATTTTGAGTTTTTAAAAATCTAATTTTTATGTTTGAAATCTAAAAAAATTAAGAATTAAGAGATTAAAATAAAACTAAAAATTTAATAACAATATAGATTTATATCTTATTTTAATTTATTTCCATGTGAAAAATCTATATATATATATTTCTCTTGTGTAGAGCGAAAATAAGGTTTAATTTGTAGTTTGTCAACAATTGTAGTAACATAAAATTAATTTGCTTTACATTCCACCAATGAGAATATTTCTCACCACTGAAACTTGCGTCATATTTAAAAGAAAAATCTCAATGGTTATAAAATGCAAACATATTAAAATGATTGTTTAATTATACACTAGCTGCAGAAGAGCAGAACACAGATTATTTATTGAGAAGTAATATTAAGTAATCTGTCAATATGTAAAGCGAAATGTTTCCAATGAAGAAAATGTCATGTCATTCATCAATAAGATATTTACTATAACTGTGTCCAAGATGACATCATTAACTGAGATTCACGTACAAAATAAAATATTTCTGAAAATTGCACAATTTTCAATTATAAAAAATAATTAAAGAAACTTGGTAATTTTAAAACAATTGCTTAAATGATGCTCTAATCTCGGAAGGGATGAATGGTTCTGATGGTGAAAATGTCATTTTAAAAAGAAAGAATGCATTCTCATATAGACTCCAAAAGTGTGATGGCACACTGCAGAATTGTTTCCAACAAACAACCGATATCAGGGTAGATTTTCAATTGTGTGAAGAAGTAATTTCTAAGAAAAGCCTAGCAACAACTAGGAAATGCATAGCAACGGTTTGTTAGGAACTCCCAACAACACTGTGTCCTTTGGAGTCTAATATAAAACAGAAATATTTTAGTACAATTTTGTCAGTATAGTTGTCTCTTGCCTTTATTTCTGCACATGAAAAGACTGAACTGCGTACAATCAAGTTCATGTTTTGATATGAATGAACAAAACATTTCAGAAACTTCTCATTTAGACTAATTGTGTTTTCAACAGTTTTCAATTACTTTTTTTTTTTTCATTAAAAAAATTTGTAAATTTCATATGTTAAAATGATTTATGACACTACTAGAATTGCTTCAAAAAGTGGTGAACAAGTGAAGCGAGTTGTGACCATGTAGCGTTCCCAATGTGAAATGCGTCGCAATTCAGGAGGGTTGGCGAGAGTTAGCGAGCAAGGTGTCATTCATGTAAATATAAATTTTAAATAGCAATAAAAATCGGCAAAAATGCAATTTTTTCTTTTCATTAAATATTTAAAACACACACAATTTCATAGTTAAAACACCATTTATAGGGGCAAAAGCATGTTTTATTTATAGTTTTTGTAAATTTTAAGGATGCTTTTCAATTGTAGTTAAATAAATTCTTATTTTTTGCAGCAAAAATATTCAATTAACAGATTCAAACTAACAAAAATTTCAGAAATCCAATTCACTATCGATCAAACAAACTTCAAGACTTATTTTTATCTACTAACAGACATTTACAGCATTCCGTATTTCCAACCTCTGAACACCTGCTTGCAAGATATTTTAAAAAGCTTTTAAATTATCTCATTAAAGTATTTTGTAGAATTAAAACACAAGGCGAATAAAATTTTAATATTTATTTTGTCTTTGTTCTGTTCTCATAAAGTAAATGCAACACAATTGCAAAGTTCTTTTTCTGTGTGTAATTTTTTAAAAATTTCAAATGTAATAATTTTTTCCTTTCTCTGTACAACATGGATTCACATGTTACTTTATTTTCTGAAAACCTCTTTACATTTTACACCCTGTAAACTTTTATGCGTAAACTTTTATGTGTAAACTTTCATTGCTGTGTTTTCTATGTACGTAGATAGGAAAAGGGATGTTGACATTGGAACGATAAAAGCCATAAAAGCAAGGTTTCTCCCAGACAGTTTCAGAAGGGTGCTGCACCCTGCCTGCCCTTTGCTTTACAAAATAACTCTTCTTTCCCCTCATAAAATAATTAGCATCCTTCTTGCCCCCTCAGTAAAATAATTAACACCCTTCTTGCCCATTAGTAAAAAAGCCCTTTCTCCCTTTTGCATTAAAAAACTTGCTTCCATACTAAAAATTGACTCAATGTTGTCTTGAAAATAGGGCCCTGACTTTTAAATATCAAAAGTGGCTTTAAAAACCAAAATACCTTTTAACAATAGAAAAAAAAAAAAAAGTGCCTTTTTCTCACCAGCAGTACCCTGCCCTTTTTTAAACCTGGGGGAAACTGATAAAAGAAAGATAGTGCATTTTTATGAAATAACTATTTTATATCAAGCTCCTTGAGGTTCAGAAGAAATATTTAAAAAAGATCACTTGCAAAAACAGACTGGAATGTGCGTTTATCTAAGCAATTCTGAAATTTGCTTGATAAACCTGACCAGAACAGCACAGCAAAGCCGCTAGTAAATATATAACGCAAAGTTTATATCCTTTTAAATTCCACTAAAAGAAGAGCAATAATGCTGGCATTCATCTTGTAAAAATGGATTTTCAAAACCAAGTGTGACGTGGGACAGCAAATCAGTAGATTTATGCCAGAAAAACCTTTATGCTTTCTCAACTATTTGGTATAAAATATGAAAGAGTGATCTTAAGAGTAATCAAAAAACTATGCAGTATTTAAAAGCCTATTTTCTAGGACTAGAGTAGTTAGAGTACCTACAGTAGTTTTTTTGTTCAAAGATAAAGTTATGCTATCAAAATATTCAATATACAATTTTAAGTTCTTGATATTAATCACTGCAGTTCTTTTTCTAATATAATAGTAATTTCATTATTTCTCACTCAATATACCTTTAGTCATTACACTAAAAAAATTAAATTAAAATCTATCCATTAAGTTTAATTTAAAATTTGTGAAACATGAAATTAAAAAGCATCTTAGGATTAACAAAATAAAATTTGAGAGAATAACAAAAATGCCATTCTGAAGTAAAAATACGGACACACAGCATATTCCTAAGATATTCTTATTATTAACAGAGTTTCCGAGGCAGTATTGAATTGTTTTAGTTCTTGAATAGTATGCATGAAAATCTACAGTGTTAATTACAATTAAAACTTATTGAACAAAGCAACGCAATGGGGTGGACAATCAATACCTTTTCGGGTGAACCAGCATTTTCTTTGCGATGAACATCCACCCTAAAAAAATAGTAACAGATCATTTTAAAGATATTTTACAAAAATAAAAATTAAGAATAGTTCAAAAAGGTATGTTAAACACATTTCAACACCAATATAGACACTCATGGATAAAAAACAATGTTATGGAATTTCATTGACATTTGTATTTTCATATAATAATATATTCATTTTCTAGAATATTTTTTCATGTAAAATTGATATGCTTATTTTACAAATTTGATAAAATGTGATATACAGAAATTTTTTTTAGTTGCCCCTAAAAAATATTTAACCCCCCCCCCCCCTTTTGATAAAAAAAGGTAGCATAGTTTAGAATTATTAGTTACTAGTATATAACCCCGTCAAAAATGACAGATTGTTGATCTGCGTTTCTTTTTCATAAGACTTCATACAAACAAACAGCATGAAGACTTTATTATTGAAAGGTTTGTACTGTAAAAAAAGTACATTTTAAAAATGACAAATGATTTCTACAAATAAAAATGATGAGGATATATATATATTTTTTACTTAGTATTAAATTTCGGAAGTAGTTCAACGATTGGACAAAACATTCAAATTAAATATTAACAAATAATCCATGTGCGAAAGTTTTTGTAAAAAAGTGTTATCAATGAGTTTCTAAGCCGGTTGACTCACCACATACCTCATTGTTTGATTACATAAGCAAAATTAAATGCAAATTACAATGTACTATGTATTCTTTGTATTTTAATTACGTTTGATAAGAAAGAATCATTTTACAGTATATGACCCCTTATCCGGAATTTCAAAATCCGGAAAAACCCGAAGTCAGCAAAAAAATTTTGAAAATTTTCTAAATTTGTATATTTTTACAAAAATTTTACCGATTTCTAATTTTTTTTCAGTCCATTGTGTTTCAGTGTGTAATCACTAAAATATTGTTACTTCGGTAGCGGGTGAACACGCCCCCCCCCCCCCCTTCTTCCCGAAATTAGAAACAAATCATTTTTCTCTCAAATTTTAGTTTAAAATTAATTTATATTACGATTCGTTTGAAACAAAAAATAGTTATATATTTATTTCATCAAGGGTGATTCTGTTCCGAATTTTCCTAAAAATTTAAGGCATTCGGTTTCGAAAATTTTAGTCTTCAGTCCAAAGATTCGAACATAACAAAATCTCTAATTTTGAACGATCGTCGCCGAAAAAAACAATTATGTCTATCGTTCGAAGAAAAAGTAGACAATTTCTTCAAAGGATTGCGGAAACAACTTGAATTTTGTCAAAGGATTGAAAAAAAAAAAAAAAAAAAAAAAAAAAAACTCAAATTACGTCACAGAATTGCAAAAAAACACTAATTTTGTTAACAAATCGCAGAAAATACGCGATTTCCGACAAAGGCTTGCGAAGAAAACGCAAATTTCTTCCAAGGACTCCGAAAAAATGTAAAATTTCTTCAAGGGATCACAAAAAAAAAAAAACCCCACAAATTTGGTTAAAAAATTGGGGAAAAAAAACCCCGCGAATTTTGTCAAATAATTGCGAAAAAACATGAATTTCTCCAAAGGATCGCGGAAAAAAAAAAAACGCAAATTTCTTCAAAGCACTGGAAAAAAATTTCTAATTTCGTTAAGGGATCGCGAAAAAAGTGGAATTTCGTCAAAGAATCGAAGGAAAAAAAAAAACCACAAATTTTGTCAAAAGATCACAGAAAAAAATGCGAATTCCGTCAAAGGATCGCGGGGAAAAAAAAAAAAAAAAAAAAAAAAAAAAACCCCCGCTAATTTCGTCAAAGAATCTCAGAAAAAAAACTAATTTTGTCAAAGGATCGTAAATAAAAGGTAAATTTTGTCAAAGAATAGCAAAAAATGCAAATTTCCTCAAAGAATCGCAGAAAAATGCAAATTTCTTCAAAGGATCGCAAAAAGAAAACTCAAATTTCTTCAAAGGACCACGAAAAAATTATATTTCGTGGATTATATTTCGAAAAACGCAAATTTTTTGTCCAAGAATAGCAGAAAAAAAAAAATGCAAATTTTGTCAAAGAATCACGAAAAAAAAAAAAAAAGCATGAATTTTGTCAAATAATCGTGAACTTCGGAAGGACCCAAAATCCGGAAAATTCCAAAACTCTGAAAGCCTTTGGTCCAGAGGATTTCGCATAATAGGTCCTGTACTGTATTTAAGATGAAAGCAAAATTTCAAAATACGCCAGTAGATGGCGCCAATGTACTGGATTGATCACTCAAATTCTCCGTACGAAAGAATTCACCGCTATTTCTGAAAAGAAAAGTGCTGACAGATAAATATATATACAGAAATGTTGATATACGTGTTTTATATGAAATAGTTTTTGAAGGTTTTAAACAAAATTAAAATATTTAAAAGCTCTAATATGCTTTTACAAATATTTTAACAGCAGAATCGGATGAAGCATAGCTTTTTCATTAAGCCTAACATGGCGTTTAACTATGGTCGATTCGCAAATCAGAGTGGTCGAGCCCGGAGCCGTTACAGACACTTTCTTGCCTTCGGATTTTATTATAAGTAAGATTACGCTGTAAATTAATGAAATACAAGGGATGTAAATTATCACTTTACTAAACAGCGTACAACCATCAGAGTGAAAGAATGTCGTTCGATCCCGGAGCCCTTGGTATAGCACACCCAGTGCTTTACCAATTAAGCTATCTCAGTCTAGCATTCTCTCACTCTTCTATGGCACAGCTACAACCATGCATGTTGTGCTCATGATTGACTTTCCATCTTGTACTGCGTGGTTGTAGCCTTGCTACATAAGAGTGAGAGAATGCTAGCCTGGATGTCGCCTGGATAGCTTAATTAAAGCACTTGGTGCAACTTTTCTAGTTTATTCAATTGCAGTATGTATCGCTGATCAAGGTAAGGAAAAACGACACAGAATTTTAACTTAATATTATCCAATGAATATCCATTCGATTTCCTACAACAGAATGACAAGATATATTATATATAGAAATGATAATGGAAATCTCACCTTGCCCTGGACTGCTGGGTTATTTGGCGAATAGTTCCCCCAGCTCTTCCAATGATAGCACCAACCATATCACTTAACACAAGAATTCTAGCAAGAGAAGAAACACTTTTATAAGCATTCAATGTTTTATCTTCAAAATCATGTAGTTACAATACATTAAAAGTTGGTGTGCCCACCAAACTATTATTTAAAATTCAACACCCCACCCTTTTTTTTTTTTTTTTTTTTTTTTGGCTTGGTAGGAAGCCTTTTTAAATGACTGACTTTTGAACCAAGCTTTTGAATTTATTAAAAAATATATTTTTTGATTTTGATTTTTTAAGCTATGGCAACATGAAAAACAAAATGAAACATTTTTTACTATCTTTTATCACGATTTCTGAACTGTTTTCTCAACATATCGTAATTTAATTAATATTAAACCATTTCATTGATTAAAGCATACTTTATAAAAAATATTACATTTGTATTTTCCACGTTTCATGTTTAAACTTTTTCGTTGTTGGCCTTTTTTGGCGACATGGTTTAGCGTATCCTTCAATCCATTGTTATATATTGGGTGAGAAAAATGCCTTAAAATTAATTTAAAATCAAGTTCTAAAAATATTAAAATGTTGTGTTATTAGAAACACATCTATATACATGTTTTTTAGAATTCTACCCAAAAATTTAATCAAGTTGACTTAAATGTGCAAAAATGTTAACAATATTTAAAAATTATGCACATTGATGGTACTAGAAGATACTATTTAGCTTAAGGGGTTTAACTGGTTCACAATTTCTAATTCTTTTTTGTTGCTTAAAGCATTTTCATAGCCGAATACATGCAAAATATTCAGTGCCCTAATTGGTAGATATAGAACAGTCTATTTTTAAGCCAAATTTGTCAAGAGCCCTTTAAAAGAGTTTTTTTTTTTTTTTAAACAAATCCCTTGTCAGGGTAAAAAAAACAGAAAAAAAATCAAAGAGGGATTAAAAAAAAAAAAAAAAAAAAAAAAAAAATGTGAATAAAAGTTACCTGAGGGGAAAGTCATTTGATCTGAAAGGCATTCCCGAGTTGCTATAGGGACGAGATCCCGCCCGTCCAGCTCTCCCGCTCCGACCTGGTCTCAAATCCATCCAGAAGTCCACTTTTAGCAATACACCCGGTTGGATTTCGTAGTTGTTAAGCTGGACTTGAGCTCTGTAAAAACAACAAAAGTGACATGGCCTATTTGACGAACCTTCACGTTGGATCACTTGACAATGAAAATACCTTAGGCATTTATTTGTGAAATCAACTAATAGGAGAAAATTAAAAAAGTACACTGCAATTGGTTTAACATTAGCTTGCAAGTGTCCTCACGTTACAAGCATAGCTTTTTTTAAAAAACATTTAAAATTCCTCTTAAATTTTAATTTGACATTTTAAAGTCTAGGTACCCTTAAAATATGAGAAATCAATGAATCTATGCAAACTTTTTTTAAGGAGGGGGGGGGGGGGATGCCTGAATATATTTTGAAAACCAACATGATTAGATTTGGGGTTTCACTGGACTTTTTTTTTTTTTTTTTGGCTGCAGGTCAGATCTGGTCTATTTCAGGTTGTGTAAGTCACTCTTGTAAGTCAGTTCAGGTTAATCTGATTTTTCAATAAAAGAAAAAAATTATTAGAAGCAAGAGGATGCAGAATGTCAGATGTGCAAGTGTTCGTGAAGTGTTGTGGTCAAGTAGTAATGTGGATGCGCAAGTTATGAAGTATAAAGTTAATGTAGCGATTATGTGATGCAAGTGTAAAAGTGATGCGTAGCAGGGCACCTATAGGGTTTATACGTTCAGGAGGCCTGAGACACCGCCTTGAATTCTAGTGGAACCATTTTTAAGGAATTTAATTCAGATCCACATAGTCCAATCGGCTTAAACCACCGGTTTGAGAATGTGTGGGGATACCTCTTACAGGATTAGAGTAGAGTTCATTGATGAGAGACAAGTCCTTACCTCTCAATGATCAGTGGTAATAAGTTGTGAACTCTACGATGACACCCATTATGAGAGTTCTAGGCCGTTATAATAGTTCCCCCCCCCCCAAAGTTTAGAATATAGTTCCAGATGAAAAAACATTGGAATAGAGTATGTATACACTTATTTTTCGACATAAAATTGATAAAGATAATTGTACATTATTTTTTTATAATTGCATTGAAATATGGACTCATTTCCTTTCATTATGAGTTTCATGTTAAAAATTACTTTGTGAGGTCGTTTAGGTCAAGGTAATTTTTTAGATTCAGGTTAGTATATGTTAGGAAATTTAAAATAATTAAAGTTTTTAAAAAATGTTTTAACATTTTCATAAACATTGATTACAAAGGTTGATCCAAACAAAAATGGGATCACCTTCACACATTTGGGTTGAATGATAGGGGGAAACTTAAAATTTTAGAAGACTTACAAAGAATTGAATTTTATTTTTCTTTACATTTTTTTTTTTTTTTTTTTATAAAAACAAATTTTATGAAAATAAACTTTTACAAAATGGGGCTGAAGGAGAAAATCTTTTGCTCATCTCCCAATAAACAATGACTACAATTGTATAATTTATTTTAGAAAGGGGCAAAATCACATTTTTAAAATTTTACCACAGAGATAAACTGTTTAAAAAGGCAGGATTTAATGTTAGAAAGGATAATAAAACACTTTGCACATGCTTTTCAGATTATTTGAATAAAAAGGGTGATTTCTGTGATGTTTTTAACACTTTCCAACCTAGTTGAAAAGTGTTTATGACTTCGGTTTGTCTGGCCGTGCTCTAACTCCCGTAAATATGGTCGGATTGCCTTGCAATTTTTATATGTTATTGTTGTTATCTATAGCAAGTTCCCTATTTCAACTGAAGTGTGTAGCACTTATAGTTTTTTTACAGGGACACTCAAAAGAATTCTGTTACATTACGATCTATGGGGAAAAATCATTTGCGGTTTATTTTAATGATGTTACACAATTGCAAACACATTGTAATTGATATATATCATTAAGGTGTATCAGAAGAAGCTTAAAATGGAATAGGGTGTGCATAGCACTTATAGTTAATTTACAGGGACAGTCAAAAGAATTCCGTTACATTACGTCTATGGAGAAAAATAGTCTGCGGTTTATTTAAATAATGTTTCCCTATTTTAAACGCATTGAAATTTATATAAGGTTCATTACAAGAGACTTACTACAGAATATTGTGTGTATAGCAGTCATCGTTCATTTACAGGGACACACAAAAGAATTCTCTACTGTCTGTTAACAATAATTCCTGGAAGTGAGTTTTAAATTACTGAACGCGATTTTAAAATTAACTCACTTTTTATTAATTAAGTGGTGTGTATAAATTCTGTAGATCCTATACAGGGAAGCACAAAAGTTTGCGAACACATTTCCGTTTATTGACAGAAACTCCAGAAGGAGAATTTTAAACTGTGCTACGCGTTTCGCAACTGAACTAAAATTTAGCATCCTATGTAGTATATATACAAATCTATAGATCCTATACAGGGCTGAATAAGTATTCGGATATTTTTCCGAATATTGTATATGTTGGAAATTCCTGAAATTATGTTTTTAAATATGTTATGAGTTTTCCAAATTGTTTACTTAGATGTTATCTTTTAGCTTATTAAACGGTAATTATTTGTAAAATTATTTTGGAAGCGTTGGAAAGTGTTACATAATCTATGCTTGATGCATGATTTTTCGTTCTTGTTTTAGTTTTAGACTTGTTCGCCTTCTAAATTAAACCCAGCTAAACTGAGTTCAAAACAGTGATCATATGAAAAATCAATGCTTTAATAAACAAGTGCACAAAATAGTGAAACATTGAAATAAGCCTGTTTTGCCATTGAAAGCTTCACTCTGCACAGTCTAGTGTTGTTGTCAGTCAATTTACAATGCTGTCGTACGACTTTTAGAACTTTTGATATCTTCAGTTTTTTTTTTTTTTTTTTTTTTTTGGGGGGGGGGGGGGGGGGGGGGGGGGAAGGCTCAAAGGCTCGTTTATTAGGAAAAGTGATACAAAAATGGATTGGGAAGAGATACAGATTATGTGCCTTTTCTCAAATAAATGTCTTTTTCTAACGTCCCTAACAATGAATGGAGTCAAGTTAGAAATGAACCCTTTAAAAACATATCCCAGTAGAATATATGTCAAAACCAGGGTTGTTAAAAATCGCGATTTTTTTAAAAAAATCAAAAAAATCGGATTTTTTTGATTTAAATCAGATTTTTTTGATTTAAATCGGATTTTTTTGATTTTTTTAAATATTTATTTAGTATAATATTATTTGTGTACTCTGCACATATTTATTTATATTTCCTGTATAGATTTACATATTTCTATTAATTTCATTACAATTTCTAGATAAGAATTAAAAATAACTTAAATTTAAAATTGTTGCAAACAAATTTAGATGATTCATTTAAAATTTAAAACATTCTAATATTAAATTTTTATACATATAAATATGTGTTATATAAATTTCTATTTAATTTTAAAGGTATTACAATTTTCTTTCGTGTATTACTCCAAATAACACAGATTTTATATAACAACGTATAATAAATACAACAAAGAATGCTAAATGCATATGGGTATATATTTATTATGCATCATGCAAGAACAATTCTATAATTTTTAAGTTATGACAAAATATTAAATAGAAACAGTTTAACATTGGTGAATATCTATAAACAGATAATTGTTTAAATCATTAATATAAAATAATAGTTTAATATTAGATTACAATTCAATCTTTCACAAAATCTGGTTTTTATTTTGTAATTATTTACATATATGCAATTATATTAACATTTTTAACTATTTATGCATTTAAGGTTTTGTATAAGAACACCAATTTGGCTGCTTTATCATTTCCTAATTTATTTCTAAGTTTAGATTGAACTAAACCATATGTTGAAAAAATCCGTTCCACGGAGGAAGAAGTAGCTGTTGCTGTAAACAGTTGCTCTATGGCTTTCTTTACACTCCCCTCACCATCTGATACACAAATTTCTGAATCAAAGTGTGTTTTCCACCAGTCTAAGGGAGAAATCTTTGTTACGATGTCTTCATCAAATAAAAATTTAGAAAAAGGATCAGATTTTCCTTGAAATTTCATTATCACATATATAAAATGTGAACTGCATTTGTCTTTAGCAAAAAATAAGGCTTTCTTTTTTTCATCATTAGTCAAATTCACATTATACTATTCTAAGGCATCAAATGCAAGGTAATCCTATAACTAGAAGTGTGAAGCTATCAATTATCAGTGTTATTGCCCCCTCCCCTTACTCAGCCATGGTCAATTTTAGAAAACAATCTTGCTTACTTGACAATATGAATGACTGCTTAGTGCTTAGCTTAGTACAATAACATTTCTTATTTTTTTCCCATTGCAATAAGCAATGAATTCTAGGAAAAGAAAGAGGAAAGGGATCAGTTACAGGGATTAAAGTATTTTCAATTATAGAAGAAACATGAAACTGAAATTAATTCTATGTTAGACAAACAGTCCAAATATTTATGTTATAATTAGTTCATGTATTGATCACATATGATCAATACATAAACATCAACATATGGGATATTGTAATTTGCAGGTAAATGTAAAAAAAACTTGTGAATTATGTATAATTTGCTTTAGAGACAGTGACTCTCCACTGAAAATACTATTATATTAAATAGCTTTAGCTTCAGCATCTTGCTTTCAAAAAATGGAAGTGACTAAGAAAAAAAACTTTAAAAATTAGTAAGTATTTATCAGTAGTTTTGGAGAATGTACTATGGATAGATAATATTTTTAATGCAGTGTTGCATTTACTTTCATAATATAATCGTGTTTTTAATCTAAAAAAGTTTTATTTAATGTTATTAAAAGGTAATTTTTAATCTGAAATGAATGATTTTAACTTTTATTTTAACATGAATGAGGAATTTGATCCTTATTCAGCCAGTAAATATGAATGTTAAAAAAACTGATTTAAATCAAAGATTTTTTTAAAAAAATCATTTGATTTAAATCATGATTTAAATCACGATTTAAATCAAGCTGATTTAAATCAAACAACCCTGGTCAAAACAGATTTTAAAAAAAGTGAATTGTGGCCTTTCTAAAATAAAAGGACATTGTACATAATCTTGCAGGACAAAGTTAAGAAAGATAAAAGAAAAGAAAAAAGCATACTGCTGAGCTTGGTCTGGATTTTCATAAGTGGCTACTGCACTGTAGAAGTTCTGCTTCACACTTCCTGTTCAAAAGAGGAAAGAAAACAATGACAATTTTATATACAAGCAACATATCTCTTTATACAATGGTGTACAGTAGCCCATTATTCTGCAATGTAGTCGCACTTTTAAGCCTATTCTGCTTTGGGGGAGGTTGAAATAATCTTTACAGTACTTGTGAAGAGCTGCATTTCAAACCTTTAGCTTTATACAATCAGAAAAAATTTCACAAATTCCTCTGAAATTTTAAATTTGCCTGACTTTTCCCAGGGTTGGCAAGATTTTCCCCATCCCCAGTAAATACCATGGTAAAAACCAGTATTTACCGTCCTGGGAAAATACTATGCTTTTTTTTTTTTTTTTTTTTTTTTTTTTTTTTAAAGGTAGATCTACGAAATGTAGTGCATTTATTTAAATAATTACACACCACACAGATTCCCAAACATTTACCAATCATAATCTTATTCATATTCTTCGTCTTCCAGTTGCACATTGGATTTTAGCATCCTATAGCAAAATGCTAATTTAGAGGCTTTTTGTAAACCCAGTCTATTTCTATTGTTTATTATTTTTATTAATATTGTTTGTTTAATAAAATGTTTATTTAAAAAAATTCATTATTATTAAAAAATTTCATGAGCAAATTTTATGTTTTATGCTATAATTCTTATTTATATTTCTTTCCTACAGAATAATTTTAAACCTAAGGGAAATTTGCATTAACTGTATATTTCTAACTTTAACATCAGATTCAGAAAGCCAGAATATTTCTTACATAGTGTCATTTAGAAGTTTTTTCCGGTATTTACCACTTTTTCCCCCGGTGGGATGGGAAAAAGCCAACCCTGACTTATCCTCAGGAATGGTCAATTTCTGTGACATTCCCAAGACTTATCACACTAATGAATGATGGGGAACTATCATCCCAAAACTTATAAAAGAGCTAAATCAATCATTCAATTCCAAAAATCGGATGTCAAATCGAAACAAAGAAGTATTTAATATACATCCGTTATACATTTAATTTCAGGAAAGGGAAAAAGAGAGAGAGGAAGTTTACCTTTTTCACAGTGTTGGACACTTCCGAAGTTTGACAGCAGCTGTGAGAATTCATCCCATGGATACTGATCTGGAATATTACTGATCTGGATGGCAGTTGCTCTGTTCCTGAGAAACAAACAAGCAGACACAGATTAAACAGTCAGAAAAGCCTATTCAGATGCAGCATATCATTTATAATGAATTAAAATTTATATACATATACTCTCTTTTCGTAGACTGAATTTAGTTCGGCACCAAATTGCAGCATCTTAAAAGAGCCATACCAAGTACTCGGTCCATTTGCTCAGGGATCACTCAAGAGTTTCAGAGGGGCGACATGCCCTTTCTAGATAAAATCCCACCCTCCTTGCCCTTTTTCCAGGTAGAATTCCTTTTATTCCTCAGTAAAATCCTGCCTTGTTTGCATTGTACTCCCAGCAGCAGAATTTTTTCCTACAGTCTGCAACACAAGTAGAAACTTTAAAAACAGTCTGCAGAACTTAAGGACAAACGTCCCTCGCATTACGTTACATGCACTCACCCCCCTCCCCCAATTATTTGTGATTAACATAAAAGGAAAGTACTTTTAAAAATAATTTACCTTTGTCCTCAGAATTTTTAACACCATACATTGTCTGAAAGATCTTTCATAAAATTTGTCAACATTTCTGAAGTTAGAAAATACAATAACAGTAAAAATAACACCTGAACACCAACTTCTAAAAAATTTTAAAAGATTGATATAATGTGATAATATCAGAAATTATATATAGATGGGATAATATTAAACGTTACTTGCAGCAATTTTGCCGTGCCCAAATCGGGTGGCAGCACTTACACTGCAGAAGATGTCGATGGAGCAGCAAGCAAAGTGGTTTTAAATTGAGTTGGAGCAGCCACATCACCTGAATTCAGCGGTGGTGATGTTCGAATGACCATGTCAGTTGAATTCGGTTTCGGGAATCTGAGCTTGTCAATTGCGTGTGGCACGGATCGTATTACTATGGCACATGGCAAATAATTTCTAGCAGAGTTTTATTTTTCTAAACTCTAACATAGGGGTGCACAACCTTTTTAAGCGAAGGGCCACTTACAAAAATAACTGGGTTGTCGAAGGCCACCATTAGTAGCACAGAGAGAATTTTGTTTCGAGGAGCTGAGGGGGGGGGGGGGGGGGGGGGGGATCTAAGTTTACAATCAGATAAAAAAAACATCAATTTCAGAAGGATAGTTTTAGTCCTCTAGGTTCCTTCCTTCCCAGTCAACATATTCAGTTCTGTTGGAAAGGATATATCGACAGTTTATGTTTGTATTTATAAAAGAGTTATAGCTAAAGATTATTTTCAAAGAGTGCAAAAATACACCTTGATTTTATTTGAAAGAGTAAATTTAGGTTTAAGGATTCCCAGTGCCAAAAAAATTTGTGCTTTCATGAATGAAGGTGGAGAGGAGGAGAAACATAAGTTATTCTAAATTGTACTTCTTAACATATTCAGTCATAAAATGTGGATATCAAGTAGGGGTACACAACCTTTATAAGAGGAAGGCCAGTCACAAAAATGATAGGATTGTCGAGAGTTAACATCCGTAGTGTGGACAAAATTTTGTTTCGGAGGAGGATCGGCCTAAAAGTTCATAAAAATGCTAATTTTAAAAGGAGGGTTAACCCTCTATACTCAACCATCTCCTTAGTCAGCATAACCCAATTCAGTTGCCAAGGATGGAAAAAATTTGCTTTTTTTCCACGCGCAATTGACAATATTGGCACTTTTCTCCTAGTGATTGACAAAATTTACGATTTTTATGCACCCGATTTGCGAAGTTTGCGATTTATATGCTCCCGATCGGCAAAATTCGCGATTTTTACATACCTGACCGGCAAAATTCGCGATTTTTACGCGTCCGATCGGCTGAATTTGCATTTTTTTTGCGGCCGATCGGTGAAATTTGTGAATTTTTTCGCATCCGATCGGCGAAATTTACTACACTGCTCAAAACAATTAAAGGATATTTGAAGTTTTATATAAAATAAAGATATAAACGAAATTTTTTTTGCCGAAAATAGAAGAAGAGAATCACAAATGCAAATTTTTATGGTTTTCAAACTGTGGAGTATGCAAATTTTGAGTTCGACTTCAAAAACGTCGCTTCAGCAGCAGCGAATGAAATTTGACTTTCAACTGGATAAAATAGAATGAAGACAAGGATGATCGGCATTCAGTGATTGCTTTGTTTCGATGAGTACGATGTCTCAGCGAAGTCATTTGACAGATTCAGAAGCTTGGAGAATTGTTGGTAGGTTAGAAGGGGGCCAAACTCAAGCCGAAGTAGCGCAAGCCATTGGAGTGTCACAAAGTGTCATTTCCAGGATCTGGAACCCTTTTTTGGAGAGTGGATGTGCAGGCCGAAGACCAGGGTAAGGTCGTAGACGGGCAACAACGCCCAATGAAGATCGGTATTTAGCGTTAACAGCTCGGAGACACCGAAACATGAACGCTACTCTTCTCCAACAACACCTTCGCTCGGCTACAGGCACCACGATTTCAACTCAGACTGTCCGAAACCGGCTCCATGCTGTAGGTATGTATGCTCGCCGACCGATGGTATGTGTTAGATTAACATCAAGGCATCGTCGCGACCGCAGGGAGTGGGCAACCGAGCATGTCAACTGGAGGAGAAATGAATGGAGCAATATTCTGTTTTCTGACGAGTCCCGTTTTTCTTTGCATCCGGATAATAGGCGTATTTTCATCTGGAGGGACCGTGGCAGTAGGAATAATCCTGCGTTCGTGCACGAAAGTGTCAGATTTGGCGGTGGAGGAGTGTTGGTGTATGGTGGCATCTCCATTGACGGGCGCACTGACCTCTACATCATTCGAGATGGAGCTCTGACTGGTCACCGATATAGGGATGAGATACTCAGACCTATTGTAGTCCCTTACGCTGCAGCAATCGGAGATAACTTCATTTTAATGGACGATAACTGCAGGCCACATCGTGCAAACCTGGTGGAGGATTTCCTTTTCGAGGAAGGAATCGTTCGAATGGAATGGCCAGCGTGTTCTCCAGACATGAATCCAATCGAGCACGTTTGGGACGCTCTAGGAAGACGAGTTTCTGGCCGCCAACAACCCCCACAAACTCTCCAAGAACTGGAAAGAGCTCTTCTGGAAAATTGTTTCAGAATACCCCAACTCGTCATTAATAGCCTCATTGAGTCCATGCCTCAAAGGTGTTCAACGTTGCTGGCCGCCCGTGGAAACCATACCCCCTACTGAAAATGATTTTCTTTGAAGAAAACACCTTTTCTTATTCTTTTTTTCTCATATGCACAAATTGTGTTTTTTTTCCTTTTGTACACAAATGCGCAATAAAATGCATTTTTTTCTGCCAAACATGTGTAATTTATTCTCATATAACCTACTATGTCTGTCGACCATGTAACAATCAGCTAAAAAGTTTCCCAGATACAAAATCCACCTAAAACTGCAATATCCTTTAATTGTTTTGAGCAGTGTATTTTTACGAACCCGATCGGCAAATTTCGCGATTTATACGCACCCGATCGGCAAAATTTGCGATTTTTCCGTGACCGATCGTCAAAATTCGCGATTTTTATGTGCCCGATCGCAAAATTTACAATTTATACGCACCCAATCGGCAAGATTCGCGATTTTTACGCACAAGATCGATAAAATTAATGATTTTTACGCATCCGATTGCCGAAATTCATTATTTTTACGCGCCTAATCGGCGAAAATTGAGATTTTAAACCGCCCGATCTTCGAAATTCGCGTTTTTTCGCACCCGATCGGCAGAATTTGCGATCTTTTCGCACCCGATTGGCGAAATTTACAATTTATACGCACCCGATCTGCACAGTTCGCGATTTATACGCACCCAATCGGCAAAATTCATGATTTTTACGCGTCAAAAGTCATGATTTTTGCGTGCTTAATTGGCAAAAATTGCGATTTTTACGCGCCTGATTGACGAAATTCGCGATTTATACGCACCCGATCGGCAAAATTCGCGATTTTTACGGGCCCGATCGGCAAATTTCGCGTATTTTACGCGTCCGATCGGTGAAATTGCGACTCTAACGCAGCCGATTGGCGAAATTCACGATTTTTTCGCGTCCGATCGCAAGCCGATTCTAACAGTTAAAAATTAGTCTGCAGACCTTCTCAAGAGTCTGCGACGTGCGTCGCAGCGTTGCGCCGATTCTGCACCCGGGATTGTACTTTCAAAAATTCTGTACCTATCTTTTATTTTTAGAATGCTAGTATGATACATCAGGGAGTACTCCTCTTTCCCTCTTTATTTCTCTGTGAAGTGCCCTGGTATGTCTAATCTTTGACTTTGAGCCATTCATCTTTCCATTTATCATTTTTTCCTCACTGAACAAGACTAAGGGTCATGGTTAATTTCACCTTCTCTACTGAATTATAGTATTAGATCAGGCATTCTGGCCTTTGACTACTTGATAACTTACACAATTTCTATAAAAATTTTGAGAAGTAGCTTTAGAACTTTTATTTTGTAGCTTTTTCAAAAACAGTTTCGCTAAAACCGGGAAAATGTCATCTGGTGAATAAAAGTTTTACAGAGAGAAGTTTTTGAATATCGTAGGAAAAGGGGGAAATGACTTAATATAGTGAACAATTTTACAATAAAAATCAAGAACATACGTTTCATTTTGCTATTTTTAATACTTTTAAACAACGAAGTTATGGAAATTAGAAATGTTATTTGATTTTTTTTAATTAAGGAGCACTTTAAGCTGTTAGACTTTCCTCCCCACCAGTATATTGGTATATGCACCAATTATTAAACTGCCCTTTTTATGAAATGATGTGCCCTTTTCAACAAAATCACCCTTACTATGTAATGTGCATCCTGCCCTTTTTTTTATGTTCTAGAATGATCCCTGAATTTGCTGAGTACTCTATTCGGCAAAATTGCGGCCGAGTACTCAGCCCACACATAGTTGTAACTTGTAACAGTTTCATTTTTTAAGCATGTTTGAAGACAAATGAATTTATAACGGATCTGTAAAAAGTTATTTGAATATAAATGTATAATATATGCAATAATTCGTTAAAACTATTCGGTACATAAAAGTATATCTACAAAATATAAAAAAGAATCCCATGTAAGATTAATCCAGATTAAAATTTAGTTTTATATTTATTCAAGTAAAAAGTAGTTTTTAAATCTGTAGGAAAAGACCGATTTTGGATAAAGAAACAGTTTTGTAGAAACAGAAAATAGTAGCTTTAGTAGCCTTCAACGAAAAAAAAAAGTAGCCAAAACAGTAGCATTTTTACATAAATAGTAGCAAAAGTATCTACTTTAAAAAGGAAAAGAAATGTATCCATAATAGCTGAAAGGACTTTATCCTATTTCAGAGTATGTTTCTGCTCAAATAATTCAATAAAAAATAGGAAATCTCAAAAATAAGACTTCACTTATGAAATAAGTAATGAAAACTATCAGTTCTTGCAGATCATCCCCGACACTACTTTCGATCAGGACTTCCATTTCAAGAGTTTCTTGGGGGAAATAAGGGGGAGGGTATAAAATTTTCTTTGAGGGGCAGGGTTAGAAATAACGTGCAATGTGGCACAAAATAGGAATACCCCGTAATAATTTTTTTTTTTTTTTTAAGTATCTTCCACTTTTACAGGCACGCGATTTTTGTCTGCAAACTTTTTTAATTTTCATGAAAGCTGGGATTTTTTTCTCTCCCCCGTTTTTGAGGAATCCCACAATATGAATTCATCAATCGGGCGTGGGGAAAAAAAATGCGAATTCGTTCAATCGGTCGCAGTGAATAAAAATCACAGATTTCAACAATGGATCGCAAAAGTTGTCCATCGGTTGCGTGAAGAAAAATCGTGAATTTCGTCAAACTTTCGCGGACAAAAAGACCGCGAATTTAGTCAAACAATCGCGGAAAAAAAAAAAAAAAAAAAAAAAAAAATATCAAACTTCACCAGTCCATCGTGGGGGAAAAAAAAACACTAATTTCGATACACGATCGTGGAAAAGAATGGCGAATTGCGTCAAAAGATATCGGAAAATATGTATCGCGAATTTCGACAAATAGTTGCGAAAAAATCAATTTCGTCAATCGCTTGCTAAAAACATTCTCGCAAAGGATCGCGTAAAAAGTTAATACGCGATATAAACGGAGGGGAAAAAAAAAACGGAAAATTTACAATCAGTCGCGGAAAAAAATCGCAAAATCCCCTCCAACGATCGTAGAAAAATTTCGCGAATTTCACCAAAGATCGCGAAAAGAAATAGCTAATTTCGTCAATTTATCGGAGAAAAAAAAAAAAAAAGCTTATTAAATCGCGAATCTCCTCAAATGACTGTGGAAAAAAAATCTAATTTAATGAAAAGGTCGCGGAAATAAATGGCGATTTTAGTTATTCGGTCGCGAACAAATAGCAAATCACGTCAAAAGAATGCACAAAAAATTGCACATTTCGTCTAACGATCTCAGACAAAAACACCGCAAATTTCGTCCAAAAAAAAAAAAAAAAAAAAAAAAAAAAAAACGAATTTAATCAAATAATCCGGCCAAAAAAAAATCAAGATTTTCGGCAAACGATAGTGAAAAAAAAAAATAAATAATACCGCGGAATTTTGTCAAAAAAATCTCTGAAACAAATAGCGAATTTCATCAATCGGGCGCGGAAAAAAAAAAAAAAAATATATATATAGCAAATTTCGAGAAATTGGCAGAAATCCGAAAATACCGGGGAAACGACTTCAAAGAGAAAGCGAGGATAGACAATACCACAACTTTATGTTACTGACCGTGCAAAAGTTTTAGAATAGGATAGAATATTTCATGGATGTATTATAATACATCCGTGGAATATTTCTCCTCATATCCCATGCATAACAATTCCCTTTCAAACTGATATTGAAAGAATTGTAAAAAACTTGCAACTTAGACTACATTCCTATTTTTCAAAACAGCAAGAGTTCCCCCCCCCCCCCCGATTTGTGAATAAAATTTTCACAAAGTCAAGAGTATCATGAACTTTACTTCTGATAATGGAGTCAGCCGCTTTATCGGGATAAATCACGATACTGAATATACACCCACACTCGACCCGAAAAAGTAGTCAACCCATCCTCGGGTCAGATAAATTCGAATTTTCCGACCCGATGCAAATTCAAAGGGAAACTGAAAATGGCAACAAAATTCGAGCCAAGATAAGGCGTATTTTTCTATTTAAAAAGATAAATAAATAATAAAATTTCATTCCAATTGACGAGGATTCGTTGCGGCGGCCCTACTTCGTTTTAAACAGAAAAAATGTAAAATTTAATAGAACGGATCGGAAAACTGTTTTCGCTTTTCGAAAGTAGACGTCCGATGACGATGTATTGTGTTTTGAGAAATCTATTCTAGGCAAAATTTAGGAGCTCCTTCACAAAATTCCATTCCATAAAAACACCCTTCGTTCATTATTGTTATTGGTTTTAAAATGTGCCATTTGCCAACAAAACAAGTTCACCAGAAATGAAAACTTTAGATACAGCAGAAGAGGATAAGTTAATAGATACATATAAGTGTTTCGAATTGGATTAACTGGATTTAATATTTCATTAAAAACATTTTTTTAAATATAAATTACAGAAAAATAATTGGATTTTACAAAATGGGTACCTAGAAAAACCTTTAGCGACTTTTTTTTTTTTTTTTTTTTTTTTTAATTGTCTCCAATTTTAAGTATTTTAAAAGGAGATAATCTGAAAGTTTTCATCCAGTAGAAATCTCCAAATTTATGGGTCTTAAAATGCTGAAAATCGAAGGAACTTAGGCGAATGCTAATGATTCATGTGTATGAGACACTCGGGCGACAAAAATGCCATAAGAATGATTTTAATAAAAGGCCCACTTCTCAGCAGACAAGATCCGGAAAAGGTCCCACACGTGTCGGGAAAATCTTTGATGAGAGAGGAAAAGAGCGTGGCCCCGGCCTTTTCAAGATGAACTCTACCCTTCAAAATCATCTTGCGACGGTGACATTTATCTAGCCTAGGTTTGGGATGAACCATCCAGTTCCTTAACCTTTACACTCTCTCTCTCGCCCACGGGGACCTTAAAATGTCACCCCTTCATTTATGAACTTTTAAGGTGGTTTCTCAATGCCCACAACAATGCGAAAAACTGGATCATTTTTAAACGTAAAGGCATACATTTCACAGACCTCACTGTTGAAACGATTTGGAATCGAATTTCCATTTTTTTAACCAATAAATTAGTTGTAAACGATTCGTGCCACGTGACAAGCCCCCCCCCCCCCCCCAAAAAAAAAAAAAAAGTTTTCGGGATGCCGCGTCGCAAATTCGGTTCAAAACTATTATTTTGGCAGTATTTTCTGAAAAATCTTGAACCCAACTAAAAAAGCAAAACGCCATTTGATTACCTATTTCTGAATAAGAACACCTGCCTATTTCACGAGTGTCCGAAAAAAGAACAATTGTAAGAAAGTAGCTCCTTCGGAATTGAGAATTTTTTTTTTTTTTTTTTTTTTTTTTTTTGTCTAAAAATTTAAAGATTTATGCACTTAAAAACATTTTCTAAAGTACGGTGAAAGGAATCATTTGCGCAGGTCGGGTGACACCAGACCCGTATACAACTCGCAACCCAACCCGAAAAAGACTAACTTTTTTGAAAAATCTGATTAACCAGCCCGACTCTCATCAAAAAAGATCGCCAACCCAACCCGAACAGAGGGGTTGGGTCGAATAAAATCGGGCTAGCCGACTGGATGCAGTAGTCATCCGGATAAGACAGAAATTCGGGTAATTGAAGCTAGAGTTCACTCTAGGCGATTGTTTAAGGGTGCAACCAGGCCCCTCCCCGTCACAATGGCGCCAAACTTTAATTTAGACGCATTTTAAGTTATTCATACAACTAGTCTGATGTGCCAATCCCAGAACTTTCTTCTATCTCAGTCATGTTAATACTTTAATCAATATTGTTCGTCCTTCTGTTGTACGTGAGCTAGCTGCTTGCGAATCGTCGGGTTACCGGGATGCGATCCACTGACTCAACTACGAAAAGTCCTACTGGCCTGTACCGACAGCCCCCCCCCCCCCCCCTATTCCTTGGTTTTACGATTTTAGCTAATTTTACTGGAAAACACGAAGCTGAAATGCGTGGAACCCAATTAAAGAAGATTCATTCCCAGTTCTCGTCAACATTGAATTTGAATGAGAATATCGCCAAATGAGTCCTCTACAGCCAAGTTGGCTTCATTTATGGCAACCTATATTTCGCCAAATTCTCGCCAAGCTTGGCGAGAATTTGACACTGGGAAATGTATAGTGTTAAGCATATAAGAATAGGAACAATGGTTACAACAATGAAAGAAAACTGGCCGAAACCATGTTAACTAAAACTCAAATTAAACCGGGGCCTCAGAGATCACGCTGTTTGCTTTTTGGTATAAAAAGCAAACAGGGTGCACCAGGAGAGGGTTTTGGACTATCTAAACTTTCAGGCTTCCATGTGGGCTAGATTTTCCTAGCCATCGGCAACAGACACACACACACACACACACAGAGCGAAACTTTCTTTTATTAATATAGATACTAGAAAAACATTAAACTTTCACCCCAATCGGTCGATCCAATCTCGAGATCTACCTCCTGGTACTGATTTATAAAACAGTATTGGAAAAAAATAAATAAATAAAAACAGGTTTAAAGTTTTACAACATTTTTAAACAAACATAGATAAGAGACCCTTTTCAGCTCTCATAAAATGATCTCTACCAGGCGAATAGAATACATCCCCTTTCTCAATTCCTTTGTTTCTAGCTGCGTGCCCCGCACAATACGATACTAAAGGAGCCTCTTCACCAGGGCTTAATTTCTAACAAAAAAAAGTACCGGAGCCCCAATGTTCTGCAGTACTAACAACCGTAGCTTGCCCCTCCACCGTCACTCCAATTTGCCTATTTATATTTCATACATTATATGCATTTGCAAAATTTAAAGCAATTTTTAGGTGCGTTCGTAATTATATAAATACGTAGCACCTATAGTCGTCGTTTGGTCCGTCCATCTGTCTGTCTGTCCGTCTGTCTGTCCGTCCGCATATAACAACGCAAAAACTGTCCAACCGAATGGTTTGCAATTTAAAATATATTATCTTTGCAGAATTTTGTCGAGACATTTCAAATTTTATTAAACTCTAATCAAAACTTTAGGAGATATTAATAAAAATATTTATTAAGAAATTTGAATTTTTTTTTTTTAAATCGGTGCTTTTTTGTTATAGGAGCTTCCGATGGATGTTAAATCGTCAAGCGACCGAGATATACTTATTTTATGACAGAAATTAATCTGCAGACGATATAATTCATTTCACAGAATTAAAAATCATCAAGATCTGAATATTTATATAACTAGCTGATACATATATATCTGAATATTTATATAACTAGTTAAGATATTTGTATGAACAGTGTCATAAAATATATACTTAACTAGCTGTTTAACCCGTTCTACGCACGGGATATCATGAATTTAATTCTAAAACGTGCGTACGAACGCACCTCGTTTGTAACGTTTGACGTACAATTTCCAACTTGTTTTCTTTAGCAAAATAAATATATCTATCTGCATTTACTTAGCTGTCCATTATTCCACTTTTTAGTTATCGCTCCGGTTAGAGCCGAATAGAAATCTTTGCCTCATTTTAATGTTCATGCATCGCAGGATTCTGCATACATTTTTGCATAAGAGTGCAACAGCTATTGCACCCATATCTGAATATTTATAAAACGAGTTCCAGTAAGAACGCACCTCACTTGTCACGCTCGACGTATTATTTCCAACTTGTTATCAAAGTTGTGAACGAAAATTTCTGTATTGAATGCAGTGTATTTTTAATGAGATGCTAGTTTCCTGTACAAGAAAATTGTCTTGACCACATTATCCCCCCTTAAAGTTTGTTCCACCCTGTATGTTTCCAAGCTCTGAAAAGGGTCGCAAACTCCTCTCCGGTGCACTTCATTTCTTTCAAAATTTTCTCTACGATTTTAAAATATTTGTATTAGAATTTAAAAAAAAATTACTCATTTATTTTAATTCACAAAAAAGAAGTCATGAAATTTAAAGTTTTAATAATAATAAAAGCTACGTTCTTAAATTTAGTCTTTGAATTATTACTTTAGTGTAAATTTTACTTGTAAAAATGATTTGTTCATCAAAATTTAAATATTTCGGCGTTTAATGGATTGTGCAAAATTATTTTAAAATTTAACTTCGAATATTCGGCATTCGGAGCAAAAGCCCTATTCGGTGTATCCCTAGTGCCGAACCATGCTCGCCAAAACAGGACACCTGGCTATGAAATTGCAACAATGCAATATTTTAAACACCAAAAAAGTAAATTATATAAAAAAGTGAAAATTTTTTACGAATTAAAACAGTTTAATATTAAATTATGATTATATGGGTAAAGAAAACAATTTACAAATGCCGAATAAATAGTTTAAAAGTCGCCCCCTTTCCTGTTGCAGTATCTTAATACAATAACAAAAATTATCTATATACTAATAAAAGAAAATTTCGCTCTGCGTGTGTGTGTGTGTTGGCGATGGCTAGCAAAATCTAGCCGACCTAGAAGTCTGAAAATTTAGGTGTGGATAGCCAAAAAATCTGACCATGTGCACCTGAGTCTCAGAATTTTAACATTTTGATAATTACGCAATATATTAATTATATTCTCATTAACCATCGCATCGAAAATGCCATCTTTTAAATCAAAATGGCTAAAGAAAAGAATTGCTGTTGTGGATTTACAACCGGAAATGAACAAATTCGAAACTGTTTTACTAATGAGCGAATTTTTAGAAAACTAAGATATCAATTTAAAAAAATTTGAGCATATGTAAAGAAAAATTCTGCATCTGACTATACGATTGTTGTAAAATTCGGCCGGTAATTTTTCTTAACTAATGCAAAAATCTGCCGGCGCCAGTAAAAAAAAAAAAAAAAAGAGAAAGTTTCAGACAGGGATCTGTTTTCATTAAAAACTGAACTACAAAGAGATCTGTTTCTCTGGCCGATCCCTCCATTTAGTTTGCGAAAATGAAAGGAAATAATTGCCCATTTTTACTAATGAACAAAAATTTAGGTAACTCATTAAGATATATATTTGAAATTGAGGTCGGGAAGGGGGTGTCCTCTGCCGGCTATTTTAGCGTAGCGTCTTCGTTATGTTCTAATTATCAGAAAAATGTAATTTTTTTTAATGATCGCGTTCATGTAGGTGACGGTGGTTTTCTTGAACAAATGATTCGTTCTATTTGCGGGTATGGGGAGGGAGGGGGTTAACGCCTTGCTCCGAGATCGTTATTATCTCGGGCCCGGGCAACGCCGGGCGGGTAGCTAGTATTTAATAATATCATTTGTTCTACTAAGTGTAAAAAACTGAATTTTCCATAAAGGGGCTCGCGGCGCCTACGTCAAAATTAATCTATTGTAAAGGATTTTTTTTTTTAAGGTAGGGAGTAGAATCGTGAAATGCAGCGCGATTTTCTAGATAAATATTGGATGCTTATAAAAAAACTTATTTTTTATTGCACTTTTTGCTGTTTTCATTTGGGCAATCCAAACCTAATCCCACGTTTATTAGACTGTGACGAAATGGGAACGCGTGTTTGCATGCCGTTGTCATCTTTTTCTAAAAATCACCACTGTTCTGAAATTCCACACTTCCACAGCAACTTGCTGAGTCAATCCTTTTGCACAAAATACTTACAATTGACTCATGAAGTGGACTTCTCATAAATAAACGAAGTAGAAAATGTATAGTAGCCTCATTTTGGACATTCTGAAATAGTGTCACAATGAACGGCGTGTGCACTCGGATAGTGGGTCGAAATTCGATGGCAAGACGTCAAAAATCACCTCTTTTTCAATAAATCCAGAAATTTTGTTAAGACTCGCGTGAAAACACCGGCGATGGAATCACGCTTCCGATGGGTAGAATGCGATAAGGGAAATTAGTTTTATGTTATGGAGATAATCTTAACCCGATTGCCACCCTTTTGAAATTAAAATATAATAAATGGGGATATTAAAAAAAAAAAAAGTGCGGGCACATCTACAAATGAACAGCTTTCATTTAAAAATCAAAATTAGTTCATCTGTTTGCTTTGAACACGATTGGCAATTGACAAAATGAGCGATTGACAGACAACTATTTTTGGCGATCTATCTTTCTACTTTGCAAGTTAACAGTTGCATTTCAGGGGTATTTTAGTGTTGAAACAGACCTGGAAAAAATAGAGAGCTACTTTTTTTTTTTTTTTTTTTTTTTAAGGAAAAACAAAGCGTCATTCTAAAAAATTTCTTTTTTGAAACCTTGGTTAATTTTGGTATTTTTGGCCATTTTTAAAATTCCCTAAAAAATAAATAAATAAACGCTCAGAAAAAAATAAATAAAAGTTTGATTTTTCATATACCCCACAGATACAAACTGTAAACAAAAAATTATAGAAATCTCAGGATGTCAAGGTAGAAAAGATAGCATTTTTTTTTCGTTCATTTGCCATGAAATGACTTAAAAGGCCTTTGTAGAGAAGCTATATCCAATGCAAAATCATTTGAAAATATTGAAACGTTAACGAGATAGTTTGAAAAGTATCTCCAACACTGTTTTCCATTTTGATACAGGCAGAAGGTTTTTCAGAAAATACTGTCGAAGTGGGCGTTTTAAAGCGAATTTCTGACGCTGCGGCACGAAAAAGGGAGAAAAACGTGTCGTCGCGTGACATGAATAGCTTGGATGTCATTTATCAAAAAATTGAAAACTCGTTTCGATTTCGAATAGTCTGCCCATTTTATGCATTTGCGTTTAAAAATGAGCCAGAAAGTTTCGCGTTGTTGAGCAGGGAATTTGAGCGCCACCTTAAAAGCAAAATACAGGGCGCTACCATTCCTTTTTCGCCTATTTTACTTACCCATCATACGTAGTATAGGGTAAGTCTTGTAATCGTTTTGAAAACCGAAAAAAATTGACGGATTTACACGTTTCAGACACTGGAGATTCCGAAAAACATTTTTAGAAAAAAAAAAAAATTTCCGTCCGTCTGTGTGTCTGTAAACGCTCGCTCTATCTCCCGAAAAAATTGAGATAGACTTGCAATTTGGTATGTACTTAGTATGTAATAATGGGTAGAAGCGCAATTTGGTATGTACTTAGTATGTAATAATGGGAAGAAGCCTATTTCATTTCAATAACCTCGATTAACCGGAACTATTTTTTTCGGACCCTCGAAATATTCGTTCTGATGAAAGGTATATAAAAATTTTCGAAATTGTTTATTTTAAGAAATGAATAAAAAAGACAATAAAAAATCACAAATTTTGCATAAAGCATGAAGTCGATCGGATCATGAGTTGCCGAGATATTTGGAATTCTATTTTTCACACGCTTCGATTTTTCATGACCCTGTATTTCATCCAAATTTCACTTCAAAGATATATTTTAATTGGAAATTTGACGCTTCATCAGATGCAATAAACCGCTAGTTAATAGGATTATTATTTTTGGAGTTATAAGGATGTTTCTTTCAAGCCATTCAGTCATCGAGCCTTTAAAGTTTAGGACGTCATCCAGCCTCGATTTTATTTCAATGGCAATGCATTTTATAAGCAGTTTACACATGTTTTATTTTCCTATTTTACACCATGCATATCCATGATGGGTAAGTATTATGGTGGCCCCCAACGACTCGTTTTCCTCGCAGAAATATTTTTAATCCGAAGAAAAATCGAAAATTGTACGTCAAACGTGGTGCGTTCGTACTATAACTAGTTATATAAATATTCAGATCTTGGGGCCATAGCTGTTGCATACTCTTATGCAAAAAGGCATGAATACAAAATTTTATACGATGCAGATTTTCATATATATATATATTATCTGCACTTTTACAAACAGTTCATGACAATGCTGTTAACATTAAAATTGTACTATGCACCAATACAAGAGAAAAAAAAAAAATCCTTATTTCACTGAAAAAACACATTATATCGTCTGTTATGATAGGATTCATTTTTGTTATAAAATAAGTGCCTTTTAAGTTGGCAACATTTTTTTTCTTTTGTCGACATGGACTGAAAATTCCAACGGGAAACCAAGCCTAGCTTTGAAAATTTCGGAACTTGAAATCCCTATTTAAACTCCCCCCCCCCCCCCCCTCCCCATTGAGTATCTATTTCACCGGAAAATATCCATAAAAAAAAACTCTCGGTCGATAAGATGGCTACCATTAAACCATTTTAGTATACAAATTCAGTTTTTAAAATTCAGGTCATACGGAAATCTGAAATAGTACATGGCAACCTAGAATCATGACCTATCCTGGAATATCATTGAATGACCGATAGGATTTAATGAGAAGGAAGAAAAAACTTAATATATTTTTAAGAGTTTTGATCCGATTTTTATAAAATTTGAAATGACTTTACAGAATTCTGCAACGACCCTAAAAACCACCAACTTTAAAACCATTCGGTTGTGTAGTTTTTGAGCTGTTCTATGCGGACGATGACTCTAGGCGCTACGTATTTATATAATTAGGAACGCATTTAACAACGGATCATCCCAGATTCTAACGAGTGTGCGCACCTTGAAAATGGGATCTCCTGAAACTTTTTGCACCGGGCGTGCATGAAGCCGAGAAAGTGCCAGGAGCAAGGTAAAGAGAGATTCGCATACACGTCACAATTTTGAGTTGGAAAATAAAAATTTTACTATAAACCACTTTTTTTTTTCACGAATCAATGAGATAGGAAAGAAAAAATGGGGGGAAAAAAAGCAAATGGGGGGAAAAAAAACGGACGAGGATTCCGGGAGCAAAATATCTTAGATGCCACCAAAAAAAAAAAAAAAAAAAAAAAAAAAAAAAAAAAAAAAAAGACCGAATGCAAACAAGAAATATTTTATTAAAATATTTTTTCTGGTTCGAATTGTGTACCTGCTTACGCTATTTGCAATATTTCAGGGGTGGTTTTTTTTTTAAATCATTATTTTATGGGGAGCGCCATGTTTTAAACTATTTTTGAGACATCTTTATTGTTTTGTTTCTAGACATAGAACATGAAGATTTTGCTTGGAAGGAGTGGTTAAAATGAAATGCTTAAAAGAGTAGTGAGTGTGCGTGCCTACTTTCGGGCGCGCATTAAGCCGAAAAAATGCAGGTCAGGAGAGATCCGCACACCATGGGGCGCACGGTCACCCACACCGTACTTCGACATCCAACCCCTTTTTTTCGAATACATAAGAAAACAACGAAACGCAAAAAACAAACTGAAGAAACCTATGGGTGCAACATCCTTCTGTCCCTCAAGTTCAATAAAAGCAGAGATTTTATGAAACAGAAGTGAAATTGTAGACGTTTTTATTCGCTATTTTATCCGTTTCGAACGAGGTTCATGGGAGACTGGACACACAACTGTCCGCTGTGCAAAATGTGTTTCCAACATAACTTTTTGCACTTGGCGCGCATTAAACCTGGCACTTCTGGAGCGAAGGTAAGGGGAGAGATTCGCATACGTGCAATACACCCTTTTTGCGTACGGAAGCAAAAAGGGTACAAAGCCATTCAACCCCTTTTTTCGAATAAATAAGCAAACGAGGAAAGGCAGAAATTAAAAGAAGTTAAAAACTTACGGAAATTCCGGAATCCGTCCAAGGAGCGGTGTGGGCGACGCAGACACCCCCGTGCATACAGATGACCGCCTCTCGTGCAAGCGCACGGCCCTGGCCCCCGTGCGCACGTACGGGAAATTCTTTGCACACTCGCTAAAAATTTATTAAAAAATTCCAGGCCAATTTGAGAGAAGGAATTTTTCCACCGTCCAGGCGGGCCGATTCCTTATGCGGTGTTGCCGAAGTCTAGGGACCAGGCAGGCAGCCGCGTCCCGTGACGTTTGGCATTTTGGAGGTGGCCCAGTCATTGCCATGGAAACGTGACGTCAGCAGGTCCCGACGACGCAACAAGAGAAGCGCGCCCAGTTCAGTTTCGGAGGAAAAGTGTTCATTTCTTTTTCGACGCGCAAAAGAGATAAACAAAACTTTCACAGGGATGAAAAGTTTTCAATTATAAAAAAAAAAGAAGGGGGCCGCATTTCCTAGCACAGTAGAGTGCCGATGATCCGATTCCCATTATCCGAATTTTTTTTTCAGGTAGCCCTTGAATGGAAAACAGAAAGGATTGGAACACGATGCTATTCAACTTACCTAAGAATTCAACAATCCAAAGCTTTTTGGCTTACATTGCAAATTTTGCACTTTAAGAAATTAGAAAGACGACAAAAAAAACTCTGTAGACGTATTTATTACTATTGAACATCCCTAAAATAGCCTGTCCCGATAGGTTCGTATCATCGGCTAGCAGTCAAATGTCAATTCATTTTAATGTGTGGCAGGCCATTATTTTGAATGAAACGTTCAAAACTTTGGAGCACAGGGGGGGGGGGGGGGGGGGGGACATAAACCAGGGTTTTGTGCTGTAGTCCGAGTAAGGAGGAGGGGTGGGGGGGGGGAACCATAGGGTGTAATTATAGGCAGCAATAAAGGGCAAAACAGAGAAATTTCATAAGTAGCCAGTAGTAACCGTTTTATAAGTGGCCACTTTCTTACTTAAAAGTTCTAAACAGTACACTTTAGTTAAAATTTCAATTAGTATTCATCTAAAATTAAATAGTCCAAATAAATGTTAATATAAACATTTGAAAAGTAGAATCCTTTTATGAAATGCAAAAATACTCTTTCCTTGTAGGAAAGTGGCCATAAGGTGATCTCTGACAGACAATTGTTTTAATAGCCACTTACTTTTATTGAGTGGCCGGTGCTCATTTTGCATTTTAGGCAGCAAGTACACAGTGTGTCGCAGACATTACAAAAAGGTATGTACAGAGTCGGTCTACACATTTCGGTTCATAAATGAAGCTATTTTTAAAAAAATTTGCTTTTCTTCCTGCAAAATGCAACAACATGTCCACCTTTCCTATCCGAACAGCATGCCAAATAACATGAAGCAGATGCTTTCGATTTCTGAATGCAACTGACAGTTTCAGTGACTGAAATCAGGAGTCGATGCAGGTAAAATGTGGGGCTTATCTAGAGCCCCTTCATAAAAATCTATTTAATAAAACGGGTCTCTTCACAAAATTCCATATAATAAAACAGGGCCCATCACAAAATTACATAATAAAAGTCTACTCTTCATTGATTGTTTTTGAATTGTTATTTTTCAAATATGTATTTTGAAAACAAAAGAAGGCAAGAAGTGACCACCAATAAATGTGTGGTTCGAATTTGAGCAACAAAATTTCATCTTTATTACAAAATGTTATTTTTCAAAAAGATAAAAATTTTTCAAAAAATAGGCCCCAAGGAAAATTAAAAAAAATCCTGCTTTTACCCCTGAAAAGGGTATAGGAGATATGCACAAAAATAAGAAAATGGGCACTTTGAAAAATAGGGGCATTGCCAACAGAACACCCATGCATTGCAGTGTCCATTTCCACCCAGGTCAAGTAAACATGGTTTAAAATAGTACATGTCTTTTCATTCACTATTATTCTGTCTTAACAAATATTTTTGTTATCTGCATACAGTAATGATAGTAGTTATTCTTCAGCATTTATTAATAATAAATTAAATAAAAAATGGCTTCATTCTCTTTACACTGTTCTCTTATTTCAAACCTATGCGTGTGTGTCACTCTTCCAAAACTTATAAATTGCGATCAAACATAGAAAGTTGTTATAGGTCTCTGCTTCATCTAGCCTATTCTATTGTCATAAGATGGAATAAAATAATTCTATTCATTAGAGATTTCTGTAAAGATTTGGAGAAAAGTTATCCAAAATTTAAAGAAAATTTGGACCGAAAGAGTTAAACTGGAAAACAATTGAAGACTCTCTCCTGCTGGAAATGGTTAAGTTGGCAACCCTGCATCAGGTGTCCAACACAAGGGTTGTAAAAAAACAGTTTTTTTTTAAACCCACTACAACCCTGGTTCTGCAGGATGAAACTTTTAATTCCTAAAAATCTGGACATGAGTTCATAGTTATACATATTATTAAAAAATGAATCCTTACCTTCTGCCCTGGGGCAAAGCAGGTTCTACCAGCAACTGGGACCCCATAACGGTGCAACCTGAAAACAAATGACACACACATCAGTAAATAACGTACAAGTGGGAAAAAGAAAATTTCTTCCATCTGTACAATGTAGGGTTGGCAAGTTTTTGCCAAATGGTGGAAAAAACTGTTTTGGCAAAAACAGGTTTTCACCACTTTTTGCCAAAAATAAGTATGTCTTATTTACCAGAATGTAATTAAGTCTCACCCCTCTCTCATGCATATTAATGTTTTATTGGGTTGATATTTTTTTATATAAAACTATTTTTGTAAGAATTAACTATAATTTTTAATTGCTAAAGTTAGAGGGGTTCAGATAAAGAGGAAAAGAGGACTGCTTTAGAGATTGGGCAGCCCCAAACACACCTAGCAACTTTTTGAATCCTCCCTAGACTTCAGAATCTTTCAATATTAATATCACCTTTTTACGTTTAAACTTTTTAACAAATTTTATTATTAGAGCTGGCTACTTCTGTCCCTCTACTTCTGTTTACATTTAGATTATTAAAGGGGGAAGAAAAAATAAGCCCGATTAAAAATTTTTAAAGCCCTGTTTTGACTATACCAACAGGTTACTGTCCAAGGTAACTTTTAATGTAGTAATGTTGTCTTTAATAGTTATATGAATATATAAAAAAGTTTTACATAGCTATTATAATTAAAGATGACATTACTTATATTAATAGAACATAGTTTTTATCTCCATCAAAGTCATAAATTTACAGTAGAACCCCGATTATCCGAAAATCAGCTGAACTGAAAGACCTTAACCTCTTTTTTAAAAATTTTATTTTTAAACAATTTACTTATTTGGACCATTGTGTAAATGCAGACATTTTATTGCATAGACACATACAACACTTTATTTCTTTACAAATTTTGTTGAAATTTTTTTTTCAACTTCGCAATACTTCAATGCAGCCACCTTTTAAACAATAACACATATCTGATGTTGTTGCATCTTCACCAGTATCATTCAGCATCATAGAAATTCAGAACATAGAAATAGATAAGGACTTCTAACGAACTAGCTTTTCAAAGAAGCAAAACGTTCCTTGAAAAATGTTTCAAATAGGTGGCTGTTGTGTAGAACATTTGCTCTATACGTCACCCGTTCGTCTACTTGACACCCATCGTTTGGTGGGTATCTGATATACAGTTTCGGTTTGTTGTTGCAGGTGGCGCTACCTTAGCAGAGATGCTCACCGGCTGTGCAGAACCATGCACACAGCTGCCATTAAGTTCGAAAGTCGCGACACGACACGACATGAACACTATTTCGTTAGAAGTCCTTATCTATTTCTATGTTCATGGCCAGTATCAACTATCACTGAGTAGTGTCATCTGGTAGAATAAAATTAGGAAACCTCCCGGTTATCCGAAAATTCCTATGGAACACCAATTTAACGAAAAATCCTTTGGTCCCATGATTTTTGGATAGCCAGGGTTTTACTGTATTTACAAAGTAGATTTCACTTTTACTTCAAATGTTATTATCAAACTTATTTTAAATTCTTTTAATTAAAGTATGAATGAAATACCAAATTAATATTCTGATTAAAATCTCATTTATATTATGTAAAAAATTATATTGTTTGTTGTAATTTTTTTTTTAAACTAGACATTTTTTTTTTCTAGCTTTTGCCACCGTCCTGACAAAAACACCATTTTGCCAGCAAAATGCCCAACCCTAGTATAATGGGGCAAAATTCTAAAAATTTACACATTTATACAATAAAATGTGTGAAACGTGTAAAAGTAAAACTGTGTGAATTTCTTTTTGTAACTGAAAGCATTAAAAAATAAAAAAATTAACAAATTCTACATTTGTTAATTTTTTTGGCGATAGTTCATTGAATCAAAAGAAAATTTAATTAATATAAACAGTTCAACGTGAAGTAGAGATTACTTTTTCAAAACAAATATTATTCTAGATGGTTTGGCTGTTTATGATTTCCACTCCTCCTTTCAAAAGAAAAAAACGAAATATAGGCATGTCAAATGGATCCGTGCTCCAGAAATACATTAAAAAAAAATTCCTGATGGCTCGGCCCACAGGCACATTTCAAAGTTCAGTACTCATTTCAGCAACAAAAACTAAATCAAGATTAGAGACCCAGTTTAACAATTTTATCTGGCCGCTTTTGACATTCCCCCCCCCCCTCCCAAATTATTTTGTAAGTAATTATAAAAATTCTCATTTTTATTCAATTAATGAATCTTGTTAGTTGATAAAAAATGGTAGGAAATTAAAAAAATTTGACTATAAACTAAATTTGCTGCAGACCATGGGGCACCCGATTATTAGGAAGAAGGAACTTTTCTGCCATGATGTGGAAGTTGGGATCGCCCACTTCGAAATCACTTGTGCCTGTAGGCTGAGCCAGCAGGGATTTTTTTGTAGCAAGAGTTTGTCTTATCAAAAACATGTCAATATAAAAGTTGTATATAATATTAACAGGGTGTCTATTCCAGATCAGCAATGAATTTCCTTGACTTTTCCATACCAATAAACAGAAAAAAATCTCCGGCAGCTCGGCCTACATGCACAGGTAGATTTTGAAGATTCAGACCGTGGGGCACCTGTTTGTTGGGAATTGCAGAAGAAATGACCTTTTTGCCATGATCTGGCAGCTGGAACGGACCACTTCGAAACTTAACTTGTTTGCAGGCGGAACTGGCAGGGATGTTAATTTTTTTTTTTTTTTTTTGCTATAAGGGTTGGTCCTATTAAAAACTTGTCAATATGAAAGTTTTAGATAATATTAAGAGGATGTATAGTAAATTTAAGCGGATTGGATATCTAGTGAATGGACGAAGTTATGAATTTTTTTCTTGTACCCCCCCCCCCCTGGGCCATTTTTAATGCTATCAAAAATCTGTCCTACATCAATTTTCGGGCCTTTTCTAGAAGTAATAACTTGAAATGGATTCGATACGTATCATAATTAAGAAACTATGGTTTTTTTTTCTGTTTTCACAACCCCCCCCCCCCCCCCCCCCCCCCGGGTTCGATTTTGCCCATTCACGAACTTGACTGAGATTTTATGTATCTGTTTGGAAGAGATTTGGACAGAATTCTTGCAGTTATTGTGTCCATAAAAAAGTGACATAGATAGATAGATATATAAAGTTTTGAACTGGGGGTGGTTTTGGATTCTGGGAGTCATGATTGGTGTAGATGTGCAAAAATTTTTCAAAATTTCCAACTTAGGGGAGAATGTACTAGGTAGTATTTCTTACGAAATCTACCTAAAATTCCAGGTGTTGAGATTCCGTGATGTTACACACAAAAAATCTTAAAAGTTGTCAATTTGAGAGTGAAACTTTCCCAACCGATTCAGAGACCCCAATTAATGATTTGTTAATAATTTTTTGCAAAATTTACAAATTGTCTAACTTTTTACATGCTAAACATTTTGCAGATTACACACTTTTTGCATCAGGCTCTATCCATTTTGTCCAATGAGGATGAAATTCTTTATGACATCGGTGACAGTTCAATACAGATTGCTTTGAATATTCAGTAAATTAAGCTAACAAATGTTCAGTTACCAAAAGAAAAGATGAGTAAGCAGAGTGAAACACCTCATCCATCCTAAGTTACAAAGAAGGATTGAAAGGAGATGGTTTGCAATAATCTTTGCAGCAAAGTGATTTTAATGGCCCTTAGTTTTATAAGGAACATTTCCTCTAACCTCTACTACCTATGGCTAATATACTAATGGCTAATATCTACTATTATATACCATAATTAAGAAGTTAAAAGGTTTTTTCCCCCCACAAAAACCCTCTCCATTTCCATCCCTTGGTCCTCCAATCATGAACTTGGACCAAGATTTTTGGCCCCTTGATTTTATGTATCAGCTTAGAAGAGATTTGTGCAGAATTATGGAGGTTAATTTGTCCATAAAAAGTGATACAGTAAAACCTCTAAATAACGGACACTTTGGGAGCGTGCAAACTGTCCGCTATTCAGAGGTGTCCGCTATTGAGAAAACCTCAGAGATTCACAAAATTGTTAAGAAATGCTTAATGTTTCATTAATTGCCTTTTATATGTCCTAAAACATCTATTATATGATTAATCCGAAATTAAAATTATTTTTTAAGCAATAAAACTGAAATGAAATTGCGCATGCATCCACTGTTAATTACATCTGTTACAAAAGTTTGCTTTTGCTTACCATTACATGTAATTTGTTTTTCTATCTGAAGTTTTAACTGTCAGTAGTTTTAATTCTTCTGAATCTTTTTTTTTTTTACAAAAAAAAAAAAAAAAAAAAAAAAAAAAAAAATGTGTAACCACTTACTGTATTTTGCCGCTTCGTGGAAATTCTAGATATTGCAGGAAACATCTCCAGTTTCAGTATCTGTTTCATCATCACTGATAGAGTCAGCTTTTGCCGAAAATTCTGAAGGAATCAACTGATTCTTCTTCAGTAGTCAGACTCGTCATCAATATTAATGAAAATTTCGGCAGTTTCTTTACTCCTGATGAATTTCATTAACTCCCTTATTTCTCTTTAGTCCATTTGTGTCAGAAATGTGTTTTTCATCTTTTTTTTTTTTAAATATAAAGGCTGCTTTTCTGAAACATTGTCGTACGCTTTCAGTTTTATGTTGTTTGCAGCTGAGGAAATCCAAATTATAACACCGAGAGCATTAACTAATTTTAGGCAGTTCTCATAGAATCTATAACTTTGAAAGAATATGGCGTAATAAAAGATTTCTGTACCAGGCTTCAAAACACACCATGCTGGCATACGGAAGTTGTGTTTCGGGGAAAACACAATTTCAAATATTATTACATGGTAGTATTATTGCTCAGTATCACATACTAGTATTTAGTACTGTTAAGTAGGATTGGTAAATTGTATTGTCAGAATTTGTATGTATTTTTGGAATCTTGTATTTCAGAATTACATAGTGTAATTATTGCTCAATATTACAAAGTATAATTTAGTAATGCTCAGTATAATTAGGTAAATAAACCTGTTGGGCGGGGCTAGTTGAGCTTAAGCTGAAGGGTAGGCCATCCTGCCCGGTTTGATCTTCACCTTGTCGAATTTCAAATGTTTTGGATGAGAAGTTGGGTTGTCCAAAACCAAGACAACTTTTCTTTGTTGTTTTTTCATCCTATTATCAAAAAAAGTTAACCATTCGATCATTAAAGAACTGGTCATCTACGTTTTTTTATTCGTTCTCCACGTAATACCAAACTTTTTAAATAGGATGCTCTTGGGGAAACACCGGGGTTTCAGAGATTTTTCAATTATAAGACAGATTTCAGATTATCCAAATACATTGCAACATAATAAAACAGCGAGTCGCTCTTTTGACATTTTTTCGCCGATACAGTCATCCTCTATAAAACACAGTCTTATTCGAAAAAATTCTGAAAAAGAGTCCGGTTTCATCGGCATTAAAAATGTTTCTCTCCTCATAACTTTCACAAATTGATTGCAGTTGTTCATGCCAAGGTCAAAGGTCAAACCGGTGGGGACGACTACATTTTGGCTAAAAGCTCAACTAGCCCTGACCAAAGTCGTTCATGCCAATCCTCTACTTCTTTAAGATCTACATATTTTGCTTCTCCACATATTGTTTTGAAAGAAATATTTTGCCGAGGTCGGAACTTTTCCAGCCATCCACGGGAAGCCTTAAAATCGTGTAATCTGAGTTCTTTAGCGACTTCTAAAGCCTTTTCTTGAATCAAAGGCCCACTGATAGGAATGTCTTTTGAACGAAGTGGGGTAAACAAATTCAGAATTACAGAATAAATTTCAATGGAATCAGTCTTCCTCAATTTCACATTTTTGGTGTTCTTGTTAGAGTTAGTGTAATCCACAAATTTCTTGCTTCTTCTTTATTTCGTAAAATTTCTCCCATCTGCATTTTACATATTTTAAAACGTTCAGCAAGTATCCGTAAACTCAATTTATCTTTCACCGATACACTTAGAATTTCAAAATTTTCTGTTGAAGTTAATCGTTTTCGTTTTGAGGCCATTCTCGAAACATTGATGACAAACAAGAGTCTAAATTAAGAGTACGTATAGGATACTTTTTGGATTTTACGAACGAGCCCTATTAGAATGAAAATATATTCCTTTTTTGTTTTTTGACACTTTATAAAATTATTCGAAGATCATTGTCTCATCTTGGGTACAAAGAAACAAAAATAGTCAGCATATTATCCATCCTGAAATTTCAATAAACAAGGTTATCTTAGGCGCATTTATAAAGAAAGAGAAAGAAAATGATGTAATGGTGTATTATGGAGAAATTCTAAACACATTAAACAGCTGAAAATCCAAAATCTTCCAACTAAGCACGTTTTTATTCTCCGACGGGGGGAGGGGATTTTACCCAGGCCACCCCCTACATTTATCTGTGGTCACAGAACTTGTGTCAAATTGCCCTAACAAATTTAGCGGCTTTTTACTTTTTTTTTTTCCATTTTCTTTCTCATAAAAATCATTTTTCATCGTTTATCGCAAAAATTACTGTCCGCTATTCAGAGGTTAAGCAAACAAAAATATAGATTTTGGGAGTGGGGATTGGACAACTGTCCATTAAATAGAGGTGTCCGCTATTTGGGAGTGTCCGTTATGGAGGTTTTACTGTATATATAAGTATTGAACTCTTGGGGGGGGGGGGGGGGTCGTAGAAGTCCTAATAGGCATAGATCTGCAAAGAAAATTTCGAAATTACAACATAAAGGAGAATGTAATAGTATTTCTTACGAAATTTACCTAAAAATGCTTCCCTGAAATGACCCAAAAGTGTTGCATAAATATTTACTATTCCAAAGAGAACTTTATGGAAACTTCTGTCCTTTTTAGTCAACAAAAAATGAACCCTGGGAAGACACTTTAAAAACAAATTCATTTACATGTGCTTTTATAATATAAAGCTCATTTTTGATTGGAGGGTGCTTTTGCACAGCAATCAGAACAGTAAAAGGATTTAAGTATACAAAATATCAGACGATTCAATGCGAGACCTCTATCCACTGTTTTCTTTGCATCCGTTCAGAGAATGTCCAAAATTGCTTTAAAAAAAGAGTGGAAGAACTCTTTCATGCCTGCAAGTCACAATGGATCATTAAACAAGCCCAAACTTATCTCCCATCTCATTTCCTCTTTTATACAGGCATGGAATTTTACAGATATCCCACTTCTTGCAAAATAAGGGTGTTTCCTTATCTTTGATTTCCTTCTCATCATTCCCATGTCTCAACCCATCTGAGTGCATAGATGTGTGGAATTTTTCAGGTCTGCATCCACAAAAGAGGATATTTTATTATTTCTTTTTTTACAACATTCTAACCAGAAATTATATGTATGCATGCATGCCGTTAGTACATATTTGTGAATGTCAACAGAATAAAGTATTCTTATGGGTAAAGTAATGCAAAATAACTTAAAACCATCCAAAAATGACTACAAAATAAGGTTCCCTCTCAGCAGGTGAACAAAATGTTTGTGACGTCCATTGAAACGGATCTATTGCAGTCACTTTGCATCGCAACCTTTTTCCAATGCTAATTTCCCTTTTAATATCAAGCCTTTGAAGGATGCAATTGTTATTTTGTCTTTTTATTTTAATGAACGAAATAACTCATAAATCGGCAAAACAATGAAAAACACAGGTAAATGTCTAATTAAAAATATCTTGATGACATGAACATATGTAATGCTTCTGACGATCAGTGAATGGGACTGTATTTTTTGGAGTTTGTGCGATTCTTTGACAAAAAGGCAATTCAACCGTTACGTGTGACTTTTTTTTTGCAAATTGAGACAAATTTGGAAGTTATTTAGATAACGTTTTACTTTTTTTATTGCTATTACAGGACACATACAGAATCATTTTTGTAGTGACACCTTCAGTCTAAAATAATTTTTTTTTTTTTTTTTAGGGTTTCGTTCATCTCACGAAACCCTATTGTTCATGCTCCGTTGTCTGTCTGTCACAGAGCCATTCTCAGAAACTAACTCACAGAGTTGAAACTTTGTGTATAAATCAGAATATCGGCTGCGAAGAGCTGAAAATATTAAAATTTGAAAAATTAGTGTTATTTTAATAAATAGAGATAAAAAACCAAAATTCCAACAGCCTTTTCTTATTAAATTTGAACATTTTCCCTTATAGCAGATGCCAAAAATTAAAAATCCATGATGAAATTCTATCTACAATAATTAATTTTCTATCAGACGATTTCCACGTGAAAAATAAAAAGGAAATAAAAAGTTTCACCAATTGAAAAAAAAAAGATTAATATGAAATAAAAAAAAGATTGACGTCATAGTGGTAATAAAACAGAAAGATTTCTCAATAATACAAGGAGTATGAATAAAGCAGATTAATTACACGTCATTAGAGAATTAAAAAGAAAATCTGACGTCATATCGCAAGTTTAACGGATTTTTCAAATGTTTCAGTATAATACAAAGCGAGTATGAATATGAGTAATAGAGAATAGTAAATATATGAGTTTGAGGAACGTATTGAATCATGATAAAAACCAGATTATTGAAATATTAGCATATTTTAACATTTTGAATGTGTACAACATGTTTAATTTTGAAATTATTATTTTTTAAATATCGCATTTAGTCCACATGACAGATATTATTATGACACAATATAATAGTGGGCTTCACCCGCTATCGAGCCGGTTCTGATATTTGAAAAACCGAGAAAAATAGTTTTTTTTTTTTTTTAGAAAATGAAATTTATTTGGATTTTTTAAAGAAAGGATAAAGTGTTTTGAAAGGAATATTAAACAAAACCCTTTGTGCGAACTTGGATCACACTTACCCACTTGTTTTAAATAGTAAAGTCGTTACGTGTGAGACTCAGAAAAATCACACACGTAACAACTTTACTATTAAAAACAAAAAAAAATTATTTTAGATTAAAGGTTTCAGTACAGTTTCAGTAAAGATTCTGTATGTATCCTGTAATAGCAATTAAAAAAAATAAAACGTTATCTAAATAATTTCACTTCCAAATTTGTCTCAATTTACAAAAAAACTCTAAAAGTCGCACACGTAACGGTGGAATTGCCCAAAATTAGTTTTCTTTTTTGTGGTCATTTGATGAATTTCACGATTTTTCTGCAATTGATTGACAAATTTCGCAATTTATTATTAACCAACACAATTTGCTGAATTTCCTGATTTCTTTCCCGAGACCACTTGACAAATGTCGAGATTTCTTTCCCGACAACATTTCGCTATTTATTCCACAGTCATTTGACGAATCACTATTTTTTTCATAACGTATTTGTAAATTTGTTACTGGCCAGTGCTTTAAAAAAACTGCTGAGTAAAAAAAAAAAATCCATGTACTGGCCAGTGGTTAGTGAGTAAAAAAGTTAATTTTTACCTATAGAATCAGAATGTTTGTTAAACAAAAATTAAAGTGAAAGAAAGTTGGGCGTCAGATTTGACAACTAGGAATAATTTTGTGGTTGTGAAATGCAATATTAGTTGCATTTGATGACTTTCTAACCCTGCTCTTAAGTTCTGTCACAGTATGAAAGATTCAAAACTGTTTTGTTATACAGAATTCATACTCATTGAACAAGGCCTGAAATTCAGGGCATAGTAGGATTCACATCCAAAATTTCGAAATCTTGTTTAAGAGAAATTCACAGGAAAGCTTCATCAATAAAAGTCTTGACGTAAGTAAAAAGTATACATTAAAAATGACTATTAACAAATTATTCTAGTCCATAAATCTGATTCTTAAAAAAAAAAATCAACTGAGAAAAATGTATTTAAAAATGTAACTCTGAACTGATTATGATTAGGGGCGATTGAGTAAAAAATTCTGAAATTCACAGCAAATTTTCTGAAAAGTTACAACAGAGGAGGGAGGTTTCACTCCCGCCAATTTTTTTTTTTGGCGTTCCTTTGACAAAATTTGCGATTTTTTTCGGGATTTTGACAAAATTTTACGTTTTTTCGTGATCTGTCGACAAAATTTTACGTTTTTTTCGTGATCTGTCGACAAAATTTTACGTTTTTTCGTGATCTGTCGACAAAATTTTACGTTTTTTCGTGATCTGTTGACAAAATTTGCTATTTTTCGCAATGTTTTTGCCGTTTTTTCGAGAGTCTGATGAAAGTCACATTTTCCCCTGCGATCTTTTGACAAAATTTGTGACTTTTTTCAAATGAATGAAGAGATTGATTTTTTTCTGACGATCATTTGCCAAAATACAGAATGTATTTTATTGTCTGAATCTTTGGATTTATGACTTTTTTTTTTGGAAATCATTGCCTTAATTTTTTTGGAAAATTCGGACCAGAATCGCCCTATTCTGGGTGCAAGCAGGGGTGCAGAAAATGTTTTTACTCCCAACATTTCCCCCAATCCATATGAAAATTTCCCCCAAAATGTTAAGATATGTTATAGGCTTACATAGGCTTCTGTAATACCGTAGGTATAGTAAATTTTGCAACATACAAGTTGAATCTTTAAAAACCTATAGACTGAACTTGCAACATGCCTAGTTATTGGAAAGGTAAATTAAGTTAATGCAATGTAAGTTTTAATCTAATTCTTATGCCTAATATTTATTAATAAATACACAGTTTAAACCAACAAATACAATGTTTTTGATTACCTTTTCTGATAAATTGTCAATTATTGAGAAACTGCAATCTTCCACTCTCTTTGTGCATGTTGTCAATCATTTTTGATGTTTTGTAGATCTTGAGTCTGTTTCTTGAAGAAAATCTAGTAAAATGATAATTTGCACCATGAAAATGTCTGTTTAAGGATGCTTTTAATAGTTCCGTAGCTTTATGCACTGGTGGTCATTCCATGATATGAACACTTCGTGAAAGAGATTATCAGATTTTAGGGTTTTGTTATAAATGTGTTTTCCAATAGTAGAGCCTGGAGGTCTGCATGGGCCGAAATTTCCAGGCCCGGGCCCGGCCCGACCCATACAAAAAATAATTTGGGCCGGCCCAGCCCGATACAAAAATTAAAAGTTCGGCCCGAGCCCGGCCCGAACAAAAAAAAAAATATTGGCCCGGCCCGATTTAAAAGTTAAAAGTTCGGCCCGAGTGAATTTCTACAAAACATAATTTTTACGTCGATTTGGTTAAAAATTTGCCTCGTAGGAGGAGATCTCTAACCAAAAATTCCTATCTTAGCCTTTTTTTTTCATGTTTATAATCTTCATTTTTATAGAGGTGCCGCAAGCTGGAATATTTATTTTTTTAATAAATCTCTATTTGTTGTATGTATGTGTTTAAGTTATCATCAATATTGTTAATCCATATTCCATTTATTGAAGTGTTAAAAATCAGAAAAATGCTATACAGTAAAATCTTCTAAGATGGAATTGCATAGGGAAGAAAAAAAAATGAGTTATAGACAATTTGCCTTCTTAGCAGGTGTAAATGTATTATATATTCTTTTCTTAAATATTAGTATATTCATTTTTAATGGATCAACACATTTTTCAATTTAAGACAGGATTCCATCATAAGCAGTTTCTTTTTCACACGTTTTACTATATTTTAATTTAGCCATATTTTAATAAGTGTATAAATCTACTATTCTTTAAAAAGAATAAATTTTAATGTTTAATTATAAGATAATGGCGATTTAAAAATGTATGCATGTTTTGAAAAGATTTTTATGCCAGATCTTATTTTACACCAGGACTAAAAATTTTGAGGCGTGAAGACTAGGAAGAATGAAACCAGTCCCGGCTCTGTACGGAAAAAATAATTTAAGGCACGGCCTTATCCTTCAGGAAAAAAGTAAGGCCCGGCCCGTAAAGAGTAATTACTAGGCCCGGCCCGAGCCTTCAGAAAAAAATATGGCCCGGGCCCGGCCCGAGTGCCGTGAAGAAAAATAGGCCCGAGCCCGGCCTGCGCCGAGTACGGGCTTCGGGCCTTGGCCCGTGCAGATCTCTAGTAGAGCCAACAGATCCAAAAACACAGTCACTGTAAATTTTCAAGCAGTTTTCAAGGAGCTAAAGTATTTCTGGTACCGCTGTCTTGATCTAGAAGTGATGGTTTCTTTTCAGAATTTAGGATTATTTTCTTAAATTAAGTTTTTAGAATAATTTTCTTCCAAGTTGTCCATAGATTAAAAATATTTTTCTCATTATTAAATTTAAATTATTTTCTATTTTTGCTCACCCATTCAGTGAGAGCTTGTAGTAAGTTTTCCACCAGTGATGGGTGTGTGATCTTGATTTGATTCTCTTTCTAAAGTTTTCTCTTTCCATAAATTTTTCCTTTTTTTTTTTGTCAGACAATTATCTTTTAAAAATTTTTTCTAAGGTAACTCATAAGAAAAGAACTTAGAAATTTCGATTATTGCAATTGCATAATTACTCCGGAACATCGGCATTTTTCTACTCCAAAAATAAATTTAGACTTTTTTGCCCCATGTATAAAGTTGAGCTCCGTCCCCTACTTTGAAGCAGATTATTTTTCCAAAATTTCTCGACTTATATGTGAGTATATACGGTACATATTATTCTCAGATCGATTTTGTGAAAGTCGCCATACGGATCTTTTTATTTATAGAGAAACATTTTTCTCTATCTCGGGGTATTATGTAATTCATTGTTAAAATTGAAATTAATTGTATATTTTTCGGAAAAATTTCCCCCAATCCTAGATCGGACATATAAGTCCATCCAAGCCAAGACTGAAAACTTTTCTGAGTATTAAGAACAACCAAATGGCTAGAAGGTTTCTATGGATTGTATTATGGCTAAAAATTTCTTTTAGAATAAAAGAAAGGGATTAAAAGTTCTTGCTATTATTTAAGTTTAAGTATATAAAGTAAAGTTTACTATTAGACAAAAATCTCACCAAGAGTGAAATCAGTCCTGAGACTCAAGTATTGCACCCATGGATCTGATATTTAAATGGATGCACTTAAACCTTTTTACAAAATTATTTGATCTTTGCCAGAAAAACACATTTATACATTCAGCAAAAAATGGATGTCTCTGGTAAATTTTTGCAGAATAATCAAATTTTTATGGTTTTAAAAATTTTAATTTTCCATCCCTGAATACAGTCCATGTTATACAAACTGTCTGTCTGTCTTCTTTAAAGGTTAGAGTGAAATCCTAAAAATCAATTACAATTAAAACCAAGATTTGATAAAAAAGGACACATTTTGTAGAGTTGCTTATCTATTCATAAAATTGTCAGTTAATGACTATTAAAGTGGAGAACTCATTTGCAAATTATCGTACTTTTTTGCCCTTTAACAAAAAATTCCCAAGTCAATGCATACCTGCCAACACTCCTATTTGGAAATCCGTATAATTTTTACAAAGTGCTTAAAAAACTTGTAACATTAAAATACATCAATATGCAACAAAAAATAGAATAGGGTTCCTTATGCATAAGTTATCTGAAAGCTCAACTCTTATCAAGATAAGGTATTTGTTGATTATCTGATAAAAAGCAACCCAATTTAATGGGTGCAAAGAAAATGGCTGTAACATTTTATGGAACCCTATAAGAGCATAAAGGGAAGGATCCTATGGCGAAATGCAGTATAGGGCGTGTTTTTAATTGCCTTTTTCTGTAAAGAAAAACTATGCATGAATCCGATCTGAAGTTATATCATTTATGCAATGGATAAAACATTTTACAATTCAATTCATTACTAATTTTTGCACAAAATCTTACTGTTCACATTCACAGATACATGTAGAACAAACTATACATTGTACAGTGAAACTAAACAAATTAGCAGCGATGACAATGTACAAAAAACACAATCTAAAAAATGACCATTCAATAAGTCACCTCCCCCACCCCAAATCAAAAATTTCCAAATAAAAGCTTAAAACAGAAATCTATTCTTGCATAACGGCTTTTGGGCTGAAGTTTTCCTGATGTAACATCATATAGCATTTCAAAATTCATTTATCTTTCGTAACATTTTTAAGGCACTTAAAAAAATTAATTACCTAAAATTTCTTCACTTTTTGGAGATTCTTTTAGCACAACTATACAGTAATCAGGGATCATTCTAGAACATAAAAAAGGGCAGGGCGCACATCACATAATAAGGGCACATCATTTCATAAAAAGGGCATTTTTGTAATAAGTGCATATACCAGTGGGAAGGGAAGTCTGGCAACAGCTTAAAGTACTCCTTAATTTAAAAAATCCAATAACATTTCTAATTTCCATAACTTCACCGTTCGAAAAGTATTAAAAATAGCAGCAAAATGAAACTTATGTTCTCGATTTTTATTGTAAAATTGTTTACTATATGCACGGTCATTTTCCCCTTTTCCTACGATATTCAAGAACCTCTCTCTCTAAAATTTTTATTCACCAGATAACTTTTTCCCGGTTTTAGCAAAAGTGGTTTTGTAAAAGCTACAAAATAAAAGTTCTAAAGCTACTTCTCAAATTTTTTATAGAACTTATGTAAGTTATTATGTGGTCAAAGGCCAGAATGCCTGATCTAATACTATATTTTACTAGGTGAAATTAATCAATGATGCTTAGTTACCCTTTGTCTTGTTCAATGGAAAAAATGATAAATGGAAAGATAAATCAATCAAAGTCAAAGATTAGACATACCAGGGCACTTCACACAGAAATAAAGACGTAACGATGAGTACTCCCTGATGTACCATACTAACATTCTAAAAATAAAAGATAGGTAAATAATTTTTTTAAAGTACAAAGCAGAATTCTACCCAGGAATAAAAGGAGTAGAAATCTACCTGAAAAAAGGGCAAGGAGGGTAAAATTATACCTGGAAAAAGGGCAAGGAGGGTGGGATTTTATCTAAAAAGGGCATGAGGGCGAGCCGCCCCTCTGAAACTCTCTAGAGTGATCCCTGCAGTAATAATGGCGGGTTTTGGAAATGAAAGAGCCTATCTTGAAGTTTTGGGATCTGGGGGTCATGATCGGCGAAAATATATCGAAATTTTCCGGAACTGCTTTCCTCCGAACGGCTGCAATAGGTAGCTTTATACTTTTTTGTATTGAAAGCTACCTAATAGGGCACAGATGCCCTATACGTACCCCATTGGTGAGATTCTTTTCCCCGCCAATTTGGCGAAAACCTTGTTTTTGAATATTAGTTACAAATAACATGCAATAATAGCATGTGATTTTTTATTTCAGTATAAAAATAAAGGTACTTTTTGGTTAGCCGGGCGCCAGTGATATATACATACATGTATATATATACACAAACACACACACATATATATAAGCACATATCTACATATATGTATATACATATGTACATATATCACTGGCGCCGACTAACTGAGAAGTACCAAAATAAAATAACATAATAAATGAAATAGCTCTTATTTTAAAAAAAGAAATAAATAATAGTTTGATATAAACAAATATTGATATACATAATAAAAATAATTTATAGAATTAAAATTTTAAAAAAGTAAATAAACAATATAAACAAAATAACCGGGTTACCATGCGAGGCATAAAATTGCCATTTTGTTGCAATCGCGCCAATGTGGCGTATATGACATCTGTGCCCAAAATAGTATATACTAGAAATTCATGAAAATTTCAACCAAACCGGTTGTTCCAATCTGGAGTTCTACCTGGTACAGATTTGTAAAACAGTTTTAAAGTTTTGTTCGTAAACAAGCATTGACAGTTTTAAACTTACATAAAATCCTCTATATCCATATAATGAACACTCCCAGAATTCCTTTTTTTCAATTATTTTGTTTCTACCTGCATACAATTGCATAAAAATGAGTCTTTTCATTGCAACATCAAAAAGGGAACTTTGAACCAATACGAATTTAGAAAAACGTTTTTGAGGGTTTAAGGCGTGAAAATATGTAGAAAATAAACATTTCTCTGAAAATAAAAAGTGCCTCAGAATTCAATTCTTTGGCATTTATCAGCAGTTTACTTTGTATGTTAAAAATGGTGAGAAAAATAAACATTGAAAATTCACAAAATGGTTCATTTCATTACAAAATTCGATATTTGTGTAGTAATAAACATGAGATGATCATGAAAGTATTAAAATCAAATATGTAAATAGAAAAAAAAATTGCAGCTTTTTTTTTTAAATCTTTTACTATTTGAAATGACAAGTGTCTTTTATTGAAGCAATGGAAAAAAAAATAGCTACTTTAGATTTAAAACTTAAGATTGGGCTGAATTCAATAAGAAATATAAAGTTAGTTAAAATCAAACCTCAGTCAATATTTGTAACTTTTTTTCACGCTTGTTGCATTCAGGAAAGGAAGTAAGCTTTTTTTAGGTAGATTTCGTAAGAAATACTACCTACATTCTCACCTAAGTTGGAAATTTTGAAAAATTTTTGCAGATCTACGCCGATCATGACTCCCAGAACCCAAAACCACCCACAGTTCAAAACTTTATATCTATCTATCTATGTCACTTTTTTTTGACCACGATAACTGGAAAAATTCTGCATAAAGCTCTTCCAAACTGATACATAAAATCACGGGTCATAAAATCTCGGTCAAGTTCGTTAATGGGCAAAATCGAACCAGGGGGAGGGGGGGGGGGGGGGCTTTTTGTGAAAACAGAAAAACCCTCATAATTTCTTTATTATACGTATCGAATCCGTTTAAAGTTATTATTACTTCTAGGAACAGGGCCAAAAACTTATGTATGACAGATTTTTGATATAATTAAAAATTGCCTTAAGGGGGGGAGGGAAGTGGGTTTTAGAAGAAAAAAATTCATAATTTTGTCAATTTCCAAGATTTCAAATCCGCTTAAATTTATTATAAATCCTCTTAATATTATCTAAAACTTTTATATTGACAAGTTTTTTATAGGACCAACCGTTATAGCAAAAAAAAAAAAAAATTAAAAACAAAAATCCCTGCTGGCTCAATTGTGCAAAGAAGTTATTTTTCGAAGTAGGCGGTTCCAACTCCCGCATCTTTTCGAAACTGATACATAAAATCAAGGAGCATAAAATCTCAGTCAAGTTCGTTAATGGGCAAAATCGAACCAGGGGGGAGGACTTTTTGTGAAAACAGAAAAAAACCCATAATTTCTTAATTATGATACATATTGAATCCGTTTGAAGTTATTACTTCTAGGAGAAGGGCCGAAAATTTATGTATGACAGATTTTTGATATAATTAAAAATTGTCTTAAGGGGGGGGTTTAGAAGAAAATAATTCATAACTTCGTCAATTCCCAAAATTTCAAATCCGCTTAAATTTATTATAAATCCTCTTAATATATTCTAAAACTTTTATATTGACATGTTTTTTATAGGACCAACTCTTATAGGAAAAAAAAAAAAAAAAAAACCTTGCTGGCTCTGCCTGCAAACAAGTTTGGTTTCGAAGTAGGCGGTTCCAGCTGCAGCATCATCGCAAAAAGGTCATTTCTTCCGCAATTCCCGACAAACAGGTGCCCCACGGTCTGAGTCTTCGAAATCTACCTGTGCCTGTAGGCCGAGCCGTCAGGGATTTTTTAAAAATTTCAAATAACTTAAGTGTTAGTCTAGTCTCTTTATATCATGGATACTTTTGATTCCGTACAACAGATATTCTAAAAACAAAATTCAGACACTTATGCATAACTGATTCAGCACTGTTACATTAAGCAATAAATGGGGGAGAGCAATTCTGGATTAGCACACGATTCTCAACTTTCCAAGAACCACACGAGTCGATAAAATTCACCACCTAAAATTGGACTTCCAACAAAACAGGAAGTAGGAAGTAATCTGTAAATTACGCAAATTGATAATTATAAAGCTTATGAAGGGGAAAATTAGAACTTTTAAACCAGACTGACAGTAGAGATTTAGACAGATTGTACATACCATTTAACCTGGGAATAGCTTCTTCTGTCGAAAGTCCATCCGGTAAGTCGATGAGCGCATAATTCTTTCTTAATAAAATTTTTGAGGGATTTATACCAGCATTTGCTAACACTTCCCGTAAAGTTTCGTCATTTGTACCTGGCGGTAGACGACCAAGAAATACTTTAAAATTGTTTGAGGTATTGTTATTATTCATTTTACCCAAATACTAAAATAAAAATGTCTACAACAATTACAAGAAATCATTCAACTAAACAGGAAATAAAAAATAAAAAATGTTTGGGACAAACGCCCTATTCTGCAACTGCCCGCTATCAAACTATTTCTATTTCTCCCACGTGTGTCAGTCGTCAGTCACGTGAATAGCCGGTATCGCACAGAGTCGATTTCAGATATAAAACAACTTTTCGTAAGAATCGAATTTTTTCGTTGGGTAAAAAAAAAAAAAAATAAAAAATAAAAAAAATAACAGGAGATTCTTCAAAAAACAGTTGCATTATTATTTACACAGGTAATTATTTCCCAATAATTTAGAAAAATGTTTCGATTAGCGAATAATTGAACACAGAAAATGATTTATTCAATTTATTTCTGATTCAGGAAAGAATTTCGAATGAATGATTTCATCATGCATTACTTGTTTATTAACTTAAGGGAAAAGAATACGGAAGCTCCAATTCGTACATTACAAACAGAGACCCACAAAACTTTTCGATCTAGAGTGCAAGTGTAAAATTCATTATATCAAGGTTTCTTTTCCTGCGATTATTCAATCAGGATTCTCCCACACTATTTTCAGAGGGGAAGAAATATATTAATATGTAGACGTAAATCCTAACCAGAACAATTTTACACATATGTACATTTACGTACAGAGGGTAGCTGCCGGGCATACAGAAAAGGCGGGCTTCTCCGATTTAGAGCAGTCACGTGACGCTCGCGGTCTCAGCTGAGTTGAGCAAATCCGTTGACAAAACTATAATAGATATTAGATTATTATCGTATCAAAGTCATTCTCCGTTACTTCCTTAGGCAGCGGAATCGGGATTTTCAAGTCTTATAAAAAAAATTAAAAACACTGGCATAATTTTAAGTATATTAAATAATTTGTAACCAGGTATAAAGTTGTCAAAAGGAGGAAAAAATGAAAATAATCAACCGAAACCTTTATATCCTAGAAATCATTGTACGTCTGCATATCCTCAACATTACAGTAGGCCTTGTTTGCTTAACAAAATACGCAAAATTTATTTAACAAAAAAATTCAAATCTGTAGCACAATTTAAAGCTATTGTGTGTGTGTGTGTGTGTGAGGGGGGGATACGATCGTCGGAAACTAAAAAGTGAGGTCATTTTTTAAAGCAGGCATTTTATACCCTAAATATCAATATTTCCGCACCAAACTCATACAAGGTCACGAGAAACATGTATATAATTTATACAATTTTCAAAACTTTAGTACAAAAATAAGTGTTTATTTTTAAATAAAATGGGCTCAATATTTACTTCTGAGCACAAGTATTAATATCCGAAATAAAACAATTTTAACACACAATATATCTGAAAAATTTTCCCCGGCAGCATTTCAAAACTCTGGCATAATTTTAACTATGAATAATAAATAAAATAATTTGTAACCAGGCATAAAGATCTCAAAAGTATATATATATTTATTATATATATATATATATATATATATATATATATATATATAAAAACCATTAATGAAACAACAAAAACTATGAAATTATGAATTAGAATGTAATAATTGACAACAATATTGTTCCCAACACTCTGAATATAGATTAAAAAAAAAATTAAGTTAAAAATTGAAAAAATGAAATTTGTGGAATTTAGACAATCTTCAGGTCCCAAATGCCTAAATTACCACAAATAAAATGTGTGGTTCCATCATCATATTAGCCATAACATTGCTAAAGAATATGATTTTGGGACTACCACACCAAAATAGAGAAATAAACTGAAAAAATCATAAAGTAAAAAACCATTAAAAAGGAAAGAAACCTTACCCATAAAAAAGTAGAAAAAACTGAAGAATAATCGTAAAGTTCAAAATACAACAAGATTAAAAAGTATATAGGGAAAAGAAAACGGTTACCAGATAGAATACATGATCCAAACAGGAGTCAACACATAACTCAGGCAATGAATTGGAGAAAATCAGTACATGTTACCAAAATAAGTTTTAAAAGATGATTGACCAAGGATTATTATTGTACAGCAAAGCCAAACACAAACCAATATATAGAACCAGCTCCCTCTATAGAAAATTTAAAATGAACACCAAATATGTATTCAAATTAGGGATGTACCGAATAGTGATTTTGGGCGAATACCGAATATTCGGCCCACATGTTAATCGAATACCGAATATTCGGCCAACCAAATAGTAACTATTCGGCCGAATACCGAATATTTTTATATTTCAGAGTTTAAAAGTTAAATTATAAAACAATTTTACATAATATTTAACACAGATACTACCATTTTATAAACTAGACCTTTTTACAAGTAATATTTACATACAAACAAAATATCTGTGCTTTGAGTTTTAACTTAAAAAGAGGATAGTCTTAAAACTTTTTTAATAAAGCTTTAAACTTTGGAGCTTCTTCTGTGAATTAAAATAAATTTATAAAATGTTCTTATATTCTGAAACAAATACTTTAAAATCAAAGAAAATTTTTGAATGAATTAGTTGAAACATTTTACATTGATATAGTGTTTAATTGTCAGGAAGGGATTAAAGTAAAACAATACAATGTATTACAATAGTGACAAATCAGCAAGGATAACTTTCCTGCTCCTTTTGATTTGGCAAGGAAGTTTTTAAATGAACCCAGAGAGTAGGTGTCAGGATTGTGAGTTGTAAAAATAGAGATAAAATATAACTATATCTAAAGCTATAACATACACGATAACTAAAGTTTACAACTTTTAAAGCTCTAAAGATAACTAAATAAAACAAAGAAGAAAACGAAGCGTGCTACAAGTGATTTAATTGTCTGAGTGAACACGAAGACTCATACACAGCGCAGTATTACTTTGCCCCATATATAGCTACGATGGATATTAAAACCTTTCGTCAAGCATAACTCAAAAAATATTTAACGGATTTCGTTCAAATTTTTACAGCAGGTACCTATAAAGGTGACAACGACGTCTATTTATTACCAAGAATAAATGTCAAACCGTTTGGAAATTATATTTAATAAATAGATAAAAAAGCACAATTAAAGTACAGTCACGAAAATTTAGTGCATACGTCATTTTCACCGGCGGAGATTTTCGTAAATAATAGGATTTCAAAAGTTCATGAAGTAACACTGAGCAAAAAAATATGCACGCACAGTGAAATAAAATATCAGTACAATGATCAAATCAGTACAATAAAGCATATTTCCATTTAATAAAAATGGAAAATTAATCTGGACTTTTTTCTGTTTGAAAGAAAAAAACCCGCAATAACTTAGTATTAGAGATTTGGCGCAAATCTCACCATTAGCCTAGCTTTTTTATTTCGCGTGTGTAAATAAGAAACATTTCTTTGATGTTTAAATAAAAGGTTTTGATTTGTGGCATTAATTCTTCTTATTTTCTTTTCCTTTTTAGTATTTTAAATGGAATTAGTGAAAGACATGTATTTTAAATTAAATGAGTAAAAGACATGTATTTTTAATGTATGTATTTCAAGTGAAATGAGTGAAAGGTTTATAGTTAAATGAAATTAATGAAATATTAAGATGTTATGAAAACAATATTTGGCGATTTATCAACTGCGCCAAGTTAACATAAAAGTACCAATACATATGTGAAATGAAAACAAGGCACAGATGTCCTATACACACCACGTTGGCGCGATTTTTCCCCCGCCAATTTGGCGAAAACTTTATTTTTGAATATTCGTTACAAATTAGCGTGCAATAATAGCACGTGAATTTTTATTTCAATATTAAAATAAAATAACGTAATAAATGAAATAGCTTCTATTATTTTAAAAAAGGAAATAAAAATAAATAAATAGTTTTATATAAATAAATATTGATATACATAAAAATAATGTATAGAATTAAAATTAAAAATAAAAGTAAATAAACAGTTTTCGCAAATTGGCGAGGAAAAAAATCGCGCCAACGTGGTGAGTATATGACATCTGTGCCGCGATTTTTACCCTTTTATCGGTGCTTTCGGAAATATAAAAAAATACTTAGATCAGGCGTATAATGTTTTGCATTTTTATATGGACCACTTCTCCATTTTAAGATTTTAAATGCTATTTATATCAGATATTTCTTTTCTGAGATTCCTACAAGTTATTTTCGGTAATTTTTTAGTTCGCTTATTAAGAGGCAGATTTTATAAGAATGAGGCAGAAATGGGGGTGTCATTATACACACCATTTTTGATTTTGCCGAAATTTTTATGGTGGTTTCGTCTAATGATTTTAGAAAAGACCTATATATATTTTTTTTTCACAAAAAAATTTTTTGTGACCCACAAAAATTCTTAAAGTTGGTCGTGACTCAGTATTTTTCTCGAATCGACATCTTTCTGTATTCGATTATCTCAGTGCATTGAGCATCAGCCAAAGTAATTCTTGTGTTTACAACATGACCTTTAGTAGCTAAATTGAATTATTTTGTAAATTTCATGGCTGACCTTCAGTGCAACCTGGCAGTGTTCGCCAAACTTTGTCGCGGAAAATGAAAAAAACGCCATATCTGAGACCTCATGGACCCAGGCACTGAGGGTCAGCCATAGTTTTGGGGTTTAACTTGTGTAGTACTACTCAGTATTAACTTAATTAGCTCATTTGTTGCGTGGCTCACCCTTAGTGCTGCTGAAAAATAGCTACTTTTGTATCTAAAAAAACCAAAAAAAGTCCTTTTGGTGACCCTGTATTTCAGTGCACTGAGGGTCAATGTGGAACTTGATAATTGTATTTCATAGTATGAGACCTGTCTTTTAACAGACAATTGACAGAACTTTGGCTAATGGCCATGCCAACACATAAGGCTTACTTCAAGACATCGTGGAAATGGAAAATATGGTAACAAAGCATACAATTAGCTGTACAGTAAGGTTTGAAGTAGGAAATAAAAACTACTTGCAAGTTACCAAATAGCTAAAATAAGATAGAAAGCTATAAAATAGCAGTTTTTATTTTTTATTTTCTAAAATCCACTGTATAAAAAAGTTGTGACATTCAAAAATTTCATCTTCTCTGAAAACAAATGACAGTCTATGAGTTTGGGTTCCCTGAATGGTTGGTGGTTCCAAGCATTTCAAGATGCTGCTTTGATGAACCCAATCTTGGTTGTCTGTTGTTTTAGGCCATTGGAAATTGTTTTTTCCTTTGCTTCCACTGGGTTTCATATAGAATTCATTTGGATCTGATCATCTTTTATTTCAACACCATCACCTATATCAAAACATTTTTTTTCATTCACCAAGCATATCTTGAAATCAAAATAGGCCTATTTTCAAAATAACCTACTTACTAATGTACCATTCTCTGCTGTCTCTGTGTACAGCTGCGCTGCCACATAACTACCAATTTGTCCTGGAATTCTCTGTCCATTTATAATTCTTTGCAGAGTAAATACAGCGCAATCATTACCACCATAGCAACCAGCATTATCCGATTTTTAATACAGGTTGCGATGATGTGGATGAAACTTTGCAAGAACATGTGCAGCAATGTTCAATGTGTCTTAATCACATCTGAAAAGACATGTAAAATAAACTTCTTTCTTGAGTGTCTCGCAGTTTTCTTCCTTGTGTGAATAAAACATCAATGTGGAGAGGAATGACATACCCCATTTCCCAAAATAATCCTTTTGTGCTTCTCGATATTTTGTTGGTATTACTTTTTGTGCCCAATCTTTCAGCCAGAATCTCATGGCGTTGTTTATTTATGCTGGTTGTCTTAGATGCATTCTGCTGCACACCATGTAATATGTGCCTCATCCAGTTCATCACATAATTCTGTCCAAGATTGGCATCATAAACCGTCTCATTTTTCTTAGCAGTATCTTCAACAGAGAACACAATTTTTGAAGTTGAATCAAATCTTTGAAACACATTACAGCATTCATCAAAAATTTCACTAAGCTCATGTTCACACAAGGACTTGAAGCAGTTATCATAGGCATAGGAAAAAGCAAATACTGTGCAATGCGAAGTGCATTGGCTATTCTCTGAACAGTGGATAGCATATCCGAGTTTCAAATAGCGCTGAGCTTTCTGAAGCATAGCATTCAGTTGTTTTATTTTTTTTTCAAATCAGCAGCACATTCATTTATAATTGTTTGCAGCATTTGGAATTCATTTAAGCTTTCCACGGTGATGGTGTCCATTCCTGCAATATTGTGTTGTTGACTAGGCTTCAAAACATTGAGGATATGTAAAAGGGAACTTACTGATAAAGGTGTATAATTAACTTCGGAACAGAATTAATGGTATTGTAAAATAGTGTGGCTTTTCAATGCATTAAGGATGGCCCGAGGTACAATCTGCTTCTCTCTGCTGTCATACACTAATGTACTTGCACCATATGCTACATCTTGAATTGTGCCTGATTCAAATAGATAGTGAAGAAAATGTTCACACTTATGGATGTCCAGTTTCTTCCTGGTTGTTTTTTCAGGGACTTCAAAAGCTCCTGGGCCATATGTAGATCTCCATTTCCATGCTTTGTCAACTTCATACTTTGTACATTCGAAAAAATACATAGTATCACGTTTGGAGATAAAACACTCAAGATTAAAATTTTTTTTTGTTGTTTACTGCACTTTCATAGGCTCGTACAATATGCTGAAGTAATTCTAGTACATCGCTTTCGGACTCTGAGGATGGAGATGAAGATGACACTTTATACAATACTTTCCCTTGCTCTGGTGCAAAGTTTTCACAAAACTTGTTTTTAAAGTTATTTTGGCTTCTTTGTATTTACATTTAGCATAATAAATACTTGATTTTGAAAGTTCTGTGACTGGATTTGGAATTTGGAATTTTAGAGGACTCATGTCAGGAGCTGCAGTTTCAGTAAAGGTGTGCATTTGTTGTTTACGTTAATCTCTCTCTGCCTCATTTATATATAAAGTACCAGCTGGAGGCTCATAATTTGGATCAGCTGTTTCTTCTGAATGGTTCTCATCCGCTATTTCTGTTCCATGGTTCACATCATCAATTATTCTGTGCTTGCTAAATAACATGCCATCCATTGGAAAAGATGGAAATATCAAATTCCAATGTAAATATACCTTCCATGATGCCATGCGAACATTTTCTTTTTTCTTAGCAGGATGCACTGTATGATCAGGGTGTGCAACACCTACTTGATGGCTGCCAAAATATACCATACGGTGTCTGTGGAATGCACATATCACACCTTCAACAGTAGAAATGTTTTATTGACTCTTATTACTAATAAGCTGAACTTCAGAAACATTTCGTTTTGGGTAAAATCCAATTTTTCTCATTGCGGTAAAAACATAAAATAGTATTTGTTACAATCTTTTTTTTAAGGTGTTCAATAAAAACGTTTTACCAAAATGATGAACATTGTTTTTGACTCTTTTTCAGTTTGAGGGTGTACATCATTGCATGGAAAATTATTTCTCTGAATATGATTGCTAAGAATTACAACGTTATTTTTTTATTGCTTATGCTACAAGTGAAATTATGACATTGTAAAAAAAGGATATGGTTGCCTACAGACTAGTCACATATAAAAAAAAAAAAACATATGACATATAGTGAACAGTTTATAGGCCTAATATATAGCTAATTTGTATGCTTTGTTACCATATTTTCCATTTCTACAATGTTTTGAAGTAAGCCTTATGTGCTGACATAGCCATTAGCCAAAGTTCTGTCAACTGTCTGTTAAAAGACAGGACTCATACTATGAAATACAATTATCAAGTTCCACATTGACCCTCAGTGCACTGAAATACAGGGTCACCAAAAGGACTTTTTTTGGTTTTGTTAGATACAAAAGTAGCTATTTTTCAGCAGCACTGAGGGTGAGCCATGCAACAAATGAGCTAATTAAGTTAATACTGAGTAGTACTACACACGTTAAACCCCAAAACTATGGCTGACCCTCAGTGCATGGGTCCATGAGGTCTCAGATATGGCGCTATTTCATTTTCCGCGACAAAGTTTGGCGAACACTGCCAGGTTGCACTGAAGGTCAGCCATGAAATTTACAAAATAATTCAATTTAGCTACTAAAGGTCATGTTGTAAACACAAGAATTACTTTGGCTGATGCTCAATGCACTGAGATAATCGAATACAGAAATATGTCGATTCGAGAAAAATACTGAGTCAGGACCAACTTTAAGATTTTTTGTGGGTCACAAAAATTTTTTTTGTGAAAAAAAAAATATAGGTCTCTTCTAAAATCATTAGAAGAAACCACCATAAAAATTTCGGCAAAATCAAAAATGGTGTGTATAATGACCTGCCTGACTCTTATAAAATATGCCTCTTAATTGTTTACAATTTGTCCCCCTGGCAATAACAATTATTTATCACAAAAATGTCTGTTAGTTTTGTTAAATATGTTTGTTATGTATTTTCATTACTTGTTAAAATATCAAAAATGGCAATAACATTTTATTTTAGCATCGTACTTAATTTTTTTAAGATGGCGCAAAAATATGGTTTAATAAACGTATATTTGTAAATATTTGAAAACATGTTTTTCCACTCTCTAGAAAACTTTGGTAAGATGCTTGCCGATTAGCATCATTTTTCATTTTTTCTCCAATAGCGCCAACCATCACATGATACGGAACTTTTCCCCATTCAGATACACAGACAAGCCTGGTCTCAAATAAGAGTAATGTTAGCATCAATATTTTTTTTAACTCTATAAGAGTTGCAAACATTAATGACATTAAATTCCCCGATTAGCTTTGGGCCCGATTACGGATGTTTCTCCTAGAAAAAAAAAACCTGTAGTAGAAGTCTTTTACATTTGTTTCGAATGACGCTTTGTCACCAAAGTATTAATTAATAATACAAACAACATTAATATTAACATGGGGGCAAAAGTTTGAATTTAAGTGTAAATATTTGGAACCTTCCCCCCCCCCCCCAAAAAAAAATAAAAAATAAAAATAAAAAAATAAAATAAAGTTACAGAAATTAATTTAAATTGCCGTTAAGCCACGCTTTCTGACATAAGCAATTGGCTGCGAACCCGATTACGAAACTTTCGCTTAACTTAATAACATGTATCTAATAGCCCTGAGGGTACTTTCCCTTCCCAGTTATACGGAGCTTGGGGCTTTTTTAAAAAGCTTGACGCAGTTCGAGTTTAAGAAGTTGAGATTTACTGCCAGATGACATAAACTACTATGAAAATAAACCTGATGAATTATTATGCTGGTTTATGTATGTATTTAAAAAGTTGCATCTGATTACTCTTATTAGATAAATTACTCCTGTTTGCATTTAATAACAGATGAACGGCTTCTGTATACTAAATTGTTTAAATATTGAGAAGAGGTGGCGAGAGGTAGAGAGACGTGTAAACAAACGAGTAGACAGACTGGTAGAGAGACGGATAGCGACACAGATAAGCTAACGGGTAGCGAAACGAATAGACAGACGGGTAACGAGACAGGTAAAAAAGAGGGTTGACAGAGGGGTAGCGAGATGGGTAGGGAGACGTGAAGCGAGTCGAGTAGCGAGATCGGTAGACAGGATGTAGTGGGCAAGGTTGCGAGACGGGTAGCGTGGTGGATAGAGAGACGAGTATAGAGATGAGTACAGATACGAGTTGACAGACGGGTAAAGATAGGGGTATATAGACAGACAGGCGTGTCGAGAAACGGGTAGTGAAACGGGAAGCGAGACAGAGAGACGGATAGACAGATGGGTAGCGAGATGGTTAAAGAGTAGGGTAGAAAGACGTATAGTAAGATGGGTATACAGACGAGTAGCTGCTCTCTTCTCGTCTGTATACCCAGACAGATGGGTACAGAGAGAGACACGGCTAGACATACGGGTTGTTAGACGGGTAGACAGACGGTTAGAGAAACAGATAGGCGGGTAGCGTGACCAGTAAAGAAATATACAGACATGTAGTGAGATGTGTAGAGAGAGAGTCAATCGGGTAGAAAGATGGGTAGAAGAAAGGATAGGAAAACAAACAGATTGTAGAGAGAGCAGGCAGAAGAAAAGTCTGGGGTTTGAAGTAGTAAAGGCGCAGGAGGGAGAGCCTCCTAAAAAATAATCAAGAAGTATTATCTTTGAAATATTTTTTTTTCAATTTAAGATTTATTTCAATTTGGAGATTTAATGTAAAATTTATCTTTACAGAAGTCATCGAAAGATTTTTTATGTACTTTAGTAGGAATTTAGGCTACAATTTGGTAATTAGGTTAGTAGAAAAGCATGTTATCAATGAGGTTTGAAGTGTACGAGTTTCTATAAATAGTTATTCAAATAAACAAGGAGGGATATTTTTTAATTCAAATGAAAATATTTGCTACAAAGAAAATGTTGCATCAATGAAATTAAATTTGCGTTAAAATACGCTTGCTAAAATACGCTCTTTGCTGCAAATCCGATTACGAAACTTTAAAAAGCTTGGCGTTTTAAAAAATCCGGCTGTTATTATTATTATTATTATTTTTTATAGTTTTGAGCAATACCAGCTTAAGTAAATGATTAATTAAGTAAATGACATTTGCTTTGCCAAATGTTATAAAAAAATATATATGAAAACATAACAGTATATGAATTTATATATGATATTTTGTAATTATATCATTTAATTTGCTTCTGTTTCATATATCGTATCTTCTTTATATCGTAAGTGTTAACCTCATGTTCTCAGCAATATCACTCAGACTAATCCCTTTGAGGGAAGTCCTAGTGTAAATTTTCATATTTTTTCCGCCCTTTTCAGTTGTTAAGTCCATAGGACCGACTTTACCCGAGGCTGACGAAAAACACAGGCTACCGCGGTGCATTCCACTTATCTTTTTTTTTACAGACCGCTAGAGTGACGTGATGCTCTTTTCGTACACCTGCATTGGTAGATTCGAACATCACGTGACTCCCGCAGTCTGTAAAAAAATATACGCGTAAAGCACCGCGGTAGCCTTTCTTCTTCGTTAGCCTCGGACTTTACCCATATTACGTCATCTGTGGGTAAAGAGAAGAAAAACACCAATAGGCGTGAAGAACATTTTAACACACCTTCCCCTTCGTCCAATAAACAGTCTTTTCCCGAAGAAAATTACCCTCAGAGGTGGGGTTGTGGCCACTCGTGGGTAAGGTACATTCAGAAGTTGTAAACATACAGGGTGTTCATACATCTCGAAACAAACTTTCTGTATAGATAATGTGGTCAAGGCAAACATTTTTTTGAGCAAGAAACATTATCTCAATCCACTTATTTCATCAAAAATACAATACATTCAATCAAAAACACAGGGTATATGTCGCCACAAGCAGGGGCGTAAACCACCCTAGTCGCATAGGGGGGTGTAGACTCAAATTTCCGACTCCAAGAAGGAAAATTTCCGATTACTATGAAAAACAAAATGCCGACTAATATATAATATATATACAGTAGAATCTCGATTATCCGACGTAATTTAGATCAAACCTACATCGGATAATCGAAATTTCCGGATAATCTAGAATTTATCAATAATCATCTAGTTTAATATGTAACATCGTCATCGAACTGTTATTATGACGACTTAAACTGCTAAATAAATATCTAAATTCAAATTATACATGAAAATTCTCCTCCCCCTTTTTAAATTCTGCAGCTGTGAAAATTTCTGCTTGTGAAAAAACAAACAAAAGGGGTTTTGTTCCCTGCGCTTGCTTACAATCAGAGGGTGCAATAACATTCGAATGTTGTGGCATTCGGCAGTATGGCCTCCCAAATTTCAAAATTTGAAGTGTTTTTGCTTAGAACAGGGACGTGTACACAGGGAGTGTGTGTGTGTGTGTGTGGGGGGGGGGGGGGTAGAGGAGTACACTTATACCGGGATCGGAGCTTGCGGTAGCTCAAGCTAATTTAAAAAGAATTCTAAGAAAGAGGAATCAAAATATTTATCTATACTGGTAGTTCGGAAATGACTGTTTGCATACACAAGAAATGTGAAAAAAAATCGCTGAAAAAAAGGTTCAGGAAACCGACATCGGTTTACGGAGAGTTCCGGTTAAACGAGAGTCGGATAATGGAGATTCTACTGTATCTATGATAAAAACTAAGAACGGATATCGTAAATATCCTACGAAATTATTTAAACTTTATAGGAGAAATTCACTAGATAATTATGACTTAGCAGTATCGAGATAGTCAAATAAGTTTTAAAGCACTGATATTGATTCCTTTTGAATTATTAATATATGTCTAAAAATCAGTGGCATGTGTGTCTTGATTCTAATTGGAGAAACTTACTTAACAAATATACCAATACATGTTTAATATTAATCACAAATGAAAACTTGTTTATAAAAGTAATTTTAATATATCCTTTTAAACATTGTGATCATCAGGAAAAGCTTTGAAGAGACGTGAAAGTTCTATCTCTCTATTTTTTAGCAATCAGTTAAATTTTTTTAGCGTTTCTTTCTGAGTAAAATTGAAATCTGTTTGCTTGAGGAATATTTTAAAGACATGAATTTGTCAAAAGTTCGGGATTTCGTAATTTAAGTTTATAGTTCTTTCTAACGACATACTTTAAAGCAGCGTAAAAATTATGTGTCATACCTGTTTTTCCGACTAAACAAAATGTAGCAATAATAATGTATATAAAAAAATCGAATACAATTGGTTAAGGAAAAAGAAAACGAAAGTATTATTTCTGATAGAAGTAAACTTGTATAGATTGTAAAATATCCAGATTATTTCGAGATAAAACTTTAAAGTATTTGATTTTCATCCTGTATCATATAAATTTCTTGAAACACATTTTTAAATCAATCTAAAATTACATAAAAAAGTAAAATCACATTTTTAAATAAAGTAAGTAGAAAATACAAAATTAGTTAGTACAAAAAATAAAACCATAATTATTTTCGGTTAAAGGTAAAATTCGTGTAGAGTGGAAAATATCCAGATTTTGATACGGAAAAGTACTAAATATTTGCAATTCAGTTTTGAAATTTAATAGGATATCGCCTGAATTCCGTGATCTAAATTTAAAGTTAGATACAAAATGGAAGTTTCTTCACTTCAGTCAGTATATCTTAAAATTTCCAGTCTAAACTAAAAGCTTTCCGATTATAAATAAATACAGCTAGATCTCGAAGTCAAAAGGGCACAGAAAAAAATTCGGAATATCAAGGTTTTCGATCAAAATATCAAGGTTTCAAATAATATTAACATTGCTAGAATATGTATATAAATATCTTACTCGTCATATCAAGGTTTTCACAATATTCGACAAATCAAAGTTTTTCTGTATACTTTTATCAGAAAAAGAAAATCCGTAATATTTCCAACTAAGAATAAATTTATATAGGTTTTCTTCGTTCTAAATAGTTTTTCTTATAAAAAAAAAAAAAAAAAAATCCTACTAACAAGGAGACCGCCAAACATGATGCGCACAGATTTTGATGATTTTAAATTAAAGTATGTTGTAAGGGTCATACCCCTAACTATTCAGGTCAAAGGTTTCCTTCAAATGGGCTTTAGTTTTCGAGAAATTTCGGGTTAAAGTTCAGCATGCATTTCAAATACCCATTAGTTCGCAATCTTAAACGAGGTCTTCGTGGCTCTGTGCTAGCGTGCGCGATTTGAGAGCCGGAGATGAGGTTTCTGTCCTCTCATGCGACTTTTACCTTTTTTTAATAAATTTTATATGTTTTTCGCGTTATAAGTTTTATGCAGATTTATGAATTCTGCATCTTTGAACTTTTTGATATTTTCTTAAAAATTCCATTTACATTTTCGAATTTTTCGTGGAAATGTATAGTTTTTGCGCAATTTTTATTCTAATATTTCTGTTGATGAAAATCCAAACTATTTTAAGTCTTGATATCTCGTCTATTTAAAATGATTCTTGTTTACATTTATGTATATTTAATTATTTATTTATCGTATTTATGAAATAATGCATTTTTTTAGCTGCATTTTCTATTTAAAAAAAATTTAAATGATTAAGAAAAAATTAACAAAATAATGTATCCTTTTAATATTTGATTTGTTCTAAATATATTGAAATATGCTAACTGCTGAAATACTAAAATATTTATCATTACCGACATCGACATTTTTAGTTTATTAAATATGGAACTAATTGTGTGATACATATCGCAAAAATATTCTAAACAAATTCCGCATTCAAAATAGCCTTTAAATATATTCTTTACGTAAATTGTTTTAACAATACTGGAAGAATGTATAAATTAGCATATTATATACTCTTTAAATACTTAAATTGTGATAAATATATTTAAAAATGCATTAAATTTGGAAAAGAAATTATCTCAAACGTGGTAATTGTCTTTAAAAATACTTAAATTGTGATAAATATTAAAAAATGCATTAAATTTGGAAAAGAAATTACCGTATATACTCGTGTATAAGTCGAAGAATTTTAGACAAAATTTGGGAGCTGAAAGGGGGGGGGGGGTCGACTTACACGATTAAGTAAAAAAAAAAAAAAAAAAATAGTGGAGTGAAATACCGGAGTCATTTTTTTCGCAGATAATTGGTGAATGTGCAAGTCTTAATTAATCACATATGGGTCTAGGTTGGAGAGACAGATTGACAATGGGATTGATAAAAAAAAGCTCAACAATAATGTCTCTAATTGTTCTGCACTCATTTTCTCTGGGGATAGAATTCCCTTCAATACAGGAGCATTCCTTTCAACATTTTAATCCCTTTTTTAAAAAGAGTTCAACTTGAGAATGCCTGTAGATTTCTCTCCTAAAAGTCCTACAATAGAAAGAAGTACTATATTTTAGCAGTTTAAGAAGTTGTTTACCCTTGTAAATAAGGCTTGAATAGATTTTTCAAAGAATTCTTCCTTTTTAAGTAGCATTAAATAGGTGTGAATAAGGTTTCAAGATAGTTTAAGTTTCTTCAGTTTTACATAATTATACAGTTTTAAAACGTTGAATTTAAAAAAGTGATTAAAAACGTAAAAAAAAGTTTACTAATTTAATGAAAATTTATTATTTTTTTTTTATCCTCGATTACAAATCATTTTTCAACATACTACCAGAAATGTGGTTCGACTTATACACGAAAATTCTATTTTTTCCAAAATTTTGCGTAAGAAGTGGGGCGGGGGGGGGGGGGGGGGGGGGAGGGGGTCGACTTATACACGAGTATATACGGTATTTTAAACGTGGTAATTGTCTGCAAAGGATTAAACGAAATGGATAAAAAGAAAATTTTATTTATTCTGATATTACCGTAAAAGTCATTTCAGACGATTTTTTTTCAGGTATTTTTTATAGCTATTGTAATTTACAAACGATTTTTCATTTCTAGTTGAATTTTTCTGTATGGCATCGACTTGTTAGAATTAAAAAACAAATTAATTGTAATATATTATTTTTTATTTGTGCAAATCAAAAATGATGTTGAGTTTGAACTTTGCAGTTAAATGTATTTAAATAATATATATATATATATATATATATACACACATAACTGGTTAAAATTTGGATATAAGCGTTATTGTTTTAATATTTTATTACTCCTTTCAAGATATGTTGTTGAAATTACCCAATCATAGATACCTTTAGAAGATTTGAAATAAAAAATATTTTGTAAAAATTATAAAAAAGAATACAAAATTTTATTTAAACTAGATGGTACCCGTCAAAACTTGACGGAAAAAATTACAATAGCAATATTAGTAAAATAAGCTTCTTTATTACATAAGTGCTTATGAAACAATCTTTCGAATATTTTATTTAAAAAAGAATTCCCCCAGTGAATTACGTTATTATTTCCGATGCAAACTCCAAACAAACAACCCGTAAACGAAATGGAAATCAGTTTGACATTACCGCCCTATTCCCCACGGCAAGAAAGAAAATTTCCTGAACCTATGAAGTATCATACAAATAGCATATCCCTACGTTCATCTCATATTCAGTCAATAAAAGAACATATTAAATAAGGCACACATTCCCCTCCCCCTGTGATAATGCAACCGAATGAGCTCCAATGCGCATGTGCATTGCTTCTCCCCAAACTCACCGTCGAAATTCGACGTTAAAAAAAGTTTTAAAATGTTTTGATCAAAATTTTTAAAATGTCTTCTTTAATCATTGTTCGTTTTAAATCCATATCTTCTGAAACGCATCTATTGTTTTAAGCTAATCAATTTTTATGTAAAAGATGAAGAATTTTTTTTACAATAATAAATCAATCTGCAGATAAAGGAGATTTTTAATGTTTTCAAGTGTAATTTATTTGTATGGTTTCTTCATTCCTTTACATAATCAGGATGATTATTCCTTTTCCATAATTAAGAGAAATAATCTTCTAAAATAAAAGCGTAAGTCATGTGACTGTCATCAACAGTTCCGGGATGACCGTTTCACTTTTTCATATGCCAGGCGGCCTTTTTTATTCAAGATTATTTTTTCGAATAAAACTTCCATAAAAGTTGCATTTTAAGAAAGATAGTTCAAAATAAATTAATATTTGAGAGATGACTTACGTTCAATTATGTATATATTCTGCAATAACTTCAGTCGAAATTTGTTCACAGTTCAAATTCTCTATTCATAAAAGTAAAAAGAAAAAAGATTGATTCGTCGTGAACATTTAAAATATTAAATCATGGAGGTAATCATTCGCAAAGCAACTTCTCCGCGAATGAATTTTTGGACCGCTGCCTCGCGTCAAAAAAATAATTCTCACCAGTGAGACAATCAAAGTTTACCATACTATACAACTCAAATTCCTTCTGGACCTTTTCTTGACGTAAATTGAACTCATGTAATAATATTTAATGAATCAAATTTTTAGCATTTTTAAAATCGCTAATACAGCTTTTATTTATCGCGTGTACAAATTAGAAACGATACTTTGATTTTGAAATCAAAGTTTTGATTTATGATATTATTTCGTATTTATTTATTTATTTTCTATTTAAATGAAAAGTGTGAAGTACTTCAAATTTATGTAATATAAGCATTTTAGATTAAAGTTAAGTATTTTAAATGAAATGAGTGACAGGTTTATAATTTAAAATTAAATTAATGTAGTATGAATGATGGTGATGGGAACAATATTTGGCGATTTATCATCTGCTCCCGGCTAACAAAAATACCCATAATTAAAAAAGGAAATAAAAATAAATAAATGATAGTTTGATGTAAATAAATATTGATATACATATAAAAAATAATTTATGGAACTAAAAAAAAAAAAAAAAAAAAAGTTAATAAACAACAATTTCCATAAAAAAAATTTCTCCAAATTGGCGGGGGAAAAAAATCCCGCCAACGTGCATATGTGACACCTGTGCCCCAAAAATATGCGAAATGCTACCATGATCGCAAAAGTTCATGATTTGTGTATTAGAATCTTCCGATTTGGAGAAGGATTAAGGGAAAATTAAATTATGAATAAATGTAACATGTTGCAATGTTTACCATACATTTAAGGGAGACCAAACTGGTCGCCAGTGGCGGCTAGTGTAAATAAATATCCAAGATTATTTTTGATTCTGTTTGCATTAATATGTTGTAAATTTTATTGTTAAAAGTTACTGATAAATGATACTTCTGTAAATGGGGCTTTTATTAATTATTTTATTATTATTATTATTATTCTTTTTTTGAGATTTAATGGCAACATTCTTCCGTTTGTTTATTGGGCGCTACAGTTTGGCGAATTATTTGAGGTACTTTTCGGTTAGCAGGGCGCCAATGAAGTATATATATAGTATATACATACATATATACAAATATATATAATGTATATAGTTTTGTTTTTTAGTATTGAATTTATGTGGTTTATAGATTTTGGTTGGCTTTTGTGATAATTCTGCAAGTAATTTTCCATTGGAGTTTGTTATGTGTGTGTGTGTGTATATATATATATATATATATATATATATATAATGTATATAGTTTTGTTTTTTTAGTATTGAATTTATGTGGTTTATAATAGATTTTGGTTGGCTTTTGTGATAATTCTGCAAGTAATTTTCCATTGGAGTTTGTTATGTGTGTATATATATATATAATTAATTTATATAATTTATATAGTTTTGTTTTTTAGTATTGAATTTATGTGGTTTATAGATTTTGGTTGGCTTTTGTGATAATACTGCAAGTAATTTTTTATTGGAGTTTGTTATGTGTGTATATGTGTATATATATATATATATATATATATATATAATGTATATAGTTTTGTTTTTTAGTATTGAATTTATGTGGTTTATAATAGATTTTGGTTGGCTTTTGTGATAATTCTGCAAGTAATTTTCCATTGGAGTTTGTTATGTATATATATATATATATATATATATATATATATATATATATATATATATATATATATATATAATTAATTTATGTAATTTATATAGTTTTGTTTTTTAGTATTGAATTTATGTGGTTTATAGATTTTGGTTGGCTTTTGTGATAATTCTGCAAGTAATTTTCCATTGGAGTTTGTTATGTGTGTGTGTGTATATATATATATATATGATACATTCCTGCCGAAAATTGGCACATTATAGACGATCGCTATTGCCGTCGACTTGAACGTTCTTTCCACCAGACAATCGGAACATCTCAGTCCGAAACCACTAAAATTACCTGATAATCATATCGAGGTAGCCGCAGTCGAGATCGTTGAAATGTAGTCATGACACCCGGACAGGGCATCACTTCGAGTCACTCACCATGAAGACAAATCTCGAAGTATATCACATCGGAAATCGTAGTGATTTTGCAGTCGTAAAAATTGAGCAGAGGCGGTGAAATCCAGAAGAAATTTCCCAAAAACATTAAAAAGAAGACTTAATAACTTAATAGATGAGCAGTGGCTTTATTGTGATCACAGAGATGAAAGCAACTCCACCAACTTTCGCTTCATTAAAACTGAACACATTTGAAGATCTTTAAGAATTAGCAGAGCTTGAAGAACATACTACCGATGCATTAGTGTAGACTCCCCAGTGACGGCAATTAGATGACAACCACTAATTCGTGTAAATTCTGTCTCCGAAGCCAGTGTAACCGTATAAATACTTCAAAATTTGGCCCAAAGGTACAAAACGCGCGAACAAGCTGGTCCACTCGCATCCATGTTCGGAGGGCGCTAGGGGGATAAAGAAGGCGGGGCTTTCTCGCTAATGGATGAAAAAATGAGGCCACGAAGACGTGTCTCTGACGTATGATTAAAACTCTTTAACAGAAGCGGCAAATTAAAAAGGTAAAAAGGCCTTTGGGCGCGAAAACCGCTTGGAATCATGGGATGCCGAATGAATTAAATAGAAATAAAAATGGTATTATAAAAGTTCCAAAAAATAAAAATTAAATGTCTCAAAAAAAGAAATTAGGCAGGTGCGTTTAGAGGCAGTGTTGCAATTTAAGAGAATAAGGTTTTAATAAATACGTGTAGCTTTTAACAGATTAAGATTTTTAGAATGATAAATAACAGAATATTTTGATTAAGTTATGGAATAAAATACAAAATAGATTTAAGAGATATTTTAAAAAGAGAGGGAAAAAAGAATTGAAGAATTTGGAATAATTTAACTAAAGAAATAGGACGAAAATTTTTATTATTACATACATACATATATATATATATATATACACACTTTATTGGTGCCGGCTAACCGAAAAGTACCTAATTTGCATATAGTTTTTTTTTCTTAATCGGACAACGGGAGAATGCACGGAATTTCGACGGGATAATGAATATTTTTTATGGTACCAGAATATTTTTCTGTATTTTATAGTTATATTAAGAAATACATATTTTTATGATTTGCTGAATCACTTAGTTGTTTACTTTTTCATGCATTATATTATTGAAGGTTGTTAGTTCTCTTATTCGTTTAAATATACCCTACTTATGTAAAAATAGCGTGTGTTCTCTGTGGTGTTTCGCATAAACGTTGTAAAATTCAGGTTATTTGATTTTATCCAACTTTGCTGTCATAACAGCTGATGAAGCAGCCATTTTCGGCGATTTTTTTGTTACCTGTAAAATGTTTGTTTTTGTATAGCCCGAACTAAGAAAAAATTGAGTACTTTTCCATTATATGGACACCATTGTCGCCAAGCATATATTTACATGTATGGCATGGTGTCGGTATAACAGAAAAGAACCAAAATTTGCGATCGATCAAATAATTGAATTTCGTTAAACATTAAATTTTCTGGTACTTTTCTATTATCCGGTCGACCACTTTTCATAACAAAAAATTATCGCCAAACTGTAAAATTAAACGACAAAAACACAGTCCGATTTACTTGATGTCAGAAGCATTATACGTGTTTGTTACGTCATCAAGTGGTTTTTAATTCGAGATTTGTGTCTATTTTTCATTATGTTTTACTGATTTATTAGTTATTTCGTTAATTAAAATAACAATTGTATCCTTAAATTCACGTATTTTATTTATTTATTTATTTTGATATTCCAATGGGAACGTTCTCCCGTTTATTTGGCGTTACAGTTTGGCGATAGTTTGTTATGAAAAGTGGTCGACGGGATAATAGAGAAGTACCAATTTTCTTATTTTTAATCTGAGAATGAAACAATCACGGATTTAATTAATTTTGCAATTTGCGGTGCAACCAAAATAATTTTGATTAAATCAGTACAGATATCGCAGACGCACCTGTGTTATTTTTTGCTTTGTATGGCAACCTGGTGTTTTATAAATTTGAATATGTGTGTAAATAAATAAAATAAAATAGGTACTTTTATGTTAGCTGGGCGTCAAGGATAACTCTCCAAATCTTGTTTCAATTGGAATCATTTAAATTGCAACATTTTACGTGAGATTTGTTATTCATATTGATATGTTTACGTTTAGATATTTTATTATGATTATATTCTAGCTAATTAAGTTTTTTTTTTTTTTTTAAAGATTTTATACTACAATGTTAAAATATTACCTAGTTGATATTAGTTAATGTCAAAAGATTGGCGAACCACAGAGTTCAGGGAAAAAACTATGCCCTCAACAGTGGGAGTTGCCGACTTATGACGTCATAAGCAGAAGTAAATGTTTAATTGAAAATTACAGCTAATTAAATTTTCGAACAAACGAATGCACGATAACAAATCTGTGTCCTAATATCTTTCATTAAAAAAAATAATGGTGTAATTTGATGCAGTAGTTTGTTCTAACGGATTGTCGAAAGAAATCGCTTAGCGTTTTAAATATATAGATTTCATAAAGTTTGTCATGCCGGTGACGTCAGGTTTATGGCAACCTTTTTTTTTTTCTCTCGTCTACTGCAGAGTAGGAGAGACGGAGGGAGTTGTTGGCGGGAGGCCAAAGGATTCGGATGTGGGCACGGTATGAAGATAAAATATAGTTGGTAAAAGAACGAATAATAATATTGTAACTGCAGCTACTGGTATGCCTTATATATTTATGTGTGTCCATGTCTGTGTGATGTTTCATCGTGTTCAATAAACTGGTTTATTGCAAATTAGTTGCATTCATCTGAGCCTATAGATATGTAAAGAACAAAAATGGGATATTAATAAAATATCGGTTCTAAATTATAAAAAGCTACGAATGTGAAAGAACCAGAAGTAAAGGGTTTTAAAGGTGTATCACAAAGTTAAATATTATTTTAGAACGGTTATTAAAATATAAAGTGTAAATAATAATAAAAAAAAAATAAACAAAATCTAGACATAAATTAGTTTGGAATTTCGTGAAATATTAATTTCAAAACTGCACAAAAAATGTAAATTATTACGAAAAATGTGAAAATGTAAATGGAATTTATTAGGAAAATATCAAAAAGTTCAAAGATGCAGAATTCATAAATCTGCATAAAACTTATAACGCGAAAAACATAAAATTTATTAAAAAAAAGGTAAAAGTCACATGAGAGGACAGAAACCTCATCTCCGGCTCTCAAATCGCGCGCGCTAGCACAGAGCCACGAAGACCTCGTTCTAGATTGCGAACTAATGGGTATTTGAAATGCATGCTGAACTTTAACCCGAAATTTCTTGAAAACTAAAGCCCATTTGAAGGGAACCTTTGACCTGAATAGTTAGGGGTATGACCCCTGCAACATACTTTAAAATCATCAAAATCTGTGCGCATCATGTTTGGCGGTCTCTTTGTAAGAATAAAATTCTATAGGATTTCTTCGACCTAGCTTGTTTTTCTTATTTAATTAAAAACTACAAAAACATTACTCCAATTCATAAGTTTTTATAGGTTAATAACACTTTTTTTTCCGACTAAACGAACTTTTTTCCGATCAAACGGGAATTTTTTCGACTGATTTTTTCGTTTTTCAAATTAATAAGTTTTTATAGGTTAAAAATTTTTTTTTTCCGACTAAACGAACTTTTTTCCGATCAAACGGGAATTTTTCGTTTTTCCAATGAATAAGTTTTTATACGTTAATACCACTTTTTTCCGACTAAACGAACTTTTTTCCGATCAAACGGGAATTTTTTCGACTGATTTTTTCGTTTTTCAAATTAATAAGTTTTTATAGGTTAATACCATTTTTTCCGACTAAACGTACTTTTTCCGATCGAATGGAAAATTTTCCGACTGACTTTTTCGTGGGGGGGGGGGGGGGGGTTGCACCCCCCCCCCAGGATTTACGCCCCTGCCCACAAGATGAAACTGAATTTTCGGTCACGTCTTTAACAACAATGTAGCTATTTTAGATAGATTTGCATCATATTAATTTTGCTAGTAACAAATATGATATTTGCAAGTGGCTGAATTTTGGCCAGTGACACAGTTATAAGTAGTACTGTCAGCTGCATAAAGGTTCTCTAACTCAGTGTTGTTTAGATATGAATGGTGGCAATTTCCAGTACTTCTCTAGATTCACAGAAATCAAAGTAACTATTTTGAAAATATAGTTACAATCATATATATTATTTCTCCTGTCAACATCCCTTTTTCTCAGAAAATATGAAACGCAGAACGGCGAATGAGATACCATATGAAAGGATTTTGCACAGGCTTCTGACATAGCACACTTAACATTTCGTTAAAACATGTTTTTGATTAAAATTTGCTGAAAATTAAAAATTAAATCGGCATTGTTTTCATGAAAGAAATGAAAGGCTTTCTTCAAATTATTGTTGCCACTGAAATAAAATACCACATTATTAGGATGCTCAGCAATTATTATAAAAAACATCGTACGGGTTTATTTTATATTTATGATTAAAAAGCGAAATTGAAATAGAAATGTTTAGATTTATATTTCTATGTTCCATGTTTTTCCCGAAGCGGATGACGTCATCCTCTAATGCAGTTAAAATACGATTGTTATTTTTTTTTCTCGCGCGTGCATTTTGTAATCTTGGATCAATTTTTACTATAACATTGATGGAATAAATTAGATGATATTCTGGCTTAACTAAAAACTAAATGTTGTTTTCAGATATTTTTATCCTTACTTTTTCTTTAGAAGTTTAAACCTGCATCTAATAACTTACACATTGATAAAAAATGGTACTTCTCTATTATATCCCGTCGACCACTTTTCATAACAAAAAACTATCGCCAAGTAAACGGGAAAACGTTGCCATTGGAATATCAAAATAAATAAAATATAAGAATTTAAGGACACAATTGTTATTTTAATTATTGAAATAACTAATAAATCCGTAAAACATAATGAAAAATACACGCAAATGTCGATGACGTAACAAACATGTATAATGCTTCTGACATCAAGTAAATGGGACTGCATTTTTGGCGTTTAATCTTACAGTTTGACGAAAGTTTTTTGTTATGGAAAGTGGTTAGACTAAAAAATATTAGATTTCAGTGCGAAATCCTCGCACGGGCCGGGCCCTCTGGTATCTTCAATATTATTAAAGTAACAAACGGAAATTCTAATTTGACCTGAAGCGAGATGCATTTTTTTTTTTTTTTTGTGATTGAATAAGTGTGTTGTGATCCTGGTTTCCTGGAAAAAATTGTCTGTCTTGATATCTATTATCACCTGTGAAAGTTTTTTTAAAATTTTGTTTAGAAACATGTTTGCGAAAAGGCAAGAAACAGATTATTTACTAGACAATATTCAGGAACATGCATTTATTTGTACATCATTAATTCCTATGAAGGTCATCATTAATGATTCAAACAGCGAATAAATAACGTAAAAGCATTCCCCTTCATTGAAATAGGATTCTTTTTCTAATTATTTTGAATATCTTTATTAATTGACAGTTAAAAGTAGAAATTGTGGGTTTTTTTTAAAAAAGGTTTAAATATTCGGTTTGGCCGAATATTTCGCTATTCGGCCAAACCGAATAGTTTGATATTCGGCCTAACCGAATAGTTTGATATTCGGCCTAACCGAATATTCGCTAATATGGCCGAATACCGAATAGATACAGAATATTCGGTGCATCCCTAATTCAAATTAATAAGGTGCTGCTGCCGTCTATGGAAAATTAGTGCATATTCTATGATTGAATAAAAGCATTTGATTACTATTATTAGTTAAAGATTAAAACAAATACTGTCTAAACAATGATAACAGATAATAAATAAATACAATTAAATAAAATTATGTTGATAAATTTTCAATTACATTTAAAAAAAATAAATGTATTAATGAAAATTTCTATGTAAAATGATGAAATTAATAATTATTGATTAATGCTTCAGATAGATATTTGTGCCTAGCAATGACATAGCCACAATTAAATACCTTTGCCAGAAATGAAACATCTCGTAAATTTATAATCAAATTTAAATAAAAAATAATTAAGATGGAAAGGATTTAATATTAATTAAATATTGAAATTAATTAGTTACATTTAATGTTTCTACAAACTTTGTTAAAAAATTAAATACACGTGATTTAAGTGGAGAGGGTAGAACAATTAATAAAAATTAATACATGCATTATACTAGCATATTAAGAAAGTATATATTGTATACAAGTTAATATGATATTGTCCACAGTGGGTATTAATCTAAATACAATTAATCGATAACATTAAATATTAATGAATATGAATACATTAAAATGAATTAATGAATATGTAAATATAACTACATTAATTTCCATATAAAAGTATCAAATCATAGTCCATTATAAAATGTGTATTAGCAAATGTAGTTGTAAATCAAAATTCCCCCTTTTATTTTTAAAATAAATTAACCATGCGTATTTTCCAGACAACTCCACCACACCTCCGTAATCTAACATCTACCCATCCATCCGTCCTATAATTTTTTTTAAATTATTTTCTAATTTTTTTTATTTTTTTTTTATGCATGTGTTAATTTGTTTTTTAAGATCATTTAAGTACTAATTATATATTAAAGAATATGATTTTTTTTGGAAAACCATGTTGTAATGCATCATAAATTAGTTTAATATTGTTGTTAATTAGTTGAGAAGAACATAAACTCTTTATTCTATATATATGATTAAGGAGTATATTACGATATACAGAGTTATGAAGACAAGATTTAAAATTAGTAAATGTATTAACTTTAAATTCTTGACGTTTGTCATATAGATCAATTGTTTTGTTTTCTTTAAAAGTAATTTTAAGATCTAAAAAGGCAATAGTATTGTTAGACAGGAGGTTTTCCGTTAATTCTAAATTAGTAGGATTATCTACTGGAAATATAGAAATATTATGATAAGTGGCAATTAAAATTATGTCATCAATATAACAATATAAATGTATATTACTGTTAATAAAAGTACGTTCATAGTGATGTACGTCAGAAAGTATATTGGATGTACATCCACCTTGTGGTATACCGACTTTCTGTAAATATGTTTTATCATGCATTATAAAATTATATATAATGAAATTTGTTAGAGATTTAAAATATTATATATTTCAACTGAGCTCTTTATACCCTTGATTAAAAATTTTGTAAATATACTAAAATTAGAAAAATCATCGGCATTCTGGTGAACAGACTAAATTATAATTTCTCCAACGATTACACAACAATAAAATCTAATATATTAAAGCGAGAAGCAAGTCTTAATTTTTCAGTGCACATTTGACGTTACTGAGTATGCTTCATCTTTTTTTGAACGGTGAATAAAGAAGGAAATAGAATTAAGAAGAATCAAGATCGCTGGGGTAAGAATAGTTCGCCTACTGGCCAGCATTGCTCGCAACCCTGCCACTAGGAGTTACTCCTAAATTCTTTTAATAACCCAACCCTTGTAGAAGTTTTTTGGATTTTTTAATATCCCCCCCCCAAAAAAAAAAAAAAAAAAATGGGGGGGGGGGGGCAATTAAAAAGTTGGGTTAAAGCTGTCTAGAAAAAAAGTTAAAAACAAACTTTTTTCTAAAATTAAAAAATTGTTCTTATAGCATAAATGCATATTTTAGAGTGAGAAGACAATCCTTATTATAAAAACAATTTAAATATGAATTTACTAAATTCATATTAATTCAAATAGTGAACACACTGGAATTTCATATACTGTATTCATATTCTTGTAAGAAAGTTGAAAAGGAAAGACCTGTTTTAACCAGTTCCAGTAGTAATGAGTTTTCACCATTTAGTAAGGTGGAGAGAACAAGACTGTTCATTGGCTGACTGCCTTACGTAAGATACTGATCATTGGTTGAAGGTTGATGATACATTTGTTTTTAAAAGCTGCACATGTTTTCTGTGTTATAATTGAATGAAAGCCATTTTGCTGTTAGATGGAGAACTAGTATTCTGTTAAAGCTTTTTTGCACACTATATATTTATTTGAAATGCCTTCTAACTGAAGAGCAAAATTGGGAAATTTCATTAGTGGCCAGTGGCAGCAGTTTTATAAGTGGCCACTTTCTTACTAGTTCAAAACAGTTAACTTTTGTTAAAATTTCAATTAGCATTAATCTAAAATAGTCCAAATAATGTTAATATAAACATTTCAAGCAGCAAAAGTAGAATCCTTGATGAAATCAGGGCTACACTAGATACCGGGCTGGCTCATTCATTATAAAGACGTCACAAATGGTGGCTGGCCGCGACCAGCGATTGGTACAAAGCGAAACAAAACTAAAGACATACAGTGATTGGAACAAATCGATGGGCGCGTCGCTTTGTACCAATCGCTGGTCACGGCTAAGGCTCCTATATACCGGGCTGACTCACGCCTCCATTTAATTGCCCAAGCGGACGCCTGACTTGGCGTCTTATCGCGTAGATGGCGAGTGAATTTAGTTACTTAATCATATGCAAAAATATAAGAATAAATAGCCAAGATATTTAATAGCGCCATACTAAGGAGACATACATTACAGGTAGACATACATTAAAAAGTAAAAAAGCATGTAATTATGCTTTTGTATAATAAAATATTAAAATTAAAAATTCATTTTCATAAATTAATATTTATTGCTTTGCTTTACATGAATAATTAAGAATGACAATATAAATTTAACTAATTCTAAATTTGATTTAATATGAAAATATATATTCACATGCATTGGACTCTTATATTTTTATTACTTTCAGTATGAAGTTAAGTTGTGATATGATTTGTTATTAATAAAATAGTCTTAAAATGCTGATATTCTAAGGCATAAATTTCGTATGTTAGATATTCAGTTTTTACAATTTAATCGCACGTAAAATAATCCTTATTAAAAAATAATAATGATGATGAATAATGAGAACCTTCCGCGTTTCGAATAATTTCTTGTTTTCTTTTAATGTTATCTCAATCACCCCCCCCTCCCCCCCACATCCCTACAGTTCAAAAATTTCAACCAACCCAGTACGTAAAAGTTTAAAATTTGTAAAACTTATTTTTTTTGTCTACTCATTTATTACTTTATTGCAACAATAAATAACCAATTACTTAAATTCCCCTTTTCGAAATTACCGATCTCACCTCCTCCCCTCTGTTTTTAAATCCAAAGAAACTACTTTCTGACATATTTTTGTTCAAACTCACATAAAATTAGCAAGTCTTCTTAAGATCTTTCAGAAAATACTGTCAAAGTGGACGGTTTGAATCGAATTCCCGACGCGGCAGCGCGAGAAAGGGAGAAGCTTGTCACGTGACAATGATCGCTTATTACTCGATAAGTAATTTATTTGACAAAATTATTAGAAAACGCTATTCGATTCCAAATCACTTCAACAGTCAGTTCTGCCAATTTTATTCCTTTTCGTTTAAAAATGAGTCAGAAAATATGTCAAAAATTTTGCGCTCTTGAGCAGGGAATTTGAAAACCACATTAAACAAAACTCTTTCAATTAAAAATATATAGAAAATTCCATATAGTAAAAACGTCAAATTCACCTTCTTAAACTTGAAAAAATACAATGCAAACACACTGGTAAAAACTTATTTGTTACTATATAGAAACAAGGTATATAGTTTTTCGACTATTTTTATCCTCTGATGATGGCTAATGTTTAGCCAAAAGCGCTTAGGTATTTTGACATCTGATTTTACATCATAAATTGTTTTAATGCTTTAAAACTGTGTTTTTAGCATTTGCACCTATTATAGTAACAAATAAAGTTTTATCAGTGGGTTTGCAATGGGTTTTTTCAAAACTAATTTTAAAAATTTCTGCCTTATTTGTAATTTTACAATAACAGTAAATTACCAATGAATCGTCAAAATTTCCCCTTCCCGCCAAAAACACAATAAAAGATCTGCCCCCCCCCCCCCCCCTCCTCCTTTCTGCAGCTGATGAAATAAAAAATCTTTTTTTTTTTTTTCTTATGTGTTTGTTACTTTTTTCAAACAAGAAATATATAATCATTTCAATTACGCTTCCCCCCCCCCCCCAACCCTACTCTCAACTTTCAGTTTTTTCCTTTTGAAACCCCCCCCCCCCCCCCCCCCGCGCAAAATTCAAAGTATAAAATTTTAAAATTTCGATTAAAGAAAGTGCCTTTCCACACTTTTTAACAGTAAATGAATTTAACTATCTAAATACCCCCCCCCCCCTTTCCAAAAAATAAATAAGGTGGATTTTCTAGACGGGGGTGGGGGGGGGGGGTGAATAAGATTTTTTTTCTCCTCTTTAACAATTAGGCTTTTCTCACCCGTCCTGCAATATACCATATCGGAGTCGAAGAACCGGTTTATTGTATACAAGTGATCTGGTTGGCGCGGAATTTAGCGAAATTCTTCAATCCTGATCTATTCTTCTAGCATTTATAGACAAATTATTCCGCCTTTCTTCATTTATATGGATTTTAAATATTCTAAATCCATTCCTTGACAGATTAGAACAATTTTATGCGAAACAACCGTCCATTTTAAGCAATTTATTCACTCTATAATCGTTTAAACATTTCTCGCCTCATAGGCCGCAATGGGCAACAAACGGTAAGTGGGCATCAAAATGCTTGATGATTCAGCCTGTATTGGAGCCTTAGTCACGGCCAGCCACCATTTATGACGTCATGATAATGAATGAGGCAGCCTGGTATCAAGTGTAGCCCTGACGAAATTCAAAAATTACTCTTTCCTTGTAGGAAAGTGGTCTTAACCCATTAACGCCCAGTGGCATATTTTTAGATCACTAGACTTAGTGGCAAGACAGCGTCATTCACACCAGTAAATATGAAGATAAATATATACCTTCTTTCACGAGACAAATCCCTTGATAAATAATATAAAAAATACCCTTCATTTAAAAGTGGTGGAAAATCTAAAATTTAAAGAAGAAAATAATTTGGGCGTTAATGGGATAAGGTGATGACAGACAATTTTTTAGGGGTGCCAGGGGTTTCAACAGTGTGTGTGTGTGGGGGGGAGGGGGTCTATGGTTCTATGGACTCGTTCACGACGGGGTACGGCTCATTCAACTCGACATCCTTAAAGATTTCAGTTATGTTCCTATAGAACAAATTGCGCCCGCTGGCGGTGGAAGGTGGAACTAACGGATTTTGCAGCTAACTTTGATTCTATGGGTACCATCACGACACGGTTTGGTTCATTAGACTGAACGTAAGCACAACTTACCGATTTTAGTTCCAAGTTTCACCACCAGGGGGCGCTTTCCTATCTCGGGTTCTATGGGCCCCGATTACGACGGGATTTGGCTAAGTCGACTGGATTTCGATTATGTTCGTATAGGTCAGATTACGTCCCCTGGCGACGGAAGGTGGTTTCGTAAATGGGTCCAATCAATCAATTCCTGGCTGATATTTGACGTCATACGAGGCTGTAAATCACCAATACACGCATCGGAATTTTATCTTTTATGACCTTACTCCTTATTTTTATCTCCTTACATAATGTTTCGTTTTAAATTTTTCTTACAAATGTCGTAGAAACCCACTACAAGAGGTTTTCAGTGCTTTTATGTTAGCCGGTCTCAATTCTCGCCAATAGCATTTTTTCTTTTATCGACATTTGCAGATTTTAGTTTTCGCGTGTGCGAATTAGAAACTATACTTATCAGGATGATGAAATAGACCGTTTTGGTTTATAGCATTATTTCTTATTTTTAATGAAATTTGTGTAAAGCTAGTGTTTTAAATGTATTTTAAATTAAATGTGCCAAATGTTTTTATTTTAAATGAAATGAATGCAATAGGAATGATGGCGATGGAAACAATATTTGGCTATATATCACATACACCCTGCTAACATAAGAATAATTAAAAAAATATAAAGGACCGCTCCGAGGACTGTTTATGTCAAAAATATTGCTGAATTGAATGTTATGCTAATATTTCGTAGGTCAAACTAAAATACCGCTACAATGACAGTTATTTACATGAAGACTGATCCTGATTTGAATGTAGGTGTAGTTTGTACCAAGGTAAATTACATAATCCGTTCTACAGACAACTGTCGTAAACTTAAAACAAGAACGAAAAATCATGCGTCAAGCATAGATTATGTAACACTTTCCAACGCTTCCAAAATAATTTTACAAATCATACCGTTTAATAAGCTAAAAGATATCTAAGTAATCCGAATACTTTTATTCAGCCCTGTATAGGATCTATAGATTTGTATATATACTACATTGGATGTTAAATTTTAGTTCAGTTAGGAAACGCGTAGCACAGTTTAAAATTCTCCGTCTGGAGTTAAATAATACGGAAATGTGTTCGCGAACTTTTGTGCTTCCCTGTATAGGCTATACAGAATTTATACACACCACATTATAGACAAAAAGAGAGTTAAAATTAAAATCGCGATCAGTAACTTAAAACGCACTTCCAGGAATTATTGTTAATTTACAGTAGAGAATTCTTTTGTGTGTCCCTGTAAATGAACGATGACTGCTGTACACACACTGTTCTGTAGTAAGCCTCTTGAAATACACCTTAGTGATATATATAAATTTCAATGCGTTTAAAATAGGGAAACATTATTTAAATAAACCGCAGACGATCTTTCTCCATAGACGTAATGTAACAGAATTCTTTTGACTATCCCTGTAAAGTAACTATAAGTGCTATGCACACACTATTCCATATTAAGCTTCTTCTAATGCACCTTAGTGATATATATAAATTTCAATGATTTTAAAATAGTGAAACATTATTTAAATAAACCGTCAATGATTTTTCCCCATACACCGCAATGTAACGGAATTCTTTTGAGTGTCCCTGTAAAAAAACTATAAGTGCTACACACTTCCGTTGAAATAGGGAGCATGCTATAGATAACGACTATAACATAAAAATTGCAGAGCAATCCGAGCCTATTTACGGGAGTTAGAGCACGGACAGACGGCAGACGGCCATACGGCCAGACAAACCGAAGTCAAACACTTTTCAACTAGGTTGGAAAGTGTTAAAAAGGTTAAGTTGATTCTAAGTTTTTAAAGTAGACTTATTCCATAATCAAGTCTACAGAGAATTGGCCTAATTTGGAACAAAGATTTTTGGATAATTTTGCTAATTTTCCTTTATACCAACATAATGCCAAAATGTATGCTAATGCGCCATTTATTTCAACTCTGAACGTGCAAAGAATTTTTATTACAAACAGGGCCAGACATTAGCATTCCATAAATAGAAAGTCGCTTTTTTTAAGAAAATACTATTTAATCGTAAGCATGCAAAACTTTTAAATTACGTCATTGATGCAATTGTAGTATTTATTCAGAAAAGACAACGAGAAATAACTTGCACTTTCATAATTTTAATTATCAATATGCTAATGCTTATATCTTTTCAGGGAAAGTTTTAGTGTATAACATATCGTTCTAGGTTCTACGTTGCTTAGTTGTAGAGTTATGGGGGGAAAAGTTCTACAATCTGGGAGCTCGAATATGAAAGATTAGTCCTTTTAAAAAGTTCTGCTGAATGGATTTTAATATTTTAATGAGACTTGCATTGCTAAGTAGATAATTTTTCAAGAATAGTTTTAATATATTGCATATCGTTCTACGTTTCTTAGTCAAAGAATTATGTGCGGAGGTTATGTAGTCAGGTGAATCAGATTACGAAAGATTAGCGTTTTTAAAGAGTTCTACTGAATAATCAGATAATTTTTAGGGATGGTTTTAGTACATTGTATATAGTTCTATCGCTCTTTACCAAATCCTACTGTAAATGATAAAAGAGTTTATCCTTAACGGCTAAAATTTTGACTGCACATTAGAAAATAAAGCGTAATGGCGTTCGTATCGTTTTCAGTAAGGCGAAAGGTTATTCCAGTTAAAGGTGGATTACTTTAAAATACAAGGTCAAATTCACGGATACATTTCGTTTGGAGAAACCGACCAGTGCAGAGGGCGTAACCTGCTAGTATTTTATATAATATACAAAACATTTTTTAAAGCTTTAGCACAAAAATAAGTATTTAAAATAAATAAAACAACATTCAACCGCAGACCTCCACCTCCCGATGGTTCCTTATTGTGTGTGTATTTTATAATATATATATATATAAGCGCTGTTTAAAATTCCATACTGGTATCAGGAAGTGAAATGCTTTGATGAACTCCACTGACTATTTACCATTAAAAACTACCAACAATCAAAAACGCAACTTTGATGTGAAAGTTGCTAAGTTCTTTTATTCCAACAATATTGCTTTTGATGTAGCAATCAAGCAAATGAATACAACAAACAATGATGAGATCATTGCGTCCTTTATCAGTGCAGACTTAAAGTTATTAGAAGAAGCATCTTTAGAAGTTGATTTAATTTAAAAAAATGAAGCCGTTATTGCTACATACATTTGCACCAGGAAAAACTTGTTTTGTTTAAATACTACAGATTGTGAAAGAAACAAGCTGAATACTGTGCACAGATTGCTGCAGGAGGTTATTGATTACTGTCAGAACAATTTGGGGTTAAAATCTGTGCAGTATGCACAAATAATGAAAACAAAATGGCAAAAATGAGGAAAATTTTTGAAAATACACATGAAAATAGGATAACATATGGATATTCAGCCCATCATACGAATCTAATGGAATTTCTAATGAAATTATATTCAGCCCATCATAGTCTTTTAGTAAATGAAATTTAAAAAAAAAAAAAATATATTGGATATATTATTAATTAAGGTTAAGTTTTTGCGGCTAAAAGAAAAAGGGTTTATTCTCAGCTGGATTTTCTAAAAAATATGCTAAATATGTAAAAATACAGCATGAGAAACGTTCTGAAATTTCAGAAAATATATTACCCGGATTTTGGGAAATGGGCTTGTTTATAAAGAAGTTATCCATATGCAAACGCAGCTGAAATACATAGGAAGAATATTGGATCACATGCAAGCTGAAAACATTTTTCCATGTGATGTCAGAAAAACTAGTGTAGTGTGTTATTAACATACACAGTCGTTTTATGAACAGAGAGACAGTTGAGGGAGTTGCTGAGTCTGTCTGAGGGGGTGTGACAACAACTGTATCAGAGTGCGAATGAGGTATAGAAACTGCGATGGGAGAAAAATCAGAGTCAGAAAATAGCAATCTGTTGAAGGGCCTGGCCTCTCAAAACCAGACGCAACATTTTTCGAAATGAAGGATCCTAAGTTTGCAAGTTTTGCAAGCTTTGGAATGTCATAAATTGATAGGTGTTTCCCCCGGATTATTCAGGTGTCAGTCGTTGAAAGCAATTTTCAGTTTTGCTTTAAAGAGACCAAACACTGCTACGTCCAATGAGTGTAGTTTATGAGGTGTGTGTGTGTGTGTGTGGGGGGGGGGGGATGACAAATAAACTATTCCATTTGCACGACAGTAGTCAATGACTTCAATAGGAATGTGTGACTCATGATTATCACATACCAACAGGATTCGGTTTTCTATTGACGAATTTGTATGTTGTTTGATGTGCCTCAGAACTATTAAGAACAAATTAGAACAAAGGAATAATAATAATAAAGTAATAATAAAGAACAAAGGCAGTCACCCACCCACTCCTGAACGTCTAACTGAAACTTCCCTCTGGAACTCCTGCAATGAAGTGGTCGTTATAATGAACCCTGAGAAAATGAATACTGGAGGATATCGATCTCCAGTAGCAGAAATGAAGGCACCAAATGTAACAAGTTTCCCCCTTTCTGCCTGAAACCACCTGCCCTACTTGCCTTTGGTGTTTTGAAGCTAGAACCTCTGGAGTGTCAAGAGCAGTGGTTATCCCAGTTTCATCAAAATTGAATATTCTGTCTCGAGCGAAATTGTATCTTTTCATGACACTCTCATAATTATTGAAAAACTCCTCAACAGCTTCCTGAGGAAACCTACTCACCTCATAATGCTTGTTTTTTTTTTTTCCCCCTCAAACAAATTTGCATTCCTACTTTGAAAACCGTACATCCAATCTTCCCTTGCCATTGCATTACCATTCCAACTTTCAGGATGCTTACAGCGTAGTTTTTTAGCAAATTCATAAGCCAAGTGCCTCATCTGCTTCAGTGTTAGACCGTGATGCAACTCATTGCATTTAACAAGGTATTCATTTAATTGTTTTTCTTGTTTGGCGGTAAATACCTACTGAGAGGAATACTTAGAACCGTGATATCTCACTCTTTCTTCACCATTTCTTGATTTCATTTTCTCCATAGGGCATATTGATACGCATCAATGTGCCCTAACATAGGCTGTATCAATGTGTCCTAACATAGGCTGTATCAATGCGCCCCAAGCAACCATTTTGAATAATATTAAATCTCAAATCCAACACTTCATAATTTACCTAACAAAACAGAATAAGGAACTGATAAAGAGTAGCTTTACTTACCAGGGAGGGTATTACTGGAACAGCTGTATAATACTACTGCAATTGTATAACTAAATTTACTTTTGACCTACAAAATTAATAAATCACCCGTCTCATTTCATCAAAATACTGAATCACGTCAAGACGTTCTGTGGATAGTTGCGTACACAAGCGCCATATTTTGGAGCTGTTGTGAAACTTCTTGTACTGATCTTGAGAGCAGTAGAGGGGGTGTATCAAGGTGCCCCAGTTCCCCCTATAGTTATTAGAATTAGCTTCATATAAAAAGAAAACCTATTTTGAAATACAGACATTGAAATAATGCATAATTTTTAACCAAAGTACTGCAAGTACAATACTTAATATTGCAATTTATGTAATCTAATTTTATTCTTAATATTGTAATCTAGAACAGTGTTATTCGTGTAATGCAATCTATAATATGGGTCGTTTTCCACATATTTTAATCCAGAATATTTTTTACATACGTAAATGCAAATTTTTAAATATAATAATCCAGAATATATAATGTAATTTGTGCCATAAAATATGTTCATATAAAATTCAATAATATTATATATGTTATATAAAAATTTTATTTCCTTCGCATATCCTTCGCATTTATTTCGCATTATTTCTTTAAATCAATCTAACTTCTGACAGTCATTTCCTTAATTCTTAATAATATTTATTCCTATTTAATGTCCTTTTAAAAGTAATAACACGTATATTAATAATTATCTTATTCCAAATCTTAATCTAAAATTTTAAGTTCATTCGTAGCTTTTATAAACTCCCCAATCTATAAAATTCTGAGAGACGCTTGTGTCATTTCGAATGTTTTTAAAAGCCATTTTTTTAAAAATTCCATGCTTTGCTTCGCGCGCTGGGTATTTTTCACGTCAAAATCAATGCGCAGCTAAGATGGAGGTTCTTTCGTGTTAAATCTCCTCCCTTGCACCTCATTCGCTTAGCTTAAATTCTCCTCTCACTCATTGGATCGTGCGCTCGTTACGTCGTTTTCACTAACTCTACGCGTCGTGAACAAAACTGACTTGCAAGCTTTTAGAAAGCAGATTTTTGTCGTGTTTGGAAGTGCTGACCAAATGGTTATCTGGTGTTTAACTGACTTAGAATTTCATAACAGCTCTTTAAGATCTATTAAATGATGTAGTGAGTCATCGTCAAGCCTGAGGGCTATAAGTTTATACCGGATACTGTGGGAACTGTTACTGGCATCGCCCTTGTTCATTAATAAACGATTTATCTAGAAACTGGCTGCTCCTTATTGTGGTGTCTCATCATTGCCTAACCTCCTCGCCATGATTCTTGATACCGACTGCAATCATTCTACATCTTTAACTTCCATTTTCTCGTGGAATATAAAATCATCTTCGTAATAAGTTCACACACACACATTATATATATATATTATATATATATATATATATATACATACAGGGCGAGTCTAAAATCATGGGGCAAACTTTGAAGGGTGGTAGTGTTCACTATAACAAACAATTATTGTATAGGAATATATGACCGGAAGTAACGCGTTAAGGCACGAACACAAAAAAATACATTAACGGAATCCTAAAATGTTCATTAGCAGGAAACTTAACCAGTGATTCCGTACCGAAAATGTTAATACAGTTGCTGGAAATTGCATCCAATAGCAGTCACACATGCTTGGCAACCACTATGGCGTGAATGACTGACATAGTTGGTGATAGTTGAGGGCAGTAAAGCGGCGCGCCAGTGATCTGCTGCATCAGCAAAAAACTGCATTTACGCTTAAGATTTTGGCTGCGATGGACTAATAGCGAAAAGGCAGACACGCATCTGATGTATATAATGCAGCTAATAGTAACAGCAGAGCTGCGCTACGGCTGTATCAAGAACGATTTCCCAGTAGACCCAAGCCGAACCCCAAAATGTTTGAGAGATTACATCGGCAACTTTGTAAAAATGGTTCATTTAACGCCAGTACTGATGGAAAAAGTCGATCAAGAACTGCACGACAACCACACACTGAAGAAGCCATCTTGGACCATGTGGACGAAACACCCGGCATAAGCAAAAGAGCTGTATAGCATGTCGCCTACATGTCCGTCAAAAAACCGTTTGGAGAGTTTTACACGCAGAAGGTTTACACCCATTCCACATACAGAGAGTCCAAGCTTTGCAGACATGTGATTACACTCTGCGCGTGGCTTTCTGCCAATGGTTCTTTGCAGCAGAGTGAGTTGTTGCCGGCTTTTCCAGCTCATGTGCTAGCCTCCATTTACACACGAAGGCGTTTTCAATGCCCACAATTCTCATGTGTGAGCAAAACAGGAAATCCACAACGCTTCTCTGTGAACGTTTGGGCGGGTACTGTGAATGATTCACTCAGTCATATCTCTTGCCAACTCTGATTCAATGGCCGCTGTTATTGGATTTTCTGGAAGAGGTTTTACCAGAATTGCTGTAAGAAGTTCAGACCGGCGCGGCGTTCTCAATCAAATGTGGTTTCAGCTTCCAGCATGATGATGCGCCAGCACATTTCAGTATGGAAGTCCGCAATTGCCTGGATGATACTTTTAAGGTGCGCTGGATTGGACGTGGTGGGCCAGTCCGATGGCCTCCACGATTGCCAGATTTATAGAGTCTCAATTTTTCCCTATGGGGGCATTTATTTAAAAGCCCTCATTTACGAGACTCCAGTTGATTCCATTAAAGAACTCGAATAGCCTGTGCGGCTGCACGAGTAATAGTAACGCTACCAAGCTTGCATTACTGTCGGTAGCCGCAATATTGAGCATTTATTGTAGACATTGCTGTAAAAAAGACATTTAGCGACGACGTTGTAAATAAACAATGTTTTTCATGTCATGTGCTATTTGTGTTTGTGCCTCAAAACGTCACTTCCGGTTATATATTTCTACACAATAATTGTTTATTATAGTGAGCTCTACCACCCCTCAAAGTTTGTACCATGATTTTAGACTCACCCTGTATATATATATTAGCTTTTCACGAAGATGATTTAATATTTCACGAGAAACTGGCATTTGGTTACAGATGAATTATCGCAGTCGTTATCAAGAATCATGGCGAGGAGGTTAGGCAATGATGAAACACCATAAGAATTTCTCCAATAATGTGCAGCCAATTTCCAGATAAATTGTTTATTAACGAACAGGAGCGATGCCAGTAACAGTTCCCACAGTATCAAGGTGTAATCACATAGCCCTCAGGCTTGACGTTAACTCACTACATTATTGAATAATCTTAAAGTGCTGTTAGAAATTCTATGTCACCGAACACCAGATAACGCTTTGATCAGCAATTCCAAACACGATAAAAATCTGCTGTCCAAATGCTTGCAAGCGAGTTTTGTTAAACGCCGCGTAAAGTTACAGAAGCTACGTCACAAGCCAATGAGTGGGAGACGAACTTAAGCTAAGCGAACGATGAGCGATGGAGAAGATTTAACAAGAAATAATCCCGATCCCAGCTGCGAATTGATTTTGACGTGAAAAATACCCAGCGCGCGAAGCGAAGTATGGAATTAAAAAAACGGCTTTTAAAAACATTCGAAATGACAACAAGAGTCTCTCAGAATATTATAGATTGAGGAGTTGATAAAAGTTACGAATGAACATAAAGTTTTAGATTAAGATTTTGAATAAGATAATTATTAATATACGTGTTATTACTTTAAGGACATTAAATAGGAATAAATATTAAGAATTAAGGAAATAATGACTGTCAGAACTTAAAATAATTTAAAGGATTATTGCGAAATAAAATTTTTATATAACATATATGGGAGATTGAGCTAACCTCCTCATTGTATCGCCTGGATTAAATGCGCAGAGGTACATTATATCTCACCCAGAACTCTGTTAGCGAAGCCTAATAACGTATAGGACGTTTCCATGTGTTTGGGATTTTCTCAGAATATTCCCCAGAATATCGTCATCTTGCTACTTGAAGATTTGGAGACGACGAGGTAAATAGGCAGTGCAAGAAAGAATGTATCATTACATTTCGTGACATTACACATCACTATCTTTGTAGGGGAAATGCTGACGCTGCTTATTTATTGAAAATATACGGACATTTTTTATGACTGCAGAAGAATCAATCGTAAGTTGATGGAACTCTAAATATTTTTGTTGTGCGATCCGGATTAATCAAGAATGTGCAATTTTTATTTATTCAAGTGCTGAATTTAATCAAATTTGCTTTCGATGATTTACTGGAGAGGTTCATTTTAAAAGGGTTCCGCGCTACCCCTTTAACTTTCAACATCTTGGATCTGTCACAAATGTAATAGGTTCAAACGTTCAAAGATGCACCCATACTCGCTATTAAAGTCTTGCCTACTTGTACAGTCATTTTATTTTTATGATTTACCAATATCTTTGGATTTATGAACTTTATCATTTGGAAAAAATAACCCGTGATAAAACAGGAAATTAAGGGAGAAATCGTACTAATACTAAAATTAAAACTTCCATTTGAAAGCTAGAATAGCAATATGAAAATAAAATTATAAATGTAAATTAACTCCGATAAAAATGCACTTTTATATTAAAACTAGTGCTCCCGATGCGATACGTATATCAGTTATACGTTTAACCGATATACGTATATACGTATAATACGTATTTAAGAAATACGTATACCCTAAAATATACGTTTAAACGTATCCATATACGTATAAGCGTATATGGGTTAAACGTATAATTTAAGTATACGAAAAATTCAATTATACGTATATTTTAAATACGTATTTACTTTTAATACCAATGGACCTCATCAGTATTATTACGTCACAAAACAGGGAACAAGCTGGAAATCGGTGGTTTTAGCGAAATAATTTGCATAATATGCTTCATACATATAGGATTTTGTTATTTTTCCCTATAAACGATTATTATAAGCATATAACGGAAGAAAACAATTTTTGAGAATAGACACGTTTCAGATTTATTGTCACTTCTTGTTAAGTAAGTTTATTTTTCTTTTCTAATTTTTTGAAAATTCTTTATTTGTGAGTGCGTGTACTCAAGATTGCGTCCGGGTTCAAATGTTATTCTTTCGAAGGGGCTAACGTTTTCCACTCTGTGTTAATGTGTATAACGCGAGTTCATTTTTTTAATCATGACACTCATGGTATTATACAAGCTGTATGGACATTACGTTTAAGATTTTTTGTTAATTTTGACAAATTTAATTTTTTTGTGTGAAGTACTTATAAATTTTGATTTCTAATAGCCAGACAAATAATCGTCAATACAGATTTTAGAACGCAATCACACATGCATAAAATGACTTGCCTTCTCATTTCTTTTTTAATGTAGGACGTATTTTCAAAATATTTTAACACGGTGACTACCGGGTTAAAATTAACGGAATTTTATTTTATTCAGAAATTCCGAATTACCTGAAAATACTAATAGCAATATTTGCTTTATTTAATGGCAGACATTTCGTGATTACATAAAATAAAAAAAAAACTTCTTTCGAAATTTCCGGTATTAATTCGTAATTTTGGATTAAAAGTGGAATGTCAAATAAGTGACCAAGTGACGACGCCACGTATATACGTCCTCGGTAGCAACCGTGTTAAATAGAGAAAAAAATATTCTTAAATACAATAAAAGTATGAGTGTGAAACTTCCCAGGAAATAGATTGGTTATGTCCTGCGGTCGCATTAAAAAATAATTTTTCGCGCGAAATGTCCACGCCATAAATCTAAAGAAGTTGTGTGTGGAGGTGTTACAGACATGCGAAAATTTGCTTTGGAGCTACCCGCTACCCATAGTAAAACATTTCATAATTAATAGCTTAGATTTAAGGGAGAAAAAAAACTATATATCTCAACTGAAGAAAAAAAAGTTTCGATTTTTAATTTTTTTTTGGAATACCTTTACCGCTTGACAGGTAAATTAGGGACTTTCGTGGATCTTTGAACAAGTAATCACGATGGTCCACGTAAACTACGAGAATGTTGGCCTCAGTTGGTGTTTCTCAATTTCTCTGATCCGCAGACCCGGTAGGTGCCATTTCCCTTTACTTCTGGCATCAAGGTTTTGGTTTTTCTGACGTCACTGGCGGTGCTAAGGTGCATTCTTCCAATGGGAAATAACCTTTTTTTCGATTTAAAATAGTATTTATGCTAAAAAAAAAAAATAGGTTTCTTTGGTCATAGCAGAGCATATTTCTTCAAAATAAAACATTTTTCATTAGGCACAAAGTAAAGTATTTTTTTTTTTTTGTAGGAATAAAGCGATTTAGAGATTTTTTTTCCTTCAGATGAAATAATCGTGTATTTGCTAATATGGGAGTTTGTATTGCTTGTTATCTTTGGTCGATCTTTGAAAGGGACGGGGGTGCAATGTAAACAATTATTTTCATTTCCTTTGACAGCAAGGGCAGTTTTCCTTCACACGAAGCTTTAATTCCTTCTCAGAAAGAGAGATAGATTTCCGGTCACATTTTCTAAATACGTGGTAAATATTTTCCAGCTTTTGTTAGTGCTTTTGGTCTTAGCTCTTTAAAATAATGCATTCTTTGCATTGATTTTGCAGAAAATTCCTAGTACTTATGCTATTGCAACATGTACTAATCGTTTGGATAAAACGCAAAATGTTCTATATCATACATTTTCGAAGAAATCTGATATAAAAAATTGATCGATCATTGCATCCAAAGGAACAGATAATAGCTTTAGAAAAATCATGCATCAAGCACAGATTATGTAACACTTTTCAACTCTTCAAAAATACTTTTATAAAATCTTTACTGTTTAATTAGGTATGATGTCTAAGAGAAAAATTTGTACAAAAGGCATAACACATTTTAAAATGCCATTTCAGGAATTACTAACAATATTGGAAAAAATATCGAATTCTTTTGTGCACCCCTGTATATGATCTATAGATTTGTATATAAACTATGTATACAAATTACTAATAATATTACTATTACTATACATACAGCGGCATAAATTGCTAAAATTTAGTTCAGTTAGGGAGGGTATAGCACAGTTGAAAATTCACCTTCAGCAATTTCCGTTGATAAACGCACATGTATTCGAGTATTTTGTGCTGCCTTGTGGGTGATCCATAGAATTTATACATAACAAGTAAGAGGCAAAAAATTCGTTACATTTAAAAAACAACTAAAATCGCACTTCAAGGAATTATTAATAACTGACAGTACTTTAACCGAATACTTTTGAGTATTTCTGTAAATGAACGATACATTATATGACAGTAAGCGCCTTGTAGTGCACCTCTGTGATCAATTTGAATATGTATAAAATATTGAAACATCTTTAAAATAAGCTGCAAACGATTTTTCCCCATAGAGCGTAATGTAACGAATTCTTTTCAGTGCTGCAATAAAGGTATAAGTGCTATGCATACAATATTCTATAGTAAACCTCTTATAGTGCACATGTTATATATGTCAATTTTAATATGTTTGAAATATTTTAACATCATTACAATAAGCCGCAAACGATTTTCCCCATAGACCGTAAAGTAACGGAATTCTTTTGAATCTCCCTGTAAAATAAGCTGTAAGTGCTACACACTTCATTTTCAATACCGAAGATGGCATAATAAAGCTCAATAAGATATATAAATTGCATAACAATCCGAGTATATTTACGGCAGTTAGAGCACAGACAGACGGCATACAGACAGAAAAACCGAATGTATAAACACTTTTCAACTATGTTGGAAAGCTTAAAAAAGAGATATGCTGCCAAAAAATGAAAAATGTGGAGTCAATCAACTGTGTATGATCAGTATATCAGTATGTGTATGATCAATCAACTCATGTATTTTCATTGCATGATAAAACAGTACGAAAAATTGCAAATAATAGAACATACATCTAAAATACATCTTCAAAATGCACCCTGTAATGAAATAAAATGCTCGAAATGAAAGCATATTCTGAAGGTATACTTGAAGGTACCTTAATATATAAATTATTAAAATATTTATATATAATTTTATCATCATACAGCATTAAAATATAAATTAATATAATCCTTTTGGAAGATATTTTTAAAAGTATATTATTTTGAATTTCAAATTTAATTTTTTTTATATCACATAAATCTTCCAGTTTTAAAAATGCGGCAATTTAAAAAATAAAGTTTCTATTTTTATTTGTATTTTAAATCTCTTTTAGGAATACTGCTGTCTTACTTTTTATTTTATAAAATATATATATATCAATTATTTGATATTTAATCACATCAATTATCTGAATAGAATCTGAAGAAACAGTAAATTTTAAAATTAAGTTTAGAACGCTGAAAATAAATGTAATTTTAAATTTTAAATATTATTAGGAAATAAAATTTTTTGCGTAAACGTTAGAACTCTTTCACGCAATAATTTATCTTCCTTTCTTTCTTTTTTTTTAATTATGTATGTGCATTTATGGTTATCGTGTAGCATTAAAATAATACTTTATATAAATATTTCGGAATTTGTTTATAAAGTATATTACTCCGAATTTCAAATTTTATTTCCATTAAATCAGCTAATTGTATATTTCGGTTTAAAAATACTAAATATTCAGCCATTTACTTATTAAAGTTTTTACATTATTTGTATTTTAAATCTAATTACACAAAACTCAATCTTGTGTATATGTGGTATAAGGTTAAAATCTAAGTTTTTTTTTTAAACTTTTTTATAGGTTTTTATGAAATACATGTCACAATTATAATATTAGAATTATTATGTATTTCAAATAGAATACTGATCAAATATTAAAAATATACTATATTAAAATTATTAACATGATATTAACTGCACTCATATAAACATTAAATTTTCTGCTCTTGTAGGTCTTTAAGATTTTATTTATAAAAATTACTATTTGCTTGTTTTTAAAATGAAAAGGAACTTTTCATACTGAGGTACAAGTAAAATGTAATGATAAAAATAGCAAATTTAAAAATTATGTATCGTAGAATTGAAAAGACATAATAGTTTAAATTTTGGATGTGATGTTTGTCCTATGTATAAAAGATATTTAAAAAAAAATTTAAACTTCTTCACTCGAAAATTTGTATTGATACTTTTCAATTAAAAATAGGGCTTTTCTAAACCAAATCAATTGGAAAACTGAATCGAGCAGGCTAAGACTCCTATAATAGGAGTTCTAGAGCAGAGAGCAGGCTAAGTGACATCAAACAGCAAATCGCTCCCTATTGATTGCAGGGTGAAATGGGGCACAACCTTATGATATAGTAACCTTGCGCAGACTAGCAGGCAGGGTTGCAAAAAAGCCGGCTAAAATTAATAAAAGCCAGGCCAGCGGCTTTTATTGGTTTTAACCGGCTTTTTTTGGCCGAAATTAGCCTTTTTTGGTCAAAATTGGCTTTTATACGTTGAAGCAATTTATTTATAAACTGTAGATTTTTAAGTATTTTTTAACTAATTTAAAAGACATTTTATTGAGTTAGAATTTAATAAATAACTTAATTTCTCAATAATGAAGACATTAATATTGGAATAACACATAGCAGACTGGTGATTTCAGTCAGAATTGTAAATGTGTTACCTAAATTTTAACAAGCCATACTCAGTGCTTAACTATTGCTATATTTTTAAAAGCTTTTTTTATTATTATTAATTTAATTTACACTTTTTTTCAGTTTTACTTCTTTAAATAATTAAATAGGACAACGGTTGTTTAATTACATATTTTATTAATCAACTAATTTTAAAGGCTATTAACCCAATAGTAGAAATAATGCAACATGACAGTGGTCACTGCAGATGTTTGAAGATTAATCTAATAGCTTTAAAAAAAAAAGCAAGATTTTACTTTGTCTCTGGATTACTGTAATTTCTTTGTAATTGAAAATTTTGCTTATTTAATGGATTACTATTATTTCTTGTGGTAGTAGACTAGATAAATTTTGTTTTGCTGCAGATTGATACACACAAATTAGTTACTGTGGCTACTGATATGCAAGTTTTAATATTTCTCATATCTTTAAAATCATACATACAGCAATTTAATAAAAACACCATTTTCCACTGTTAAAAACAGTAATATGAATAACATTTGCTTTTCATTTTAACAAGTTTTATTTATTTATTTTTTTAACTGTTCTCTCTTTTTTTATACACTTACATCTACTAAAATCCCCTCAAATATTATATATTCTTCCTAATTCTTCCTAATCATTCCATAATTTAATCTCATCATATGGATTTATCTGGCATGAGTTTTGCAACTGCTTAGTAGAAAAAAAACTTAAAATATATTTTTATAAGACATTAGAATACTGATTACTAACTAAATATGGATGCTCTCAAGTATTATATATGCTAATTTCATTTATTAAATAGATAAATTATTAAGTTTTAATCCACAACAATTTTAAAAGTAAAAAGCAATATATGTAAGAATTTTTCATTTTTGATGGTGATGTTTTCTTATTGTTTAATTAAATATAATCTTTAAAATGTATAGTATATGTCGAGCATACTATATATTACATAATACAGAATTTTAAAACACCACCTTGCAGTCTAATTTAAAACTATATTCTTTTCAACGAGTATATAAATTTTGTAGGTGGATGAGGCAAGCAGAGTTTGCAGAGTATCGACAAAAGACATTTATTTACAATTAAACGAAGACAAAATATATACAGCTCGTATGCGACTGAGCGCCGACATCTTTCTTAAAGTAACAACTGCTCTAGCTTTCGGAGCATCATCATCGTAACTGTACGCGCATGCGCCATATGTGCGGAGAGGAGAAAATGAACGTTGTATTCCAACAATTCCCCCCTTACAACGTGCATTTTCTTAACAAGGCATTAATTACTCTCCTATTATGCAAATTACAGAGAAACAAAATATAAAGTTACAATTACAAACAGTATATACTTTAAACTTATATGGAAAAAGGGTACAGAATAACTTTGAATGTTTTTAAACACTTAGTCCTATTAAATCACAACATTTCTTATGTTTATAGGCTTTTGTTAAAATGTCAGCTGCCATATTTTCAGTTTCTAGATATTTAACTTCTATTTCTCCATTCTCATATATTTCGCGCACAAAGTGATGACGAATGTCAATATGTTTTGTGCGAGAATGATAAATTGGATTTCTTACTAATTTTTGAGCAGACTGGTTATCGCAGAATATTAAAGTAGGTGCAGACACTATTTCAGGAGAAAGTTCATTTAAGAACCGTCTGAGATGTAAAGTCTCTTTAGCAACCTCTGATAAAGCCATATATTCTGCTTCAGTTGTGGATAATGCAACAGTTCGTTGCTTTCTCGATTCCCAAGATATAGCACCACCAGCATATTTAAAAATGTATCCAGTATAGGACTTTCTATCATTGACATCTGAAGCCCAATCAGCATCAACAAATGCAACTAAGGACTTAGTATCACGTTTAAAAATCAGTCCTTGATCTTGAGTACCTCTTAGATATCTTAAAACTCTTTTTGCAGCTATCCAATGAGGTTTGCCTGGATTGTTGTTGAATTGACTTAGGAAATTCACAGCATGAGTTATATCAGGTCTAGTTGCTACTGATAAATACATAAGAGAACCAATTAGTTGACGATAAGGAATATTATTCATTTCAGACTTTTCTTCTTCAGTTTTGGGACACATATCTTTAGTAAGCTTCACATTGTTATCAAAAGGTGTAGATATTGATTTTGATTCTTGCATATTAAATTTGCTCAGAATATCTTCAATATACTTCTTTTGAGTAATTTTAATACTGTCCCCGTTTTGCATAAATTCTATGCCCAAACAATAGTGTAACAAACCTAAATCTTTCATTTTAAAAGATTTGGATAATTCATCTCTAATATATTCATAATCTTGTTTACATTTAGTAAGAATTATGAGATCATCAACATAAACAATGATAATTGCTTCAATTGGAGATTTAGAAAAATAAACACATTTATCAGCATTTAGTGATTTAAACTTCATTTGTTTTAATTTTTCATCTAATTTATTGAACCATTGTCGACCTGATTGTTTTAATCCGTAGAGGGATTTTTTTAATAAACAAACTTTGTCAACATTAGATTCATATTTAAAACCTTCAGGTAACTCCATGTATACTTCTTCAGTTAAATTACCATTTACATAAGCCATAATAAAATCTAATTGATAAGCTGTAAAACCATTTTGAATACCATAAGCGATCGCAGTTCTGATCGAACTTAATCTGGCTACAGGCGAAAAATTTTCTTCAAAATCAATTCCTGGTTTTTGAGAACACCCCTTTGCAACTATTCTCGCCTTAAACTTTTCGATTGACCCGTCTTGTTTATATTTAGTTTTTAAAACCCATTTACTTCCTATAATTTTCTTATGTTTTGGCCTATCAACTATTTGCCATGCATTTTCTTGCATTAAAGAATTAAATTCTAATTCCATTGCATCTATCCATTCCTGTTTAAAAGGTCCGTTTAAAGCTTCAGAAAATTCCGGACATGGGTCAGAAAATAAATTTTCCATTACAGCTTGAGATTTTTCATCTTTTGGAATTATCATTTTAAATTCTTTTCTGGGTCTACCTCTTTTACCAGTTTTTAATTTTCTCGGCCGCCCGCGCGCTCTTGTAGAGGAAGAAAGGGGGTCGGAAATTTCATCCGATTGCATATCAATATCACTGTCGCCACAGCTGTCTGGTTCATTTTTGACGGGAGGAGAAGATGTTTCTGATTCTTGCGTAATTGTTTTATTTTCATTATTTTGAGAAAAGGGAAAAATTAATTTTATTTCACTGTTTGAAGGTAAATCGTTTTCAAATTCGTTAATAAATCGGACGTCTCGGCTTATAACAATTTTTCTGGAATTCTTATTCCACAGCCTGTACGCTTTTGATTCATTTGAATATCCAACAAAAATATGCTCTTCTGACCTAGGATCAAATTTTCCTTTACTTTGTCTTTTATTTAGTACAAAACATTTTTGCCCAAATATTTTAAAATATGATAAAGTTGGCTTGATGCCAAAAAATACTTCGTAGGGTGTTTTGTTATCGCTTAAACGTCGCAAAGGACAGCGATTACGTATGTATACCGCACAATTAATGGCTTCAGCCCAAAAAGATTGTGGGAGATTGCTTTGTAATAGTAAACACCTCGCCATTTCAGCTAAAGTTCTATTGGCCCTCTCTGATGTACCATTCTGTTGCGGAGTTAGTGGTGAGGAAAACTCTCGTTTTATACCGCTTTCTTCGATATATTTATTAAATTCTTCTCCGAAATATTCTTTACCATTATCCGTACGAAGAATTTTTATTTTCTTTCCTACACGGTTTTCAACTGCTGCTTTGTATTTAACAAATGCATTTTTAACCTCATCTTTGGTTTTAAGAAAACTGACTTCAATGTAACGGGATTTATCGTCAATAAAAGTAACGAAATATCGCGATCCTCCGTGGGATGGAACTCTCATAGGACCACACAAATCTGAATGTATAAGAGTCAATAAATCGTCACTTTTAAAGTTAGATTCTTTAGGAAAAGAACGCACAGTTTGTTTACCTTGAATACAAATTTTACAGTCTTTAAGAGACTCATTATCACTGAAATTTAGATTTCTAACCATATTCTTTGATTTAAGTCTTTTTAAATCAGACTCATTTAAATGACCTAATTTAAGATGCCATTTTAGAAATTCACTTACCTCTGCTATCGCAGCTCTCTCGATGCTTGGGTATACGTAATACAAATCCCCATGACGGACAGCATGTACTAATGTAGAACCATTTGGTTCGATGATTTTAGCAAATCGTTCTTTAAAAATCACTGAACGATTATTGGCTGTTGCTTTAGATGTTGAGAGCAAATTACACTTTAATTCTGGAACACACAGAACGTTCTTGAGTGTGAGATTAGTAATTCCACCCCCGTTAGGTACTGTAATGAAAACTGTTCCTATTCCTGTAATTTTCGCTGTTTGATCAACTGCAAGCTGTATAGTAGAATTCGTACGAGGATGAAACTCTGAAAATAAATTTCTATCTTTACACATGTGAGATGTACATCCACTGTCTAAACACCATGCAGAAGGTTCTTGATATGTGTCATTAAATGCCATACTAGTCGGTTTTTCACAATTAGTGGCTATCATCGATCCTTGATTTCCTTTATTTAAAGATGTAAGCTTTTTATCAGCTATTTTCTTTCTACATTTCGAAGCTTTGTGCCCCATTTTCGAACAATAATTGCACTTGAAATTTTGGTAACACCTTTCCGAGGAAAAATTTTTGTTTGGATTCATTTTCCATTTTTCATTCTTCTTCTGTTCTTGATTATTTCTTTTATTTTCTATATAATATGCGTTTTGTGAATCTTGAGTGGATTTTCCTTTTCTTGCATCCCATTCTTCCAGCATCTTAATTTTCAAAGATTCGGGTTTAGGTAACTCATCTCTGGATTCTATAGCGCATCTAAAATTTTCGAAGTTCTCAGGAACACTATATAGAAGTAGAATTGATAATAAATCATTCGCGATTTCTATTTCCATATTTTTCAGTTTATCAACTATTTCGAAGAAAATATTTAAATGATCAGCCATCGTTTCATTTATGGACATTTTTCTAAACAGAAGTTGTTTTAACAGAGTTGCTTTTTTCGCGGGTCCCCTCGATTCATAAACATCTTTCAGTTTATTCCATACAGCACTTGAAGTCGTACAATGCTTTATATGACACAATTCACTAGGATTTATTGAAAGAATTATATCTGCACGAGCTTTTTGATCAGCTTGGAGCCACTTCTTTTCTTCGGCGGTTCCTTCAGCCGGTTTAATTTCTTTACCAATTACGTAATCCCAATGATCATTTTTGATTAATACAGCTTCGATTTGAAGCTTCCAGCTATCAAAATTATCTTTTCCGAGCTTTTCAATTGTCGTTACATGAGACATAATTATGCAGAGTCTCTCACAGCCAGAAATAATGCAAATGATAAACAGAATGAAGAACAATTCTTACTTTCGATTAGGCTTAAGAGTTCCAAATCCGAATGTTCGAATTAAAAATAATTTCTGCTAATTATAGCGCAGTGAAGTAGCGTCTCTGAGCCCATAACCATTTGTAGGTGGATGAGGCAAGCAGAGTTTGCAGAGTATCGACAAAAGACATTTATTTACAATTAAACGAAGACAAAATATATACAGCTCGTATGCGACTGAGCGCCGACATCTTTCTTAAAGTAACAACTGCTCTAGCTTTCGGAGCATCATCATCGTAACTGTACGCGCATGCGCCATATGTGCGGAGAGGAGAAAATGAACGTTGTATTCCAACAAATTTTTTAGAAGGAAATATTTTTTATTGCATTAAAAATAAATTAATGCAAACTTAATGTGAATTAGCTGTAAACCACTTTTTTTAATAAAAGCCGGCTTTTTTTAAGTGGTTAAAACCAAAAAAAGCCGGTCGGCTTTTTTTGGCCTGGCTAAAAGCCGGCAACCCTGCTAGCAGGAGAAAAGTATCTTTTTTCACATGAACGAAAACCGTTTAAACGTTTATACGTTTAACCGCTGGGGTAAGATCCGTATATACGTTGGACCGTATATAGTGTTTCGTATAATACGTATAACCGACTGTGCCGTATCATATGTATAAAAAATCCGCACCCCGTATAATACGTATTATACGTATACACGTATAAACGTATAATAGGGAGCACTAATTAAAACTAGCCGCCACTGGCGACCAGTTTGGTCTCCCTTAAATGTATGTTAAACATTGCAACATGTTACATTTATTCATAATTTAATTTTTCCTTAATCCTTCGCCAAATCGGATGATTCTAATAGACAAATCATGAACTTTTGCTATCATGGTAGCATTTTGCATATTTTTTGGGCACAGGTGTCACATACGCACGTTGGCGCGATTTTTCCCCCCGCCAATTTGGCGAAAACTTTGTTATGGAAATTGTTGTTTATTTACTTTTATTTTTTTTTAGTTCTATAAATTATTTTTGATATGTATATCAATATTTATTTACATCAAACTATCATTTATTTATTTTTATTTCCTTTTTTAATTATGAGTATTTTTGTTAGCCGGGAGCAGATGATAAATCGCCAAATATTGTTCCCATCACCATCCTTCATACTACATTAATTTTTAATTATAAGCCTGTCACTCATTTCATTTAAAATACTTAACTTTAATCTAAAATGCTTATATTACATTAATTTAAAATACTTCACACTTTTCATTTAAATAGAAAATAAATAAATAAATAAATAAATAAATATCATAAATCAAAACATTTGATTTCAAAATCAAAGTGTCGTTTCTAATTTATACACGCGATAAATAAAAGCTGTTTTAGCGATTTTAAAAATGCTAAAAATCTGATTCATTAAACATTATTACATGAGTTCAATTTACGTCAAGAAAAGGTGAAGTTGAGTTGTATAGCACATAATTATGGTAAACTTTGATTGTCTCACTGGTGAGAATTATTTTTTTGACGCGAGGCAGCGGTCCAAAAATTCATTCGCGGAGAACTTGCTTTGCGAATGATTACCTCCATGATTTAATATTTTAAATGTTCACGACGAATCAATCTTTTTTTTGTTTACTTTCATGAATAGAGAATTTGAACTGTGAACCTAATTTCGACTGAAGTTATTGCAGAATATATACATAATTGAACGTAAGTCATCTCTCAAATATTAATTTATTTTGAACGATCTTTCTTAAAATGTAACTTATGCAGTTTTATTCGAAAAAATAATTTTTAATAAAAATGGCCGCCTGGCATATGAAAAAGTGAAACGGCCATCCCGGAACTGTTGATGACAGTCACATGACTTACGCTTTTATTATATTAAAAATTCATGCATAATATAATGAAAATTTAGTGTAATACAGCCAGTTCAAGGGGTTTTTTTTGGGGGGGGGGGGGGAGGGGGGGTGTAGTCAACTTTCACTGGCATGACACTTAATTTTCTTTATATTATGGTTGAATTTGAACATCACAAAAACATTTTTATCACAGTTAATTGGCATTGTTATATTTAGTTTTTTTTATATATAATATTATGGTAACTTTCAAGTGGAATTTTTAATTTTAGTATTCTCCCCGATTGAGCCTGTTGCCTGTGCAGTGATGAATGAGATATCAAAGAAACAAACTAAAAATTCCATTCGAGAGCTAGCATAATATCCCAACATCTAAATAATAAACCTTAATGCAAATTAACAGATAAAACTGAAATTTGTCATTCATATTCATGTACAATACAGGGAAAAACCAGTATAGTGCTGTCAAGCTCATACTACAGTAAACAAATTGAGTAACTTGAGATATCACTGCACCACACTGAATTTTCACTACATTCTGCATGAATTTAAACTTTTATTGGAGTTCATTTGCCTTATTTATTGCATCTTAGAATTTTACATTAGGCTAACGTTCAAATAAATTTTAGTATTCGCATGATTTCTTCTTTAATTTCCTTGGGCGAGATTTTTTTTTTCCCAAATTGGAAAAAAAATAATTAAAGAGATTGGTAAATCAAAATAAAATATATTAAAACACACGCCTGCATTCAGCATTTTTAGATATACAATTATTATACAGACATACATACATACATTAAATACAATAATCCAACATGGAATGAAAAATTAGCCAGAACCAGGAATCGAACTCTCTCCAACAGGGTTTATGAGTGAGAAATGGCAGACTCTGGAATCGGCCGGAGTGGCTCAGTGCAACATATACAGTGCTCTATATACAGAGCAACAGCCCGGAACGCTGTGGACCCGGGTTCGATTCCTGGCTCTGGCTAATTTTTCACTCCATGCTGGATTATTGTATTTAATGTATGTCTGTATAATAAATGTATATCTTTAAAAATAAAATAGTTAAAGTCTAAGACCTTTTGAATAACATACATGTATTGGCGCATTTTTTAACCTATTAGCGTTACCCAGGAGATACCACGAGGAGGTTGGCTAGATATCTCCCATATACACTTAAAAAATTTTTATTTTATAAATTATATTTAAATTATATGAACTGCAATATTCAGAGTTAAGATTATATTTTCTGGAATACAATATTTCAAATTCCATTTCGATTACATAAAAAATAGTCTGGATTGGAATTTAGAATACATTTAGATTTAATTAATTGGAATATTTCGTATTGCACATACAAACAACACTCTGAATTAAAATTATGCATTACTAGCTGTTACCCGTGACTCCGTTCACCTAACATTAAAAGAAATATAAATGTACTAATCAAGCAAAATATTTCACGCCCAATAATTAAAAACGTCAATAATTAACTAACTCTTTATCACATTTCATAGAAGAAAATACGATATTTCTTTGTTATAGGGGCCTTGACATAAATCAGTTTAAAAAAGGTAAAATTTTGTGCCAAATAACCGCAAAAAGGAAACTGCAACCAATGGAAAAAGGACGGCCAAATGAAATCGTGTAAATCGACGAATTGTGTAAAAAGAAATGTCAATTTTACCTGATAAACCATTTTACTTTGAGAACGACTTTGAGAAACGTTTTAACAGCCATCATTCAAAAATAATTCATTGGAAATAGTATCTTTAAATTCAATTCTTGTGAATAGGGTGGAATAATTCTACACCTAAATGCAAGGAGCTTCAATTGCAAAGCTTTTTGCAGACAAACATTGCATGCAAACGTAACACTTAAATTTCAAAGCTTTTTGCAACCCAAAATTATATGTAAACATGACTTTTGCATGTAATTTTCATTGCAAATTAACATTTATTACGGTTCAAATTAAAATTAATTTGGGTGTAAATGACATGTAAATGTTACTTTTGCATGTAATTTGGGGTTGCAAAAAGCTTTGCAATTGCAAGTGTTACGTTTGCATGTAACAGCAAATTTGCGTCCTTGGTTTAATCTATAGCTGAAACAAATCTTGATTTCTTGACAATATACTGACAGGCGATTTTTGCTCTGCAGAATAAATTGACTCAAAGTTTGAATATGTGGAAATATGTTTTTATTTTTCGGAAATTTTACTGTAATCAAGATTTTTTTTTTTCACCTACCATTCAAATTGAAAATAAAATAATTTTTTTCAGTTTTAATGAGAAAATGGCATAAAAATATATTAATCCGTTTTATTTCTCCTTCTTTATCCACAAAAATGGAGTAATTTAAGTACCATTTTTAGAGAAATTTCGTTAAAATTTACAAAAAAAATTTATTAATATCTCTGAATCTAATTCAAAATTTTAAATTCTCAGACTTTATATGACATCCTCGAATCAATGATAACCGGTGTTAAGTAAATCGCGTTGCAGTAAGAGGAATAGTTGCGAAATACACACAGTCAAATTTTAACTTAATAGACTTGTGTTCAATTTTCTTTTCCTAATAATCTTACTGATGCTTGTATTATTAATCACAGAGTTCAGAGAATAAATAGAGATGAAATGTTCATGTTTGGCGTGATGCTGAAACTGCAACCCTACAGTCGGACCAAACAACTGGCGGCTTGCTTTGAAAACCTCTCACCGTCTAATGAATCCAGTCATTGTTCCACGTGCAGCCTCTCTTCACTCAATAAAGTCAGTCCTTGGGTCTAATGATTTGAGCGATAACCGGCAAGCAGATTTTCGGTTCATCACCTCTCTATTCTTTCACTACTCAGTGATTATTAATGTATGAAATTGATACACGCTCCATTTGAAACATATTTAAAAAATCTCGTTTTATTATGACGTCACTTTGATCCCAGAGAAATCTCTTTTCAATGATATAATTCTTGTTAATTTTCTTTTCCTGGCAATAATGACGTGAATTTTAGCAGAAAACTCACATCTGTTTGTAACTGATATTCAAGCTTATTATTAATCAGTATCAAAAAAATATTTCAGTTATTCATCTTAAATATGACGTCCATTATGTATATACTTTCATTATACACTGACAGACATGCTCTTTGTAATATTACGAATATTTGAAAATACATGTTTTATTTATGACGTCATATTTGTTCAAGCCAAGAAGCAGGGGCGTAAACCACCCTACTTGCATGGGGGGGGTGTAGGCTCGTAAATTTCCGAGTCCAAGAAGGAAAATTTCCGAGTACTATGAAAAACAAAATGCCAACTAATATATATATATTACAAAATTTAAATTTTTTCCGCAATTATTCTATAAAATTTGTCCATTCAATAATATTCGGTATATAACCCAGCTTATTAAAATAATTCTCATTCTTAAAATAGCCTTTTACTATCCATATGTAAAGCCAATTATTCCTAATCCACTTAATAATATTTATTCGAATGTAGTTATTCTAAAAATGACGATAGCTTTTTTAATTTATTCTTTAAATAGAACATCTTTATTTTAATCCATTATTAAAATTCATTAGTATTATTCCCGTGTGGTCAAATTGCTATAACTTCTTTATTTAAATGCTAAAATAACGTATCTCTTAAAATATTCCGCTCAAAAAACCTTATTTCATAAAGTTATCCTATTATTAAATATCAAATGTCTATTAAAATATTTCCGAAAAACTTTAATTCTTTCTTTTTTTTTTTTTTTTCCCCCTTTTATAAAGATTCATTTTCTTTTCTTCTTATTATTTTTATTACGTATTAAATTCGAAGTTTAGCTACAGCCTCAAAAACAGATAAGCTGGTTTGTTGATATGACAGGCATCTGGTACGAGATTATGGAATATTCTGGATGGGCGTAGAAAGTTTTTGCATTTTACAACAAAATAAATCCACCGGAAATATTGATAAAGTTCCAAAAGAGACCTTTTGATTCGATAGAAGTGGGTCACGTGACGTATTCTGTATTATTACGCAAGCTAGTTTAAAAACACGATCATCCTGATTCGGAGAGGATTTTTTTCCGACGATGGTGTTTGCTAAAAGAATCTGGACGGATTCTAGAAAATAATGGAACGTTGTATTTTTTTTCGTTTAGCGTTGGCTAATGAGCATTTTCCCTGAAGAGATGTCTTAAACTGGAAATAAAAGGTTCTTCGACAAAAATATGGACTGACATTTCTTGTTGTTGATGATACCACCCGGCCGCCTGATGCGAACTAAAAGGGAAACCAATAACATCGCTAACCCTATTTATCACGAGCACGACTGCCTTTTTCCCGGATTTGAACTTGGAAACACGACATTAATATATATATATATATATATATATATATATGTGTGTGTGTGTGTGTGTGTGTACAGAAAAAACTCGATTATCCGACGTAAATTAGATCGAACCTAGATCGGATAATTGAAATTTTCGGACAGTCGAGAATTTATCAATAATCATCTAGTTTAATATGTAGCACCGTCATCGAACTGCTATTATGACCATTTAAACTGCTAAATAAATATCTAAATTCAAATTATACAGAAAATTCTACTCCCCCTTTTTAAATTCTGCAGTTGTGAAAAAGATCTGTTTGTGAAAAGATAACAAAAGGGGTTTTGTTCCCTGCGCTTGCTTACAATCAGAGGGTGCAATAACATTCGAATGTTTTGGCATTCCGCAGTATGGCCTACAAAATTTCGAAATGGGAATGTTTTTGTTTAGAACAGGGACGTGTACACAGGGAGTGTGTGTAGGGTATGGGGAGAAGAGTACACTTATACCGGGATCGGAGCTTGCGGTAGCTCAAGCTAATTTCAAAGGAATTAAGAAAGAGTATATTTATCTCTGTTCTGATAGTTCGAAAATGACCGTTTGTATACACAAGGAATGTGAAAATTAAAATAAAAAAGAAAACTGCCCAGTTAAACTGAGGGCATTGAGCTCACAGGCTATTCACACTCATTGTATATTGTACTCTTATTTCAAAGAATTTAGAATTTGAAATATGCCCCACGAAAAATAAAGAAATCAACAATATATTAAGGGGGGGGGGTCATCCCCCCGTTACCCCCCTCATAGTTAACTAATGAACCCCTTAAACTAATCAGGGAAGTCTCTAATTACAATGAATATACATACAAAATATGAAGAAAATCGGATAATTCTGCATGAAAAACTCATTTATCCAAATTAAGGGGGGATTAGCCCCCCTTTTCCCTTTATACTTAACCAATGAACCCCCAAAACTTTTCAGAGAAGCGCATTATCACAATGAACCTATATACAAAATTTGAAGAAAATCGGATAATTCTGCATGAAAAACTCACTTATCTAAATTAGGGGGGTTACCCCCCCTTCCCCCTTTATACTTAACCAATGAACCCCCAAAACTATTGACAGAAGCACATTATCAAAATGAACCTATATACAAAATTTGAAGAAAATGGGATAATTCTGCATGAAAAACCCATTTATCTAAATTAAGGGGGGATTAGCCCCCTTTCCCCCTTTATACTTAACCAATGAACCCCCAAAACTATTCAGAGAAGCGCACTATCACAATGAACCTATATACAAAATTTGAAGAAAATGGGATAATTCTGCATGAAAAACCCATTTATCTAAATTAAGGGGGGATTAGCCCCCTTTCCCCCTTTATACTTAACCAATGAACCCATTAAAACTATTGACAGAAGCACATTATCAAAATGAACCTATATACAAAATTTGAAGAAAATCGGATAATTCTGCATGAAAAACCCATTTATCTAAATTATGGGGGGTTAGCCCCCCCGTTTCCCCCCTTTATGCTTAACCAATGAACCTCCGAAACTAATCGGGGAAGCGCCTTATCACAAGGAACCTATAAACAAAATTTAAAGTAAAACGGTTAGTTCTATCAAGAGTTATCGCGTTACGTACATACATACATATACATACATACACACGTACGTACATACATACAGAACCGGCGGGCACATAAGCTCTCAGGCTTTGATAGCCTGTGAGCTAAAAAAAAAAAAGGCTGAAGAAAAAAGGGTCAGGAAACCGACGTCGGTTTACGGAGAGTTCTGGTTAAACGAGGGTCGGATAATCGAGGTTCTACTGTACAAACACACACATATAATTTTTTTTTTTTTCCCCTTTCTCTCTATTTATTTTTTCTTTTTTCAATATTCTTTAGGTATGAGTAAAATTTGGCCAATTACCATTGAAGCACAAGCTATGGTAATATTATGTTTGCACATGTTAATTATTAGCTATGTGGTATTCTGTATACACAATATCATTAATTATCTCTTTGGAGATTTAAGTAGTATAGAACTTGATATGTTTTTTGAAATTCATAGATATTATAATTATATATATATATATATATATATATATATATATATATATATATATATATATATACACACACACACACATCTCCATAAGTTTAGCATATATGATAAAAACGAAGAAAGGAAATCGTAAATATCTCACGAAACGTTTATTCTTTATAGATGAAATTCACTAGATAATTATGACTTAGTTTATGGAGATAGTCAAATAAGTTTTAAAGCGCTGATGTTGAATCCTTTTGAATTATTAATATATGTCTTTAAAAATCAGCGGTGAAATATGATTAATATGTGTACAAAATTGCGATTTGGAACTCCAAACTGCTTTGTTTGATAGCGATATATCTTGTTTCTAAATGTGTCAAAATTTGATGAAACTGGATTAAAGAGCTGCGGATTCGTTGCCCGTTTTTTACCAATAAAGGGTTTAATGCATTTTACTTTTTTGTGTGTGCATACTTATTCACATTGTGGTATCGTGGTCGCATATATATAATTAAACGTATCCTATCGTATTAAACCAAAATATTTTATTCCTAAAGAACGATTGTAAAAAGATGACAGGATTGTGAAATTTTAGATTAATATTTACAAAACAACTTTTTACAATCTCAGAAACACCAAAAGACGAAGTCCAACTCACTAATACTCAAAATCTAGACTGCCCACACTGGCGAATAAACTCCTTCTCCTCCTCACTGAATAATCTCTATCTTCTTTGATTGACGCTCCCTTCTTTTCTCCCAATACTACTTTCAGAGTACATCGAAATTCATTTCTTTCGATTTGCTATTCATACAAATAACTTCCTGACACATTTTAAACTCATTCAGATGATCTTGTTATAGATAACATTCACACACATTTGACATGGCTGCTATGACCATGGCTGGTATGAAAGTTTTTCATTTTTCTAAAAATGAAATAAGAATTCGTTTCTTCTGGATAATCCACTTTCAATAGGTGTCAATCAAGAAAATATTCACATTATTCTGGAATTATTTTAATCCCATCTGAAAGAATCAAGTTGATGGCCAACTAAAACATCACAGCATAGACTCCAACTCCGCTCCAGATTGAAATTCATAAAGTTCTGAGTTAAGCATAAAAACTCCTGCTACCCGTGAGCGTCTACGACATTAAAAAAAGCCAAAATTTAAAAGATTGACATTTTTCGAATGAACAAAACTCATATCAATTTCTTAGTACTTCAATAAAATTTAATCAAATTTTGTACGTTTAATAACAAGATATGTAATAAAGCAGTTTGGAGTTCCAATCCTCATTTTTCTACACACATTAATCGCAGACATTCACCCCTAATTTTTAGATAAATATATTAATTCAAAAGGAATCAACATCCGACCTTTAAAACTTATTTGACTATCTCAATACGCGAAGTCAATTATCTTGTGAATTTCATCTATAAAATTTAATAATTTCGTAAGATATTTAAGATTTCCTTTCTTCGTTTTTATCATATATGCTAAAATTTTGGACATGAATGTATATACATGTGTCTTGATTCTAATAGAAGAAACTTACTTTACAAATATACCAATACATGTTTAATATTGGTATATTTGTAAACGAATGAAAACGTGTTTATAAAAGTAATTTCAATATATACTTTTAAACATTGTGATCATTGGGAAAAGCTTGGAAGAGGCGTGGAAGTCCTATCTCTCTATTTTTTAGCAATCAGTTAAAACTTTTTAGTGTTTCTTTCTCAGTAAAATGGAAATCTGTTTGCTTGGGGAATATTTTAAAGGCATAAATTTGTCAAAAATACGGGATTTCTTAATTTAAGCTTAAAATTCTTTCTAACGACATACTTTCAAGCAGTGTAAAAAATTGGTGTCATCCTTGTTTTTTCCGACTAAACAAAATGTAGTAATAACAATGTATACAAAAAAAAAAATCGAATACAATTGGTTAAGGAAAAAGAAAACGAACGTATTATTTCTGATAGAAGTAAACTTGTATAGATTGTAAAATATCCAGATTATTTCGAGATAAAACTTTAAAGTATTTGATTTTCATCCTGTATCATATAAATTTCTTGAAACACATTTTTAAATCAATCTAAAATTACGTAAAAAAAAAAAAAAAAAAAAAAGTCACATCTTTTTTAAATAAAATAAAAAGAAAACATAAAATTAGTTAGTAGAAAAAATAAAACCATAATTATTTTCGATTAAAGGTATAAAATTCGTGTAGAGTGGAAAATATCCAGATTTTGATACGGAAAAGTACTAAATATTTGCAATCCAGTTTTGATTTTTCCGAATATAAATAAATAAGTTGTATCTCGATATCTCGAAGTCAAAAGGCAAAGAAAAAATTCGTTAATATGAAGGTTTTCGTTCAAAATATCAAGGTTTCAAATAATATTAACATTGCTGGAATATGTATATAAATACCTTTTTCGTCATATCAAGGTTTTCGAGTTTTCACAATATTCGACAAATCAAAGTTTTTCTGTATAGTTTTATCAGAAAAGGAAAATCCGTAATATTTCCGACTAAGAATAAATTTATATAGGTTTTCTTCGTTCTAAATAGTTTTTTCTTATTTTTCTAATTAAAAATTACAAAAATAAAAATAAATAATCCGACGAAGAATAAAATTCTATAGGTTTTCTTCGATCTAACTGTTTTTCTTATTTAATTAAAAACTACAAAAGCATTACTCCAATTCATAAGTTTTTATAGGGTTTTAATACCATTTTTTTTCGAATTTACATACTTTTTTCCGATCGAATGGGAATTTTTCCGACTGATTTTTTTTTTTGTTTTTCCAATGAATAAGTTTTTATAGGTTAATACCATTTTTCTCCGACTAAACGAACTATTTTCCGACTGATTTTTTCGTTTTTCCCATAAATAAGTTTTTATAGGTTTTAGGCCATTTTTTCCGACTAAACGTACTTTTTTCCGATCTAACGGTAAATTTTCTGACTGACTTTTTCAGGAGGGGTGTTGCAACCCCCCCGTACACCCCCAGGATTTACGCCCCTAGGATCCTTTTCATAGTTCCATGGTTCAAGCGAAATCCTTTTCTTAATAATATAGTTATTGTTAATTATTCTTCCTAATTATAACGCAGTTTTGACAGAAAAAGATCTTTTTAATGTAACCGATATTCATACTTCATGTATAATAAATACTCCATATTGTTTCAAATATCACAAAAAATCTTCTTTTAAATTATTTTCATTTTTCACGTGAAAATCGCTCAATTAAAACTTAATTGTTGAGGAAATTTTTTTTTCGCATTTTTATTTATTGGCAACGATCAAAGCCCTAGCAACGATAAAGTAAAATGGTTAAATTTTATCTAAAAATGTTCATTGATTCTCTATGAAAATAATCAAATTTTGAATTATTAAGAAAAGTATTTGAATAAAATAAACAAAAACCAGTCTATGTTCATTTCCGGGTTATAATTCACCTATATGCAAAGATACAGAGCCATTAATTTCTCCATTTTGACGCTGGCTTCAGCCTAACATTTGCACACAATCGGATTTATAATATTAGGATTTCAATGCGAGTATTTCTAATTATGTTCTTACAAAAAGATTTTATTCTTAAATGTTAAGTCGGTTTTCGTCCCTTGTAATATAATGCAATCCCTACATAGTTATACAGTAAAACCTCCATAACGGACACTCCCGAATAGGTCACTTTTCCAATCTCACTCCCAAAACCTAAATTTTTGTATGTTTAACCTCTGAATAGCGGACCATTTCTGCACTCACGAGATGTCCGTTATTGAGAGGTTTTACTGTATTATATCCTGCCCATCTCTTGGTAAGTTCGAGCTTTTAATTGCCTCTTGCGGAGTGCAAACTTGAAAATAGGGACAGTTGCAACAGTTTTAGGACTTAGGTTTAGTTTATCTTGTTGCGGAGTTGCAAAACATCAAATTAAGATGAAAATGCCAGTTCTTTTAAAAAACGACTTAATTTCATGCCGGATTTTGTTATTTTTCAACAGCTTTTTTTATCAGTGGAAATAAAATAGCTTTATTTTTGTGATGCGCTACATTCTAGGCTGAAAATAAAAGTGCATCATCCTTGTCATAGATTTCCCTTTTATGGATAAAAATGGCCGACACGTCATCCTTATCAGTGGCAGATGTTCAGAGTAGTCATTTTCGACCGTGCGAAGAACGGGTATCTCAGTTCTTGGATTTTAAACAACTTTTTAAAAAATATTAGGAGGAATGTCTCGCCCAGTGTTCCGCGTATACAATAACAGGCTCCATTCAGTCTTCAAATTAGTCGGACTTGCAGCGTGGGACTATCAAGGGCTATCATATAATCATACATTCTAATACGAGTAAATCGTGTGTGTGTGTGTGTGTTGGGGGGATGCAAATGTTATCTTAAAAACAGCTCTAACGATTTTCACCAAATTTTGTATCCTACTGCTTTGGAGCACGAGACAACCATTGGGCAACGTCACATGTTCGAGAGAATGCGATGAGTGGGTCATTTTGGGTCACCATGGGTCAGGGTCAAGCTAATTGTATCTAAAAACGGTTCAAACGATTTTGACTAAATTTTGTATCCTACCATTTTCGGGCACGAGAAGACTATAGGGCTGGGTCACATGTTGGAGTGGGCTTTCTATTAGTGGGTCATTTTGGGGTCAACGCGGGTCATTTTAATTTTACCTAAAAAACGGCTCTAACGATAGATTAAATTTTGTATTTTATGAGTTTCAGGCACGAGAAAACATTGGGCTAGGTCACATGTCCGAGAAAATTCGATTAGCGAGTCATTTTTGGGTCACTGTGGGTCAAGCTAATTTTATCTAAAAAAAGGGCTCCGACTATTTAGACTAAATTTTGCATCCTATGGTTTTCGGGCACGGGAAGACTGTTGGGCTAGGTCACGTGTTCGAGAAAATTTGATTAGTGGATCATTTTGGTCATGGGTCATTATGGGTCAAGCTACTTTTATCTTAAAAACGGCTCAGACGATTTGAACTAAATTTTGTTTCCTATGGTTTTGGGGCACGAGAAAATCATTGGGCTAGGTCACATGCTCGAGAAAATCAGATATTATCACATGACCGGGCAACGCCGATCAGGGTCGCAAATTTACATACAACACACTTGACGCCAATCTCTATAGCAGAAGTCTGCACGAGCTTGGGCCCGTACTCAGCCCGGCAAAATGAAGGCAAATGTTTAAACAGGCCGGGCCGATAAAAAGTTAAACAGGCGAGAAGGACCGATCAAAAAATTAAGCTAGCCAACCCGGCCCGATTTAACAAATTTAAAAAGTATCAAACTACGCTGATAAAATAGGAACAATTTTCAATGGACGTGACTGGGATGAGAATACGTAGACATGTGCTGCACAAACCAATGCTCCAGCTTGACAATATCAAAGTCAAACAGGGCGGGCACGCCTACCCTTCGGCTTAACTCAACTATCCCTGCCCAGCTTGACAATATCAATACAGAAATATAACATACCAGCGTAGAGATCGGCATCCGACAATTACATGTCTGAGGCCGGATTTAATTTTTTCAGCAAGACTCAGGCCAAGTCGGAATCACGATTACATTTTATTCTACACTAGCAAGCTACGCCCGCTACGCTGGTCAATTTCTCTTAACGAGCCTTTAATCAAACAAAATATTGACATTTCATAATTCACTTTTATATTTTAACAGAATAATACGGCTGCTATAATTTGTGACTCAATTTGCCACCATCACTTTTGAAATCGGTTCTCTAGTTCCAGAGATTCCATAGAAATTATAATTTAGAATGTTTTTAGAACGCTTTTCGCTCATTTCACCATTGTAAATTTCGAATTTTTTTTTGTTTTGTTCTTAGAGAGCATTTACATGTTATAAGTAACTACAATGCCAAATTTCAAATTTCTAGCTCCTTTAAGTGTAAAAAAAAAAAAAATTCAATTTTAGAAAGTTTTTTGCTCTTGCACACCACTCTGGGATTAGTGGCACCTACGTAAAATATAGCCTATGTTGGAGCAGGGATTGTCATCAAAAATTTGCCACCATCACTTTTGAAAAGGGTTCGGTAGTTCCAGAAATTCCATAGAAATTGTAATTTAGAATGTTTTTAGAACGTTTTTCGCTCACATCTCAGTTTTAAATTTCGAATTTTTTTAGAATTTGTTCTTAGAGAGCATAAGATTTACATTTTATAAGTAACTACCATGCCAAATTTCATGTTTCAAACACTTTCAGTATAAAAAAATCGAAATTTTAGAACGTTTTTCGCTCATGCACTCCCCTGGGGGTAGTGGCACCGGCATGAAATATAGCCTAATATGTTACAACAGGAACTGTCACCATCAACTTGCCACCATCACTTTTGAAAACAGTTCTGTAGTTCCAGAAATTCCACAGAAGTTTTAATTTAGAATGTTTCTAGAACGCGTTTCGCTCATCACGCCCTTTTAAATTTCAATTTTTTTTAATTTTTTCGTTAGAGAGCATTTACAACTTATAAGTAACTACCATGCCAAAATTCATGTTCCTAGCTCCTTCAATATAAAAGAAAAAATCGAAATTTTAGAACGTTTTTCGCTCTTGTACCCTCCCCCCCCCCCCTGTAGTAGTGGCACCGATATAAAACGTAGCCTATGTTACAGCAGGGACTGTTATCAATTTGCCACCACCACTTTTGAAATTGGTTCTGTAGTTCCAGGGATTCCACAGAAATTGTAATTTAGAATGTTTTTAGAACGCGTTTCGCTCATCTCACCCTTTTAAATTTAATTTTTTTTTTTTTTTTAGAATTTGTTCTTAGAGAGCATTTACATATTATAAATAACTACCACGCCAAAATTTCAAATTTCTAGCTCCTTCAGTATAAAAAAAATCGAAATTTTAGAACGTTTTTCGCTCTTGCACGTCCCTGTGGTAGTGTCATAGACATAAAATATAGCCTATGTTACAGCAGAGAGTGTCACCATCACTTTTGAAAACAGTTCTGTAGTTCCAGAAATTCCATTGAAATTGTAATTTAGAATGTTTTAAACGCTTTTCGCTCATCTCACACCTTTTAAATTTCGAATTTTTTTAGAATTTGTTCTTAGAGAGCATTTACATCTTATAAGTAACTACCATGCCAAATTTCATGTTTCTAACACCTTCAGTATAAAAAAAAAAATCTAATTTTAGAACGTTTTTCGCTCTTGCATCCCCCTGGGGGTAGTGGCACAGGCATAAATTATAGCCTATGTTGGAGCAGGGATTGTCACCATCCATTTGCCACCATCACTTTTGAAATCGCTTCAGTAGTTCCAGAGATTACCCCCTACAAACAAACAAACAATCTTTACTACTTTATAATATTAGTATAGATACTCGGACCTGACCGGAACTGGACTGTTCCCAGGACGTTTCGAGCAAGCAATTTGTTTTATAAAAATAATATTAGCGATTATGAACTTCTCTTAAAGCAATCTTTGGAAATATACTTTAATGAATTACAGAGAAACATTTTCAAATTTCTACTTTTTTTTTACTATACAGCAACTAAAGTTATGATGTCTTTCTTTTATTCTAAACTACATTAATTTCCTTAATGTCTTTATTTTAATGCAATAGCCTACTAAGAGTAAAGGATAATGGAAGTTGCTATTCTGTACCCTATTGCTTGAGAACATGGTAATCTAAAATATACCGTAAAAATTTTCCTGCAGTATTCATTAATAAAATAATCTTTATTTTTTTTTTGCCAAAAGTGTAGAAAATGAAAAGGCGAGAAAATGAAGTGCGTGCAATTAGGTTGGAGTGAAAAAATAAAGTTTACAATTTCGAAATACAATAGCGATTAATTACTATTTGCCTTTTCACTTACTATTTAACAGAAAAAAAAAAATCGGGTCAATCGATTTATTAATGTCTGGATCCCTCTACCAGGCCTTGAAATTACAATGACTATTGTATTTCGAAAGGGTGAAAATTTTTACACGATACGTCGCAATTTTCGTCATTTCAGGGTGTCGTAGAAGGCTCAAGACAATCGATTGACCCAAGTTTATTTTAGAAATTGATTAAGTTTTGTCCCGTTAAACAGGAAGTAAAGCAAATTTTGATGACTATTATATTTCGAAATTATTAACTTTATTTTTACACGATACGTCACAATTTGCTGGCAATTTTCATAATTTCAAGGCAGTAATCGATTGACCTGAAATTTTTGTTAAATAGGAAATGAAAAGGAAAATTTTAATCACAATTTTATTTCGAGATTGTAAGCTTCATATTTTTTTTTTTTTCACTCCACGCTGTGTGCATTCAGATTCCAGTGTCGTAGTTTGCACGTACAAATATTTATTATATACTCTGGACACGCTTACAGAGTCTAAAGAGTCCCCCCCCCCCCTCCTGTAGATTATTTCAGTCTATCCAAGTTGTATTATTGACGATACTAACTCTAATATGAATGCTGTTACAATAAGGTTACCGCTGTAAAGCAAGGATGATGCTGAAATATTAATCTTTCTAGAATAAACTCATTGAAGAAAAAAACAAGAACGAAAAATCATGCATCAAGCATAGATTATGTAACACTTTGCAACGCTTCCAAAATAATTTTTCAAATCCTAGCTGAAATATAACATCTAAGTAAACAATTTGGAAAACGCATAACATATTTAAAAACATAATTTCAGGAATTTCCAACGTATACAATATTCGGAAAATATCCGAATACTTTTATTCAGCCCTGTATAGGATCTATAGATTTGTATATATACTACATAGGATGCTAAATTTTAGTTCAGTTAAGAAACGCGTAGCACAGTTTAAAATTCTCCTTCTGGAGTTTGTCAATAAACGGAAATGTGTTCGCGAACTTTTGTGCTTCCCTGTATATGATCTACAGAATTTATACACACCACGTAATAAACAAAAAGTGAGTTAATTTTAAAATCGCGTTCAATAACTTAAAACGCACTTCCAGGAATTGTTAACAGACAGTAGAGAATTATTTTGTGTGTCCCTGTAAATGAACGATAACTGCTATACACACAATATTCTGCAGTAAGCCTCTTGTAATGCACCTTAGTGATATATATATAAATTTCAACGCGTTTAAAATAGTGAAACATTATTTAAATAAACCGCAGACGATTTTTCTCCATAGACGTAATGTAACGGAATTCTTTTGACTGTCCCTGTAAATTAACTATAAGTGCTATGCACACCCTATTCCATATTAAGCTTCTTGCAATACACCTTAGTGATATATATCAATTACAATGTGTTTGCAATTATGTAACATCATTAAAATAAACCGCAAATGATTTTCCCCCGTAGACCGTAATGTAACGGAATTCTTTTGAGTGTCCCTGTAAAAAAACTAAGTGCTACACACTTCAGTTGAAATAGGGACCGTGCTATAGATAGCGACAATAGCATATAAAAATTGCAAGGCAATCCGAGCCTATTTACGGGAGTTAGAGCACGGACAGACGGTCAGACGGCAGACGGCAGGACAAACCGAAGTCAAACACTTTTCAACCAGGTTGGAAAGTGTTAAAAAAAAAAAAAAAAAGGGGGAGCGGCTCACTCTTATGCTTACTATATTCTTTGTTTGAAAATTCAGATCACGTTTTCCTCTCTAATCTTTCCAAATTATGCAAACTATTAATAACTATTAATAATTTACAAGTTTACTGAAACACCATTTAGAGTTTGATTTCGCAGCGTTACGATTTAAATATTTATTTATAGCTAATGAAAAATTATTAATTGTGCAAAAAAAAAAAAAAAGTGTGCTTTTTTTTTGGGGGGGGGGACACTGTGGGAGGGGGGAGAATTTAGATGACTAGTCAATTTTTGTTGTTATTGCAACTTAAAATAAAGATTGAAAGAATTTAAATTTTGTGCGCTGGAAGTGCAAAGGATAGAAGCAAAAAAATGGGGTAGGTAGATGATCCATATTTACTCAAAGTATTATTTAAAAAAAAATTTAGATGTTTAAGATTTTAAAATTTAATAGAATTGCAAACGGGGAAACAAATCTTGGTTGCTTCGTAGCCGAGTCGTAGCTTTTATGTCACCGAAAATAACCTAGATAAAAAATTTACTAAAGCATCATGGGGCGATTCCTCCGTTACGTGTGTGACAGAGTTTTTTTGCAAATTGAGACAAATTTGGAAGTGAAATTTAGATAACGTTTTACTTTTTTTATTGCTACTACAGTACACATACAGAATCATTTTTGTGGCGACACCTTTAGTCTCAAGTAATAACAAGTTTTTTTTTTTTTTAAATAGTAAAGTCGTCGCGTATGTGACTCAGAAAAACCACGTGTGTGATTTTTCGGAGTCATACACGTAACAACGACTTTACTATTTTTTTTAAAATTGTTATTACTTGAGACTAAAGGTGTCGCTACAAAAATGATTCTGTATGTGTCCTGTAGTAGCAATAAAAAAAGTAAAACGTTGTCTAAATTACACTTCCAAATTTGTCTCAATTTGCAAAAACACTTTAAAAGTCACACGTAACGGTGGAATCGCCCCATGAGTGTTTAAGAAGTGTAGAAAGTTACGGCTGTGCGCAATAGAACTTTTTCTGATGCATAGCTGCCAACTTCTGTTTATTGAATGGCAGCAATTCTGCGATGTCTCAAAAAATTAATATTTAAATTTAAATTAAAAATTCCCAAATGACCTCAAAAATCACACATCTTGCTAAAATTTCTATTGTCATTTTTAGCCTTTATGAAGAGTTTCTTTCTCGAAATTTTCTGTTTTAAATATATTTTAATTATTGGTTTCCGATACCTGTTCAACAAAATTCAGTCATCACTGGCGAGCGGTGTTCGCATTACTTTCAAAATTAATTCATTAACAGAGTTAAAGAAATGAATCCAATATCATTACTATTGTTATTTCAAATTCAATTACCTCATTTGTTATATTTACTGTAATAATCATTTTTTCTAAATCAATTTATATATAAAACTTGTGTTGTTTGACAATCCATGATCCAATAATGTGAGTCATTGGAGGTGGAACACTCCTGACAACCAGAGTTTTTTTTTCCTATTTGTCACCTGTTGATGAAAGAGGGGCAACCCTGTTGATCATCACCCTGTTGATGAAATTTTGTACACAATCATCCTTATAAGTATGTGTAGAATAAATTGCATCCAGTATTGGAGATTCCAATTAACGTTTTGGAAATGTTTGCTAAAATAGCAAAATTAGCCAAATATAAAAATCACCTCTTATTGAGAAATCTTTTTTCTCAGCCTATTCTTTGTACACTCACGCAAAAGAAGCTAAACGAGATGAATAGACCGTTGGAAGTAATTTTTTTTTTCAAATTTTAATGAAGTTTATAAAAATTTAAATATTTAAAGATGTTAATTTGTCCATTTTTCCAATATTGTTAAAACAATTTATGCAAAAGTAATTATTTTAACGAGATATTTTGTTTTGGATATTTTTACGATATGTATTACAAAATTAATTCCATATAAACATTCCATATATTACATATCTAACATTACATTCCAACATATATTCCATTTTTAAACTAAAAATGTAGATGTCTGTGATAAATATTTTTGTATTGCATCGGATAACATATTGCAATATATTTCGAACAAACCCAATATTAAAATGACATTAATATTTTTCTAATCAACTAAATGCTTTTTTAAAATTTGAAAATGCAAGTAAAAAAAAAAAAAATTATTTCAAAAAATGATAAATATCCATAACGATAGTAAGTTTGAAAAAGATGAGATCAAGATATAAATTAGTTTGGATTTTCGTCAACAGTTATATCAAAAATATAAAATTAAAAAATCCCTGACGGCTCGGCCTACAGGCACAGGTAGATTTCGAAGACGCAGACCGCGGGGCGCCTGTTTGTCGGGAATTGCGGAAGAAATGACCTTTTTGCGATGATGCTGCAGTTGGAACCGCCTACTTCGAAACCAAACTTGTTTGCAGGCGGAGCCAGCAAGGATTTTTTTTTTTTTTGCTATAAGAGTTGATCCTATAAAAAACATGCCAATATAAAAGTTTTAGATAATATTAAGAGGATTTATAATAAATTTAAGCGATTTGAAATCTTGGGAATTGACGAAGTTATGAATTTTTTTCTTCAAAAACCTCCCTCCCTCCCCCCTTAAGGCAATTTTTAATTATATCAAAAATCTGTCATACATAAATGTTCGGCCCTTCTCCTAGAAGTAATAATAACTTCAAACGGATTCGATACGTATCATAATTAAGAAATTATGGGTTTTTTTCTGTTTTCACAAAAAGTCCCCCCCCCCCCATGGTTCGATTTTGCCCATTAACGAACTTGACCGAGATTTTATGCCCCTTGATTTTATGTATCAGTTTCGAAAAGAAGCGGGAGTTGGAACCGCCTACTTCGAAAAATAACTTGTTTGCAGGCGGAGCCGGCAGGGATTTTTTTGTTTTTAATTTTTTTTTTGCTATAACGGTTGGTCCTATAAAAAATTTGTCAATATAAAAGTTTTAGATAATATTAAGAGGATTTATAATAAATTTAAGCGGATTTGAAATCTTGGAAATTGACAAAATTATGAATTTTTTTCTTCTAAAACCCACTTCCCTCCCCCCCTTAAGGCAATTTTTAATTATATCAAAAATCTGTCATACATAAGTTTTTGGCCCTGTTCCTAGAAGTAATAATAACTTTAAACGGATTCGATACGTATAATAATAAAGAAATTATGAGGGTTTTTCTGTTTTCACAAAAAGCCCCCTATTTCCCCCCCTTGGTTCGATTTTGCCCATTAACGAACTTGACCGAGATTTTATGACCCTTGATTTTATGTATCAGTTTGGAAGAGATTTATGCAGAATTTTTCCAGTTATTGTGGTCAGAAAAAAGTGACATAGACGCAGAACGTGGGGTGCCTGTTTGTCGGGAATTGCGGAAGAAATGACCTTTTTGCGATGATGCTGCAGTTGGAACCGCCTACTTCGAAACGAAACTTGTTTGCAGGCGGAGCCAGCAAGGATTTTTTTTTTTTTTTTTTTTTTTTTTTTTTTTGCGCTATAAGAGTTGGTCCTATAAAAAACATGTCAATATAAAAGTTTTAGATAATATTAAGAGGATTTATAATATATTTAAGCGGATTTGAAACATTGGGAATTGACGAAGTTATGAATTTTTTTCTTCAAAAACCTCCCTCCCTCCCCCCTTAAGGCAATTTTTAATTATATCAAAAATCTGTCATACATAAGTTTTTGGCACTGTTCCTAGAAGTAATAACTTCAAACGGATTCGATACGTATCATAATTAAGAAATTATGGGTTTTTTTTTCTGTTTTAACAAAAAGCCCCCCCCCCCCTCCCTTTGTTTTATTTTGCCCATTAACGAACTTAACCGAGATTTTATGTCCCTTGATTTTATGTATCAGTTTCGAAAAGATGCGGGAGTTGGAACCGCCTACTTCGAAAAATAACTTGTTTGCAGGCGGAGCCGGCAGGGATTTTTTTTGTTTTTAATTTTTTTTTTGCTATAACGGTTGGTCCTATAAAAAACTTGTCAATAAAAAAGTTTTAGATAATACTAAGAGGATTAATAATAAATTTACGCGGATTTGATATCTTGTGAATTGACGAAGCTATGATTTTTTTCTTCTGAAACCCCCCCTTTTTTCCCCCCTTTGGGGCCATTTTTAATTATATCAAAAATCTGTCATACATAAATTTTCGGCCCTGTTCCTAGAAGTAATAACTTTAAACGGATTCGATACGTATCATAATTAAGAAATTATGTTTTTTTTTCTGTTTTCACGAAAAGCCCCCCCCCCCATCCCCCCCCCCTTGGTTCGATTTTGCCCATTAACAAACTTGACCGAGATTTTATGCCCCTTGATTTTATGTATCAGTTTCGAAAAGATGCGGGAGTTGGAACCGCCTACTTCGAAAAATAACTTGTTTGTAGGCGGAGCCGGCAGGGATTTGTTTTGTTTTAATTTTTTTTTGCTATAACGGTTGGTCCTATAAAAAAAACTTGTGAATATAAAAGTTTTAGATAATACTAAGAGGATTAATAATAAATTTACGCGGATTTGATATCTTGTGAATTGACGAAGCTATGATTTTTTTTCTTCTAACCCCCCCCCCCTTTCCCCCCCCCCCCTTTGGGGCCATTTTTAATTATATCAAAAATCTGTCATACATAAATTTTCGGCCCTTTTCCTAGAAGTAATAATAACTTTATTATTATTCGTATCGAATCAGTTTAAAGAAATTATGAGGGTTTTTCTGTTTTCACAAAAAGCCCCCTATTTCCCCCCCTTGGTTCGATTTTGCCCATTAACGAACTTGACCGAGATTTTATGACCCTTGATTTTATGTATCAGTTTGGAAGAGATTTATGCAGAATTTTTCCAGTTATTGTGGTCAGAAAAAAGTGACATAGATAGATAGATATAAAGTTTTGAACTGGGAAGTTTTGGGTTCTGGGAATCATGATCGGCGTAGATCTGCAAAAATTTTTCAAAATTTCCAACTTAGGTGAGAATAGGTAGTATTTCTTACGAAATCTACCTAAAAGGAAAAATGGCACAGGATAGGACAGAACCCTCGCCCCCGGCACTAAAACGCGAACTCTGAGGCACGGAGACCTTGTTCAGAACGTCAAACTAATGGATATTTGAAACGCATGTTGAACTTTAACCCCAAATTTCTCAAAAACAAAAAGGGCCCATTAAAAGGAAACCTTTGACCTGAATAGTTAGGGTACATGACCCTACAACATTATATATTATAATACGAGCAAATCTGTGTGTGTGGTTATATATGCAAATTTTATCTTTAAAACTGCTCTGACGATTTTGACGAAATTTTGTATCCTACCGTTTTGGGGCAACAGAAAACCATTGGGCTAAGTCACATGTTCGAGAAATTCGATTAGTGGGTCATCATGGGTCAGGGTCAAGCTAATTGTATCTAAAAAACGGCTAACGATTTTGACTAAATTTCGGGCAGGAAAAAATTATTGGGATAGGTCACCCCAGAAAATTCGATTAGTGGGTCATTTTTGGGTCAAGCTAATTTTATCTAAAAAACGGCTGACTATTTAGACTAAATTTTGCATCCGATGGTTTTTGGGCACGAGATGACTGTTGGGCTAGGTCACTTGTTCGAGAAAATTAGATTAGTGGGTCATTATGGGTCAAGCTATTTTTATCTTAAAAACGGTTGAGACGATTTGAACTAAATTGTGTATCCTACGGTTTTTGGGCACGAAAAAATCATTGGGCTAGGTCACATGCTCGAGAAAATCCGATTAGTGGGTCATTTTTGGGTCAAGCTGATTTTATCTAAAAACGGCTCAGACTATTTTGACTAAATTTTATATCCTACAGGTTTCGGGCACGAGAAGACAACTGGACTTGGTCTCATATTCGAGAAAATTTGATTAGGCGGCCATTTTTGTCATGGGTCATGATATTTCAACTCAAAGCCAATTTCGACCGAGTAGAGCTCGGTCTTCCCTGCTTGTACTTTAAGGGAACTCACTGATAAGGGCAGGCACACGTTTGACCTAATCCCCAAAGTCTCACTTAACATATATCACCTCACACCATACACCGCAAGCTTCCTAACGGGCCACGGGCCCTTTAAATCATACCTCCACAAATTTGGTTGTGCAGGATCTAATAGGTGTGAGTGTGGCGAGGTGGGATCTCCTACCCACGCCTACCACGAATGCACACTTACTGCACGCTGGCACATTAAACGTCCAGCCACTCCCCCTAAGGGATGGCTTCAAAATATTCTTTCTAGACCCAAACTCAAACACATCCACCAATACTTAGCACACATCTCCAACCTCACAAGCTAGTCTGTACCCAGAGCAACTCCCATTCCCTCGTATGGCATCGCCCCTTGTCGCGAGTGGAGTTATAGTGTTACTCTGGCGATGCCACAGCGCCCCTTGTCGTGAGAGAGCATGTTTCTGGCGCACAACCCGATAGCTTATCTGCTGTCTGATAACCAGGTGCTTTGCGGCACATCATTCTCAAACCATTTCAAGAACCTCGGCACCTCGCTGCCCCGTGTCGCGAGGGAGATCTGTTCTCCGGCAGCGAGGGATTTGTTCTGTGAATTTCGGGCAATAATGGCCCATTGCGATTCACCCGCCCCCTGTCGCGTTTTCCGGCGAGCTCAGCTCTAGCTGAAATTGTATTTTTTTTTTTTTTTTTTTTTTTTTTAAACCTTAATAAAGGTACCGGGAGGGACACCTATGCTCTACAGACTTGGCCTCCTCGTCTGAGCAGTCCCTCTTAGGCTGTGAATCATCAAAATCTGTGCGCATCATGTTTGGCGGTTCCCTTGTAAGTAAAATTTTCACTGGAAGACAATGGAACTGTGAAACAATATTTTCTGCTTCCTGACTGGTTCGATTAAGATTGTTAATAATAACTCTGATTATAAAATTGCAGCTATGCAAAAAAATAAAAGGGCAATTCCACCGTTACGTGTGTGACTTTTAGAGAGTTTTTTTTCTTGGCAAATTGAGACAAATGCAGAATCCTTTTTGTAGAGTTTTTCCTTTAGTCTAAAGTACTAACATTTATTTTTTTTTTAATAGTAAAGTCGTTACGTGTGTGATTTTTCTGAGTCACACACGTAACAGACTTTACTATACATATGTTATTACTTTAGACTAAAGGAAGGACTGTAAAAAAAGGATTCTGTAATAGCAATAAAAATTCAAATTTGTCGTCTCAATTTGCAAAAACACTAAAAGTCACACGTAACGGTGGAATCGCTGAATTTTTATTATGGAAACCAAAACCTTTGGAGGGTGTCACATTTACCCAATTATCAATCAGCAACAAAGTTAGCACTTTCCTATTACAGTGAACTTTCATTTATTTATGTTGATCACAAGTTACCTTTACCCGAATGATCAAAACAGAGTAGAAGGTTTGCACTTTTTTTTACATTTTCGCTTAAAAATATTAATTTTGATTTCATATTAAAACCAGAGCTGTTCGATTTTTACATCCCTTTGAGTTTGTTTCGATCTTGATAGAGGCATTTAATACGGGGTTGCATTTAACTTTAACACTTTACTTTCATGCAAAACATAATGCAAGAATAATTTAGGTTTGTGACTTGTCATGTTAAAGTTTTGTTGAAATACACTCAAAAGGTGGCTTATAGTGGCATGACTGTTCATTTTTTTGGTGCTGAGTTAGAAAATAAAAAAAGTTTACAAGATTTTCCCTTGCGTTTTATTAAACCAGGGCTGTTCAACAGGTGGCCCCCGCATTCGGCTCAATGCCGTCATGGACGCGGCAATGTTTTAATCAAAGTTGGCTTGATTTTTGCATAACTGAGAAGTTTTTTAAACTTATTTTAAAAATTTGCATTTAACTGAAAAATATACTGATTTAAACCAAACTATACACATATTATATCATGGACGTAGAATTTTCCGAAATTTCGAAGGAGGCCAAATGGCTCTACAGTACAAAAACTTAAATTCTCGTATTAAAAATGCATCGAAATAATTATATAAACAATAAATCAGATTGATTGTTAAAATGAAGAAAATTGTAGGATTCAAGACAATCTAAAAAATTATGGAGAAGGATATTTTAGTACGATTGAAACTAATTGATTTTAATTTTATGGTAGTTTTTAATACGTAAAAAAAAAAAAAAAAAAAAAACCATTAAACTGTCACGAACTTGTTTAATTTTTTCCCCTTATATATTAAACATAATTATTACATAAATATGGATCAATACTACTAATTAGTAGTAGGAAATAATTCAAAACATTGGATGGAATTTTATTCGATAAGAAATATCTTATAAAGCAAAGCTAAATAAAAGGACTATAAATTAAATTTTTATTTATAAAAAAGGACAGGCGAAATTTTACAATATTGACTTTTCAAATTTTCCTTTCAACTCAGTCCAAAATGTCGTTAAAAACTAGAAAATTAGAACACCCATTTTTCATTTTATATTAATAAAGGATTAACATTTAATACTTATTTTACAAATAAATAAAAATAACACTTAAGTCCATAAAACTCTGAACCCCCCCCCCCCCCCCCCCCGAACACTTTCCCATTTTCCACCCATTCACTGGATGATGGAGCAGCATTCGACAGTTAACTTAGCCTTGTATATCATTTAGTAACAAATCTAATTATTATGGAACTTACCCATGTTCTGACAGTCATTTAAAAACTTATTTTTTAAAAAAAGCAACATTTTCTTTGATCTATATTTAAAATTTTTATTGCACTGGAAATATATTTTCTGCATTTTCGCATAATAGCTATAGCATCATTAGTATCATTGTATTAACGGCACCAGAGAGGTGGGGGGGGGGGGGGCTTTCAAATTCAACGCGAAATAAAAATTTTCGCCTCTGTTAAAAAGGCAGAGAGATTCTTAGTTTAAACTAGGATATTCGAATGAATTATTCGGGCATGCGCTAAAGCATAGCCGACAGTTTTTTTAATTAATTACTACCAGAAATTTTGTAAAAAGAAAAAGGTTTTAATTAGAAATTAAAAACAAAGATTAAAAACTATTTTACGAAATTTCTGGTAGCAATGGATTTAAAAAAATACGAAGGTTGGCAACTATGCTTTTGCGCATGCCCGAATGATTCATTCGAATATCCAAAGTTATTCATTCTGCCCATCCCTACTTACTTGACGCATTCCCTTTAGAAAGAAAACAAGAACGAACAATCATGCACCCGACATAGATTACGAAACATTTTCCAACATCCCCACCCCTAGAATGAAATCACCACCCAGTTTATAAGTCAATTTCTATGAACTTTTAAATAGAACAGTTATAAGTAATGAGAGTAGTTTATTGCCTCTGAAAAAGGAAAAATAAAAACGCAGAATAAAAATAATCGTTAATTGGATGCTTTGTGCCATTTTATATGTATTTTGAGCCATAAAAACTAAAAATGTAGCTATTTCACACTTTGCCTTATTCTATACATAGAAATACCAATAATAAATAATAGTAATTTATGTTCCTTCTACGATTCTATACTACCTAACCCGCCCGGCATAGACCGGCCCGAGATAATTACAATCTCAGAGAAAGGCGTTAACCCCCCCCCCCCCCCCCCCCCCTCTTTCCCCCGCAAATATAATGAATAATTTTTGTTCAAGAGAACCACCGTCACCTACATTAACGCGATGATTAAAAAAAGAATTACATTTTTCTGATCGTTAGAACATAACGAAGACGCTACGCTAAAATAGCCGGAAGAGGACACCCCTTCCCGACCTCAATTTCAAATCTATATCTTAATGAGTTACCTAAATTTTTGTTCATTAGTAAAAATTGGTAATTATTTCCTTTCATTTTCGCAAACTAAAAATGGAGGGATCGTCCAGAGAAACAGATCTCTTTGTAGTTCATTTTTTAATGAAAGCCGATCCCTGTCTGAAACTTTCTCAGATCGTTTTCACTGGCGCCGGCTAATTTTTGGCAGTTTTTTGCATAAATTAAAAAAAAATTACCAACCGAATTTTTCAAAAATCATAGTCAGATGCAGAATTTTTTTTACATAGATAGGCTCAGAAATTTTCAAATGGATATCTGAATTAGTTTTCTTAAAATTCGCTCATTAGTAAAATAATTTCGAATTCGTTCATTTCCGCTTGCAAATCCAATGCGCCGGTTCGTTTCTTTCGCCATTTTGATTTAAAAGATTTTTTTTTAGAAGCTAATGTTAATGAGAATCAAATTAATATTTAGGCTAATTATCAAAATATTAAAATTCTGAGGGTCAGGTGCACCAAGAGAGGGTTTGGACTACCTAAATCTAAAAAATTACGCACTTCTAGGCGTGCTAAATTTTACTAGCCATCGCCAACAGACACACACACACAAACAGACAAACACACACACACACACACACAGAGCGAAACTTTATTTTATTAGTATATAGCAGGGGTTCTCAAACTATGGTACGCGTACCAGTACTGGTACGCAGAAGTTAGATACTGATACGTAGAATAAAATACAGAATGCCGCATATTATTATGGAATCAAAACGCTTTATTAACTTGGAAATTTTCGATTGCGATTTAGGATCTGTAAACGATTTTCCTTTTTAGCTCACAGGCCATCAAAGCCCGAGAGCTTATGTGCCCGCCGGTTCTGTATGTACGTACGTAACGCGATAACTCTATAGAACTAACCGTTTTACTTTAAATTTTGTTTGTTCATTGGTTATGGATAAAGGGGGAAAACGGGGGGCTAACCCCCCATAATTTAGATAAATGGGTTTTTCATGCAGAATTATCCCATATTCTTCAAATTTTGTATATAGGTTCATTTTGATAATGTGCTTCTGTCAATAGTTTGTGGGGTTCATTGGTTAAGTATAAAGGGGGAAAGGGGGGATAACCCCCCCCCCCCGTAATTTAGATAAATGAGTTTTTCATGCAGAATTATCAGATTTTCTTCAAACTTTGTATATAGGTTCATTGTGATAATGCGCTTCTCTGAATAGTTTTGGGGGTTCATTGGTTAAGTATAAAGGGGGAAAGGGGGGCTAATCCCCCCTTAATTTAGATAAATGGGTTTTTCATGCAGAATTATCCCATTTTCTTCAAATTTTGTATATATATTCATTGTAATTAGAGACTTCCCCGATTAGTTTAAGGGGTTCATTAGTTAACTATGAGGGGGGTAACGGGGGGATGACCCCCCTTAATATATTGTTGATTTCTTTATTTTTGGAGGGGCATATTTCAAATTCTTTGAAATGTGAGTATAATATACAATTAGTGTGAATAGCCTGTGAGCTCAGTGCCGTCAGTTTAACTGGGCAGTTTTCTTTTTATTTATTTTTTCGTTAGGAGAAATGTTTGTTGTAGCAGACTTGCTGAAATTCGCACACACCGATAATGATATAATCAGTTTTCCAGAATTAAGAAGCATAACTATATGGATAAAAATCGAATTTTTTAATAAAGAGCTAATTTTAAAATTAAGGAATGAAGTATTTTTAATTAGTGTTTTTAAACATCTGAAGACAAAGCTTGAATGGTTGAAAGTAGGAGCAGTTAAAACAAAATAAAATTCCAAGTGTAATTTATAACCCATTCTCCTCTCTGTACTAGAAGAGCTTCTAGGAGGTGTTGAAACAAAAGTTTTACTTCAAACATAATTCATAAATTAATTCATTCTGTTGATAGAAATATTTTTCTTCGCTTGTACAAAATGTGTATAGTTTATTTCTATTTTATGGAAATCAATTTTTAACAGCGTAAAGTTATTTTAATTGGTGAACTGAAATCATACAAAAACTATGGTCATATGCGGTGCGGATTTGAGGCAAAGCATTGTACATATGTATTGAGGTAGTATATACATAAATGTATGAAGAAACTTCCAAGTGTTTTTATTGTCGCATTTAAAAAAGGTATGCGGATAATGGATACAGTTGTGTTGAGCAACAATCAGTTCAATTGAGTTCAATGCGCTAAGCTTTGGGTAAGAAATTCGTTTGCCACTGTATCTCACGAAACAAGTCAACGTATTCAGCTCTCCTGCGATGGATTACTGGAGTCCACATTCAAAAGGAGGAATGTTACAGAATCTCAAGAGTACCCTCGGATATATCCAAAGTCTGCTTGATATCCTTGTGAATGTGCTTTTCTTCTCCTTCGTTATATGAAAAACAGGAATAAACTAAACATCGAATCTGACTTAGGACTAAAGCTACCTAATATTGAGCCAGACATGTGGAACCTGTGATTGATAAAACAAGCCCACCCCTTTCATTAACAATAGAAGGAAATGAGTGCAATCAGCCTACTATATACACTAAATGACATTAGTGCACACTGATTCATAAAGTATTATTGTTTTTTTTTTTCTTATACCAAAAGACTGCATTTTGATACTGTATGTCTTATTAAAATTTAATGATGATACTACTTTTTACTTGGAATGTCAAAGCAGGCAATACCAATTTAGTAATGTAATCATTCATTTTTAAATCCAATAAAACCTGCTTCGACGGAAGTGCAAAAGACCGGAGATACATTTCGTTTTAGACAGGTTCCTTTTTACAGGTTTTTCTAGATTATCTTTACGTTTGTTACCTGGTGGTACGCTTAAGTATGAACTTCGATTGAGTGGTACGTCGGTCTAAAAGTTTGGGAACCCCTGGTATATAGACTAATGCATATATTAAGCGATTTTCTTTAAAGTATTAAAAACTTTTTCGAAGATACTTTTTTTTTCTTCAACTAATCGTTGTCAGAATGTATCGAGTACCTGCACTAAACAACGTGTAGCATTTTCATTAGATGGTAAGCACTCTTTCACGATTACATTTTCTTACATATACACGTCCATTTCATTATGGAACTTTCGAAAGAGTCCAATTTCGATACTTTCGACGATTATGCCAAAATCATTGCAAACCTTCTACATGCATCCTATATACATAGGGTTATTCTAAATGGACCCATTTTCAAAATATTGTACAAATCCAAAATGAACCATCTTTAGACCAATGAAAAGAGGAAGTTTCAAAGTTTTTTTTGTTAAGACATTATAAATGTTCAATGTGTCCACCGCTTGCGAACTCAAGAACGCAGAAAACCTTGTGCTCACACAGTAGCCATCTCACTCACAACTGACAGTGAAACGAAATCGCACGGCCTCTACCGGCTGCTTATGGAACCATCACCGCTTTGAAAGCCGTGCACTCAGTGACAGCAGATACGCTTTCTCGTGTGAGGGACGAGTTTGGCTATCGCGTAGATGTTGGCCGTGCAGCAAACGGTGGACACATTGAACATTTATAATGTCTTAACCAAAAAAAAAAAAAAAAAAAAAAAAAAACTTTGAAACTTCCTCTTTTCATGGGTATAAAGATTGTTCATTTTGGATTTGTACTTTAATAAATACAATTTTTGAAAATGGGTCCATCATTTAGAATAATCCTGTATATATATATATATATAACCATAAATGAAACATTATCATAACACCAACTTAAACAATGAAATAATTAGTTGACAATGAAAGATTCCCCAACACACTTAATATGGAATCAAAAACAATGAAAGAATAAGAAATTAAATAAAAATTGAATAAATGGAATTAAATGAATTAATTGAAATGAAATTTGTGGAATTTAGACAGAATTATCAAGTCCCAATTGCCTAAATACCACAAATAAAATGAAATGAGATGTTTCATCATCATATTAGCTATACATTGCTAAAAAATATGATATTGGGACTACATCTCAAATACAATGAATCAAATATTATATATATATATATATATATATATATATATATATATATATATATATATATATATATATATATATATATATATATATTATGCAGGGGCCGCGCTTGTCATTCGCCTATGCGCCAAATACGAATACATCATGAAATTGGCGAATCAAAAATTATGGCGAAAAGACTGGCGAATAATTTATCGTGAGCTTTTCGTTCTTGTAATCATGTTTTGAAACGCGGATGATTTTTTTAAAAAGTTTGTAGTGAAAAATATGTATGCTATGCTCACAAAAGTAACAATAATAAAAAGGTACTAAGTTCAAATTTAATCAACAGTTTTTTTGGGTTTTTTTTTTTTTTTTTTTAGTTCGCGACAGTTTAATTTTAATGTTTACTTTAAGGCAGAACTACCAACTCTTCCGATTTTTGGACACTACTAAAATGTAATAGAAATTTTTGCCTTTTTTAACCACAGCATTTCGACGATTAAATAAGGCAAAAATTTCTATTAAATTTCAGAGGTATCCAAAAATTGGAACAGTTGGCAGCCATGCTTTAAGGTAATACTTTTATTTTTGGATGTAGTATAACTAAAAGAAATTAAAAAAGAAAAAAATGGGCACAATTTTTGGACACACTGTAAATGTAATGCAGTGAGAAAATGCTTTTTTATCCATTCAATAAAGTCGGGGCTGAAAGAGTTAATGATAAAAAATATTTTATTTACTTTCGGCTAATTATAGATAAATTTGGCTAAAAATATTTTAATTTGGCTAATTTATTGGCTAACATTTTAAAAATCTTAGCGCGGGCCCTGCTTATGTCATACCTACATGTCTTATACTCATGTCACATATACATCCTATGCGTCCTATGACTGTAACTAAGTCATATAAGTCACGAAATGTTATATATCCTATATGTCATCTGTGCTTCCTAATTTGGCGATTAATCTGGGTCGCTTGGCGATTTATCTTTGGAGTCCGATATAACACGAAAGTGTCCAAATGACTGCTGATTATAAATATTTTCAGACTTAGCATAAATTAGAAACTAAAAACATACTGTAGCTAACACGAAAACTTAATAAAATACTAAATCAAAATGTCTTTTCTTTAACTATATTACAAAAGGCAAGATTAACTAATTGAAAAGAGAAACAATTTGCTTCTTGCATTCATGTTTCAAAATATAGGATTCAATATCAAGTGTTAATATCAAGTGTTTTATACAACAAAATTTTTAATTGAACCTTTTGAACCTAAATGTAAACTTCTGTGTTTTTACATTCTCTAATCTGTTGTTCAGTTTAAACCAGTGTTTCCCAACCTTTTTTTGGCTATGCACCCACCAAATCTATAAAAAATTGATGCCCCCACCCCCCTTTCCTTCTGCCTGTGACAAATAATTCTTATTATATAAAAATGAATACTATTCCCACCAAAGAAGTCCTAAACGCCTGTAATTGGATCTAAATAAAGAACAGTTCATTCACGGAATGAAAAACATCAACGAAAAGAAAGTATTTGAGGAAATCGTTAATAATACTTGTAATAATATGCACATGCAGCGATGTGCAAAAGCAAAATTTTTTTTTTTTATATTTAATAGAAAATTGAGATACATAAAAAATTTTTCTTTGATAATTTCATAATTTTAATTACTCACAGTGAAAAAAAAAGTACCTAATACATTCAAAATAGACTCGAGACGAAGAGAATAACATTAATGAATAACTCCTTTTATACTGAATAAGGTTTTAACAGACTCATCGTTTTGAATTTTAGAGATTTCTTCTTGGTATCGTATTGAATCATCAGATAAGTCGACTAATATTGGTTGTATGACCTAGGATGGGAAATCCATTTGCTTTAAATCGGAAAATCTATCTTTCAAATCGGAGGCCAGTATTTTCAAATGATCCACAATAACAGCTATAACGTCATCGGTCACCTTGCATTTTTTTACCCAGTAAATTAGGTCAAATTTTCTCTCAAAAATTTGTTTCTGCCATACCTCAATGGATATAATAAAGCCAAATATTTTTGATTTTGCATCAACAGGTGTTTTATCTTTTCCTTGAAGTTGTTTATTTAAGGTATTCAGTTTTTTAAAGATATATGCTAAATAACCAACAAATGCTTTTCCATCACTGGTTTGTAGGTGGCTTCATGTCAGACTTCTCGCTTAAAAATTCACCAAGAACGTCAAACAACGCCATGAATTTTTTTTATACAATTCACCTTTGAGAGCCATCTTACAACAGTGTGAAGTGAAAGACGAGCGTTTGTCTTCACAAAACTGCTTGAATAGATGCTCACATTTGGCGTTGGATTTTATGGAGTTTATACATCTTTTAACAGATTTCAAAATACCATAAGAACAGGTGAAATGTTTTTAGATCTCGCTCTGGATGACGCAATGCACAAGAAGCATTTCATATTTCATTAGTTTCAAACATCCAGTTCTCTTGCCCATTACAACTGGAGCACACTCTGCAGCGCAAGATGTTATAGTATACTAGTTACATCTAAGTAATTTTTTCAATGTATTAAATATATCAGAGGCAGTAGTAGGGGTGCTCGCTAATGATTTGCAGAAAAGCATTTCTTCAGTAAATTCACCACTACATAAGTTGGTCCACTACGAGAGGGAACTGCGACTACCTCTGTAGGTTTTCACACCCCTCTAGTTCTGGTAAAGCAAGTACGGGTTGGAACAACCCGACTTAAGGCCTAGGGTAGGGGTGCACAACCTGTGGCCCGCGATAGGATTACTGGTGGCCCGTGGATCAATTTCGCCGATCGGACGCAAAAAAGCGCGAATTTCAACCATCGGGTGTGTAAAAATCACAAATTTTGCCGATCGGGTGCGTATAAATCGGAAATTTCGCCGGTAGGGTGCGTATAAATCGCGAATTTCGCCGATCGTATGCGTAAAACTCGCGAATTTTGTCGATCGGGCGCGTAAAAATCATGAATTTTGTCGATCGGGCCCGTAAAAATCGCGAATTTTGCCGATCGGGTGCGTATAAATCGTTACTTTTGCCGATCGGGTGCGTGTAAATTGTAAATTTCGCCGATCATCTGCGTAAAAATCACGAATTTTGTCGATCGGGCGCGTAAAAAGCATGAATTTTGTCGATCGGGCCCGTAAAAATCGCGAATTTTGCCGATCGGGTGCGAATAAATAGTTACTTTTGCCGATCGCGTGCGTGTAAATTGTAAATTTCACTGATCGTTTGCGTAAAAATCGCGAATTTTGCCGATCGGGTGCATAAAAATCGCAAATTTTGCCGATCGGGAGCGTAAAAATAGTAAATTTTGCCGATCGGGCTCGTAAAAATCGTGAATTTTGCCGATAGGGTGCGTATAAATCGCGAATTTTGCCGATCGGGCGCGTAAAAATCGTAAATTTTGCCGATCGGGATCGTAAAAATCGTGAATTTTGCCGATAAGGTGCGTATAAATCGTAAATTTCGCCGATCGTATGCATAAAAATCGCGAATTTTGCCGATCGGGTGCATAAAAATCGCAAATTTTGCCGATCGGGAGCGTAAAAATAGTAAATTTTGCCGATCGGGCTCGTAAAAATCGTGAATTTTGCCGATAGAGTGCGTATAAATCGCGAATTTTGCTGATAGGGTGCGTATAAATCGCGAATTTTGCCGATCGGGCGCGTAAAAATCGTGAATTTTGCCGATATGGTGCGTATAAATCGCGAATTTTGCCGATCAGGTTCGTATAAATCGTAAATTTCGCCGATCGTATGCATAAAAATCGCGAATTTTGCCGATCGGGCACGTAAAAATCGTAAATTTTGCCGATCGGGCTCGTAAAAATCGTGAATTTTGCCGATAAGGTGCGTATAAATCGCGAATTTTGCCGATCAGGTGCGTATAAATCGTAAATTTCGCCGATCGGGCACGTAAAAATCGCGAATTTTGACGATCAGGTGCGTATAAATCGTAAATTTCGCCGAACGGGCGCGTAAAAATCGTGAATTTTGTCAATCACTAGGAAAAAAACTGAATATTGTCAATCACACGTGGAAAATAAATGCAAGATTTTTCTATCCTTGCCAACTGAAATGGGTTATACTGACTAAGGAGGTGGTTGAGTATAGGGAGCTAACTCTCCTTTTATAAAATTAGCAATTTTATGAACATTTTGGCCGATTCTCTCCCTCCTTCCCCAAAACAAAATTTTGTTCACCCTACGGATGTTGGCTCGCGACAATCCAGTCATTTTTGTGACTGGCCTCCTCTTATAAAGGTTGTGCACCCCTACTTGATATCCACATTTTATGACTGAATATGTTAAGAAGTACAATTTAATATATGTTTCTCCTCCTCTCCACCTTCATTCTTGAAAGCAGAATTTTTTTTCGACATTGGCAATCTTTAAAGTTAAATTTACTCCCTCAAATAAAGTCAAGGAGTATTTTCACTCTTTGAAAATAATCTTAGCTATATCTCTTGTATAAATACAAACGTAAACTGTTGATATATCATTGCCAACAGAACTGAATACGTTGACTGGAAAGGAAAGAACCTAGGGGGCTAGCCCCCCCGTCACACCTCCTGTAAACAAAATTCTACTGATGGTGGCCCTCGACAACCCAGTCATTTTTGTAAGTGGCCCTTCGCTTAAAAAGGTTGTGCACCCCTAGCCTAGGGCCTGGTCCCCGTTTGGGTGTCCAGCTCCGAAGCTGTTGGGGGACGCCGGCCCGTCTCCAAGTGTCTCGTGGTGACTCCCCTACTGGGTTTCACCGCGTATCGCAACGACTTACGTCGTCGACACGTGGGTTTAAGGTCCGCAGGTGGCGGTCCTCTGACAGGCTGAAGCGCCGCATGGAGACAAACCCGCTGGCGCGATAAAAGTCCCTCAGGATTTGGGTTCGGTGGTCGTCTACGCGCCGGGCGCTCCTTCGGGGAGCCTGGCGGCGCAGCTTACTTTTATACCTTACATAAGTAAGCAATACGTTTCACCGTTCAGAGTTGATTAGTCCATTTGAAACTGAGAAAGTTTTTGATTTCAGCTTTTCAACAAGTTGTGCTTCACTCATTTCATCTATTCGTCTGCAGGGATGAGATTTCTCAACTTCTTTTCATACCAGTATAATCTTACAGAAAATGTTTTTTTTTTTTAAATCGGAACATTCTGAGATTTAACAGAACAACGTTTTCTCCAAGATTATACTGGTATACAAAAAAGCGGAGAAATCTCATCCCTACATCTACTACAGTATTGGCATGGATCTCGACCGTCTTTGCCCAGGACTGTTTGGAGGAATATGGATGGTTTAATCCAATCTTCACCTATAGTTTTCAGATTTAGCAATGAGTAAAGATTTTTCATAATTAGCCTCAAGAGTACAATTTTCTGTAGCAGTTTGTGCAGTGAATAGAGACATAACCGTTGATCTTTTTCAAACTTTTCCTTTCGAGTTTTAAAATAACTTAAAAAATCTGAGTTTATACACACTATGTTTTGCCTTCCTATGCGCTTCTAAGACGACCTCGTTTCATAGATTCGTCGATTAGCACTGTTTGCATAGAAGGCAGAAAGGGCATGGTGGTGAGCCGGTAGGAAACCAAATTTTAAATATTAATTTAAATATTGGCCAACTTTTTTCTTGCTTTCATCTACTCATTTTATGCATAGCATTTATGTCTGACAAAAAAAAAATGAATGAGAAGAATTTATTAAAAGAAATGCACTTTCTTCGTAGATATAATTATTTAAAAGCACTAAATCAAACACGGGGTAATTATCGATCTCTGTAATACGGATCAATTATGTTTAAACTCCAATTTTATGAAAAAAAAAAAAATCCTGAAAAGAAACCTATTCAAATGATGTTTCTAAAGCTGGTATATTTAGTATTTAAAAGTTGCACTCTTATTCTTATAGTAGATTATACTTTCTATTATTTCCATAATTATTTAGATCAATGGCTTAATAAATATGACTCATTCCATAGTTTATCCTCTTCATCCAAATGAATATTCTAATGTGGGCGAATCTAAGACCTAACTACACTCTTTTTGTAATCTTAGTATTATAGTATGCATTAAAAAAATCCACTGATTTTATAGAAAAATACAGATACCTGAAAATTATAAAAGTGTCTAATTTAAGAAAAAATACATTTTAACAATCCATTGTTGTACTTGTCTCTCAAAAAAGAACACACTTTCTGGCGAGAACAAATCATGTGTTGCATATTAGGATTCAGAAAAATTAAATCATTAATGATCAGTAATTAAAATAATTTTAAAAGATTAGTTACAATATTATAGTAATTTTATTTTTTAAATATCTATACTAATAAAAGAAAGTTTCGATCTGTGTGTGTGTGTCTGCGATGACTAGGAAAATTTAGCGCACCTAGAAGTCTATAAATTTAGATTTAGGCAGTCCAAACCCTCTCCTGGTATACCCGAGTCTCGGAATTTTAATACTTTGATAATTAATTCAGATATTAATTAGAATATCATTAAACATCGCATCGAAAATGCCATCTTTTAAATCAAAATGGCTAAAGAAAAGAACTGTTGTGGATTTGCAAGCGAAAATGAACGAATTCGAAATTATTTTACTAATGAGCGAATTTTAAGAAAACTAATTAAGATATCAATTTGAAAATTTCTGAGCCTATGTAAAAAAAAATTCTGCATCCGTCTATGCAATTTTTGAAAAATTCGGCCGGTAATTTTTCTTAATTTATGCAAAAAACTGCTAAAAATCTGCTGGCGCCAGTGAAAAAAATCCCAGAAAGTTTCAGATAGGGATCTGCTTTCATTAAAAACTGAACTACAAAAGAGATCTGTTTCTCTGGCCGATCCCTCCATTGAGTTTGCGGAAAAGAAAGGAAATAATTGCCAATTTTTACTAATGAACAAAAATTTAGATAACTAATTAAAACATAGATCTGAAATTGAGGATGGGAGGTGTCATCTGCCGGCTATTTTAGCCTAGCGTCTTCGTTATGTTCCAACTATCAGAAAAATTTAATTCTTTTTTTAATGATCGCGTTAATGTAGGTGAAGGTGGTTCTCTTGAACAAATTATTCGTTATAGTTGCGGATATGGGGAAGGAGGGGGTTGACGCCTTGCACTGAGATTGTTATTATGTCGGGCCCGGGCAACGCCGGGCGGGTAGCTAGTACAATATAAAAGATGCTTAGAGTGCTTTTACAATGTCTTTAATTTTCGCAAACAGAACCGGTGATATTATTGCTGCCTCAGGAAAATAATTATTTGTCGCCTAAATCAACTGTTACCACTCTATAGTCTGTTCAGGGAAAGGAGATAACGAAAGTAAACAAACGGGTTGCAGAAAAATCGCCAAGGAGCCACACATTTGGCACAAATCCTTAGGTTGGTGAATTTTATTTTTTATTTCGATTTGTTAATTTTTTAAACATTTATTTTGATAACTATATGAAAACAACACAAGTTGCTAACTGACTTACATTGAGATTTTAAACAAAAATGTAAAAGTTTAAGACTCAAAATATAAATTATTCTCTATTTATTTTAAACAGCGTTGAATTCAGACATATTTTTTCCTGGTGGGATTTCTGTACCTCCAGGCGAGACATTATATAGTTTTGGGAGGGGGGGGGATTATACTTTTTGACCATTAAAAGTATAAAATCTGAAATATTCTGGGAGGGGACATTTTAATGCCCCGAACGGAATTTCTCCCGGAGCAAACCTTCTGGATTCAACATTGTTATAAACCTAACCATCATCAGGAGTTAATTTTGTTAAATACAAAATAGTACAAAACTATATCTTACATTATTGAAGCCCACTTATCTCATAAATCATTCAGAAGATGAAGTTGAAGTATCGGAACTATTAGAATCTAGATTGATTATCATGGAATCTACTGATAAAATGTTGTCCTTTCAAAGGTTGGCAAATCAGGGTCATCATTTACAACTTCCAAAACTTTATTTATAGTGGGCAATTCATTCCTCAAAAGGAACTCGTGGATTTTTCTCCTAATAGCATTCCTATCAAAATCATCTATATTTTCTAAAACACGTTTACGTAATTTTATTTTCTTCGGCGAGTTTAACGCACCACATTTTTTATACTCTCTTAACACTCGAAAAACAGAAACTTTACCTACGCCTGTTATACGAGCAGCATTATCTCCTATATGAGAAATTGGAAGTTCAGGATTCGATTCAAGTTCTGTTTTATATACATTTAAAATCATATCTTTCTCCACCTTACTCAAAGCTTTTCTTTTTACTCTCATCTTAGGCGGGCTCAAAGAAGAATTTTCATACTCCATTTGTGTATATAAAATACCAAATCAATCGAAAAAAATCGTCAATTTCAAAAGTGAAAGACAAGAAACAAACAGCCGTTTGGAGCTCAAACAATTCAGACAGTTTGGCGCTTCTGGCACAGCGCCAGGTTTAAGCATCGCCAAACCGCATGTGCATTTGTTTACTTTCGTTATCTCGTTTCAGCGAACTGAGTATGGAAGTTCCGTCTTATATATGCCAAACTTATTAACGAAGCCCCGCCCCTTCTCTGTGTTTTAAATTTTTTTTTTGTTAAAATTAGAACTAATGAACATTTTCTTAATTTTAAGTCATTTATTTTTTAATACTATAATTTACAAATATTTTGCAAAATAGAAACAATTATAAGTGACATTTTGATAATAAAACTTTATTTTTAGGGTTTCGTTCATCTCACGAAACCCTATTGCTCCCGCTCCGTTGTCTGTCTGTCTGTCACAGAGCCATTCTCGAAAACTGTGTAACTTACAAAGTTGAAACTTTGTATAGATCAGAATATCAGCTGTAAAGAGCTCAAAATATTAAAATTTGAGAAATTCGTATTATTTTATTAAACAGAGATAAAAAACCAAAATTCTAACAGCCTTTTCCTATTCAATTTAAACATTTTTCGTTATAGCCGATGCCCAAAATTAAAAATCCACGAAGAAATTCTTTCTACAATAATTAATTTTCTATCAGACGATTTCCACATGAAAAATTAAATAAAAAGTTTCACCAAATGAAAAAAAAAGATTAATATGAAATAAAATTGATTGACGTCAATAAAATGGAAAGATTTCTCAATAATACAAGGAGTATGAGTATGTGTATGTACACAAAGAAGATTAATATCACGTCATTAGAGAATTTTAACGAAAATCTGACGTCATATGGGAAGTTTAACTAATTTTTCAAATGTTTGAGAATAATACAAAGCGAGTATTTATATAAATAATAGAGAATAGTAAATATATGAGTTTGAGGTTTGAGAAACATATGGAATCGTGATAAAAATCAGATTATAGAAATATTCGCATATTTTAACATATTGAAAGTGTACTGTTTAATTTTGAAATTATTTTTTTAAATATTGCATTTAGTCCGTATTACGGATATTAGTATGACAGAATATAATAGCGGGCTTTCCCCGCTATCCGGCTGATTTAGATATTCGAAAAAACGAAAAAAATAGACCGGTAAATTTTTACTTTATAAAAAAACATGACTTTTTTTGCTAAATGCAATTTGTTTGAATTTATTAAAGAAAGGATAAAGTGTTTTGAAAGGAATATTAAACGAAACCCTTTGAGCGATCTTCGATCACACTTACCCACTTGTTTTCTTTTGTGTGAATACAATTCAATTTTTTCCTATGATATGAAGTTGAAAAAATAAACTTAAATCTTTAACAATTCTTGGATTTAAAGAGCCGACGTCTGAACTTCGCGAAATTCTCAAATTGCCCCCCAAAATAGTCAAATTGCACCCCTGTGAAGCGTGCGCCCCCCGTTGGGAACGGGGGTTAAACTGACCGATTTAAACTGAACAACCAGACCAGGAAAACAAGAACGAAAAATCATGCGTAAGCATAGATTATGTAACACTTTCCAACGCTTCCAAAATAATTTTACAAATCATTACCGTTTAATTAGCTGAAAGATAACATCTAAGTCAACAATTTGGAAAATGCATAACATATTTAAAAACGTCATTTCAGGAATTTCCAACCTATACAATATTCGGAAAAATATCCGAATACTTTTATTCAGCCCTGTATAGGATCTATAGATTTGTATATAGACTACATAGGATGCTTACATTTTAGTTTAGTTAGGAAACGCGTAGCACAGTTTAAAATTCTCTTTCTGGAGTTTGTCCATAAACGGAAATGGGTTCGCGAACTTTTGTGCTGCCCTGTGTATGAAATACAGAATTTATACACACTAAGTAATAGACAAAAATAGACTTAAATTTAATATCGCGTTCAGCCACTTAAAATGCACTTCCAGGAATTGTTAACAAACAGAGAGTTCTTTTGTGTCCCTGTCCATGAACGATGACATAGTAAGCCTCTTGTCATGCACCTTAGTGATCTATATAAATTTCAATGCGTTTAAAATAGTAAAACATTAATTAAACCGCAAACGATTTTTCTCCCTAGATGTCATGTAACGGAATTCTTTTGACTGTCCGTGAGACAGTCATTCTGACTGAAATATTAAAAGCCATCTAAATTTTAAACTCCATGTCTGACTTCATACTACGATGGTGATAAAGCTTTAATAGACCATTCGTTGATGTCAACTGCTGAGACAATTATTTTGGCTATGAAAAAACATACTATAAAAGAATTCCTATAAATAGCACCAAGGGTCATTAAATTTTGAAAACAGAAAACTTTAAAATACACAGGATGCGTGGCATTCTCGACTTTAAAATGAAGCATTATTTTTGCCTTAGTTTAAAACATTTAAACTCAATTCAAAATCAAAGTTGAATTCTGAAGTTTTAACCTCGTATAATATAGACATTATTTTTTGTCTTATACGATTAATGTAAACTATTTTGACAGAGTCTTTAGAAAAAATATTGCATGTTTTCGGAAAGTTAGTTTTTAGTTACGATTTGTGAAAACAATATTAAACTAGTCACTTCAAAAATTTTTATACACGTCAAAAACAGAATAAAATAAAAAGAAAACTGCCCAGTTAAACTGAGGGCATTGAGCTCACAGGCTATTCACACTAATTGCATATTATACTCGTATTTCAAAGAATTTGAAATAAGCCCCTAGAAAAATAAAGAAATCGACAATATATTAAGGGGGGGGTCATCCCCCCGTTACCCCCTCATAGTTAACTAATGAACCCCTTAAACTACTCAGGGAAGCCTCTTATTACAATGAATATATATATACAAAATTTGAAGAAAATCGGATAATGCTGCATGAAAAACCCATTTATCTAAATTAAGGGGGATTAGCCACCCCCCCCCCCTTTTTCCCCCTTTATACTTAACCAATGAACCCCAAAACTATTCAGAGAAGCGCATTATCACAATGAACCTATACACAAATTTTGAAGCAAATGGGATAATTCTGCTTGAAAAACCCATTTATATAAATTAAGGGGGATTAGCCCCCCCCCGTTCCCCCCTATACACAAAACCAATCAATCCCGAAAACTAATCAGGAAAGCGTTTTAACCCAATGAACATAAACAAATTTTGAACCAAATGGGATAATTCTGCATGAAAAACCCATTTATATAAATTAAGGGGGGATTAGCCCCCCCCCGTTCCCCCCCTTTATACTTAACCAATCAATCCCGAAAACTAATCAGGGAAGCGTCTTAACACAGTGAACCTATAAACAAAATTTGAAGGAAAACTGATATTTCTATGAAGAGTTATCGCGTTACGTACATACGTACATACATACAGAACCGGCGGGCACATAAGCTCTCAGGCTTTGATAGCCTGTGAGCTAAAAACCATTTTACTGTTATTCATAATGGGGATAAGAATTTGAAAATATTTGAAATTCATCTTTAATTTATGCTAATTGTTCCGACAAATTTCATTTATTTACAAAGACATCAATTTCCCAATTTTTAGGTAAATTTCTTTTTTAGGTAGATTTTTGCAGATCTACGCCGATCATGACTCCCAGAACCCCAAAACACCCCCAGTTCAAAACTTTATATATCTATCTATCTATCTATGTCACTTTTTTATGGACACGATAACTGCAATAATTCTGCACAGATATCTTCGAAACTGATACATAAAATCAAGGGGCATAAAATCTCTGTCAAGTTCGTTAATGGGCAAATCTAACCAAGGGGGGAAGGATGGGGGGGGGGGGGGGCTTTTTGTGAAAACAGAAAAAACCCCATAATTTCTTACGTATTTCTTACGGAATTATACGTATCGAATCCGTTTAAAGTTATTATTACTTCTAGGAGAAGGGCCGAAAATGTATGTATGACAGATTTTTGATATAATTAAAAATGGCCCCAAAGGGGGGGGGGGGGTTTAGAAGAAAAAAAATTCATACCTTCATCCATTCACAAAATATCAAATCCGCTTAAATTTATTATAAATCCACTTAATATTATCTAAAACTTTTATATTGACAAGCTTTTTACAGGACCAACTCTTATAGAAAAAATTTTTTTTTTTTAATTAAAAAAATCCCTGCTGGCTTCGCCTGCAAACAAGTTAGGTTTCGAAGTAGGCGGTTCCAACTGCCGCATTATGGCAAAAAGGTCATTTCTTCCGCCATTCCCAACAAACAGGCGCCCCACGGTCTGCGTCTTCGAAATCCACCTGTGCCTGTAGGCCGAGCCGTCAGGGATTTTTTTAATAGCTAAAATTACTTTAATGAATAATTATTTTACATATATATCTTGTATTTCAATAATTGTAAGGTGAATAAAGGCGTTTACTTTTGATCAACATTTGCTTTAATTGCACAATTTTTTTTCAAATTCTGCGAAGAAATATGTTGAAGATGAGTGTTCGGAAACAGTGGTGCTGGAAAGAAAACCCTGGATTAATGGATATCAGTAACATCAGTTTTAAATCCCCCGGGTGGGAGGAGGAAATGAGAGCCGAAAGTTACGGGGGGAGGCGCAGAGGGGCATGTATCCCGGACGCCAGAACGGAAAGCGTGGGGGAGGGGGGGGGGGGGCGCCAAATGAAGATTTGGTCGGACCAATACAAAAAATGAAATTTTAGTAAAAAAATGTTTTTCTGCTGGAAAATAACACACATGCCAAATCTGAAATCCGTATAAAGCGGAATTTTTTCTTGTTCCTTCCAATTCAGGTTTCACAGATTTTATTCAATAAATATTTGACAATAGTTCAAGATTAAGTACTTTATTATTACATTTTTAAAATAAGTCTATTAGAAACTTTGTAAATTTTTCTTTTCAGAGAAGACTGTCGCGGCGCGCCAAAATCCATGTTTGTACCCCATGGAAAAAAAAGTTTCAACCATTGGGGGGGGGGGGGGAAGAATCCACGAAGACGCAAGAAATGCGGAAGGGGACCCCGTAGTAACCAAGAGTTTAAGGTATACCGGGACTGAAATATTAGATTAAGAATCATTTCTAAAAATTTATATTATAAATCATTCTATAAAGATATACGAGTATAAAATGTACGAGTACTATAGAAAATCAGGGCTGGGTTTTTGCCGGCAGAAAGTGGTTTCTGCCGTGCCAGTGGCAAAAAGTGGTTATAACCGGTTTTAACTGGCAGAAACTGGCAACAACTGGCATAAACACATTTCGTGACATAATCTGAGACTTAAGTACATTTTATTCAGGATAAATAACAAATAAAGTACTGTGGATAGTTTTAATTTAAAATAAATAAATTTGTATTAGAAAAAAATTAGTAACGTATCAGATAAAAATTTTGTTATAATATGGTTGTATAATTTTATATATAAACAATTATTAGAGTATTTAAAATCTCAGTTTAAAAATCAAAATAGAAAACTATATCCAATACTTATTTTAAATTAAATACTGAAAAGAAAAAGAAAAATAATCAATACTTACTCAAAATACTTTTCTGCAATTTAACATAATAATTTAATAATAACTGTAAAAAATCTTTCTCATAGAAATGTTATACAGCTCCAAATAAAAAAATTAGAATAATTAATTCCATTTGTATTTGGAATTCCATTTAGCTTTATTTCACTGTTGTACAATTGAAAAAGAGCAGCAGTGGATGTTTTAATACATTTGCATGTTATTAAAGAAAATTAAAAACTGCAAAATATTAAATTTTGAGTGAATATTTTATTTTTGTAAAATTATTTTCATTATGTAAGAGAGTGTTTTGCATAACATATGGTGAACGTTGTGTTCGTGTATGGCGAATGAAGCAAGAAGCATATCAGAAGAACTGCATGAAACTATCAGTGAAATTTGCAGCCAGTGTATGGGCTTGCATGACTGCAGATGGTCCTGGAAGGCTATGTATCATTAACGAAATGATTAATTCTGAGATATATCAGGAAATCCTTGAGCATTTCATGATACCATCGTCAGAAAATCTGTGTGGTGACGATTTTATTTTCCAACATGATTTAGCACCTTCACACAGGTTAGTGTCTACTAAGAACTGGCTTAGCCAACATTAAATTAACGTACTTCCCTGGCCAGCCAATTCGCTGGATTTAAATCCAATGGAGAATTTGTAGGGAATAATGAAGAAAAGACTGCAAGATATTGCGCCAAAAAACAAACAATGCTACAAAATATTAAAGAATAACTTTTTCCTTTTTTTTTAAAACTCATATTTACAATGCATTATTCTAATATTTTGAACCAGGTAAATGGTTATTCTAATATTTTGATTTTTTCCAAGTGTGAATAATTATTTTAATTTTTGTATTAATTTCCTGTAATTTTAATGCTAAAAGATTCTACAAACTATGTAGATTCTTAATATTAAGTTTATCCTGTATTACTTCTTGTATAAGCGATACATAAATCTTTTTTCACAATTTCTTTTTGTTTACTATTCTAATTTTTTAACTTGGAGCTGTAGTTATATATAGATCTTGTAATTCCGTGGATTTAAAAACATTTCATTTAAATGCAGTATTCAAAGGAACAAATCTGACTTCTTTTTTTTAATTTAAGCCTGTTAGTTGAAAATGTTCCTACCATATATATAACACCATATTCCATATAGTAGATAATCTTTAAGTTATTGTGTTATATTATTTATTTAAAAATTCTCTAAACAGTAATTTGTTAAAATATCATAGAATTTTTTGTAATTTTTTTGTTTACTTTGAAATAGAAATTTAACTGTAAATAATAATATTAATAGTTAAACTTGTACAGTACCAGATTACCATTATGAAAATTTCTGTTTTTCAAGTAAAAGAAAATTAGTATTATATAAACAAAGTACATTTATATGATCATTTTGAAGCTTTTTGCTACTTTGAATAACATTCATAATCTTTAGTTTTAATTTTTAATTTAATTGTTTACATATCAAATACATGTGTGAATTATGAATCATTGCAGTTAAAGTTCTTCTTCTTATTTCTTAGTTTCTGCCAGTTTTTGCCACCTACTGGCAGAAACTAGTTTCTGCCGTGCCGGTTTTAACCGGTTATAACCACTGGTTTTAACCACCCCGGCAGAAACTTGCCAGCCCTGTAGAAAATACTGTACTATAAGTAAGTGCTACTACACTATAAGAAATACTATACTATTAAAATGTACGATATACGAGTATAAGTGTAATGTTGTATCCTTTAGTATAATTTATATCTTTATTTTTTGCGTTTACGGTTACTTTCAGAATTCTAACATCTGTACATTTCGATTTGTCTGGCGGGGGCCCGTTTGCCCGATGGTTGCGCCAGAACCCTCACTCGAAGCAAAGGGCGTCCATAAATGGTGGCAGATGGGGAGGAGCTCGACCCCCCCCCCCCCCCTTTAGATGTTGCCCTTCGGTGAGGTGCGGCCAAAAATTTTTTAAAGAAAAGTAATTGAAAGATTTTTAAAAGCTATTGATTTATTGAAAATATCAAACTGTTTTACTTAAAAATCTGTTCCCACTAATTTACTCAACTACGAAACTCCATTCAAAAGTTTCACAATTTCAACACACGTTATTTACTTTTGTATCCATAAGCGTCGAACATCGAAATAGAATATCTGTATTTAGGTTTTCGAAAATATCCAATATTTTGAGTTTTTTTTTTCTTTTCTTTAATAGTTAAGTTACTGCTGATTATAAATATTATCAGACTTGGTATAAATTAGAAACAAAAATTGCACCTAATTGGAAAACTTAATAAAAACATTAAAATGTTCAAATGTCTTTTCACTTGCATCTTAAAATCAAAGATCAACTAACTGAAAACAGAAACAATTTGCTTTTTTACATTCATCAGGATTCAGTATCAAGAAAATTGTTTTATACATCAGTTTAATATATATTTCATTTTAGTTGAAAAATTTCAACATCATTTAAAGCTTGTGTGATCCGATTTCCTACTGTGCAGTCTAAACTGAACAACCAGACCAGAAAATAGTCTAATGAAGCCAGTGTTGAATTCAGGGGGTGGTCCGGGGGGGAATGTCCCCCCCCCCCCCCGGAGCATTGAAATGTCCCTCCCAGAAGGTTTGAGATTTTATGCTTTTAATGGTTAAAAAGTGCAATTTCCCCCCCGGAGCCGCAGAAATCCCTCCCGGAGAAAAGTGTCTGAATTCAACACTGAATGAAGCTGTCAATAATGGATAACCTAAATTAGTTTATTATAGCAAATTAGCAATGGTTGTTTTAAATTAATGTAGTTATACAAGTTTATGGGTTCTGCATTTAAAAATTAAGCTTCAAAACGTAAAGCCTGGATTTCTTTTTTCGTGTGTGTAGGGTAGACTAAAAAAGTGTGCCAGTGGCAAAAGCACTTTATGTACAGAACGACGCATAATAAAAATAATGTGCACGTGACTGAAAATAGACATTTTCAAAATATCGGATATATAATCCGATGAGCCTCTGTCGACGACTGATTGATCTATTATTTCGATAAACCTCGTCTGTAAGTCTCAAAAATCACGTCTAGAAATCGGGAGGCAGTTGTAAACAAATTTGTAGAATAGGACCTCGCAAGCACAGAATGGAATGCGAAGAAAATTTTTTTGCTGCCATTTTCATGGAAGTAAATGGTCATTCAAACAATCCTGCGACTACTTTACCTCAGGGCACACAGGTCATGTAGCAACCCTCCCCCCCCCCCTTTTTTTTTTTCAAGAAAATAGCATTAGTATAAATATGACAAGCAGTTTATGTGCAGATTAAAATTTAAACCGTATTTATGAAAAAAATATAATCTAGACACATGTAAAATGCATTAAAAAATTATGGGAAGGAATTTTTTTTTTGCACTGTATGCTATTTAGAGTATGTAAAACTCTGAATGATACATTATGAACATACACATACTACATAGGATCAGGGTTGGCAAGTTTTTGACGCATGACGGTTTTAACCATGGTTTTTACCGTCATGTTAAAAAACCATTTTTTAGTAGTTTGTTTTTACATTTTTTTTTTATTTCATTCTACCTTTAATATCAAGTTGTTTTACATGAAATATTCAGTATCAAAAACACTCTAAACTATATTTGGTACTTTTTGGTTAGCCGGGCACCAGTGATATATATATACATACACACACACATATCTACGTATACGTAGATCTACTATATACATACGTATTTATATATGTACATATATCACTGGCGTCCGGCTGACCGAAAAGTACTGTATATTTATCCATCCAAGAAAAACAAAAAAGAATTGCATTAGAATAATACGTGTACATCTCTTAAAAGATCTCTACAATAATCTTAAGCTATTTCGCATAGTCTAAAAAAATATTAGATTTTTTGAAGAAATTCTGTAACCTATAAGTATTAGATTAAACAATGCGTATAATTTCGGTACAATTTATTACATTGTTGAAAACAAAACTTTAAGATTCTACTTATTGAAGTGCAAATGGAAATCACCATAATTGCATTTATGAAATACATAAGATATGCATTTAAAACTATATCTAAGAATATTGAAATTTATTCATTGCCGTTTATGCTTAACATCTATTGTCATACAATGTAACAGCATTTTTGAATCTCTAAAATAATTTTAATGTACTTTATTAAAAATCTATATTGAATGCTATTTAATAATTATAATGACCTTTTATTATCATTTAATATTAATTGCAGTTAGTCGAATCTGTATTAGTGAAGATTATGACAAATATTGTTCTTTTCTTTTACTCTTGTATTTTTAAATCTTTCCCATATTAGGAAATGATCTTTTAAATAAATTTAACAAATGTAATTGTAAATAATAAGAATAACAACAAGGTAAATTCAATCTAGAAATGTATTGTATGCTACACTTACACCATAAATTGGAGGACAATAGAAAATGATAGGTTTTTGACGGAATAAACCGGTAAAAACACGGTTTTTACCACTGTCATGTCAAAAACCCAACCCTGCATAGGATGATACATTTCAGTGTCGTTTGTGCGAGTTTAATGCATAAGAAGCGAGACAAAATTTTCTCTGTAAATTATAAATGGAAAGTTGCATTTTCGGAGTGTGGACAAAATGCATGTAGGGTCCTCCTGAAAATGGGGACCTGGGGCACATGTCCCGTGTTTCACTGTCATAATCAGGTCCTGATCCATCTGATTCCTAAAGAGCAGTATATTTTTATTCCTCATTTAATTATGTCACTTGAATCAACATTTATGGAGAGTCAGGAAACGCCATTCAAAGCAGTTTTATTTCATAACTTCCAACATGATTAAAAATATGAAAAAAAAAAGAGCTTTTGAAAAGCTATAAGTATAGTTTTATAACATTAGGGAGGAGGGGGGGGGGGTGTCTGTGGGTCAAAATTTTATTTTCATTATTTATAGTATATTTTTAATGAATTGTTTTCCTGAAATGTATCTTTATAAAAATTTCTTTTCTATTAAAAAGTTTGAAATCTGTTTTTTAAAAAAGGACATTAAAATGTTAAAATGAATCGGGATGAAATCGGGCAAGTAGTTCCATTTGTTGCATTACATTTTGCACTATTGTATTCAGAAAAAGTTGCTTGATTATTTATCTTCAGTATTTATAAAAATATTACTTACAAAATTTATAATACATTTAAAAGTATTTAAAAAGAGTAGGGGAGGGGGTTTATTTTTGAGAGAGATTTGTACTTTCACGTGAAAATTTTGAAAATATTTCCTTTAATTAAAAATCCTGAAGACAAGTTATTAAAAACAAAACGAAAACAACAAAATTTCATACGCCTATTTCGCAAGAAAGTTTGGATATAATATATCCTTTCAAACATATGAAATGGACTTAAAAAGGGTTTTGGACACGGGCAAAGCAGAACTGATAGAGTGCAACACAAAAATTGTTATACTCGCAGATCTACGCGGTTTGCTTTATTCAATTTAGTAGTAGCAAGATCATTTGAGACATTTTACCACCGGACCCCTTAAGAATCTTGTGGGGGTAGGAAGTGAGTGAAAAGGGAAGAAAGTTAATCTCAGTTATCAGTCACAAAATGCATTTTCCGTTTTCTTTAAGTCTGTTAGTCAAACCTTATGCATTAGTCTATTTAAATATTAACTTCCCGAGAATTAACTTTTTTTCAGTGAGCAGCTGTCCCGTATTTTTCAGTTTCCCGAAATCAAACGAACTGCAAACAAAAATATTTTTTTTATCTAAATGTGTTTTGAAGAAATAGTTAAGATCTAGGGATACGAAAATGTAGGTGGGCAGCAGACCGCAAATAAAAATGTGTGCTAACACAAGTTTAATAAAAATGTTTTATAAAAATGCACAATTTTTGAACGATCTTCCTAAAAATGCAATTTTTACGCAATTTTATTCGAAAAAATAATTTAATAAAAATGGTCGCTTCGCTTATGGAAAAAAATGGTTTGCCCGTATTCGTTTTCCTCAGTCACGTGTCCTGCGCTTTTATTATAGATTACGTACGATAGGATTTTATAGAATAACTTATTAATATTATCTTTAAGTTTTGATTCGATTTTCATAAAATTTGAAATGACTATAAAATTCTGCAACTCAATATTAAATTTCAAACCATTCGGTTAGGTATTTTTTTTTTTTTTTTTTTTTGCGCTGTTCTACTCTAGGTGCTACGTATTTATATAATTACGAACGCACCAAATAAAAAATAAAATTAGTACAGAAAAATGTAAGTTTTATAACTTTTCTGGTTATCGTATTTTACCATATTTCGAACCATTTATTTTCGCTTTTATTCGCATGTCTCACGAAAGAAACTTTTACATGGATTAACATTGACAACGTATTACAATGATAACACACAATTTATTACTACTTATGTGTATATCTAAAACAGTTTAACACATTGAATTTAAAAAAACGTGCAACAACACATCTTATAAACTGTATAAGTGCCAAATGGACATGAGAAAAAGAAATGGGTCAATAGTAATATATATATCATGACGTGTATATAGTTTAATTTTAAAATTTAATGTGTACACGTGTCAATGCGGCTACTTAAAAAAATAGCAAAGATAACTATCCAGAAATGCTTCTTGATCTTAATGAAATGTTAGTGTATCCAAAAATATTCCACTCGTTCTTGGTGAATTTTTAAAATGTATTATAAATATTAAATTTAAAGCCCTATGCGAGAATGAGACAATTTTGCGAAGATAAAAATGCAGACCCTGTAACACTTAAGTCACGCTGAGGCCTGTGCATTGATAGAGTTACGTTAAAAACAGATTCCCGACAGACCTGTTTCAATTTTAAAAAATGCGACAGGACTTATTTGTTGAGAATTCCCTTTTTTAAATAATAAAAGATATGTTATACAGTCGTGATTTTACAGCTATTTCGGTGGGGCGTAGCCAATAAAAGGTTGGGAACCACTGGTAGAAAATTTTATGTCTCATACAAAAAAAAAAAAAATTAAACAAAGTAATTTGTTTTTCATTGAAAATTTTGAACATGAATTAAGCTTGTCTTCTTTTTCATTCCCTATACACGTATAACAGTGCAGTTTAAAGTGAAATGAACCAGGAAAGCTGTAAATAAATAAGTTATCTAAATCGGACAGCTTATCTTTCAATAGCTGTTCTAAGTAAGTAGTTCTAAATTTAAAATTCACCTGCAATCTTTTTTTGGATGCGGGGGTGTTAAAGAAATCCGAGCCAAAGTTCTTTATGTACAGAGCCGACAGTCTAACTGTTGAAACATTCACACTTGGTATTGACTGAAAATATCAAATAATATTTTGAAAATAAAATTCATACATCACCTAACCTTACCAAAATATATATATATTTTTGTCTTCCTTTACTTTTTAATTAGGCTGTTCCTGACTGTCGATCTTATGATTATGAGACAAACGATAACGATACCCATTGGAATTGACCCTCATTTCCGGCCTATAATCTGCGATTCAAAACAATGTTTCGACCCAGAAATTTTATTTAATAAAATGTAACTTACTAGATCGCTCTCAATAATTGGACTTCAATTATTAAATAAAATTTCTGTGTCGAAATACGATTGTTAGATCCGCAGATTATAGGCCGGAAATATTACGGTACTGACAAAATGCATATACGCAGCTTTTTAATACTGTAAGAAAATAATGTCTAGAGTTTCAAAATGCGGACTTCAACTTTCTGGAAGTTGGAACCAAACGGATTGAAAAAAGTCCTTCCGGCCTGTACCGGGAGGAAAACGTAGCTTTCCTATATCTTCGTTTTAAAATTTTTGCTAATATTACACGAAAACAGCAAGTTAAAATGCAAAGAAACGGTTACAAAATATTCGTTAATACTGAATTTGAATAAGAAATTCGCCAAATTATTGAGCAATAGCCAAATTGGCTTCATTTATGAAGACTGGTCGCCAAATTGGGCGATATTTCGCCAAATGTCGCCAAGTTTGGCGAGAATTTGGCGCTAACGGATATGAATATATAGTTTTATGCGTATGATTGGGAAAATGATTACAACAATGAAAGAAAATAATTTGCGAGTAATCGCGTTAATGTGCTGTTTTGTTTCAAAATGTCAGCCACCCTAGAATTTCAAACTGCTCTATCTCAGCCATATTTTAAGATAGAGGTAAACCAAAAAATGCTCTGGAATCCTTGTATCAAGGCCTAACACGTAATTAAAAAATAAATTTGAATTTTTAACTTTTTTGTATATTTATTTTAGTTTTAAATTTTTAAGTGGTCGCCATCTTGAAACAAAATGGCGGACCAAGCTGGCCAACGAACTCGGTCGAGACATGGGTGAGCTTAATACGCACAATTAGTTTCATCAAAATTGATTTATAAATACGAGCGTTATCGTATGACATAGGTCAGATATATATATATAAATCGACATTTGAACGGAGGGTGGTTTTGGAGTCTGGGGGTCATGATCGGTGAAAATAGATCGAAATTTTCCTGAACTGCTTTCCTCCGAACGGCTGCAATAGGTAGCTTTATACATTTTTGTATTGAAAGCTACCTAATAGAAAATTTACTGAGCTGGCGTAGCAAGATTTTTATTCGCCCAAATACGGAGCGTTCGTACTATAAATAGTTGAATCGGTGAAATGAATTATATCGTCTGCTAATTGTATTGCGAAATAAATCTTATCATACTAAGTACATCTTACGTTGGCAACATTTTATCTTTTGTTGACATTTACTAAAAGTTCTAGCTTTGAAAATTTCCGAACTTGAAAATGGCTAAAGTCTAAATATATAATGGATATTTCTCCGGAAACACCGATAAAAAAAAAAAAAAAATGTTGGAATTATAATGAAACAATTTTAGTATAAAAATTCGGTTTTTAAATTCAGTCATAAGGAAAGGATAGGACTTTATCTTGAATAGGACGTCATCACCATCGCAAACTAGAATCATCTATATCATTGAATTAATGACGGTATAATAGAATGAAGAAACCTTCAATATCTTTAAGTTTTGATTCGATGTGCGTAAAATTTGAAATGACTCGACAAAATTCTGAAACGATTCAATTTCAAATCATTCGTTTGGGTCGTTTTTGAGCTGGTATTTATAATTACAAACTCACCTAAAAAGGTTGAAAATTTTTCCACTTATACGATGGCTCCAAACTTTTTAAAAAGCATTAAATTAATATTTTAGAAAGTATTAAACAAAAAAATTTAAACCAACAATAAATGTATCGGTTCAATTAACCAAAAAAAAAAAAAAGAATTGAAGACCGTTTGCTAAAAAGGCGTACATTCCAATACATCCAATGAACTTATGAAGTAAGGAGATTCATTTTTCAAAACAAATATTATTCTGGATGGTTTGCCTGTTTAAGATCCCCCCTCCTCCCTTGTCCCTTCCCCACTTCTTTCAAAAGGGGGGGGGGCGGAACTATTCTATATATGTGCAAGCCAAATTGATCTTTGTCCAGTAATACATCAGTGAAATTAAACAAGTGTTGTATAAATAGGACAAAATATTCTCTTCCAAAAATAACCCTATTTAAACTTTTTTTTTCTCTTTTAAAGTAAAAAATACCTCTCTGGAAAGACACTTTAAACAACTTCATATACACGACTTTCAGATGTTTATATAATAGATGTTAATCTTTGACTGGATGCCTCTTTCGCACAGCAATTGAGAAAAAAATTCCAACGTCTGATTAGTCAATTTTCCAGACCTCCCCCCCTCCCTTATATGCTTTTAATATTTTCTTTGCGATAGTGCATCCACTGTCTAAAATTTCTTTAAAATTCAAGCATGATATTCATGAGCATAGGTGTAGATTTTTGAAATTTATGGGTGGAGCTCAACTCTAATAGAACTTTTCCCCCACACAAATAGAGATGGGTTACCCATTTAACGTTGCTTTTTGGAAATTTTCTTCTAAATAAATCAAACAGAATCTTAGTGTTAAAGAAATCAAAAGTTAAATAAAAAGGTACGATCCTGTAAAAATTCGAATGCACAGTCCCATTTATAAAAATATAGACTCGCTATTATTCGCGAATCATTTATAATAGAAGTACAACAAAGATTGACTTAGAATAACGTATTTTTCGGAGTAGGGCTATCGCTTGCCTATTTTCCTTTCTTATAGGGGCCTTTTGGCTAAGCAAAGTTCAAACATTTAGTATTTTAATTAAAGAAAATAGAATCCAAAAGGGAAATTTAATTTCTTTTTGTTGTTTATCTCTGAAACAAATGAAAAAGGAGGGGGAAATTCAAGAAGAAAAAAAAAAAAGACATTAAAAGTTCCATTGCAATTATTGGCCTATGAACATTAGACAAACTATGAAAAACAAAAAGGAGCTTACCGTGAGAAGGAACGGAGTAGCGATCCCAGATAAGCGAGTCGGGTTCCCACAGCACTCCCGGTATGTAGAGGAGGGATATTTTCTTGGAAAGCGGAGGCATCAAACCTGACACGGAACCCCAATCGTCTTTCGCTTTGAGGTTCCCCTTATTAGAGAGTACGCCGCTCATAGAGAATTATTCTCTCTTCTTAAACACAGCGAAAGTCCGTAGCACTTACAAACACAAGCGGACACACACACAGAAAGCCACTCGACAAGAACACGAGTCAATAGACGTTCCAGCCAATGAAAGCGCGGAAAAAGTAGTCCCATAACAGCGCATGCGCAGACGTTACCGGTTCGGGATTTTGCAACTTTGCAGTTAGCGAGTCTTCTGGAAAAGATCTCGTAAGCGAGTAAGGTCTCGTAAATTGATTATAGAAAGAAAAGTGTTTTTTACACGATTCATACAGGAACAGGGGCAACCTATGACACACTTATAAAGTTTCAAATCTTTCACAATCATCTAAAAAGAAAAAAAAATCTAAAACGCAAAAATAGAGGAACAAGAAATTTTAGATGAGCTGTTTAGGGTTATCATGCATTCATGAAGAAATAGAACACACAGTTTTCTAAATGATAATCGAAATTGGATAAGGCGACTGTTTTATTTTGAAACGGCGTTTTGAATTCTATAAATTGCATTGAAAATGGAAAGTTTAAAAAGGGACTCTAACGTGACCCACTGGCTCGCTTTAAAAGGATTCTATTACGTATCATTCTAATTTATAGACATTCATAATAAATGAAAAGTAATTGAAAAAAAATCGCTTGATTTTCTGAACCCCCAGAGTTTTTGTTATAGGTGTGGTGTTATTCCACAGAGTGTGATTTTCAGAAATTTTTTAGGACTTCCTTTAAAAATTAGAGTTTAAAATTCCGTTCTTGTCCAGTTATTTGGATTCTAAAAGCAACCCTCGCATCGATAAAAAGTCTTTAAGCAATGAGTGACCAGTCTTTGAAATGCATTTAAACTTGGGCTCAAAATTAGGAACCTCTCGACCCATTGGGAAGATGGGGGGGGGGGGGGGGGGTGTTGATCTCCCTCCGAAATTTCAGTCAGGATAATTATAAATATCCATTTAACTATCGGTCAAGATTTGAAAATCAAAATTCTACGATAGCAATTCTTTATCTTTCGATTCCGTTAGCCTGTTGAAAAAATAATTGCATTTTCTAAGAAATCTTTAAAATTCATTCTCATTTCTTTGGAATGGGACGCTGTAGAAGAAGAATGTCTACAATAGATAGCCAGACTTATGGAGCGCAAATTCTTGAAAAAATACAACGAAAGTTACTTAAAATAGATCCAAACTTAGCTGTTTCGACGTATACTGCAACTCGTATACTCGACATTTTCGGCAATGAAACATTTGAAAATATACGTACAAACTGCCAAACATTATTTTGATTTTAGCTGACACTCACGTCCATGCGTCACCGAAGAAATATTTATAGAACATAATTTGATTTGCAATGAAAAAAGGATTCAATTTTATTTTGTCATTTATTAAATTGAATTGGCAATAAAGCTTAGTAAAGACTTAACACTTGCCTTTATTCAGTTAGTAAAAAACAAATTTAAAGTAAGACAATAATTTGAGGAGGCAAAAATCCATTTTCGAAAATTTTCAACAGGGACAAAAAAAAAAAAAATCCCCAAACGATCCATAACGTCTCATAATATGGGAATTGAATAGAAATTCAGTTTCGTGATGTCTTTTTTTTTTTTTAAATAACCCGTTAAAAAATGGAAGCATAGGTTTCTTGTATCAAGAAGGTTCATTGACTCTACTGAGAATTAAGAACAGAAATTCAAAGGCATACTGCACAGTTTAAAGGATTAAAAATTTGTTTCGAACATTTGAAATACAGGGTGGTCATCCCTGATTACAAAAAAATATTACGAAATAACTATTGAATGCAATACTGTAAAATTATTTTTATGGAAAATCATGTTCTTAATTTTTTTTTTTTTAGTTCAGTCTGTACCGTCGTTTGAGAGTTCCTGGAAGATGGATAGGGCGGGATAGATTTTTTCTTTTGGGGGGTACATAAAGGACAGAACATAAAATATACTGAAACACTCAAGGTCAGGATCACCGATGCTGTGTCTAGTGCGACAGACAATGCGTGACGAGAAATGGAACTAACAAGGGCGCTCCCATCGAAATATAAAGTACTTGTATTAAAAACTTCATCAATATCTTTACACTCTATTGAAAGAAGCACATATGCCTCATTCTATTAGTTTTTGTGCAATAAATTATTGTAATCAGGGAAAGAGAAACAAGAGAATAAATAAGTAGGAAAGAAATAAGTGAATGTGAAAAATACACTCTCTGCCCAATAGAAGGCTGTTGTTTTTAACTTAGAACTAGGTAAATTTAAAAAGACCTTTTTAAAATTGGATATTTAATAAAACTAAAAACAAAATCAGTATCACATAATAAAAAACAAAGTAGACATTTCAAGCTCTCTATAGAAGTTCCTCATCATCAATCGAAAACCAAATTCAAAAACATGCCATTTAAAATATTAAATCACCAGGTCACATTCTGGTGGAACATACTTCGGTTAGGAGAGACCTTCTAGGAAAAATCTACTTTTAAAATGATTGCATTTCGATTTTATTATTTCGAAAAATCTTGGATGCGATCAGCATCTGTTGAATGATTCACAAGTTTCTGTTGATGCACCGAATAGCCTGCTTATACGGTACTCAAACCGAATATTCGGTCCGGCCGAATACTTCCATATCCGGTTGGCGAATAGAGACTCATTTTTCCAATCCTATTTCTCCTTACCAACATTATCCCATTAAAAAGGAATGTTAACAAATACGTATATTTTCACAAAAATGAAATTATACGGTTATATAAAAATTAAAATAGAGTACTTAAAATAGGACAACTTATTATTTACAATTAACAAGTTACGATGTAGGAACATGAGGCGCTCAGCAGTTTCAGGCTGTTACGTTTTTGATTCCAGTATTTCCTGCTTCTGAGAATAAGCGTTCACTCCTCTGGTGGTTCTTTTTAACATTTCTAAAGTAAATTATTTTATTGAATCTTTTGTCACTGCCTTGTATACCAGTTGTGTTAAAATGATATTGATTGAAAACAATGGTACCACTTGCTCGAAAAGTTCACTGTCCCCATTGTACTCCTAAACAAGATAATATGCAATGAGGAGCTAACTCTATTCAACATTTGTCATAAGAAAAAATATGTACATGGGGGGGGGGGCACTTCAACAGGATGTTTGTCATTATAAATAACCCAGATTTTAAAGTAAGTAAAACAAAAGAATTTTTTTTTTTTGTACAATCAATCTGAATAAAAAGAAAAAAAAATAGATGTATATTAGAATAGGCAAAAGAAAAAGAACCATGATTAAATTTTAATATTTTACTATAAAGCATTTAAAAAAAAAACTTAATAAATGAATTTAAATCCATTTGAACGACATAAAATTACAATAATTTACAGTTTTTGTTCATTAAACAAGTATAAAATAGAAATATTACTATTTAAATTAAAAACTAGAAATGATTCGGCCGGATACCGAATATTTTGTAAAATTTTGTGCTGGATATTCGGTATCCGGTAAAAATCTCTCATCGTAGATTTTGCCGGATCTGCGAGCGCGTTCATGCTCTTCTAAGCAGCTGTTGCAGGATCGTACAGTTTCACCAATATATACATTCTTTATAATATGGGTCATAAAGTCTTTCCCCGATTACAAAAAAAATTATGAAATCATTATCATTTATGGAAAAGTCATGGTTCTTAAGTATTTTTTTAGTCCAGTCTCTACCGTCGTTCGTGAGTTCCTGGAGGACAAATTTCCTGGAAGATCAATAGGACGGGATGGACCCACTCCTCTAGATTATTTTTTTTGGAAGGGAGGGGGGGGGGGGGGACCTAAAGGACAGAGTGTTTGCAAGACAATAAAAAATATTGAAACACTCAAGGTTAGGATCACAAATGCTGTGTCTAGTGCGATAGCCCAAGTGTTGGCGAGAAATGGCATACTGCCTTGACATTCTTCGAGCTACCATCGAAATTGAAGTACTTGTATTAAAAACTTGATAAATGTCTTTACACTATTGAAACAAGCATATGCCTAATTATATTAGTTTTTCTGCAATAAATTATTGTAATCATCTTTATGACCTCCCTGAACTATAAACTATACCGGGGATTTTAGGCTTAGATTTTAATAATAATTTTTAAAGTGGCCTATCCTTGAACGTGTAGATGTGTAAACATTTTCGATACTGATGAGGAGCGTCTACTACAATTGTTTTTATTACGTGATAATTATTTTTAGTTTTGTTTTCAGTTTTATTAAATGTCCGATTTTAACGTGTCTTTAATAATTTGATTCAGACGTAGCGTATGTTTAGTTATTTGAGATTTTAACAAGTTAGTTACAAAAGAAAAATTTCGTATTTGGGCTCTTTTCAAACTATATAGTCATTGAGTGGCCGTTGAAATACAGGATGTCCCCCAAAAATCCTTACAACTTTAAAATTTTATTTAAAAAAAAAAAAAAAAAAAAAGGCCTACAGCAAAACTAGTTATAACAATAGATAGAATAACTCAGTTTTTTTTTTCTAGTGCCTTAAGTAAACTTCAACATGAGATCCTTTCGTAGCACGAAGGATATTCCAATTCTATCCAGGAACGTAGGCTTGTACAGAGGGGGTACAAATTACCAGGGCCCCGGTGTTCTAGGGGGTCCGGCTTCAGTACTGGTTTTTAAATATATACCAGAAAAAATAGATGTATTTTTTTACAAATTTTAATTGAAATAACTAGCAAATAATAAAATTCAAAACTCAGAAATTGCTTAAACGTCTTTGCGGACTGGCTAGGGGGGGGGGGGGGGCTCAAGAGGCATTTTAAATTGGAAACAAAATCCAACTTTTATTAAAAATCAAGCAGAAGGTACATAGCAAAGAAGCAGGCATTTACGTATTTATGTTTTATAGAACAATTATTTTCTGAATTGTAAAACACAATAACAAAAGTTGCAATAGCGTCAGGCAATCGGCGCCTTAACTGATGAATTGAATTAAAATTTAATTATATTTAAAATATTTTAAATTTTTATTTAAAATCCTTTGTGAAAAGGTGTTACTAATGCATCCTAAACTGTAATACTACTGTAAGAGAAAAATAATAAAATTGTAAGAAAATACTATAGCGATTTTCAAAAAAAGTACTATCCAACCTATTTATTTTCAAATACAGTAAAGGCTGTTCATAACGGAACTCTGCTGTAAACGGAGAAAAAAATCATGGTCTAGCCAAAAAATTCCATGTATTTATACCTTTTAAGACGAAAAAAAAACCTATTTAAAATGGAATGTTCCTGTACGTTTTCGTCTAAGCAGGTTTTATTTAATCAGGCTTATGGTTGGGGGGGGGGGGGGGCATTGGAACTACTACCGGGCGCCCGTGGTCTTTCTGTACGGCCATGCACGAACGTTTTTGCTAACATCAACAGTAAGGGGTGGTGTTTCCCCATGCTTCGTTCGATAATTTTTTTGCGTTTGAGTATCTGATTTTGCTTTCACACATTGAGCTATAAGACGTATATATAACACAAAGGCGTACATGATGACGTATATGGCACATATTAGTGTTTGGAGAATATATATATATATATATATATATATATATATATATATATATATATGTATGTATATGCGTATATAGGATGCATATAAACTTTGCGATGGTCTTGGCGAAATCTTAATTGTAGGGGTAGGGGCCGTTATAAACACAAAAGTATTCATTTTGGCAAACTTCAAGTGTGTAGATTGACCACCGAAAACATGTTGTGAATTAAATTAAGGGAGTAAAAACAATGTCACTGAATAACAAAACTATATATATATATATATATATATATATATATATACACACGAGAGTCAATCCTGAAATAAGGTTCCCAGAGAGCTCCAGCCGCACGAGAAGTGCGAGGCGAAAAACGGCAACAGCGGTGTGCGCGGCTGCTCCCGCACTTGCGATTCCACCGGCCGCGCTTCGCTGCGCCGCTCAGTCTTGGCTCAGCAGCCGTCCGAGATGGAGGTTCCCATTGTTGCTCCCGCCAAGTGCGAGAATCGTTCCGTAATTCGCTTTTTGCACGCCAAAGGGACTCCACCCGTTGAAGAACCGCAGGCGAGACGACTGACATCCGGTGTCACTACAACGCCCGACCTCACGTATCCCGTCACACCCAGGAACTTTAGACACAATTTGGGTGGACTGTCATTCCCCACCACCTTACAGTCCGGACCTCGCACCTAGTGATTATCACTTGTCCCCTAAGTTAAAGGAGCACTTGGGTGGTCAACGCTTCCGGAGCGACGATGACGACAAAGAAGAGGTGAAACGCTTCCTCAACGGGTTGGCGCCGGAGTTCAACGACATTGGGATACAGAAATTAGAGCACCGTCAACAAAAATGCATAGAAAATGTTGACGATTATGTGGAGAAATAGAGCAGACTTCTTTCCAACGATGTAAATTTCTATGAGAATAAACAATATTGTCTATTTGTGAATTGGATGGGAACCTTATTTCTGGATAGACCCTCATCTACTATCTACTATATATATAAAACACAAACGGAAATTTCGTTCCGTGCCTTTATAACTCGAGTTCTGCTGAATGGAATTTTATGGAATTAGCACTGTTGGATAGATAATTTTTCAGGGAAGGTTTTAGTGTATATTAGTACGTATATTACGTATATTAGTTATAGAATTATGATGGAAAATTCTATTATTTTGGACGATAAGGTTACCATAGGTCATTTTTTTGGCGACCATTATCGTTGGCGAAAGAATTGAAACGGCTATATGAGAAAATAATGCAAACACATAGAAAAATAAAATAAAAATTCGGTTATTAATTTTATTTCAAATCCCCCCCCCCCCCCCCCTCCCCGCAAAAAAAGAAAAAGGAAGAAAAAACTGTTTTAATGAGGCATAATATTTAATTTAAACCTCAAAGAAATGTTTGTAATGCTTAAAAATATTGGCAATGCATGAGGTTGCAATTCAGTTTAAGTCAATATTTGGCGATTTATCGCTTGCGTCAGGTTAACAAAGATGCATCTGATAATTTGATTTAATAAAATATGAGTATTTTTTTTTCCTTTTTTTCTTTCTGTTAATTTTTTATATATAACTACCCTATCATGTGTCTTACAGAAGAAACTAGCAGATGCAATTGTAAGAATGACTGCATTTATTTACTTTTGTCGCCAAGCAATGTGATTTTAAGCCAAAAATGCATAAGCGTGACATCAGCTTGAGCGGTATTAGCAATAATAGTGTTTTTTCGTGTATACAAGATCCTTTTTGGAGTAAATTTTTATATTCAAATGCAAATTATATAAATAGCAGTTATGGTTATGAATATGGGATCAAATATTTAAATTTTAGTGAATGTCTGCCACTCAAACACATATTGTAAAATAATTAAATTTCAGACATTTAAAAATTTACTACGGAAACATGCCGGTTTGTTTTCACCAAACAAATAATTTTTTCAGCCTCGAACTCAGACCAGCGAATATTGTCTATTCTTTTATTTTTATTTTATTATTTTTTTAATATATCGCCAATTTCACTTATAGAAATATTCACTGTTTCAAAATTTAGGAACCAAAGAATATTCTTAAGGAGATGTGTGCATTTGTGCGTTATTACTATCACAAAAGGCTACATTTTGCAATAAAATTGTTTGCTGAAATAAATTTTCGATGCTCTTTTTGATTCTTCATTTTTTTTTAGTTTTTTCTGCATAACTTCCCTTCTTTCAGGAAGGTTTTTAAAAGACATTGGACAAATTGTCCGTATTCCGGTCACCTGCCAGTTGGCAGTTTTACTATATTGTTGGATGTTTCGTTTATGTTTGAAGGTTACTCTGGACGACGATTCAGATTACAGAAGATTAGACGACTTTTGAAACTAGCAATCGCTAAATGTATGGGTTTTTTTCATTATCAATCAAAGTTTTAGCAAAAAAGCAATGCTTCCAATGTACGGTTGGTTGATTTTATGACGGCCGATTATCTACACGAGGGATATAGACCCTGGGGGGGGGGAGTGCCCTCCGTGGGGAGACTTTCTAAGGGATCCTAATCCGTATTTACGGCAAGGTTCGAAGAAAACCACGGAAAACTCCGAACGGTTAGGTCAACGAGCGCGACAGGGGTTTCAACCCAGCACTTCCCGTATGCCAGCTTTGGGAGCAGAACATCTCAGCCACTGTTTTGGCGCTTTCAATGTACGGAAAAACTTTGTAATGGTACGGTAAACTTTGTTTGTCAATGGTGGCGAATGGAATAAATATTTGTCGATTTATCATTGCAGGCTGGATAAGAAAAAACGAGTACCTGAAATTCTGATTAGATAATTTTTCGATCATTATAAACCTTTTTCGACCTATACACAGGTTCCCTAGCAGCTAAACATAGTGAGAAATGATTTTATTTCTGCGTCTTATTATGCTCTTTAGAGAAATGCAAAAAAATCTTCGGTTTAAGTATTCACCAAAAATAATATTACTAAACATTTTGCATAACTAAATTTATCATTGTCGGTTTTATTTAAGGTATGGAATTTTGTTAATGAAAGATCTATAATTGAATTAACAGTAATTTGACATTATTTAATGGAACATAGCTTGGCGCGTAAATAACTTCGTTTTGTAACTAACTCTGGTACATTAGTATAACCATATCGTTTCAAGCACTTCTAATGCTTGACGTCAAACTTGGATATCGGCAAGATTATGGAAGATTAGGAAGATTTTATTAGATACAAACTAGAGGTTTATTCTTCGACCAGAGTTAATCATTGTTTTTTTTTTTTTTTTTTTTTTTTCATATTAACGGTTACACGAATGCAACTGGTCTAAAAAATGGAAAGACAGTGAAAATGGTGTCATTTTAATTTTATTCATATTCAGTTTTAAAAATTCCCTTTTTTATGTTTCACCATTTTTTTAAATATGAAAGTTTAACACTGTTCTTTATGTTCAGAGAATTTATTACAATTTTCACTGTATTTACTCTGCTGGAATCGAAAGATGAAAAACCGTAGTAGACTTGCCAGAAGAAGATTTAGCGAAATATAACGTAACATAGAGTGAGATTGTACTTACGTTACCAGAATCTCACATGGAGACAAGAAAGAGGGACGGAGTTCAAGAACTTACAGACGAAAATGAATCACCCGAACATTAATTAAGTTCAATGGTCAATCTGTGCAATCATTGTAATGCTCTCTCTTTTAGTAGTATGTTGACTAGAGAACATAATTCCTGTTGTCATAATCTCATAATGGCCCCATTTCCCTAACAAACTACTATAAATGACCAACTAAATGAGTTGCTTCTTTTAGTCCAAATTTTCTCCAATGTATGATATAATATAACGCAATGTCGTTCACATCGTTTACAGCAATATTGAAGGAAAATCCAGGTGAACGTCCCTATTGCTTTAAAAAACATGCTCAAATCCACTGATATAATTCATTTGATTCAAGGTTCGTTTGAAAATATTTACTAAGGTAGCATCTGTAGGTGAAGATCCACATTCCTTTAAAATACAAAGCTATTTCGTTTGATTTAAGGTACATTTAGAAAACTGGCCCAGCGCAGCGGGCATAGCATGCTAGTCTACTATATATATAAAACACAAACGGAAATTTCGTTCCGTTCCTTTATAACTAGAGTTCTGCTGAATGGAATTTGATGGAACTTGCACTATTGGATAGATAATTTTTCAGGGAAGGTTTTAGTATATAACACATAGTTCTACGTATATTAGTTACAGAATTATGATGGAAATTTCTGTTATTTTGGACGATAAGGTTACCATAAGGTCAATTTTTTTGGCGACGATTATTGTTCGCGAAAGAATTGAAACGGCTATATCAGAAAATAATGCAAACACATAGAAAAATAAAAGAAAAATGCTGTTATTAATTTTATTTAAAATCCCCCCCCCCCTTCCCCGCAAAAAAAAAAAAACTGTTTTAATGAGGCATAATATTTAATTTAAACCCCAAAGGAATGTTTGTAATGCTTAAAAATATTTGCAATGCATGAGATTACAATTCAGATTAAGTCAATATTTGGCGATTTATCGTTTGCGTCAGGTTGACAAAGATGCATCTGATAATTTGATTTAATAAAATATGAGTATTTCTTTTTCCTTTTTTTCTTTCTGTTAATTTTTTTTTTATATATAACTCCCCTATCATGTGTCTTCCAGGAGGAACTAGCAGATGCCATTGTAAAAATGACTGCATTTTTGAGTTACATGTTATTTGTTTATTTACGGTTTTGATTTTACTTTTGTCGCCAAGCAATGTGTTTTTAAGCCAAAAATGCATAAGCGGGACACCAGCTTGAGCGGTATTAGCAATAATAGTGTTTTTTCGTGTATACAAGATCCTTTTTGGAGTAAATTTTTATATTCAAATGCAAATTATATAAATAGCAGTTATGGTTATGAATATGGGATCAAATATTTAAATTTTAGTGAATGTCTGCTACTCAAACACATATTGTAAAATAATTAAATTTTAGACATTTAAAAATTTACTATGGAAACATGCCGGTTTGTTTTCACCAAACATTATTTTTATAGCCTCGAACTCAGACCAGCGAATATTGTCTATTCATTTATTTTTATTTTATTATTTTTTTAATATATCGCCAATTTCACTTTTAGAAATATTCACTGTTTCAAAAGTTAGGAACCAAAGAATATTCTTAAGGAGATGTGTGCATTTATGCGTTATTACTATCACAAAAGGCTACATTTTGCAATAAAAATTGTTTGCCGAAATAAATTTTCGATGCTCTTTTGATTCGTTATTTCTTTTTAGTTTTTTCTGCATATCTTCCAGGAAGGTTTTTAAAAGAGATTGGACTAATTCATAGTCTCATTAATTAATTTCACCCACTTTAACAACGCTTCAAACCAGAAAAAATTATTGGATGAATCTTTATTTGTTCAATTTCAGGTTTCTACGTGGAATTTAATTTTATTTCTTAAAAAAATTTCTGGTGCGAAACGTGTTAAACCTGGGTCAAATTAACCCGCATATTACGGAATATTAATGAGAGGTTGACACCTATGCTAATTGTCCGTATTCCGGTCATCTGCTAGTTGGCATTTTGTTGGATGTTTCGTTTATGTTTGAAGATTACTCTGGAGGACGATTCAGATTACAGAAGATTAGACGACTTTCGAAATTAGCGATGGCTACATTTATGGGTTTTTTTCATTATGAAGGAAAGATTTACCAAAAAAGCAATACTTCCAATGTACGGTTGGTTGATTTTATGACGGCCGATTATCTACACGAGGGATATAGACCCTGGGGGAAGTGCCCTCCATGGGGGTCTTTCTAAGAGATCCTAACCCGTGTTTACGGCAAGGTTCGAAGAAAACCACTGAAAACTCTGAACGGTTAGGTCAACGAGTGAGACAGGGGTTTGAACGTTCCGTATGCCAGATTTGAAAGCAGAACATCTCAGCCACTGTTTTGGTGCTTTCAATGTACGGAAAAACTTTGTAATGTGAATGGTGGAGAATTGAATAAATAATATTTGTCGATTTATCATTTCAGACTGGATAAGATAAAACGAGTACCTGAAATTCTGATTAGATAATTTTCTAATCATTATAAAGCCTTTTCGACCTACACACAGCCTTAGCATCTAAACATAGTGAGAAATGAATTTATTTGTGTGTGTTATTATGCTCTTTAGAGAAATGCAAAAAAATCTTCGGTTTAAGTATTCACCAAAAATAATATTACTAAACAATTTGCATAACTAACTTTATCATTGTCAGTTTTATTTAAGGTATGGAATTTTGTTAATGAAAGATCTATAATTGAATTAACAGTAATTTGACATTATTTAATGGAACATAGCTTGGCGCGTAAATAACTTCGTTTTGTAACTAACTCTATGGTATATTAGTAACCATATTGTTTCAAGCACTTCTAATGTTTGACGTCAAACTTGGATATCGGCAAGATTATTGAAGATTAGGAAGATTTTATTGGATACAAACTAGAGGATTATTCTTCGATCAGAGTTAATCATTGGGGTTTTTTTCAGATTAACGGTTACACGAATGCAACTGGTCTAAAAAATGGAAAGACAGTTTAAATAGCGTCATTTTAATTTTATTCATATTCAGCTTTAAAAATTCACTTTTTTATGCTTCACCAATTTTTTAAATATGAAAGTTAAACACTGTTCTTTATGTGCAAACACTTTATTACAATTTCCACTGTATTTACTCTGCTGGAATCGAAAGATGAAAAACCGTAGTAGACTTGCCAGAAGAGTACGTACATTGCGAAATATAACGTAACATTGACTGAGATTGTACTTACGTTACCTGAATCTCACATGGAGACAAGAAAGAGGGACAGAGTTCAAGAACTTACAGACGAAAATGAATCACCCGAACATTATTTAAGTTCAATGGTCAATCTAAGCAATCACTGTAATGCTTTCTCTTTTAGTAGTATGTTGACTAGAGAATATGTTAGTTCCTGTTGTCATAATCTCATAATGGCCTCATTTCCCTACCAAACTCTACTATAAATGATTAACTAAATGAGTTGCTTTTTTTAGCCCAAATTTTGTCCAATGTATGATATAATATAACGCAATGTCGTTCACATCGTTTGCAGCAATATTGAAGGAAAATCCAGGTGATCGTCCCTATTGCTTTAAAATACATGCTCAAATCCATTGATATAATTCGTTTGATTCAAGGTTCGCTTGAAAATATTCACTAAGGTAGCATCTGTAGGTGAAGATCCACATTCCTTTAAAATACAAAGTCGTTTCGTTTAATGTAAGGTACATTTAGAAAAATGGCCCAGCGCAGCGGGCGTAGCATGCTAGTATATATATAAAACACAAACGGAAATTTCGTTCCGTTCCTTTATAACTCAAGTTTCGCTGAATGGATTTTGATGGAACTTGCACTGTTCGATAGATATTTTTTTCAGGGAAGGTTTTAGTATATAACACAACGTTCTACGTAGATTAGTTATAGAATTATGATGGAAAGTCCTGTTATTTTGGACGATAAGGTTACCATAGGTCTTTTTTTTATTTGGCGACCGTTATCATTGGCGAAAGAATTGAAACGGCTATATCAAAAAATAATTCAAACACATAGAAAACTAAAAGAAAAAGCCTCTTATTAATTATATTTAAAATACACCCCCCCCCCCCCCGCAAAAAAAGAAAAAGAAAAAAACTGTGTTAATGAGGGATAATATTATAAAGCGAAAATATTTAATGCTTAAAAATTTTCAATGTTTGGCGATTTATCGTTTGCGTCAGGTTAACAAAATCTGATCATTTGATTAGATATTATATGATTGACAATTTTTTTTTCATTTTTTTGTCTTTCTGTTAATTTTTTTTATATATAACTTTTTATCATGTGACTTACAGGAGGAACTAGCAGCAGATGTAATTGTAAAAATGACTGCATTTATGACTTGCATGTCATTTGTTTATTTACGATTTTGATTTTACCTTTGGCGCCAAACAAAGTGATTTTAAGCCAAAAATGCATAAGCGTGACATCAGCTTGAGCTTTATTAGCAATAATAGTGTTTTTTCGGGTATACAAGATCCTTTTTGGAGTACATTTTTATATTCAAATGCAAAATTTATAAATAGTTATTGTTATAAATATGCGATCAAATATTTAAATTTTAGTGAATGTCTGCCACCCAAACACATATTGTAAAATAGTTAAATTTTAGACATTTAAAAATTTACTACGGAAACATGCCGGTTTGTTTTCACCAAACATATGATTTTTATAGCCTCGAATTCATATCAGCGGATACTGTCTATTCTTTAATTTTTTTTAATATATCGCCAATATCACTTATAGAAATATTCACTAAGTCAAAAGTTATGAGCTAAAGAATATTCTTAAGGAGATGTGTGCAATTATGCATTACTAGCTGTTACCCGTGACTTCGTTCACGCAACATTAAAAGAAGAATAAATACATTAATTAAGCAAAATATTTTACTCCCAATAATTAAAAACGTTAATAATTAACTAACTATTTATCACATTTCATAGGAGACAATACGGTATTTATTATTATAAGGACCTTGACATAACTCAGTCTTAAAAAAGTGAAATTTTGTGCCAAATAACCGCGAAAATGAAATTGCAACCAATGCAAAAAGGAGGGCCAAATAAAATCGTGGAAATAGACGAATTGGGTAAAAACAAATGTCAATTTTACCTGATAAACAATTTTACTTTTAACGCCTTTGTGAAACGTTTTAACAGCCATCCTTAAAAACATTAATTAGAAATAGTATATGCTTTATCTTTAAATTCAATTCTGCCTCCTTGGTTTAATATATAGTTGAAACAAATCTTGTTTTCTAAATGACAGTATATTGGCAGGCAATTTTTGTTCTCCAGAATAAATTGATTCATGAAGTTTGAATATGTGAAAATATGTTTGTATTTTTCAGATAATTTACTGAAATCAAGATTTTGTTTTCACCATCTATTCAAAGTGAAAATAAACTCTGTTTTTCAGTTTTAATGAGCAAATGGTGTAAAAAATATACTGATAAGTTTTATTTCTCTTTTTTTATACACTAATATGGAGTAAGTTACTTTCCGTTTTTAGAGAAACTTCGTTAAAAAAAAATGGCATTTAATTTAATTTTTTTAATTTTGAGAGTTTGTGTGACATCCTCGGATCAATTATAGCCGGTATTCGCTAAACCGGTAGTAAAGTAATCGGTAGTAAATCGCGTTGCGTTCGATAGTCTAGGAGTAGTTGCGAAATACAAACACACGGTCAGATTTTAATATTAATTTGTGTTCATTTTCCTTTTCTTAAAATTATGATGCGATTTTTAGCAGAAAACTCGGATACTCATGCGGAACGAAATAACGAAATAACGGATACTCATGCTTAATAACCAGTATAGATAACAAAACATTTAAATTTTTCGTTATAAATATGGCGTGAAACTCATCTACTTTCTATACTTATTGATCCTTGTATTATTAATGTAAGGAATTGATTCACACTCATTTTAAAACATATTGGAAAATTCCCGTTTTATTTCAAATACTAGCAAGCTACGCCCGCTACGCTGGTCAATTTCTCTTAACGAACCTTTAATCAAACAAAATATTGACATTTCATAATTCACTTTTATATTTTAACAGAATAATAAGGATACTATAATTTGTGACTCGTGCTATAGTCAATATACACGTCAGGACACGTCGCCCTTATCATTATCTTTTTACGCGTGAAGGTTTCGCTATGGTACTCTGTTGTGAAATTTGGTAATTTCAGAAATTCAATAGTTGAAAAATCGCAGAATCATTAGATCATTTTTCTTTAGAAATTGTTCTTAGAGCGCATTTAGATCTTATAAATAACAATCATGCCGAACTTCAAGTTTCTAGCTCCTTCAGCATCGCAAAAATCGCAATTTTAGAACGTTTTTCGCTTCTGCACCCCCCTCGGGGTAGTGGCACCGACATAAAATATAGCCTATGTTGGAGCAGGGATTGTCACCATCCATTTGCCACCATCACTTTTGAAATCGCTTTAGTAGTTCCAGACATTCCATACAAATTGTAATTTAGAATGTTTTTAGAAAATTTTTTGCTTATTTCAGCCTTTTAAATTTCGAATTTTTTTAGATTTTGTTCTTATAGAGAATTTAAATCTTGTAAGTAACGACCATACAAAATGTCAAGTTCCTAACTCCTTCATTATTGAAAATATCATAATTTTGGAACGCTTTTCGCTCCTGCACCCTCTGCGGGCAGTGGCACAGACAAAAAATTTAGCATATGTTGGAGCAGGGACTGTCACCATCCATTTGCCACCATCAATTTTGAAATCGGTTCTGTAGTTTCAGAGATTCCATAGAAATTGTAATTTAGAATGTTTTTAGAACGCTTCTTCCTCATCTCACCCTTTTAAATTGCGAATGTTTTTATAATTTGTTCTTAGAGAGCATTTACATCTTATAAGTAACTACCATACCAAATTTGATACTTCTATCTCCTTCAGTACACAAAAAATCAAAATTTTAGAACGTTTTTCGCTCCTGCACCCCCCTGGGGGTGGTGGCATCGACATAAAATATAGCCTATGTTGGAGCAGGGATTGTCGCCATTAATTTGCCACCATCACTTTTAAAATCGCTTCAGTGGTTCCAGAGATTACCCCCTACAAACAAACAATCTTTACTACTTTATATATTAGTATAGATAAGGGGGAATTAGCCCTTTGTTCCCCCCCTTTATACTTAACCAATCAATCCCGAAAACTAATCAGAGATGCGCCTTAACACAGTGAACCTATAAATAAAATTTGAAGGAAATGGGATAATTCTGCATGAAAAACCCATTTACATAAATTAAGGGGGGGGGATTATCCCCCCTTTCCCCTCCTTTATACTTAACCAATCAATCCCGAAAACTAATCAGGGAAGCGCCTTAACACAGTGAACCTATAAACAAAATTTGAAGGAAAACGGAATAATTCTGCATGAAAAACCCATTTATATAAATTAAGGGGGGATTAGCCCCCGATCCCCCCCCCCTTTATACTTAACTAATCAATCCCGAAAACTAATCAGGGAAGCGCCTTAACTCAGTGAACCTATAAACAAAATTTGAAGGAAAACCGAATAATTCTGCATGAAAAACCCATTTATATAAATTAAGGGGGGCATTAGCCCCCCCCCCGTTCACCCCTTTATACTCAGCCAATCAATCCCGAAAATTATCATGCAAGCGCCTTAACACAGTGAACCTATAAACAAAATTTGAAGGAAAACGGAATAATTCGGCATGAAAAACCTATTTATATAAATTAAGGGGGGGATTAGCCCCCCGTTCCCCTCTTTATACTTAACCAATCAATCCCGAAAAGTAATCAGGGAAGCGTCTTAACCCAATGAACCTATAAACAAAATTTGAAGGAAAACGGAATAATTCTGCATGAAAAATCCATTTATATAAATTAAGGGGGGGAATTAGCCCCCGATCCCCCCCCTTTATATTAACTAATCAATCCCGAAAACTAATCAGGGAAGCGCCTTAACACAGTGAACCTATAAACAAAATTTGAAGGAAAACGGAATAATTCTGCATGAAAACCCATTTATATAAATTAAGGGGGGGATTACCCCCCCCCGATCCCCCCCCTTATACTTAACTAATCAAACCCGTAAACTAATCAGGGAAGCGCCTTAACTCAGTGAACCTATAAACAAAATTTGAAGGGAAACGGAATAATTCTGCATGAAAAACCCATTTATATAAATTAAGGGGTGGGGGAAATTAGACCCTTGTTCCCCCCCTTTATACTTGACCAATCAATCCCGAAAACTAATCAGGGAAGCGCCTTAACTCAGTGAACCTATAAACAAAATTTGAAGGAAAACGGAATAATTCTGCATTAAAAACCCATTTATATAAATTAAGGGGGGGGGGAATTAGCCCCTTGTTCCCCCCTTTTATACTTAACCAATCAATCCCGAAAACTAATCAGGGAAGCGCCTTAACACAGTGAACCTATAAACAAAATTTGAAGGAAAACGGATATTTCTATGAAGAGTTATCGCATTACGTACGTACATACATACAGAACCGGCTGCCAAGCTCTCAGGGCTTGACAGCAAGAGTAATAACTGAAAAATCGCAATTTTAGAACGTTTTTTGCTCCTGCACCCCCTGGGGTTAGTGGCACCGACATAAAATATAGCCTATGTTGGAGCAGGGGTTGTCACCATCAATTTGCCACCATCACTTTTGAAATCGGTTCTGTAGTTCCAGAGATTACCCCCTACAAACAAACAAGATTTACTCCTTTATAATATTAGTATAGATGACGTCTCCTTTTCCCCCCAGAGAAATCCCTTTTTAATGACATAATTCTTGTTAATTTTCTTTTCCAAGCAATTAATTTCAATACTGGCATAGGGAAAATTATGTTACTTTAACGAAATAATATTAAATCTTTAGGTTTTATCAACAAAAATGGAACTATTAACATTCGTCATTTTTTTAGGTAATCGAGTTGTTTCTTTTAGTTTTAAGAATGAAAAATCACTATTTCTCGCTATCCATGACATCATTTACGACATGGATAATTTTGCGGAGCATATTATTGACATTTGCTAACCATTTTCTTTTGAAACTTCTTTTTACTTTTTTAAAATTTAAATAAAAAACACGGTATAGTTATATTAGCCGTGTGCAGACGGTAAAACGGCAAGTATTGTTACCATATAAAAGAAAAAAAAAGAAAAAAAAGAGAAGAAAAAAACCCAAGATCATTTTATTTCACCAATCAAAGCATATCCTCTTTATTTTCGATAAATGACGTCATATTCGCCTGTTTCCTATGGTTACGCATATTGAAACCTTTTATTATTATCAAAAACTAAAAAAAAAGTACGTTTTATTTCTAATAATATTATTTAATCTTCTTCTTAATTCTTTAATTTTTTTTATTTCATTTTCATTTTTCCCGTGAAAATTTTTCAATTGAAACTAAATTGTTGAGTAAAAATTATTTTTTCGGGTTTTGAATAAGTTTTGGCAACGATAAAGTATTAGCAACGGTAAAGTAAATTTAACCATTTTAAAATGCTATACGAAAAAATGTCCATTTATTCTCAATGAAAATAACGAAATTTTGAATTATTAAGAAAATTATTTGAATAAAATAAACAAAAACCAGCCTATGTTAATTTGAGGATTATAACCAGCCTATATGCAAAGATACAGGATCATTAAATGCTCCATTTTGACGCTGGCTTCAGCCTAACATTTGCACACAATCAGATTTATAATATTATTAAGATAAGATTACTATCACAAAAGGCAACATTTTGTAATAAAAATTGCGTGCTGAAATAAATTTCGATGCTCTTTTTTATTAGTCATTTTTTAAAAAAGATATTGGACTAATCGTCCGTATTCCGGCCACCTGCCAGTTGGCATTATTACTATATTGTTGGAAGTTTCGTTTATGTTTCAAAGTTACTCTGGAAGACTATTCAGATTACAGAAGATTAGACGACTTTTGAAATTAGCGATTGCTAAATTTATGAGTTTTTTAAAATTATGAAGCAAAGTTTTACCAAAAAAGCAATGCTTCCAATCAATGTACAGAAAAACTTTGTGATGTCAAAGGTGGCGAATCGAATAAATAATATTTGTCGATTTATCATTTCAGCCTGGATAAGAAAAACGAGTAGCTGAATTCTGATTAGATAATTTTTCGATCATTAAAGCATTTCCGACTTACACACATCCCTAGCAACTAAACATAGCGGCAAATGAATTTATTTCTGCGTGTTATTATGCTCTTAAGTGAAATGCAAAGAAAATATTCGGTTTAAGTATTCACCAAAAATATTATTACTAAACATTTTGCATAACTAACTTTATCATTCTCAGTTTTGTATAAGGCATGGAATTTTGCTAATGAAAGATCTATAATTGAATTAACAATAATTTGACATTATTTAATGGAACATAGTTTGGCGTGTCAATATCTTCGTTTTGTAAGTAAATGTGGTACATTAGTAACCATATCGTTTCAAGCACTTCTAATGTTTGACGTCAAACTTGGATATCGACAAGATTATGGAAGATTGCAAACTAGAGGTTTATTCTTCTACCGGATTTAATCATCGGGTTTTTTTTTTTCAGGTTAACGGTTACACGAATGCAACTGGTCTAAAAATGGAAAGACAGTGAAAATGGCGTCATTTTAATTTTATTCAAACTATTCAGCTTTAAAAATGCACTTTTTTTATGTTTCACCAGTTTTTTTAAATAGGAAAGTTAAACACTGTTCTTTATGTGCAAACAATTTATTACGTTTTTGACTATATTTAGTCTGCTGGAATCGAAAGATGAAAAACCGTAGTAGACTTGCCTGAAGAGGACGTATATTATGAAATATAACGTAACAGAGTGAGACTGTACTTACGTTACCAGAACCTCACATTCAGACAAGAAAGAGGAACGGAGTTCAAGAACTTACAGACGAAAATGAATCACCCGAACATTAATTAAGTTCAATGGTCAATCTATGCAATCATTGTGATGCTCTCATTTTAGTAGTATGTTGACTAGAGAACATTTTAGTTCCTGTTGCCATAATTGTCTTATGGTTATAATAGCCTCATTTCCAAACCAAACTCTACTACAAATGATCAACTAAAGGAGTTGCTTCTTATTAGCCCAAATTTTGTCCAATGTATGATACAATATAACGCAATGTCGTTCGTATCGTTTACAGCAATATTGAAGGAAAAACCAGGTGAACGTCCCTATTGCTTTAAAATACATGCTCAAATCCATTAATATAATTCGTTTGAAAATTTTGACTAGGGTAGCATCCGTAGGTGAAGATCCATATTCCTTTAAAATAAAAAGCCATTTCGTATGATTTAAGGTACATTTAGAAAAATGGACCAGCGCAGCGGGCGTATAGCATGCTAGTCTATATATATAAATGAAAGTCGAATTCAACCATCACCTTTATAAGATATGCAGTGCCAAAACATCCTGATCGAATCTGTCGCCAATAAAGAGTTCATCGGGAAAAACACCGATATCCAACAACTGTATTTCGTGACGCCAATGGACTCAATTTTTTCACAAATCGAATTAGGACATCTTTCATTTTGTATTTTCTGTGTTCAACACGGATATTCGAGAAGGGAAAGTAAAATGTTCCTCGAGTCAAACTAAGAAATACATACCCAGTCTATAGTTACTAGACGTTTGGGATTTATTAAGATTTACATTTTCATTTCCCCCCCCCCCCCTCCAGATGAAAACATGACTCAACAGCAATATAAACATTAAGAAATGTAGCAGCATATATAGCTTATGCAAATGTTTGAAGTAGTTTTTAAATACGGATGTAGGAAAGTATTCATAAAATATTTTTAGGGCATAGGTCATCTCGAAATGAGATTTAGATTTATTGGGGATATACTACATTTATTTAGATTACACACTTTGGCAATTCTAATTTTAACATTTATTTTCATTAACCCACGTAAAAAGGTTATTTGTTTTTCTGTATCCATGAGTGTAACGTGTAAAATATTTCTTTGAGTCATCCTATTCAAAATAAATCTGTTCTTATCTTTATTAGATGTTGAGATTTATTAGATTTATGTAGATCCAGATTAATTGAGTGATCGATTTCAATTCTTGGAAGACCAAAAATACTTAGACTTCATGGGCAAATGATATTACATCTATTATATATTATCTCATGAACTAAATGATATATTTTACACGAGTAAAAAAAAAAAAAGTGGGTTTTGTTTAATATTTCTTTCAAAAGACTATCCTTTCTTTAGTAAATCCAAATAAATTTCATTTTCAAGAAAAAAAAAAGTCATGTTTTTTTATAAAGTAAAAATTTACCGGTCTGTTTTTCTCATTTTTACGAATATCTGAACCAGCCCGCTATTATACTCTGTCATAATATCTGTCGCGTGTTCAATCGGGGCCTCCGAGATGTCGCTGTGTGTCCTACACCGGGCCTGCTCGAGGCTAACGAAAATGAAAGGCTACCGCGGTGCTTTACGCTTATCTTTTTTTACAGACCGCCGGAGTCACGTGTTGCTCTATTGCACCAATGAACGTGTACGAAAAGAGCATCACGTCACTCTAGCTGTCTCTAAAAAAAGATAAGTGGAATGCACCGCGGTAGCCTGTCTTTTTCGTTAGCCTCGGCCTGCTACAGGTGACGTCACAACCTGCTGACGTCAAAACAGTGATCCATAATAACTTAAAAATTTTCATGTACTTTGTTCGTTTGTACTGATTGTTTACGACAGTATTTTGATTTTATTTATTGTTTTATATAGTAATTAATAATATTTTTCAGTGTATTTAGATTATAATGCTATCAATAATTATTGACTATAATTATTAAAGAAAGTGTAGATTATATCTATAAAATAAAGGAGAAGAAAATGTTGTGTTCCTAATCTAAGTCTTCAAATTCGCTACTGATAATGAAAAGAAGAAATTTTAGCTACGAAAATTACCTTGTGATAATTATTTTTACAATTCAACAGAAGTGGTTTGCATTAAATGTTTCGATATACTTTTCATAATTCGTGAAGCTAGAATTAATATGATGGTATTGAACTTGTGCAGAGAAAAAAAACCTAACAACAATTGTCTAGCCTACTGTAATGGAAATAATCTGGCATATTTGATTGAATTTGTACTTCCAAATCGAAAAGAGTCAAATGATCTTTAGAAAATAAATAAATAAATAAAAGAAGCAGACGATAAACAGTTTAAAAAATGATTTTGAAAGAAATACTGTAATAAATTGAATGAAATCTGGATACATTTAGTTAGAAGTGAGTGATGTGCTTTGTTTATAAAATTAAAAGTAACTGATTTACACAACTTAGTAATTCTACGTAGTTCAATTTAGCATTTTAGCTAACTTAAGTGTACAAATATATGAAAATAAATCTTTTGATAAGTTATTTTGAGTGGTTATTATGTCCTAGACCCAAGTACAATAAATAGACAATTTTTAAAATATTACAAATCAGTTACAAAGTCAAAATAGAAAATTGGGTACTTTTCGGTTAGCTGGGCGCCAGTGATATATATACATATATCTACACACACACACATATATATATATATATATATATATATATATATATATATATATATATACATACATATCTACACACACATATATGTATGAATTAATATATATATTTATATATGTGCATGTATCACTGGCGCCCGGCTAACCGAAAAGTACCGAAAAAGGCTTATGGCGAGAGAAGGAAAGTTGCAAAATATTTTCTGGCAACCTATTCGTAGTTTCATATAAATAAGTATTTTTTTTTCAATATTTATATAATTTATTTAATATAAAGAAGCCATTTATCTCTTTTTATATGCAGGTAGAACAGAATTGTATATATAAATAATTTTATACATATATAAATAAACATACATTAGGTTTGTTTTCATAATTGTGTATATAATTTTAAAACATATCTAACTTTCTGAAGCCCGGATTACGCCAAAGCATTAACAAAAAGTGAAAAGGTCTCTATAGTTAAAAAATGTCGATTTCTGTATTTAAATTGACATTTATTGTGTTTTGATGGTTAAATTATGGTATGTAGTTGTAAAAGGGAGGAATGGGATTGATTTGGTAAAGTTTTTGGTAGATTTATTATATTTTTTGTACGTATATTTATTGTAAAATAATGTGTTTAGGAAAAGGCAAGTCAATGGGTTCAATCGGATCTTAGCATTTTTTTAATTTAAAACTTTTAATTTCCTTTAATAAAACAAGTATATTAATTCCCTTTTATTTCACGATTATGAAATTTAATATTATTTATGTAATCACAAATTATAAGAGCGAAAATGCTCTTTTTATTACATCTTTCTGCTGCGATACTTTGACCAAAGTGGATCACTACTGTGACGTCACTAATACTTGTAGCAGGCCCGGTGTAGGACACACAGCGACATCTCGGAGGCCCCGGTTCAATGCGATATTAAAAAAAAAAAAAAAAAAATCAATTTCAAAATGAAACATGTTGTATAGAGACCTCCAAAATGTTAAAATAGGCCAATATTTCCATAATTTTGTTTTTATCATGATTCAGTACGTTCCTCAAACTCATAGGACGTTATATAATCCTATCGACTTGCTTTCTCTCTAGTACTCATATCGATACTCTTTGTATTATTCTCAAATATTTGAAAAAGTCCGTTAAACTTCTAATAGGACAATATAAAAAATTATAACACCTTGTAATAATATTTCTTTGAAACGCTAAAAGGGTGTAAATTAACATAATAAATGCACAGTAAAATATCTTTTATTAGGTTGTTTGACATGTTTCGGCTCGCTCTAAATCATTTTCAAAAACAAATGAGACTATTCCATCATGGCATATGGTCTTTGAAGTTATTATTTGAAATGCTATCCTTTCATTTTCATGTACTCTTTTAAAAATGACGCACGTTATCCTTTATTTTTAATGGGTTGTTTGTTTTCATATCTAGAACCATGGAGTCACTCGAGCCACCCTTTCGGTAAGTTAAAAAGATGTCGCATCGTTACCTATTGTATTTTTGGGTGTTAGTATCTCTATAGTTTCTCTTATTATGGATGGATAGTATAGACTGGAGGGAATATTTATTTTACTTTCATTGAAATTTGGAATGTTTCTTCTTGACCAGGGCTGTGGTTTTTCTATTCTACTTAATATCAGCTACAGGCTCCCTTTTTCTGTAACACAATTTTCTGCTGGTCCTGCCAATAGAGTGATTCTTGGATCCGTCTTCTTTAATAAAAGGTATTTCACAGACTCCTGAATACTTCTCGAAATGAATTGGGTCCATTTGACTGCAAATGATAGTCTCATTTCTGAGCGGGTTTGGCTATTAAAGCAGATATTGAAACGTTTTAATTAAAAAAAAAAGCTTGGAAAATATTGAAGAGTATAAAGTTTGTATTTTTGCGAATCAACTTTATTTTCATGATTAATTTATTAATGAAAATGATTCGGAGCGAGTCAATAATAAAAGTTATTTTACAGTGTATTTATTATGTTGTTAATTGACACCTTTTTAAATTTATAGTATTCCAATAGGACGTCCGTTTTTAATTCTCCAATGACATCCTATTAACCTGCTTTCTCTACTGACACATACTCCTACTCTTTGTATTATTGAGAAATGTTTGAAAATTTCCGTTTTGTTACCAATAGGACGTCCTCAATCATCTTTTTTTTCAATGGGTGAAACTTTTTATTTCATTTTCATTTTTCACGTGGAAATATTTCAATAGAAAATTAATTATGGTAGAAAGAATTTTAGTGTGGATTTTTAATCGTTGGCAACTGTTATAACGAAAAATGTTTAAATTGAATAGGAAAAGGCTGTTAGATTTTTGGTTTTTTATCTCTATTAAAATAAGATTTTTTTTTCAAAATTTTATGATTTTGAGCTTTTAGTAGGTATTCAGCTGTAAGTAAACAAAATTTCAAGTCTGTAAGTTATAGAGTTTCTGAGAACCGGCTCTGTGACGGACAGACAACCAAGCGGGACGAATAAGGCTTCTGTGAGATGAACGAAACCCTAAAACATTTATTTCAACTTTTAATCTTCGTTAACCGCTCTGTAGAATTTTTGTGGAGCATTCTGTGTTTTTTGAAGGGGGAACCTGTATTTTGAGTGTAACTTTAATCGAAGGGTCCTTTAGAAAAATAAAAAGGAGGGGGGGGGGTGTAGCACTTTATTGCAATATGTTTAATCCTCTTATTCCTACACCCTCTATTTTTAGCCTAACTTCTAATCGAAGGATCCTTTAGAAGAAAAATTCCTAACGGCTCGACCTACAGGCACAGGAAGATTTCGAAAACGCAGACCGTGGGCGCCTGTGTGTTGGGAATTGCAGAAGAAATGACCTTTTATGCCATGATGCGGCAGTTGGGACCGTCCACTTCGAAATCTACCTTGTCTGTAGGCGGAGCCGGCAGGGATTTTAATTATTATTTATTTTATTTTTTGCTATAAGGGTTGGTCCCATAAAAAAAAAAAAAAAACCTGTCAATATAAAAGTTGTAGATAATATTAAGAAGATTTATAATAAACTAGCTGTTACCCGTGACTTCGTTCACGTAACATTAAAAAAAGAATAAATGCATTAATTTAGCAAAACATTTCACTTGATAATTAACAACATATATAATTAACCAAAGCTTTATCACATTTTATAGGAGACCATACGGTATTTCTTTGCTATAGGGGCCTTGACATAACCCAGTCTTAAAAAAGTGAAATTTCATGCCAAATAATATATACAATCGCGAAAATGAAACTGCAACTAATGAAAAAAGGAGGACCAAGTAAAATCGTGAAAATCGAGGAATTCCTCTTCGTAAATCGAAAAACAACACTGGCAGAATTCTTCTATACAACAGTGCATTTTAGGTGGTATTTGGTGTACAATTTGTATATGTGTGCATTGCTAAATGGGCATTATTGTATTGTTTATTTGCATAGACATATGTTATATATTTCTTACTACATTATCTTGTTTATGTATATATTAAATTAAGTGCTTCACGCTAAGTGGTGTAAATAGTGAACAAACTGCCTGTGGATTTTATACATTGATAGCTATTTCACAAAGATATAACAATCTGATGAGATTCTAAAATGTAAATAAATGTTGCTGGAAAGTACTTTAAATTCTGCCCAATTTAACCTCGATATTTTCTCTATCGCGTCAAGAACACTATAAGCAAATAAATACCAACGATACAAATCTGATGATCTAAATTTACATATTTTTGTTATATATAAGATTATTTTAATTTATTTCATGCGCTTGAAATTTTTTACGCTTTCTCTAGGGTTAGGTGTCAAATAAATGTACTTTCTTGTTATTTTATTTTGCCATTTCTATTTATTCTATTTTCCATTCATTCCATTTATGGATATTGATTTAATTTACATATTCGTGTCAAAGAATATTCTTTAAAGTTTTTATCAGGATTAGGATAGGATACGATTAGGGTTAGGATTAGGAATAAAAATTGAACGACAATGGCATGACCGATTCAGGTTTAAAGTATGAAACAGGATGTCTATTTACATCATGAAGCAATAAGAAAATTATCGGCTAATATTTTTTAATATGTTTTACAGTCATAGTTGACATCAAAGGTGAGCGAGGAAATGATCATCTAAAATACCATTAAGTGTTTACCACGCAAAAAACAAATCTGGTTACAACAATGTATTTAATTTTACGCCAAATTTCACTTTATAAAAAAAAAAAGGCAAATTGACTATGGACCTAATTTTAGACCCCCAACCTTCCTATTCTCGGAAATTTTCTACCTATATGTAAAAAAAAATTCTACTACATAGAAAGCGCTTTCACGTTTATAATGTTATGAATTGGCACGATCGGCTTGTTCAAGATTACACAATTCGGCTGGAAGAAAAGATTCATTACTTTTTGATTTCTTCTTTGCTTTTGCATTACGCGAATTTGTTGGTAAAATCCATTTTCTTTTCGATAACATTGTTGTTTTTAAGTTTAAAAAATATTGTAATTTTACTTAAACATTGCTTTAAAATCTATGCAATTTTTCTTATCCTACAAGACTTTACAAAAATCTATTATGAAACAACTTTAACAAAAGCTATATTTAAAAACGACAACAAAGTTTTTCCTATTTTAAAACTAAAAGAAATGTAATATTAAATTCCGGTTCGAAACGACGATTTACAAATGTGTTTCGATTGTGGGAAAATGATAGAGGAAAAATGCTGTTACTTCGACACAATCATATTAAATCTTTAGCTTTTATGAGAAAAGCAACTTTCTTTTAAAAATTATAGTTATTTTTTATTAAGAATTTCTGATTTTCGATACGTATAATTTTGCGATGCATATCATTGACATTTGCCATCCAATATTTTTTTTTTTTTTTTTTTTTTTTTACTTTTTAAAATTTAAATTAAAAATATGGTAACTTTATGTTAGCCGTGTGCAGACGATAAATCGCCAACCTATCTCATCATTTGTATCGAATTAATTAAAAATATAAATCTTTCACTCAGTTCATTTAAAACGCAGAACTTTAATTTACAACACATACATTAATCACAAATAATTTGATAACCCAAGATCATTTTATTTTAACATCAAAACAAATCTGTTTTATTTTTCTATATATGACATCATATTCGCTTCTTTTTCATACTTACTCGTATTTATGCACTTTGTATTATCAAATATTTGAAAACGCACATTTTATTTCTAATATGACATCATTTCATATTCTGTTTAATTCTTAAATAATTCATTTCCTTTTCATTTTTCGCATGGATATTTTTCACGTGAAAATAAATTGTTGATTAAAAATTATTACTCGGGGTTTTTATTCCATATTGGCAACGGTAAAAAAAAAATTAACCATTTAAAAAAATAGCTGCAAAACCGAGATCTTTGGGCCAAACCAAGCAAACGAACCAACCATTTTAAAATATACGAAAAAATGTATTTATTCTCTATGAAAATAATGAAATTTTGAATTATTAAGAAAAATATTGAAATAAAATAAACAAAAACCAGCCTATGTTCATATGAACGTTATAATCAACTTATATTCAAAGATACAGGATAATTAAATGCTTCATTTTGACGCTGGCTTCAGCCTAACCTTTGCACACAATCAGATTTATAATATTAGGATTGAAGCGGATTTGATATCTTGTGAATGGACAAAGTTATGAATTTTTTTCTTCTGAAACCCTTTTTTCCCCCCGTGGGGCCATTTTTAATTATATCAAAAATCTGTCCCACATAAATTTTTGGGCCTTTTCCTAGAAGTAATAATAACTTTAAACGGATTCGATACCGTATCCTAATTCAGAAGTTGTGGGGTTTATCCTGTTTTCACAAAAAGCCCCCGATCCAACACTTAGTTAGATTTTGCCCATTAACGAACTTGACCGAGATTTTATGTATCCGTTTGGAAGTGATTTGTGCAGAATTTTTGAAGTTATTGTGTCCATAAAAAAGTGAGATAGATAAAGTTTTGAACTGTGGGTGGTTCTGGGAGTCCTGATCGGCGCAGATCTGCAAAAATTTTCAGAAATTCCAACTTAGGGGAGATTGTAGTGGGTAGTATATCTTACGAAATCTACCTAAAAGGGGGGGTTGACACTTTAATTCAATAGTATCATTCAATCATTGACCCAATTTACTCATTAGCATGCATGAGAAATCTCTATATCTAACCTAATAAAATAAAGTTTCGCTCTGTGTGCGTGTGCGTGTCTGTTGGCGATGGCCAGGAAAATTGAGCGCACACAAAAGTCTGAAAATGTAGATTTAGGTAGTCCAAGGCCTCTCGTCTGGTGCACCTGAGTTTCAGAATATTAATATTTTAAAAATTGAGTAGCAATTAAAATCTTATCAAAGATCACAAATAAAAAAATCCCTGACGGCTCGGCCTACAGGCACAGGTAGATTTCGAAGACGCAGAACGTGGGGTGCCTGTTTGTCGGGAATTGCGGAAGAAATGACCTTTTTGCGATGATGCTGCAGTTGGAACCGCCTACTTCGAAACGAAACTTGTTTGCAGGCGGAGCCAGCAAGGATTTTTTTTTTTTTTTTTTTTTTTTTTTCTATAAGAGTTGGTCCTATAAAAAACATGTCAATATAAAAGTTTTAGATAATATTAAGAGGATTTATAATATATTTAAGCGGATTTGAAACATTGGGAATTGACGAAGTTATGAATTTTTTTCTTCTAAAACCCCCCTTCCCTCCCCCCCTTAAGGCAATTTTTAATTATATCAAAAATCTGTCATACATAAGTTTTTGGCACTGTTCCTAGAAGTAATAATAACTTCAAACGGATTCGATACGTATCATAATTAAGAAATTATGGGTTTTTTTTTCTGTTTTCACAAAAAGCCCCCCCCCCCCCTTGGTTTTATTTTGCCCATTAACGAACTTAACCGAGATTTTATGTCCCTTGATTTTATGTATCAGTTTCGAAAAGATGCGGGAGTTGGAACCGCCTACTTCGAAAAATAACTTGTTTGCAGGCGGAGCCGGCAGGGATTTTTTTTGTTTTTAATTTTTTTTTTGCTATAACGGTTGGTCCTATAAAAAACTTGTCAATAAAAAAGTTTTAGATAATACTAAGAGGATTAATAATAAATTTACGCGGATTTGATATCTTGTGAATTGACGAAGCTATGATTTTTTTTCTTCTAAAACCCCCCCTTTTTTCCCCCCCCTTGGGGCCATTTTTAATTATATCAAAAATCTGTCATACATACATTTTCGGCCCTTTTCCTAGAAGTAATAATAACTTTAAACGGATTCGATACGTATAATAATAAAGAAATTCTATGGATTTTTCTGTTTTCACAAAAAGCCCCCCCCCATTCCCCCCCCCCCCCTTGGTTCGATATTGCCCATTAACGAACTTGACCGAGATTTTATGACCCTTGATTTTATGTATCAGTTTGGAAAAGATTTATGCAGAATTTTTCCAGTTATCGTGGTCAGAAAAAAGTGACATATATATATATATATATATATATATATATATATAACTTTTGAACTGGGGGTGGTTTTGGGTTCTGGGAGTCATGATCGGCGTAGATCTGCAAAAATTTTTCAAAATTTCCAACTTAGGTGAGAATGTAATAGGTAGTATTTCTTACGAAATCTACCTAAAATGACTCTTCCGAAATCCGCGTACGCATGCTCAGAAGCCCTTTTTCCGCACCTTCCGTGAATAGAAGAAACAAAACACGACTCAGTCCGTTTCTTTTAAAGTTTTTTCTGAATTCGCCATGGGTGAACGGCCGGAAATACAGAAAAACAGTCTACCTATTTTCGAAAGAACGTACTTTTACGTCTCGAAACCCCCGTTGTCACTTTAATTTTATATTATCAATTTCCAGTAATTGTGTGCTTTCATTAATAGATATGCCTGAGTGCATTTACTATTTTAATTTCATTAAATTAACTATCTCTTTGTACAGGAGGTTTTATCCTATCCTTAAAAGAATATTTATTTTTCAACCACTAAATATCATATGTGGCTGAAATTGAATAAAATTCCGTGTATTAAGTATGCTTATACAAATGTAAATTTCTCTTATGAGACTTATATTCCATTTTCACATTCAACGTTTTTATATTTTTCGTTTGGAAAGCCGATTTTTGGTCATCTTTCTTTAGTAGTTAAAATAAATTCTCATCTATTTCATTAGAAAAAGCATATTAAAAAATTCAATCACCCGAAAATTAGCTATTTTGTTAATAACATTTCGCGTCAAAATAATTCACTTGAATTTTCCTTTGTTGATATTCTTTGAAATAGAGTTGCTTAGCAACCATTTAATGAAAAAGAAATAAAATGCATTGGAAATTTTTGTAAAAAATGAGAAATTAAAATTTTCATATCTTTCAAATTAATGCGTAAAATTTCCCAATAATTTATACAATTAATTTAGAAATTCTAATAAATATATTGGGAAATTTCCAAAGCTATCAAATTAAGATATCCATTTCGTAAATTTAATATCCATAATTTAGCATTTACAATTATCCCAATGCGTGATTTTCTTTTCGCGGAATGTTAAAATTAAAAAATCGTTCGACTTCGCATTGAAAAGCATTATGACTTAAAATAAAATGTTCTATATTTGTCGAACGAATGAACCAAATTTAACCAAAAACTATACAGCTAATTGCGGGTACCTCGCCAACATACCCACCAAAAATCAACCTAACCGGACCCTTTTTGCGGCAGTTATCGCGGAACAGACAGACAGACAAACCGACAGAAACCAAAAACTTTTCGGGTCTCAACAGTAAGCCTTCACTCACGTTTCGGCAAAAAACGAAGGTCACCCAATTAAAGAGCTGACTTTGCCCTTTTCAAAGCCATCTTTGGTTTTAAAAAATACGAAAGTTAACCCTTCGAAAAAGTATATTTTCTGTACGCCGTTTCGCGATTTTGTCGATTTTTAAAAAATTGCATCGGCGGTTAAGAACCAGTTACGAAAAACTAAAAATACCAGACACTATCTGCGTTCGTTCCCTTTTTGAAACAGCGCTTGATCTGGTAACGATAGCACACTGCTGGCATCGAATGAAGAATTTATGTGCATTGAGTTGTTTTATGGACACCCTGATTTGCATAAGTTCTTTATATTATGCATGCAGCGCCCTCTATTGGTCAATTTTTGAACCATTTTTTATATAAAAAAAAATTCGATCTCCCTCTCATCCCATTCCTGCAAACCGCAACTTTGAGCATCATTTGTTTCTTTTTATAGTGAATTTAAGTTTGAACGAACTTTCGCGCGCACCCGACCTATTACCTACAGATTTTTCTACACACAACTTATTAAGCTAAAATTTAATTCAGGCAAAAACACCCTTAAGACTGTTGAAATCGCACAGATATGATCCTCCATAGTCGGCCATGTACTTTGCGTGGCCCTCTATGATTTTATTAATAATCTATAAACATCTCTTATTAGTATACCTTACGCAAAAAAAACCTTTATCATAGAGAGTACAAACTCATGCCAATTTATCGGCCATCGTCAAGGTTTGACGGTACTTTTTAAAATATTTGTAAAGTATCTAAGGGTGCAACTCATGAAAATCTCTAAATGTTTTATTCAAAAATATTCCAATAATTGCTCGTCACGGAATTGGATAATTGGTATAGAAATGAGTAAAACACAATGAATTGCAACACCATCCAAAAATTATAAAATGAAATTTTCCACATTCATGACATCCGATTCAATGACTCCTAAATCAACTGGATTCTGTAAAGTCGCAGGCATTTCTTCAAGATATCCACATTTAAACCACGCATTTACTAAATAAATACTTAACCCCTTCGGCCCCGATTTTTTTTTTTTTTTCAATTTTGGGAAAAAATTACTGTTATGCTAACAAAATTAAAAATAGCTATCGGAATCACAGAAGTTAGGGTTTAATGAAAGTTAACGAATGCGTTCTTTACCAAAACCTCACAAATGTAGTTATTTTGAGTGTTTTTCATATAACAATAGTCCAAGGAAGAATTTTTGAAGACGTTTGGAAAATGTCGTATTACAACTAAATTAAACAAGCATAAAAATTTAGTAATTTTTTTTATCGTTTATCACAAATTACCAAATCGGAAAAGGATTCCCAAATTTTAATTTAAAGTGTGAAACGTATGTTTTAATTGAAAGAAATGCCAACGGCTTGCTAATAATTATGAAAATTATTATTATTATTACTAAATGCTAAACATAAGTGAAGTTCTAATAGGAAATGTAGAGATTCATACTATCACTATTAGGTGCTGGAATTAATAAAAATAAATGTTTAAGACAAAATAATACTCAATAAAAGATATGTCCTATTAGTAGGACGTCAGGACCGAAGGGGTTAAAAACCTTGGCGATGTCCCCTAGAATGGGTATTCTTAAAAACCGGTCAACTGCGAGTATAAATCGCGCTCAAAGGCTTCAATTGAGTCATTAATGCCTATGAACCCTCATTTTTGTTAGGATTGTTGTTTCAGGAGATTCGGGAAAAACGCCGCTATCTCTCAAAATAGAATAATCTTTCGAACGATACCCTACAACAGGCAACCAAAAACTTATCTGTGGTCCGCCAAGCCTTTGGAATTTCACGTGTATGTTTATTTCTGTTGTTGCAGAAAATGCAATTTGCACGAACACAAAAAAGTATATACATAGGAATGCTATCATCTGGGCAGTTTTTACTACCACTCTCTTCGAAACACAATACGCGCCTTATTGAATCCTTTATTAAAGAATGCGAATATTTCTCTTCAGAAAAACTCAAGTCTGAATAAACCGTTTAACCTAACGTAATTCTAAAATACAGCTTCAACAATTTGTGGATACAAAGATAACCATTCTGAACGTAGTCAAGCGTGACATTTTGATTCTGAAAATTTAAAGATTCTTAAATTATGTATAGTCTCTTTTCTTGTCATTTTGTTATTTCGAAACCAATACTTTATTTTCCTCTCTTTCGTCGATTTTACATCCTATTACGAAATAATATCCTGTGTTTATTAAATGCTATAAAACGTATTCAAAAATTAATAAAATACGGCGCTCATTCAGAACATTTAAAAATATCAAAATTTAAAATTGTATGACTTTATATTGAGTATAGCATTGAAAGAGACACATATTACGGTTTTCGTGAAGAAAAAAAAAAAATCTTCCAATAAGGTCATCCAGGCTCTTCCCCCTGGCCCTTGTCGAACAGAATGGATTTTAGATTTAAGATATTTAATTATTTAGGTTAGTTCACACACGTGTGATTGTTAATGAATGATAATGAATCTTTCGTTTTTTTTACTGTTCTATATTCTTCCTCACACATACCTCAGTATTTATAAAAATTATGTTAAAGCTCTCTAGCAATAAGAATAAATATATTAACTGAAAATGAACTGAACTTCGTAGATTATTATTTTTTTTTTATAGTACACAAAAAACTGAAATTTTGTGTTGGATAGGTTGAAACTCGGTTGGAATTTTTAAAGAATGTAACATGACTTGGCACTGTAGCACGATAAGATAACTTACAATAACGTACACGTAAGCACGATAACTTAAGCACCTATAACTTATTAAATATGTCTAAGCATAAGAAAGATAAACTACTGTAGTTAGATTTACAGCTAATACTTCCTTAAAAAAAGGAAAAGAAAAGAAAGAAAGAAAACAGCCTTTTGACTAAGTCTATTGGGTGGGGGTAGCTGATTTAAAACAATGAATTGCCCGCAAGTCTAATTCAATCACTACAAAATGAAATAAATACCCAAAGTGTTTATTTTTTTTTTTTAAATACTATAGAAACATAAGTAGCATTGCTAGAAAGATTTATATATAGCCGGGAATTTTAAGAAACAAGTGAAATGTATCATTTGAATATTGGATGCCTGTCGCATCGTTATTCATGAAAGTACAGATGCCTGAAATTCCACTCAGCCGCTTGTTTTTATTCCAAGGCATTATGGGAAAAGGACTCCTATGCTCGGTACAACTATAACCGTAGATGATATTTTTGACTTGCTTGTCAAAATTAGGGTTGAATACAGTTTTACATTAAAAAAAAAAAAACCCTTATTGTACGTGTAAAAGTTTTAGACAAGTGTCTGTCTTTATAAAATGGAGAATTTCAGAATTAAAAGTATGTGAAAAACAATCATTTATTATCTTTAGATGACATCTAATAATGGATGTTGAAATTGTTGTTTAGAATTTATTATTGCATTCAGTCGAAACTCATATTGAAAGGATAATAGGCGGATGTGGGTTTTTCCAGTATAATTATTTATCAGTCGCCCGATTTTCTTAAAATAGGCTTTTTCTTTGTCATTTTTAAGTTTTCCTTTTATTATTTTTTATTTTATTTAATTCCTTTATCTTATGAAATACAAAAGGAGGTGAATTATCACTTTACTAAACAACGTACAACCATTATTAGAGTGAAAAAATGTCCAGACCGGGGTTCGATCCCGGATCCCTTGGTAGAGCGCACCAAGTGCTTTACCAATTAAGCTATCCGGACGACATCCAGTCTAGCATTCTCTCACTCTTATAGGCACGCAGCACAAGATGGAAAGTCAATCATGAGCACAACACTGTTGGCATGCATGAGACAAATTAAACCCAGTACCGGTGAATATTTATATGTGTGTCTTATCTTATATTTTATAAATTTAAATTTATTTTTTAACAACAGTTAAACTTCTTTAATGGCTTGACTTAATGTCTCAGCAAGTTGCTTACACGTCGCGTTCGCTGTAAGTAAAGTTGCTGAGCCAATAACAGCGTTAGAGAGTTCGTGTTCCAAGATGCATTTTTCCGTTCAAAGTATGTTTGTCTCTCTATTCTCAAGGAAAAAAAAAAAAGCAACTAACGCTGTAGCTGCCGTAATATAATTTATTCTGACCGGGGTTCTTTCACGGCCTATATTAAGAACTAACTATTGCATATAGAACTATGAAAACTGCTAGTTTTATAGAGTATGATGAACACGCTGCGGCAGACACATTTTAAATCGAAGAATTATTTGAAATCGGCCAACATTGTTCAGTTAAAAAGGTTTCATTAGGATAAAAAGAACTATGTAATAGCCATTCAACCCTCTTTTGCAGACACATGCTGGACTAGGTTGTGGTTTGTGTGTCCAATCACTTTTTTAAATTTGTCCAATTTATATATATTTTTTCCCAAAATTTCCTTATTTGAATAGAGACTTAATGACAATAAACTATGAATAATAACTTTGGAATTTTGAATGAATATTTCTTTAACAGGGTTGTATTTTGTAACAATATATACCGTACATTCAAGTGTATAGCACGCAGCTCAAACAATTTAAGACTCCAATTTTATTTCTTAAATAAAATTAAATAATTACGACGAAGCAATAAGTAACATTTAATTAAATAAAATTTCGGGGTCGAAATAATTGTTTGAGCTGCGAGTTATATAAATGCTTAATTTGGCACTCGGCGGTAAACGAGTTTGACATTCCAGCCCTACACAATATATATTTAAAAAAAAAAAAAAAAGATTATTAAAGTACTTAATATCTCGGCTAATGACCGACAATTTTTTTCGAAAATCATTATCCAATGTCCTTGGATGATTCTGCGTCAAAGGATATCTCGAGCGCCCGTCCACTCCCGCGCTGACCGCCCCAAAAGTAAAGTTTGTGTATAACGGAAAAATGCGTTTTTCTCAAAAACTATGTTACCTAGGAAAATATCTATAGTTTTCCTGCAAGGTTTCAATAAACTCCTACAGCTCCTCATTTTTTCATCATTTTAGTTACAGTAGATTCGGAAATAGAGTAAGTTAACATATTTTTGCAGTGCAGTTTCGACGCTATCTCTGAAAATAGAATACCTAAAATTAAAACAAATATATTTTTGAGTTCTTTCACCCCCACAGGATATGCTAAAAGAAAATTTATTTTTTGAAGTAACTTAATTAGCCCCCTACATTTTTTTAACCCAATTTGTGAATGGCTAATCTGAAAATAGCTGGGTCAAAAGGATTTATAACTTTCGCAAGTTTGAACTCTCCACTTCCCATAGTTTACGAGAAAAAAGGGCTCTGTAGACGGGCAGACAGATACAGGAGTGATCTTATAATGGTTCCGTTTTGCAAGTATGGAGACCTAATTGTATCATGTGTAGGTGTTTGATCGAAATCAGGGTGTACCGTTTGGGTAGGGTCTCTTGTAAGTGTAGTTCAACTTTCAGGTTGATAATGTATAAACCATCTTTAATCAATTTACGATCATACTCATGAGCACTTAATGCTTACGAATTCTTTTGTGTACCCCTGTATAGGATCTATATACACACCACGTAGTATGTAAAAACTGAGTTCGACTTAGAAAGGGACATTGCACTTCCAGCAATTATGGCTAATAGAGACAGTGCTTCGGATAAAGTAGTGTAGCTGAAATCTTTTGTGTTAAACTATTCTACAGAAAGTATCTTGTAAAGTAAACCCCAGTAATAGATTTCAGTTTCATTTGATTTAAAAATTATTCAGGTTTAGGGTTTTACTCCCTCTAAATTGCATCACCGAAAACAAGAGAGAGTCTTCATGTTATCTATGCATTGAATCTAAAGAAATATTTCCTTCTCGCATTACCAAAGGTTTTATTTAATAATACATGTATTATACTAGTGTACGATTCAGAAATAAATACATAAAATCCTCCTATATATTTTACAAACAAAAAACCATTATAGTTTGCAAAGGGGATGTCAGGACACAGCCGGACTTTCATGCTTTTTAGCTCACAGGCTATCAAAGCCTGAGAGCTAATGTGCCCGCTGCGACACATTTAAGGTGACGTGTTCACACATGCGTGGCTAGAAATGGAATACCTCCTTCACATTCTTCGAGCTACCCAGGGTACTCGCACATAAAAATGGACTGACGTAAGTAAACGTATTAAATACCCTTACGAAAATAGTTCAGTATAGAACTCTACAGAATTCTTTACAAGTTCTATTAGAATACTATTTCTATAGCGTTTTGAAGTATAATACTTTTCCTAAAGAAAATGTTTCTATAGAATTCTTAGAATTTTTTCTTTTATGGAACAGTTTTTGGTACTTTTCCGTTATAAGGACACCATGCCAAAATGTATGGTAACGCATAATGTATGTAAATGTATGTATGTAAATGTATGCTTGGCGACGATGGTGTCCGTATAACGGAAAAGTACTCAGTTTTTCTATAGGGGACTCTACATCTTATAGAATTAAATTCTATAGACTCATGATTCTATAGATTTTTTGGTACTTTTCCGTTGTACGGACACCATGCCAAAATGTATGCTAATGCATAATGTATGTATGTAAATGTATGTATTAAATGTATGTAAATGTATGCTTGGCGACAATGGTGTCCGTACAACGGATACAACGGAAAAATACAGACCCCCCCCCCTTTTTTTTTAAATTAAAAAAAATATTTCTTGGTCTTTTAAAATTTATATGTGTAGTAATTTATTTATAACTGTACATTAAAATTTAAAAAAAAAAAAATTGTAATACATCAGTTATAGTATAATTGTACTCCATAGATTTAATATGATTATATATATAATTTAATTTAATTCTAATACATTGTGATTAAATTGTCAATGTAATATTATATCAGTCAAACTACTGAATTAAATTATGATTAATTTGTTTATAATTCATTAATGTGTTGGTTAATTTTATAATAATTTATTAATTTGTTGTTACATTTATAAAACAATCCATCTAATTTAATAAATTTTATTCACTAAACTCATTTGGTTACATTATTGTAATTTTTATTCAAATATTTTAGTCTGAAATATAAATATTTAAACAATTGTTTCAGTTTTATAACTAATAATAATTTATTAGAATTTAAATATATTTACAAGACTATATATGATTGATGATATTATTACTATTATGATATAATAAGGATTCAGAGACTCAATGGTTTTGTCATTCTAAAAGTACTCGTTCTTCGTCCGATCATTGAAGTCAAACAGCATCGAGAGTGGTTACAACTTGGGAGGGGGACCACCTAGGTTCACCTATATAAAATTCTATATATATATTTTTATAGAAGCTCTACGACATTTCTATTGAACTTCTACAGATATTTCTATAGCTTTCGGTTAAACAAGCTTATAGAAAAACGGGCCATAATTCTATAGGATTCTATAATGAGTTTTCTATAAATATTTTTTTATAGAATTCTATAAGAAATTTTTGTAAGGGTAGCTTCATAAATGTGTTTACAACATATTGAAACAAGCATATGCCTACTTATATTTGTTTTTCTGCAATAAATTATTGTAATCAGGGAAGATTTTATATTGTGTTTACTATTTGCCAGGAAGAGAGTAAAAAGAAAAAAAAAAATTTCAAATGGTGGCAACTTAGCAATTTTTTGAACAAACCAGAGGGTCTAAAGTGAAACGATTATTTTCAGAGGTTGGAAATGTACAGGGAGTTCCTGAAATTTTAGAACAAACTTTCAAGGGAGATAATGGGGCTAAGACAAAGATATTCTGTACAGGAAATCTGTCTCCCAATCCATTTATTCAATCCAAAAATACAAGCTGAACCCAAATTTTTGTTCCCAACTTTAACCATAACGAAGATAGTTCATCCTATCCACTTTGTTTTGTCTGAAATCAATGGAAGTGACTGAATTTTAGTCAGTGACACAGCATATGCACTCCGAATAATGGAATGTTTAGCTTAGTGTTGTTTGCGCTGGCAATTTTTAGCACTTCTTGTCCTATTTCACATAAAGTAAAGTAAGTCTTAATATATCGCTACACTATCTTCATCATTGTTAAAGTTAAACGAAAATGCAAGTTCGACTTGGACTGTATTTTTGAGTAAGTGGATTGCGATCCTGGTTTCCCCATACAAAAAACGGTTTGTCTTGTTACTTATTATAACCCCTGAAAGCTGCGTATTATCTTCCAATATGTTTTAGAAACACCCAGTTGTGCAAAAGCAAACACTATTCAGGATCATTATTTCCTATGAATGTCCTCATTAACAGTCCATTTTCTTAATTTTTACTTTTCAAACAGCAAATACAAGTTATCTCTCTTATTTGAATAGGATTTTATTTCTTAATTTTCCCGAATATCTTTATTGACAGTTAAAAGTAAAAGTCACCTAAAGTTTTTAAAAATATTTTTTTTAAGTGTGTTCTTTTAACTATTCGGTTTGGCCGATAAAGATATTCGGCCAAACCGAATATTCGCAAACCCAATAGTTTGATATTCGGCAAAACCGAATATGCGGTAGTATGGCCGAATACATACCGAATATTCGGTGCATCCTTAATATAGACTGCAGTCTACATTAGGTACATAGTGTTGTGAAATTGAATTCAGTTAGGAAACTCATAACACCAGTTGACAAACTCCTTCAGTCATTTTCGCTAGTCATTCTTTTGTGCAGCTCTGTATAGGATCTATAAACACACCAAGTAATATGCAATAAATTACATTTATAATCGCATACCACAATTGAAAAGTCAGTTCCAGTAGTTATTGTTCATGGACAGTATAGAACCGACTGTCAATAAACTATCAACGCACACTATTCTATAGTAAGCCATATCTGATATATAGCCATTTCAATAGGTTTGAAATAGTGTAGCATCATTAAAATACACCTCAAACGATTTCCCCCTTAGACTATAATATAACATCATTAAAATACACCTCAAACGATTTCCCTCTTAGATTATAATGTAACGGAATTCTTTTGAGTGCCCCTGTAAGCCAGGGTTCGTACGGATCAGGGAATTTTCCAGGAGTTGTGCCAGTATTTTTTTTAGAGATAAGTTAAACTCGAGAAACTTCGCCTTCTTTTAAGGAGAGAATTTCTGTAAAAAAATACTGGTACCGATGAAATTCCTGGTCGCAAATTTCCAGGAGGCGTACGAACCCTGGTAAGCAAACTCTTAAATGTTACTTCATTATCGTAAATAATTTTTTGTGCAAGGTAAATCGCTCGTTATTACTAAATGGTAAGTATAAATAAATATTTATGTATAATTAAATGTTAAAAATACATCGAGTTGACGTTTCGGTCGACTCCTACGACCCTCTTCAGAATAGGATGAACTTAAAAACAAAGGACCACCATCTTGAAATGCAATTCCCACAACTAATGCCTAAAACATAGACAGAGTCTAATCACAAGCTGGGCGTGAATTGCATTTCAAGATGGTGGTTCTTTGTTTTAAGTTCATCCTATTCTGAAGAGGGTCGTAGGAGTCGACCGAAACGTCAACTCAATGTATTTTTAACATTTAATTATACATAAATATTTATACACCATTTAGTAATGACGAGCGATTTACCTGGCACAAAAAATTATTTACGATAATGTTTTGATGGTACAATGGTCCAGCTCAATCATTGTTGCACACTTCATTTTCAATGCCGAACATGCGATGGTAAACTTCAATAACAGATCCATTGAGGGCAAGAAAGTGCCAAACTACCTTTTTTTTTTTGGTGAAATAAATCTAACACTGTCATCTGTTGCTTAACCTAGAATTTGTTTCTTATGTCACTGGGTGGCAGCCTAATGCGACAGGTTTTGTTTTGGCCTCAGATGTTTATGCCCCTATGAAGGTAGCTCATTTACAAACAAGTGGGTAAGTGTGATCGAAGATCGTTTAATATTCCTTTAATAAAGTTTCCTTTAATATTCCTTTCAAAACACTTAATCCTTTCTTTAATAAATATACAAATAACAAAACAACAACAACAAAAAAAGTAGTTTTTTATAAAGTAAAAATTTACCGGTCTATTTTTTTGTGTTTTCGAAAATCTAAACCAGCCTTTCTATTATACTCTGTCATAATAATATCCGTCATGCGGACTCAATGCGATATTTAAAAAAAAAATAATTTCAAAATTAAACAAATTGTACACCTTCATAATGTTAAAATAGGCGAATATTTCCATAATCGGATTTTTATCACGATTCAATATGTTTTTCAAACTCATCTATTTACCATTCTCTCTGACTCCTATGGATACTCGATTTGTATGATTCTCAAAACATTTGAAAAATTCGTTCAACTTCCAATAGGACGTCAGATTTTCTTTTTAATTAGATTAATTTTAACACAATTATTTCAAATTTGTAAATAAGTCATACGAGTAGTAATTTTCCAACTGGACGAAAAATGTCCGGGCCAGGAGTACTGGAGTTCCTTTACCTGCGATCTTTTCTGTTGAGCTGATTAAAATATCAGACCAGATTCTCTGATCAATAAGGTTAACTGGATAAGATATGCCCTCCAGATTCGACCGGGATAGCTCAGTGGTAGAGCGTGGCGGCTTCAGCCAAGCGATCCCAGGTTCGAATCCTGGCCCGGACATTTTTCGTCCAGTTGGAAAATTACTACTCTTATTTCTTTTTAATTCTCTAACGACGTGATATTAATCTGCTTTGTGTACATGCACATACTCCTTGTATTATTGAGAAATCTTAGACATTTTCCGTTTTATTTACCACTATGACGTCAATCAATTTTATTTCATATTTATCTTTTTTTCATTGGGTGAAACTTTTTATTTCATTTTCATTTTTCACGTGGAAATCGTCTGATAGAAAATTAATTATTGCAGAAAGAATTTCATCACGGATTTTTAATTTTTGGCATCTGCTATAACGAAAAATGTTTCAATTGATTAGGAAAAGGCTATTAGAATTTTTTTTATCTCTATTTATTAAAATACGAATTTTTCAAATTTTAATATTTTCAGTTCTTCATAGCTGGTATTCAGCTATATACACAAAGTTTCAACTCTAAGTTATATAGTTTTTGAGAATGGCTCTGTGACAGACAACGGAGCGGGAGTAATAGGGTTTCGTGATATGAACGAAACCCTAAAAACGTAATAGTAATATCATTAAAATAATGCCATATTTTAACTCAATATCTCAAATGTTATTAAGACATCGGCGGAAAAACGTCAGGTTATATATCTTGACTTGAGTATTGGATCCAATTTTCAAACTGAAATATCTCAGAAGTTCAAAAATGTGGCTTCGCACTCTTGCCCCGACCCTCTCCATGACAACTCCATCCTAGTCAGTCTAAAAGAGTTAGAGCACGGCCAGCCTGAATCCATGAACATTTTTCAACTATGTTTGAAAGTGTTAAAGAGGAAAAACTGTTTTTGCTCATACCGGGATGTAAGACAATGAGGCATCCATCTCTTTTATATTCATGTACTTCTTCAAACGGATGTCCCTCTACAGAGTGTTTCAAGATCTCTCCATCTTCCTCGGTCTAATAACATTCATGGAGCCAGGTACCATTCAAATTTCAAAAATTAAGAAGCTTTCAAAATGTACGCTATCTTAGAAATTTTTAAACTCATTTGTACAAAAAAAAAAAAAACCCTGACGGCTCGGCCTACAGGCACAGGTAAATTTCGAAGACGCAGACCGTGGGACACCTGATTATTGGGAAATGCAGAAGAAAGACCTATTTGCCATGATGTGCCAGTTGGGACCACCCACTTCGAAATATACCTCTGCCTGTAGGTAGAGCCAACAGGGATTTTTTTTGTTTTTATTTTATTTATTTTTTTTTTACCGTAAAAGTTAGTCCTATAAAAAACTTGTCAATATAAAAGTTGTATATAATATTAAGAAGATTTATAATAAATTTAAGCGGATTTGATATCTTGGGAATTGACGAAGTTATGAATTTCTTATGAAACCCCTATTCCTCCCCCCCTCCTTGGGGGCAGTTTTAATGAAATCAAAAATCCGCCGTACATAAATTTTTGGCCCCTTTCCTAGAAGTAATAATAACTTTAAACGGATTCGATATGTATAATAATTAAGAAGTTATGGGTTTTTTTTCTGTTTTCACGTCTGCTTGTGGGCGGAGCCAGCAGGGAATTTTTTTTAGCCATAAGAGTTGGTCTTATAAAAAACTTGTCAATATAAAACTGTCCCACATAAATTTTCGGCCCTTTTCCTAGAAGTAATAACTTTAAACGGATTCGATACGTATCATAATTAAGTAATTATGAGATTTTTCTGTTTTCACAAAAAGGCCCCCATTGGTTCGATTTTGCCCGTTAACGAACTTGACTGAGATTTTATGCCCCTTGATTTTATGTATCGATTTGCAAGAGATTTGTGCAGAATTATTGGAGTTATCGTGTCCATAAAAAAGTGACATTGATAGATAGATAAAGTTTTGAACTGGGGGTGTTTTTGGGTTCTGGGAGTCATGATAGGCGTAGATCTTCAAAAAGTTTTCGAAAATTCCAACTTAGGGGAGAATGTAATAGGTAATATTTCTTACGAAATCTACCTGAAACCTTCAGAGATAGTTGAGCAACCCTATTTTTTTTATGTTGTTTTTCAGGAAATCAAAAACAATTTTAAGGTCACAAATAGGTCACTTAAGTCATCTATTTCAGAGAACTCTGTACCAAAACAAATTATTTTGTAAATAACACCTATATTAAAGTTTTTGAATCCTGTTTCAATAAAGGAAAATTATTACTAGTCATAAAAGGCCTTAAATTGTTAATATATTTAAAAAAAAAATTAATTTCAAAATACCTTTTTTTTTTTCCAAGTTTGGTATATCGAATTAGATTTTGTTATCTTAAACTCAAGGTACTTTTTTCTACAAATTTAAGTATAAGGATTTTATATATATATATATATACAAAGATTAGGTCAGAAGAAAGAAATTAATTTACATAGAATAAACCCGTGAAAATCGCATCTACTTAGGTTCAGATTTGGTTTTTTTTTTTAAACAAAGATATAAAAAAATCGATATTTAATTATCTTTCCTAGAATCTAAAGATTACATTAAAAAAATTTTCAGACAATTTGCTCCATTATTGTGAAAGCATTTTGATGAGACAGAGAATACGAAAAAATACGAACTGAGAGAAATAAGTTTCATTTAAAAAAGTCCTTCCGGCCTGTACCGGGAGGAAAATGTAGCTTTCCTATATCTTCGTTTTAAAATTTTAGCTAATGTTACACGAAAACAGCAAGCTAAAATGCAAAGAAACGTTTACAAAAGATTCGTTAATACTGAATTTGAATAAGAAATTCGCCAAATTATTAAGCAATAGCCAAATTGGCTTCATTTATGAAGACTTATTTTGATCGCCAAATTTGGCGATATTTCGCCAAATGTCGCCCAATTTTGTCGCCAATTTTGGCGTTAACGGATATGAATATATACTTTTATGCGTATGATTGGGAAAATTATTACAACAATGAAAGAAAATAATTTGCGAGTAATCGCGTTAATGTGCTGTTTTGTTTCAAAATGTCAGCCACCCTAGAATTTCAAACTGCTCTATCTCAGCCATTTTTTAAGATAGAGGTAAACCAAAAAAAGCTCTGGAATCCTTGTATCTAGGCCTAACACGTAATTAAAAAATAAATTTGAATTTTTAAATTTTTTGTATATTTATTTTAGATTTTAAGTTATTTTACATCTTTAAATGGCCGCCATCTTGAAACAAGATGGCGGACCAAGCTGGCCAACGAACTCGGTCGAGACATTAGTGACCTTAATACACACAATTAGTTTCATCAAAATCGATTCATAATTACGGGCGTTATCGTATGACATAGGTCAGATATATATATATAGATAGATATATATAAATCAACATTTGAACGGAGGGTGGTTTTGGGGTCTGGGGGTCATGATCGGTGAAAATATATCGAAATTTTCCGGAACTGCTTTCCTCCGAACGGCTGCAATAGGTAGCTTTATACTTTTTTGTATTGAAAGCTACCTAAAAGAAGAAATATTAAAACGAGATAGGTCGTATCTGCTTTACTATTCAAGAAATTTTGGAACAATGTTATAGAGAGGTTCAAGGTTCATTTTAGGATCAAAATCCGAAATTCGACATTTGTTTCCAAAATGAGAGAGGCTCTAAGTCAATCCATTTTTTTTTTCAAGAATGCACTGCACTTAATATATAACATTCGCAAGATTCTGCCAAATGATCTAATTTGTTTCTAAACTCAAGTACGAGGGAAAGCCATTAAGTAAGTCAGAAAAGATAATTACATAATAACTTACAAAAGGATATTCACTTCAAAACTATCCTATTCTCCACCCATATGGATGCACTTCTATCACCGTTTTATCAGTGCCCCAACGCCAGCTGCAGAAATTTCTTTTGGGTTGCTATCTCAGCCACATTTGGACTTCAAGTTGAACCTTTCCATCCTCTGTGAACATCATCATCCCCCCTACAGCTTCGACTTAGCCCCAAGCGATTTTCATCTGTTGAGTCCACTCAAAAACCATCTTGGAAGCACGATGATGTTCACAGAGGATGAAAAGATTCAACTGGAAGTCCTCATGTGGCTGAGACAGCAACCCAAAGAATGTTATGCAGCTGGTGTTGGGGCACTGATAAAACGGTGATAGAAGTGCATCAAATATGGGTGAGAAATGAAAATAGTTTTGAAGTGAATATCATTGCAAGTTACTATTTAATTATCTTTTCTGACTTACTTAATGACTTTCCCTCGTAGTAATACCACTCATCAAAGTGACCTGTTGAAACGTAATTTGCATATTTAATAAAACACAGATTTCGTACAGTTCGGAAACTTTTCAAAGATCAACAGTTTAAGAATAGGAAGTGAAGGATCCCAATTTTTAGAGAATTTTATGTGAATTCACTGGCTATATACAATCTTTAAATCTCAAAAAATCTGGCGAGCCATGGACTCGACATTGCGTAAGCAAACTATTGGAGCGGAAAAAGTGAAATACAAGAACAAAAAATAATCATGCATTACAACAGATTTAAACATGATTATGATACGCTTTCCTTCACTACCACAGAATGGCTGTTAAGAAATATCATTTTCGTCCATACGCCGAAATGAGACATCTAAATAAACATAAGAATACAACGCAATAAAAATTCATTTCCAGCCATTGCGGTCCATAGCCGGTCATGTGTGCAAATTCTTTCATGCCGCCCTCTATAATCTACTAAAAATGAGTTCAGTTTTAAAATGCATTATCACATCTCATAGACAGTACTGTAACCTCATTCTTTTGAGCGTCTCTGTAGATGAATGATATAAAATGAGCTCGCGGCGCCAGGCGCCCCCGGGGGTCGTCGGCTCGCGTTCCGACCATCGCTCCCAAGTCTCTAAAGGACTTATATCGCACCAGCAGCTTTGTCTCGCCACGGCGCTGCGATCGGTCTGGAGCCACTCTCAAACTGCGAACACCCAAGCCAATTTACCAAGTGTCGATGACACAGGTCGCTGCCACAGTAACCCCACATCTCGGAGGAAACTTCCGCAGGAACGGACACTTGATGAACCGCCGAGAACACCCAGCGGCTTCGTCGCCGAAACCCCATGAGGGGAGTCGGTTTCTAGGTCATATGCTGGGCTTCGCAACGGCTCTTGCTGATATAGAAAACATGTAATGGTATATAAATTTCAGTATTTGAAATACTATATCATTAAAATACACTTAAACGATTTTTCACCCTACATCCTAATGTAATGCAATGGCTACTCACTCTATGGGAAACAGGTTGCCTATCCATTTCATTATGTTTGAAACAGAGTCACATTAAAATAACGTTTGATACTTTTGAGGTTTCCTGTAAACGAACTAGAAACACTTCATTTTCTATACCGAACATGCCCCCATAAAATCTTATTTACATGGCCATCCAAATCTATTGACGCGAGTTAGAGCACTGACAGACGGCCAGACAAACCAAATTTATGAACACTTTTTCAGCTAGGTTAGAAAGTGTTAAAAACGAGCATTCATTTCATTTTGAAAGGTTTTTTTTAAACCATTACAAAATAACTAAGTTTTAACATAGCTGACAACCTTCCGATCAGCCAGGTCATTTGAACCCAAAATCCATCAACTTATTTCAAACACGCAGGAACTAACTGTCACGTAGGATTCTACTAACTACAATACGCCACAATTAAACATTCATTTTTTTTTATTGCAGTTAAATAAGATATTTATGAATTGTTTTTTATTTAAATAGGCATTTGTAATTTTGTTCTATTAAAGAGTCATTTTATAATAAAATAAAAGTTCTCTGATAATTTTGTATTACAATTTTTAAAAAATCATATGAGTGGTCCGTGAGATCCGAAAGAGCTGCTTTAAAGGATTCATAGACGTTTCAATTCATTTTTCACATTTTGTGGTTTTTCAGTAGATCGACATGTTTCAAAGAGACTCAATTTTAACCCCTATTTCTTAACTAATTCGATATTTTGGTACTTCTCTGGCCCCCGAGGATAAATCGGAAAGTGACTAAGCTGTACCGCCAAATTATAAGACAGATGACATTATAATCGTATGTCATATACGACTATAAGATGTAAATATTATATAAATTGACGTACAAGGTGCATATAGGAGCTTTTAGAGTATTTATATGCGTATACAGGATGGCATAAATAAGCTTGGCGACAACCTTAACGAAATCGTAGCGACACTATTGGCATCATCGCAACCGTGGGGGAGGGTCGCTATAACAAAGTACCACCGAATTTTTCTTTCGGGGACGTTCCTTAATGGCGAGTTTTATGAAATCAAGAATCCGATTTGCAATAATACAAGTTTATTTTTTTATTGTCAATAAAAATATTAAATAAGCGAGTCGTTTATACTCTATTTTTACATATGTCATGACTTCTCTTAAACTAATTAAGTTTTCAGAAATCGGGATTTTAGGTTACAGAGCAACACTGAGTAAAGAAAAATATGAAAAAAAAGTTGCAAAATTGTAGAAATGGGGTTTCGTTAGTTAAAAAATTCAATTTTTACCATAAGAATCTTACATTTTTTCTCGATTAAAACAAAATCATTTAATATGTCAAAAGATATTATAATATGTTAAAAAAAGCATTGTTCAGTGGTTACAGTGTACAATTAAAGTTTAAAATGGAGCACTTTATAATCTTTTGTGTATCAATTACAAAAAGGTGAATTTTCTCCTAAAGCATTTACACAAGAACAGAAACAGGCAATACTAAACGAAAATTGAATTTTTGAATCTTTAAACATTTGTGAACAATATGCGGAAATAATTTATTTATAGGTGACTTTAGAGTAGATATTGAAACTTTAAGATGCGTTTTCTCAGATTAGTCAATTTTGTGTTTCAAATTATATATAAGCTACAGTTTTAAAACTAACCCCGTGTATTCTTCATAATCTACACGATTAAGAAAAGACATTTTGGGTTTTTTTTTTATTATTTTGCTATTGAAGAATGATTACATTTTTTAAATTTTATATTAAAAGTAAATTTTAAGTAATACTTTGTGTGTATATTTTGATTTTACGTTGGAGGTTATGATTCGATTTGGATAAAAAATTGTTTTTTACAGAGCAACACTATGAATAAAGAAAAAAAGCAGCATCAAAAGAAAAAGCATCATTTCCAGTTTCATCATTCGTGGAACACTTTATTTTCTTTCACGCATTAGCAATATGAATTTTTAAAATAAAAATGTTAATGTTATTTTCATATATAAAACATTTATTTTTCTATGTAATATACTTAAGATTTTAAGAATATACTCTTTAGGCAGAAAGTAAAAATCTTAATTGCATATTATTTGAGTTTTGACACTTTAAAATGGGTGATTTTTCAGTCTTTTCACAAAGTTAATGTTTTTTTCCCCCCAACATGTACGTTTAGTTTTACTGCAGGTAACAATAATGCGACTTTTTTAAACACTGTTCTCGACTTTAAAAATAAGAATAACATGACATAAGAGACCGCTGCTCTGGGTCATCTTGCCGAAAATAAAAACACACAATCGGATAAATAAATTAAAAAAAACAATTAAAATCTATTTGGAAGTTTACATCCAAGTCGTACCAGTATCACTCATTCTAGTAGTATGTATACATATTAACAAAATTTTATTAAAACTACAAAAATACTTTCTACACTTTATTTGTGGGATTGCCATAAAAGGAGCCACCATCACTTCACTTCTGAAAATTCTTAAAAGTTTTATTTAAACAAACATGCACGCTACTCAATCGGATATTATTGAGTCATTTATTTTCATATTTGCTGATTTAACTATACAACATTCAAAATCTTTAATTTTCAACAATAGAAAAAGTATACAATTTTTAGATGTGCCGAGGCCAATCTTTAGAAGTACCACGCATTTCACTCAAAAAACAATCCCATTTGTTGAGGGAACTCTTCATAAAACGTAACTGGCGCACATTCGTATAAAATTATAAATACACACTTTTTCAGCAACAACTACGCAAATTGTTTTTGGCTAAGTATTAAAAACAAAAAAGTGAGCCGAAAATCTAAAATATGTAATAATCAAGTATAAATTAAAATCAAACACTAGCCTGGTATCTCAATGTCGCGCTAGAACGATTATTATACCAGGTTTCGCGCGGTGTCTATAAAATTAAAGAAATCGATGATAACATAGATAGAATCTTTTTTTAAAACTTTGAAGCCAATAAAGACTGAAGACTCATTTTATTTAAGCTACACGAGCAGTGTTATCAAAAGTTCCAATCCTTTCATGCACCCTGTGACACACCCAATAATGGCAATTAAAACATAAAAATGATAAAAAATGAGTTTCTGTGAATATATTTGACTTTCGCTTACTAGTGCAGCGACTTGGAAAGCACTTCAGGTATGTCTTGCGATTGTGAAACCAGATGACTCCTCATGTAAACATACCGCAAACTACCATGTATATTAAGGAATATATATTTTTTAAGTGTTGCGATTGTGACTATCGATAGTTTCAAGATTTGTAGACATCCGAAAACTTGATACGTTGTTTGTTTATGCGATTTAAACAGGAAGATAATAAGTAACATTCGTTTTCTAATCACATTTTAAATTTCAGCTTAATATTTTTTTTTAATTTAAAATATCTTTAGCAGCTTTGATGACAACAGCTGGGTACGAAACTACAATGTCAGTTAAGTGACATGTATTTCAAAGTAGGAAGAATCAAATAAAACAGAACTTACTTTAAAATTCAAAAATGCGTCATTAATTTTTTACAGTATAACAAATCACTTATTTTCAGACAATTTTAAAAATAAATCACAGGCAATGACTCACCTGTCTTCGATTGCTCCGTACAAACAAATATCTTCAAATTAAATTTGGCTTCGAAAGCCTGAAAAGCTTTCAAAATTTGCAGACGTTAAGTTAGCGTACGAACGCATGCGCTGTTGTGTGACGAGAAGAAGAATTTTCGTTGTGTTCACGACATGAAATCGGGCTGCCCGATCGTCAGGATGTCATACCTAATGGAATTTTGAAATAATTTAATTTTTCTCTACCATTATAGTTCAGAACAGGGGAAACTAGGGTGCCTCTATATGCGAGTGGCGACATACGATACTCACTGTGCTTAGAGAGACGCGCTTGTCCAAACCTAGACATTCTTTCCAGAACTGGGCGAAAATCGTCTGTATGAATTCGATTATACAAGTTAACAAGCATTAGTTAGACGATTCGCTTTTGTCCAGAATCATCTCAACCAATCAAATTTTTTAAACGTATGTCGCCACTCTCATATAGAGGCACCCTAGGCGAAACCAACTTTTTCTCAACTAATATTCTTATCCCCCCAGAACAGGGACTCTCGTAATGGGATACCTATGTTTACTCAGACAAAATCCAAAACATTCAGGAACGGTATCACGTGATCTGATTTTCACCGATCAATGTTCACAACCAGCAGAATTTTAAGCGGGCTTCAATCACTTCTCCCCCCCACCCACAAAAAAAAATCAGGCGGTCGCGATATTCGAACCCTTACTGTGCCAGCTAAAATCTCAGCGCTCTGACCATTCAGCCACTTCCAAAATGCAACAAAATCCAAACGTCAGGCCATTAAGTTCATTGTAACTGATGTTTATTGGATGAATACATCCATGGTAAAGATAAAGACAGGACAACACTAGATCAAGGCTACACTAGATACCGGGCTTGCTCATTCATTATCATGACGTCACAAAAGGTGGCTGGCCGCGACCAGTGATTGGCGCAAAGCGAGGAGCCCGTCGTTTTGTACCAATCGCTGTATGTCTTTCATTTTGTCGTTTCGCTTTGTACCAATCGCTGGTAGCGGCCAGCCACCATTTGTGACGTCATGATAATGAATGAGCAAGCCCGGTATCTAGTGTAGCCCTGACTAGATACCGGGCTTGCACTTTCATTCTCATAACGTCACAAATAGTGACTGGCTGCGACCAGCCGCGACCTACGTTATACAAGGCCGGTGCATGACGTTTAAACCGTCACATGGAGTGGATCATTTTTACACGACGATTGGTGCAAAACGGCGGGCGCGTCGCTTTGCACAATCATCGTGTAAAAATATCCACCCCGAGGCTAACGAAAAAGACAGGCTACCGCGGTGCATTCCACTTATCTTTTTTTACAGACCGCTAAAGTGACGTGATGCTCTTTTCGTACACCTGCATTGGTGCATTCGAGCATCACGTGACTCCGGCGGTCTGTAAAAAAAGATACTCGTAAAGCACCGCGGTAGCCTTTCTTTTTCGTTAGCCTCGGATCCACCCCATGTGACACTTTCAACGTCATGCACCGGCCGTGTATAACGTAGGTCGTGGACCAGCGCGACCTGCGTTATACAGGGCCGGTGCATGACGTTCAAAACGTTACATGTAGTGGATCATTTTTACACAGCGATTGGTGCAAAACGGGGGGCGCGTCGCTTTGCACCAATCACCGTGTAAAAATGATCCACTCCATGTGACGTTTTAAACGTCATACACCGGCCTTGTATAACGTAGGTCGCGGGACCAGCCACCATTTGTGACATAATGATAATGAATGAGCAAGCCCAGTATCTAGTGTTGCCCTGATAAAGACCCTCTCCATCTGTTCCAGTTTCTTTTGTGAGCGGCCATCCTGATCGCCGTTCGTGAACAAAGCCTTTAAGAAACTGTTGATGTAAGGGAAGAGGTCTGAAACTGCAATTGTAAAAAAAAAATAAACGATTTAAATCTAATTCAATTTATCCGGAAGATCGAATCGAGAATTTTGGATTCTACACAACAGAATATTTTCAACAGAATATGTCTAACAGTCAACAGTCTATGTCAAATTGGAAAATTTACTTTAACTTCGACTGATAGAAATTAGAGTATCTGTATAAAAGAGTGACGATATAAGGGCAATAAAATTTGACTGGCTGAGAAGATTTTTGACCAAAACGAATCACCAAGCACTAGGCGAGACTGATATTATCGGCTAGCTAACGTTTGTTGTCCCATTCGTTCAGTCTACGAGGCTAACGAAAAAGACAGGCTACCGCGGTGCTTTACGCGTATCTTTTTTTACAGACCGCCGGAGTCATGTGATGCTCGAATGCACCAATGCAGGTGTAGGAAAAGAGCACACGTCACTCTAGCGGTCTGTAAAAAAAGATAAGTGGAATGCACCGCGGTACCGTTAGCCTCGTTCAGTCGATTTCTGGAATGTGCCAGTTTATACAAAAATTTCAGTCTGAGCATGTGCTCTGTGTAAATGCGTTACACACGGCCGGTTCAGGACTTTTAAAATGTCACACGGCATGGATAATTTTTGCACAGCGATTGGCACAAAACGATGCCAATTGTTATGTAAAGATGAACCACTCCGTGTGACGCTTTAAAAGACGATTTTTACAAAATTGGCAACCGAAAATGGGCATAAAAAGTTGCGCAGGGAAAGAAACTTTTCTCTTTCTATGCGCAACTTTGCATAGTTGCAGATGAATGTCCTTCTATTAGAATATGTTTAGCTTATCCTTTTGGCGCTGGAAATATTCCCATTTTTTTTAGGTCATACGTTTCTGAGGTTGAATATTTAGACAATTAACTATCTTCAACTTTTTAAAATAGTATATGCTGACTATATATCAGAAGATTGTGATTGTAAGTATGTGAAGATTTAGAGAAAAACAGCCGCGGAATGAGTCAGTTCACATTTAAGTACATTTATTTATCTCAACAAAATTTGCAATTTCACCGTATTCCGTAGAAATAATGTCATAAAATCATTTATAATATGAACGTTACAACATAAGTCATTTTAGCTGTTTTTAAATTATTGCGGCACAATTCTCCATTCACACTATTCGGAGAAAGCTATTCGAGTTCTAACCAAGACTTAGGGATAATTCGTCTTTATTCGACATCAAAAAGTTTAAAAAAGGGCTTACTTCAGAATGCAATACCAAAGGTCCATTGTTAAAAAGTGGTGTTCGTATCGAAGACTAAAGGTAAAAGTACTGTTGCTATGGAAACCAATGAACCCGATTCCTCACATCATCGTTATACACTTCGATATCAAAGAAGTCGTTGCTTCCGACACAAACATTATCGAAATCGTACTGACAATGATTAGATCCAGGCTTAATGTCTTTCTTTGATATCGAAATTTAACAACAGGGTTCAGAATGATTCTCTAAGGTAGAAATCCAGATAGATTTTTCCCTATTTTCGAAACGAGTTTGACTGGTTTGACCCATCCTGCATGTTTGTGAAATGTTCGCTTTTTTCGAAAATCTCTCCCATTGCAGGCTTCTGTTCGGCCTATAGCAAACACTTACCTGGATATCTTCCTCAATTCACTAAGATTCTGATACAGAACCTTATCGATAGGCTTCGATATCGAAAAAGGCACTAGTTTTTGCGAAAACTATACCCAGAGCCGTCCTTGGGGATGTGCGACAGGAGCGGCCGCACAGGGCCTCGCGCCTAGGAAGGCTCGCGTTCGAAAAAAAAAATGCTTCTATTTAATTTAAAAAAAAAATTAGCATTTGCATAAATGTTAGCATAAATGTTAGCGTAATTAGCATTCATTAGCATTCACTTTATAGCATTCACTAATTAGCATTCACTTTATTTTTACATTAGTATTTTTACCAGGTAAGTTTAACTGTTGTTAATTTCGAAGCTCAACACCGAAAAAGAAAGCTGATTCTGATCTTTTCTCAACGTACTTATATACTTATTTAAAACTAGCAGATCCACCTAGTGTTGCCCGGTACCGTCAAAAAATAATACAAAACCCGAAATCACTCTTAAAAATCGCGGCAAGAAGAGGGGAAATGAGAATTCAGCGGCAACAGGAGCAATGAGGAGGTGGAGGAGGGAGTGAAATCATACTATAGTACGATGTGAAAATAACACTTTAAAACGAAGGGGTCGTAAGGGTGTACTATAGGAGGAGGGTCCAAAAGTGAGGGGCTAACTTTTTTTAAGGGGGGCTTATTTTTGAGGGGGGCTTAATTTTTTTTAAGATCAAATTTAAATGCCAGATTGAAGTCTGCTATAGGAGGGGGGTATTTTTGAAGAGGCGGCTAACTTTTTTTAAGGGGGGCTTATTATTATTTTTTAATAATTTTAGAATGGACTTTCAATTTTTTTGGTGGCGCCCTCTATCGGAAGCGAATGCAATAACGGATATTTAAAATAGGTTTTCTTGAAAAGATTTCACTGGGGTTTGAACCTGCAAAATAGCTTCTTGACTTGATTATTTTTGGTAGGTTTAACTGATCAAGCCAAGAAGCTATATATGAATGTCGAGATTTTAAGTGATTAAAGAGAGGTATCGTGAGAGTGACGTATCATTTGCTAAAATGACATCGAGAGAGGAAGTGATTAGCGTCGTGTGTCTGTATATAACGGTCTGCATTGTGTTTTCGCTCATTAATGTATTTACCGGAAGTGAAAAGTTTAAGGTTGATTTTATACTGAATTTAAATGAAACCGGAAATTTATCTTTTTCGATATGATGCGATTGAATATTAACACATTTCTTCTAAAATGTACAGTGGAAGCAGTGGTAAAAAGAAGACATGTTTAGGGGTAAGTACTGTTTTTATTGTGTTTGGTGTAGAAAACATAGGAAAGAGGCGTAGTTTAAAAAAACAAATTCAATTTTATTAATAATTTTCCCAATGCAATACATGTGGACCCACTTTTCGTTTTTTAGCGGGTTTTGACAAATCTAATGCAGAATCTTGTTTAATGTTTGTTGACAAATATTTATTTTTAATAAAATTTCGTTTAATGTTTCCAATAATTCTTTCTGTGTCTTGATCGGTTTTCTTTTATTCACAGAAAACAAAAGATTAAATAAATCTGCCAAGTTCGATTCGGGGATAGGTTTTCCTTCGAAACTTACAGTCAAATTTTTAACTTATCGAAATTTTCTTGGACGTGCCGTGACAAACTGAACTAATGCTTTGATAATTTAGGCTAGCTTTATCTGTTCAAGTTATGATATCATAGTGGTTAATTTTGCCTGTTCAGTTTCAATTATATTGTGAAATGAGGGTTTATTTTTGAAAGATAATGTTAACTTTTTGTGACTATGCTGCTTTCATTAAAAGTGTATTTTAGAATTGTAAACTACAATTTTGAAAGTTTCGTCTGTTTGGAAAAAAAGCACAGAAAAAAAATAATAAGAACAACTGTTCAAAAATATATTAACAACTAAACAAATGATAAAAAATAATAAAAACTGTTCAAATAATAATAACAACTGTTCAAAAATAATAAAAACTGTTTAAAAAATAATAACAAATGTTAAACGATTGACTTTATACAACCAACATTTAAAAGAAAGATAATCGAATCTAGCTTTTTCTAACATGACTTATTTGAAATAAACACTTTTTCTAGTTAGATTTATAACACATAAGTGATTTATAACACATAAGTTACACATAAGTAAAATATTATTTATAAAATCACTAAATACGAGATTAATAAGAATTTTTAACTTACAAACATATGAACTTCTGATACACAAGTGATTCGACCAGTAAAATATTATTTATAAAAGCATTTTTGACTTACAATTGTACGAACTTCAGATACGTAACCCTTTCTGAATCAATGTGTAAGAATTAACTGACTATTGAACTTATAACAGAGTATGATAAAATAATCACGTGACTTTTTTAACCAATAAAATGTTAACATTTTTAAACAAGCGCCCTCTATCATTTTATGAACTTCCAAGAAACGAGTTAATAGGATTATATTGTTTCCTGTTACCGCTGTGAAAGGTTGTGTTTTTCGTTTTAAGTTAGTTTACATTTAAGTGATTAAGCAGCGAGTCATGGATTCTACTTTGTTAAGTGTTAATGATATGTCTAACGTGAAGAGTGAACCCTCATCACCAGGATTAATTGACCATGACATGGAATTTTTAATACAGCCTAAAGAAGAACCCGTTTCGAATTGTGAAGTGAAACCCACCTCATCAGGATTAAAGAAACTGAAGTTACCCTTTATGTGTTCTACTTGCAACAAAGCTTTTCCCCGAAAGGTTAACTTAACGTTTCACATGAAATGTCATCTGGAGAAAATACCTCTTGTGTGTGTAATCTGTGAAAAAACATTTGCTAGAAAGTATCATTTATTAAATCATATGAAGATTCATTCAAAGACCCCTGTGATTCATAATTGTAATCTATGTGGTAAAGTATTTTCACAAAAGAGTGATTTATTAAAGCGTGGGAAAATTCATAATACTTCCAAGCCAAATCAAAGGAAAAGTAGACAGTCACCCAGTCACTGTAAATGTGACGATTGTTTTGAAACAATTAATAATAGATCTAACTTAGTGAAACATAGAAAAATTCATCTTTCACCTAAAGAACCCATCTAATCAACTTAACCCATCTAATCAACTTTCCTTGGGTAGCGGTTCGAAATATGAAATTTCGGACATCACTCAGTTTAGTAAAATATTTAAGTTTTTCGATGTTTTTACTCCTGCTCATTGGAATTTAGGTGAGGAAATGATTGTTGAAGTACAAATTAATAAGAACTATGAGCTTTATGTTCACATACAGAAATATGAAGAATTTGAAAAGAACGGCCGTGAACTTACCCCCACAAATGAAGGCATTACATTATCATGTGCAACATTCGACAAATTTGAATCGAGATTGGATAAATTTAATTTTGTTTCTGAAAAAGATACATTCGTATGTAATAATGACTTACTAATTGCTTATGTAAATAAGGAATCATGCATACTGCAAAAATTATTCAAATCGAAAAAGTTTGGGTTTTGTTTGAAGTCTGATTTTTTACTGCTTACAAAAGATCAATATTTGAAACTAGTGAAAAATCGCTCTAAAATTACTGAATGTCTCATTGAGACGCTTTTAACTAAGCTTATTCCTGTTTCGGTTTTAGAAAACTTAAACAAATGTAAATGTACCCACCTCACAATCGAAGAGACTTTGAACTATTTCTTAACATGTTTCGATGACGAGTTAAAGTCATCCGTTTCTCGCGTGTTTGATTGCTATCAATGTTCAATCGGAGAACCAATTAATATGAAACACGAGTGGGATAGCGTGTGTGAATTTGCGCAGAAAATATAATTGGTGTAATGAGAGTGCACTGCTAAATTTCAACGTGACTGAATTTGTAAAAAACCTGTTCAAGCAATGTTCATGTAATTATACTCATTTATTTTTTGAAACTATGAATACAGACTTTTATAACCATTTAAACAATGTATTTATTTAATAAATATTTGTTTTTATATCACATATCAGTTTTAATTTTGAAACTTTAATTTTGTAAACTTTAATTTTATTTATTTATGAAATTAATCTTTGAAGTTTTATTTTCTAGAAAAAAAGTAAGCATATATTTATGAGTAGGCAATTTTTTTTTTAATTGTAGTCTTTAAAGTTAACCCTTTTTGGTTAAATGAAATCTCTTTTTAAGAAAAATTGATTATTTTTATTTGAATACGTATTAAACTTATTTATTGATAAGAAAGTTTAATTTTTCTCTCCGTTTAAACAAAGACATTGCATGTTTTGATAATTTCAATCCCACAGTTAACATTATAGTATTTAACCTTGTTAATAAAATGTTTAACTTAAACCGTCACTGTATTTATAATAGATAAGTAAACATTTTATCTTTAACCTAAATGTAATTTAAATGATTAACTATAACTGTGACTGCTTTTAACCTAGATAAGTAAATGTTTTCATGAAACACAATTAGTTTACTGTTGACTTTTATCGAGATTACACCAGTTAGTGGAATGCTGGTTAAAAAATATTTTATGACATTAATATGCAGAAAAGATCTCACGAAGAAGTACTTTCACCTTCAAAACGTCTACGTTTAGAAAAACCTATGGAAAATTCAAAAACCTATGAGAAAGAGTTAAAAGACCCAAGATTAAAACTTTCTAAAATGGGTAATAACTGTGTAACTACTGAGGACTTACAAGATGTGAAACCCGAGATCGCTATGAACTTTTCAAACTTCGCCTATGGCGGGAATGATACAACATCTTTCGATAATCCCGGTCGAATGCCAAATTCTGCCACGGACTATTTGAATACATTTTTCGAAGACATAAATTTTGAAAATTTAGATTGTTCTACTACCTTAACGTTTCAAGAACCTACAAATAATATTTTACAGACTACTGTTAAACGCGAGGTCAACGAGCTACAAGTAAGCAACCTTTCGCAAACAAGTGGTGAATTACAAACCACCATCTCACCTACAAATGACATTAAAAGTGATAAATTATGCAATTCATATGTGTTTCACAAAGAACTAAGTGACTGTTTCTATTTAACTTTGAAGTTAAGAACTAAACAATATTGTATACTTATACGGGAATTTAAACGTAATGTATCTACTAATAAAGAAATCCCGACAAACTGCGTGGTTAATACGGATATTCCTAGCTAATTTGAGTTTCAATATAAACTCATTGCATTTAATTTAAGATACAAAAGTACGTCCTTTGTTTCTAATAACATGATTTTAGTGTTAAATCAAAATTCTACGATGCGAATTAAAAATTTAAAGAATTATTCTTATATTGACTTAAACGAACATCAACTGGAAAAATTAAAAGAAAGTACCTTTATTTAAATAATGCACTTTTACAACATATGTATACAAAACTTTTACCATCTCTAATTAAAAAGAAATGTATGGTGAGTAATACATCTACAGAAAATGAACAGGTGTTAAAGTATAAACTTAACACGTGTATCGAGAATAATATGTTATCAATACGATTGTATGAATGTCATGCATGTGCACTACGACATTCTAGTAAAAGCCTTCACTCTTGTTTCGCATTTAATAATAGGGAAAAATTTGATCAATTAGGCGAAGCTTTGTTAATGCTCGTAGATTTCGATTATGTAACTTCAACGTTTCTAAACGGTGTTTATAACGTTAGTGAGCACTTTTTATGTAAGATTAATGAACAAACTATTTGTAATGAATTATTTAAGACCTAAAAATAAAATGTTTTTGATTAAGTTCTGTATGTTTATTTTTGCAAAGTGTCTATGAGTGAATTTATTAGTTTATAATTTTGTAGAACTTTTAATTAAAGTGATGTAATCCAATTTTAAAAAAATCATCTATTACAAAAAATTAATTGAAATAAAAACATTCACATTCGGAAAAAATGGTTAAAAAATTAGAAGTTAATGAAATTAAAACTTATCAAAATTAAAAGTTAACAACAAAAAATAAAAATAAATAAAATAAAATAAAGGTTAACAAAAATAAAGTTTTAAAATAAAAGTAAACAAAAAAAAAGTTATAAAGTAAAAGTTAACAAAAAGTTAAAAGTTAATAAAATATTTAAAAAAGCAAAATAATGTATGTGTTATAAAGAGAGGGGTTTCCTTGTGGAAGTAACTTACAAAATGTATGTGTGTGTATTTATTAGTTTTTCATTTAGTAGAACTTTTAAGTGAACAGTTATAATTTATGTTTTCTATATAACTTAACACAAAATAAAAATTTTAACTAATGCAAAAAGATTCAACTATTGAATGGAAATATGCATATTAGTAAAAAAAATCACAAGTTAATAAAATGAAAGATTTTAAATTTCATACAATTTAACAATTATATATATATATATATATATATACGAAACACATTACGGATTTAAATATTATAAGAAATGTTTGATGGAAATTTTTAAGACAGATTTAATTCTTGGTCCTGCCATATATAGTAAGAACTTACTTTAGAAGATAGTTTTTAGTAGTCTTGTGGTTCGAACTTGACAAAATGAAATCAAGACACAATGATTTGTATGTTATTTTAATCATTATGTCATGACTTCATACCTCTGAAAGTGTATTTAAAGGTTTGTCTAGGTTTATTCAGTGTTATTAAGCGTTTGTGAAACCGAAAATTAATGAAAAAAAGCAGATCGCCTTCTACCAATTGCGCTGTGAATGTTTTATTCAATTATTAGAAATAATAAAACCTTTTAGAATATTACTTATTTTAAATTTAAAATAATGAAAATTTAAAGTCAACAAAATAAATAAATAATTCCTCTGGTCATTATAAATAAAATTAAAGTTTACAAAATTAAAGTTTCAAAATTAAAACTGATATGTGATATAAAAACAAATATTTATTAAATAATAACATTGTTTAAATGGTTATTATAAAAGTCTGTATTCATAGTTTCAAAAAATAAATGAGTATAATTACATGAACATTGCTTGAACAGGTTTTTTACAAATTCAGTCACGTTGAAATTTAGCAGTGCACTCTCATTACACCAATTATATTTTCTGCGCAAATTATAACTATCACACTCGTGTTTCATATTAATTGGTTCTCCGATTGAACATTGATAGCAATCAAACACGCGAGAAACGGATGACTTTAACTCGTCCTCGAAACATGTTAAGAAATAGTTCAAAGTCTCTTCGATTGTGAGGTGGGTACATTTACATTTGTTTAAGTTTTCTAAAACCGAAACAGGAATAAGCTTAGTTAAAAGCGTCTCAATGAGACATTCAGTAATTTTAAAGCGATTTTTCACTAGTTTCAAATATCGATCTTTTGTAAGCAGTAAAAAATCAGACTTCAAACAAAACCCAAACTTTTTCGATTTGAATAATTTTTGCAGTATGCATGATTCCTTATTTACATAAGCAATTAGTAAGTCATTATTACATACGAATGTATCTTTTTCAGAAACAAAATTAAATTTATCCAATTTCGATTCAAATTTGTCGAATGTTGCACATGATAATGTAATGCCTTTATTTGTGGGGGTAAGTTCACGGCCGTTCTTTTCAAATTTTTCATATTTCTGTATGAACATAAAGCTCATAGTTCTTATTCATTTGTACTTCAACAATCATTTCCTCACCTGAATTCCAATGAGCAGGAGTAAAAACATCGAAAAACTTAAATATTTTACTAAACTGAGTGATGTCTGAAATTTCATATTTCGAACCGCTTCCCAAGGAAAGTTGATTAGATGGGTTAAGTTCTTTAGGTGAAAGATGAATTTTGCTATGTTTCACTAAGTTAGATCCATTATTAAATGTTTCAAAACAATCGTCACATTTACAGTGACTGGGTGACTGACTACTTTTCCTTTGTTTTGGCTTGGAAGTGTTATGAATTTTCCCATGCTTTAATAAATCACTCTTTTGTGAAAATATTTCGCCACATAGATTACAATTATGAATCACAGGGGTCTTTGAATGAATCTTCATATGATTTAATAAATGATACTTTCTAGCAAATGTTTTTTCACAGATTACACACACAAGAGGTATTTTCTCCAGATGACATTTCATGTGAAACGTTAAGTTAACCTTTCGGGGAAAAGCTTTGTGGCAAGTAGAACACATAAAGGGTAACTTCTGTTTCTTTAATCCTGATGAGGCGGGTTTCACTTCACAATTCAAAACGGGTTCTTCTTTAGGCTGTATTAAAAATTCCATGTCATGGTCATTTAATCCTGATGATGAGGGTTCACTCTTCACGTTAGACATATCATTAACACTTAACAAAGTAGAATCCATGACTCGCTGCATAATCACTTAAATGTAAACTAACTTAAAACGAAAAACACAACCTTTCACAGCGGTAACAGGAAACAATATAATCCTATTAACTCGTTTCTTGGAAGTTCATAAAATGATGGAGGGCGCTTGTTTAAAAATGTTAACATTTTATTGGTTAAAAAAGTCACGTGATTATGTTATCATACTCTGTTATAAGTTCAATAGTCAGTTAATTCTTACACATTGATTCAGAAAGGGTTACGTATCTGAAGTTCGTACAATTGTAAGTCAAAAATGCTTTTATAAATAATATTTTACTGGTCGAATCACTTGTGTATCAGAAGTTCATATGTTTGTAAGTTAAAAATTCTTATTAATCTCGTATTTAGTGATTTTATAAATAATATTTTACTTATGTGTAACTTATGTGTTATAAATCACTTATGTGTTATAAATCTAACTAGAAAAAGTGTTTATTTCAAATAAGTCATGTTAGAAAAAACTAGATTCGATTATCTTTCTTTTAAATGTTGGTTGTATAAAGTCAATCGTTTAACATTTGTTATTATTTTTTAAACAGTTTTTATTATTTTTGAACAGTTGTTATTATTATTTGAACAGTTTTTATTATTTTTTATCATTTGTTTAGTTGTTAATATATTTTTGAACAGTTGTTCTTATTATTTTTTTAATACTTTTATTTTTTTTCTGTGCTTTTTTTCCAAACAGACGAAACTTTCAAAATTGTAGTTTACAATTCTAAAATACACTTTTAATGAAAGCAGCATAGTCACAAAAAGTTAACATTATCTTTCAAAAATAAACCCTCATTTCACAATATAATTGAAACTGAACAGGCAAAATTAACCACTATGATATCATAACTTGAACAGATAAAGCTAGCCTAAATTATCAAAGCATTAGTTCAGTTTGTCACGGCACGTCCAAGAAAATTTCGATAAGTTAAAAATTTGACTGTAAGTTTCGAAGGAAAACCTATCCCCGAATCGAACTTGGCAGATTTATTTAATCTTTTGTTTTCTGTGAATAAAAGAAAACCGATCAAGACACAGAAAGAATTATTGGAAACATTAAACGAAATTTTATTAAAAATAAATATTTGTCAACAAACATTAAACAAGATTCTGCATTAGATTTGTCAAAACCCGCTAAAAAACGAAAAGTGGGTCCACATGCATTGCATTGGGAAAATTATTAATAAAATTGAATTTGTTTTTTTAAACTACGCCTCTTTCCTATGTTTTCTACACCAAACACAATAAAAACAGTACTTACCCCTAAACATGTCTTATTTTTACCATTGCTTCCACTATACATTTTAGAAGAAATGTGTTAATATTCAATCGCATCATATCGAAAAAGATAAATTTTCGGTTTCATTTAAATTCAGTATAAAATCAACCTTAAACTTTCCACTTCCGGTAAATACATAAATGAGCGAAAACACAATGCAGACCGTTATATACAGACACACGACGCTAATCACTTCCTCTCTCGAAGTCATTTTAGCAAATGATACGTCACTCTCACGATATCTCTCTTTAATCACTTAAAATCTCGACATTCATATATAGCTTCTTGGCTTGATCAGTTAAACCTACCACAAATAATCAAGTCAAGAAGCTATTTTGCTGGTTCAAACCCCAGTGAAATCTTTTCAAGAAAACCTATTTTAAATATCCGTTATTGCATTCCCTTCCGATAGAGGGCGCCTCCAAAAAAATTGAAAGTCCATTCTAAAATTTAAAAAAAAATAAGCCCCCCTTAAAAAAAGTTAGCCGCCTCTTCAAAAATACCCCCCTCCTATAGCAGACTTCAATCTGACATTTAAATTTGATCTTTAAAAAAATTTAAGCCCCCCCTCAAAAATAAGCCCCTCTTAAAAAAAGTTACCCCCTCTCTTTTGGACCCTCCTCCTATAGTACACCCTTACGACCCCTTGGTTTTAAAGTGTTATTTTCACATCGTACTATAGTATGATTTCACTCCCTCCTCCACCTCCTCATTGCTCCTGTTGCCGCTGAACTCTCATTTTCCGTCTACTGCGGCACGAAACCCTTCCCCTGGTAACTGTTTGTCTTTCGGAAATTAAATAGAGAGATTTACACGAAGCGGAAGTAAATTTAATACCACCTCCTCAAATGTCTGGATCATTTGATTCAAAACGGGTCAGTTTTTGGTCAAAATTAAAAAAAAATTACCGTCGGATTTTCACAAAATTTGCATTTTCGGAATCAGAAACATAAACTGTGAGTTTCCATTCAAATAATGCAATACTTTCCTTAATACTCGAGGATGAGTGAAAATGAAACTTTTTCGTTTTGTGGGATTGTCAAATGGGTAACTTTCTTTTGCGGTTTCAATAAAAATAGTCATTTTGGCGCACGCGCAGAAAAATCTTTTAGTTCCACCGCCAAGGGATGCATTTTGTTCTAATCAAAATGTTCCACAAGTGTCCCTGCTGCCTACGATACCGTGTATAGCAGATGTGCTAAGCACGCGGAGCAATTTTTTTTACTTCCAGTTTCTACCACCAGGTGGAGCATTCTGTTCTAAATAAACATATTTCCGAACGAAACTCCGGTACTCGTTCCTGCTGCTTACGCGCGAAAAATCTGTTAGTTCCACTTTTCACCGCCAGAGAGTACCAAATCTATGTCTTAAATAATTAGCTATATCTTAATTAGTTCCTGTTACGTTGAATGAATCTATTTCCGTTGAAATCGGACCCACAGAACACGAGAAAAAAAATCACCCCTTGGATATTAATATTCATAAATGGTCGTAAAATGATACCGAAGTTTATTTAGTACCTGGGAGACCTCGGAAGAATGTCAGAAAAGATTTCGTTTGAATCGGACCAACTTTAAATGCAAAATCTTTTAATTACATTGTCCACCGCCAGGGGGGGGGGCACTCTGTTCTAAACAAACTTCTTTCCGATCGAAACTCCGGCACGTGTCCCTGCTGCCTATTTCTCCGTACAGCAGGCACACACACTGCAAAATCTTTTAGTTCCATTTTTTACCTCCGGCGGCGCTAAATCTTTATCTTAATTAGTTATCTATACCTTAATTAGTTCGTGTTAAGTTGAATGAACTAATTCTCATTGAAATTGGGGCCATAGAACCCGAGAAAATATCCCTCCCTGGTCATTTATGTTCAGAAAGAGTGGTAACCAAGGGCTGAAAAAAAAATTATACCGAAATTTATCTAGTATCTGGAGACCTGAGAAAAGGTTTCATTTGAATCGGACTAATAATTAAATACTTCTGTTTTTTGAGGCAGCGGGGAAGGAGAGAGTTTCGACCAGAGCATTAAACTACAGCATTTAAACTACAACCGAACACTCACCCCCACAGAATTTAACCAAAGACGTTAAAAAATTAGGTATTATCATTAACTTTCTAAACAGAAACAAAATGACTTTTTTTTTTTACATATAAAAATAGTAAGTTACCGTTGTTGAAATCATATAATAAATGAAGTATACATGAGAAAACTCTAAAAATCACATAAAACAAATCGCAAAAGTTCACAACTCGCTGTCCGAATTGCAATCAGTTGACGACGTTTTCATCTGCCAACCACAACTGCCCGGTTGACTTCCAGCTGTGCCTACAATTCTATCAACTACCAATCACAGCTGCCCTCCAATGATGTTTGACTTGAAAGTGGGCGATTTGTGACGTCATTTGAAACAAGAAACAAAAAAACCCTGCTAAACATGAAAAAAAGTTAAAAAACGCTTAAAAAATGAAATTAAAAGAAAAAATCTAATAAAAAAAGGGATAATAAATAATCCGCCCTTCCCTTTTAAAATTATGATTTTTTATCTGTAAAGAATCATCAACTTTCTCCAAGCTAAAAAGAGTAAAAAACAAGTGGGTAAGTGTGATCGAAGATCGCTCAAAGGGTTTCGTTTAATATTCCTTTCAAAACACTTTATCCCTTCTTTAATAAATCCAAATAAATTTCATTTAACAACAAAAAAAAAAAGTCATGTTTTTTATAAAGTAAAAATTTACCGGTCTATTTTTTCGTTTTTTCGAATATCTAAACCAGCCCGATAGCGGGCGAAGCCCGTTATTATATTCTGTCATAATAATATGTCATGCAGACTCAATGCGATATTTAAAAAATAATAATTTCAAAATTAAACATGTACTCCTTCAAAATGTTAAAATATTCGAATATTTCCATAATCGGATTTTTATCATGATTGAACATGTTTCTCAAACTCATATATTTACTACTATTGCTATCTATTAATCATATTGATACTCGCTTTGTATTTTTTCAAACATTTGAAAAAATCGTTAAACTTCCAATATAACGCCAGATTTTCTTTTTAATTCTCTAATGATGTGATAATAATCTGCTTTGTGTGCATACACATACTCATACTCCTTGTATTATTGAGAAATCTTTGAAAATTTCCGTTTTATTACCACTATGACGTCAATCAATTTTATTTCATATTAATCTTTTTTTCAGTGGGTGAAACTTTTTATTTCATATTCATTTTTCACGTGAAAAACGTTCAATAGAAAATTAATTAATGTAGAAAGAATTTCATTGTGGATTTTTAATTTTTGGCAACTGCTATAACGAAAAATGTTCAAATTTAATAGGAAAAGGCTGTTAGAATTTTGGTTTTTTATTTCTATTTATTAAAATAATACGATTTTTTCAAATTTTAAGATTTTGAGCTTCATAGCTGGTATTCAGTTATATATACGCAAAGTTTCAACACTGTAAGTTACATAGTTTCTGAGAATGGCCCTGTGACGGACAGACAACGGAGCGGGAGTAATAGGGTTTCGTGAGATGAACGAAACCTTAAAAATTATGATTCTGAGCATATCTGAGGCTGAAATAGAAGCAACCACCGAACCAATCAAGCATTCTGAGCAAAATTACTTCGGAAAAAATCGCCAAAAAATCAAAAATCGCTTTACGAATTTCGCAAAAACTTTATTGAAAAGAGGATAAAATGTACTATATTGGGCTAAAAGATTGGAACCGGATTCCGGTTACTAATTTTGGTGAATGGCATCGAAACGTCAGAAAACACTAAAATTCGCATTTTTAAAATCATGATTTTTTTATATGTAAAGAATTATCAACTTTCTCCAAGCTAAAAATAGAAAAAAACAACAACGGAAAATCATGCGTTAAGCATAGATTATGTAACACTTTTCAACACTTCCAAAATAATTTTACAAATCATTACCGTTTAATAAGCTGAAAGATAACATCTAAGTAAACAATTTGGAAAACGCATAACATATTTAAAAACATAATTTCAGGAATTTCCAACATATACAATATTCGCAAAAATATCCGAATACTTTTATTCAGCCCTGTATACGATCTATAGATTTGTATATATACTACATAGGATGCTAAATTTTAGTTTAGCTAGGAAACGCGTAGCGCAGTTTAAAATTCTCCTTCTGGAGTTTCTTTCAATAAACGGAAATGTATTCGCGAACTTTTGTGCTGCCCTGTATATAAATACAGAATTTATACACACCAAGTAATAGACAAAAAGTGAGTTAAATTTAAAATCGCGTTCAGCAACTTAAAACGCACTTCCAGGAATTACTTTTAACAGACAGTAGAGAAATCTTTTGTGTGTCCCTGTAAATGAACGATGACTGCTACACACACACTATTCTGTAGTAAGCCTCTTGTCATCTCATCATCATAAATTTCAATGCGTTTAAAATAGTGAAACATTATTTAACTAGGACTTCCCTCAAAGGGATTAGTCTGAGTGATACTGCTGAGAACATAAAGTTAACAATTACGATATAAAGAAGATATCAACAAGAATCTAAGTGAATATACAGCATATGATAGACAAGAGATAGATAAAGACACAACATATGAAAAATAGCAAATTAAATGATATAATTACAAAATATCATATATAAATTCATATATTGTTATGGTTTCATATGCATTTCTTTATAACATTTGGCAAATAATCTCATTTTCTTAAGCGGGAATTGCTCAAAACTTAAAAAAAAAACCGCCGGATCTTTTAAAACGATATTTTTAAAGTCACATAATCAGATTTGCAGCCAATAGCGTATTTTAGCAAGCGTAGTTTAACGCAAATTTAATTTAATTTTTGCAACATTTTCTTTGTGACAAATATCTAAATAAAATATTAAAAAATAAAATATTAAATATTGAAATATTAAATCAAATATTTAATATTTGAATTAAAAAAATTTCCTTTGTTAAACTCGTATACTTCAAACCACATTGATAACATGCTTTGCTACAAACGTGTCTAACTACTCGTATGTCTTAGCTGGGTCTCTCTCCGAACTCATCTGTCTACTGTCTCTCTACTCTTCTGTATACCCGTCTCAGTATCCGTATGTCTTTCTACCCGACTCTTTAATCGTGTCTCTACCTGTCTCGCTTCCCGTTACACTACTCGTCTATCAACACGTCTGTCTGTCTATATACCCCTCTCTCTACCCGTCTGTCAAGTCGTCTCTGTACTCGTCTCTCTATCCACCACGCTACCCGTCTCCCTACCCATCTCACTACCCCTCTGTCAACCCTTTTTTGCACCTGCCTCGCTACCCGTCTGTCTATTCGTTTCGCTACCCGTTAGCTTATCTCTGTCGCTATCCGTCTCTCTACCCGTCTGTCTACACGTATATCTATCTCTCGCCAACTCTTCCCAATATTTAAACAATTTAGTAAAAGGAAGCCGTTTATCTGTTATTAAATGCAAACAGGAGTAATTTATCTAAAGAGTGTAATCAGATGCAATTTTTTTAAATACATACATAAACCAGCATAATAATTCACCAGTTTTATTTTCATAGTAGTTTATGTCATTTGACAGTAAATCTCAACTTCTTCAACCCGAACTGCGTCAAGCTTTTTAAAAAAGCCCCAAGGTCCGTATAACTGGGAAGGGGAATTGTCCTCAGGGCTATTAGATACATGTTATTAAGTTAAGTGAAAGTTTCGTAATCGGGTTCGCAGCCAATTTCTTATGTCAGAAAGGGTGGCTTCACATCATTTTAAATTCATTTCTGTAACTTTCTTTTTCTTTTTTTGGTGGGTGGTTGGGGGGGGGGGGGGGGAAGGTTCCAAATATATACACTTAAATTCAAACTTTTGCCCCCATGTTAATATTAGTATTGTTTGTATTATCAATTAATACTTTATTGATCGAGCTTCATTCGAAACAAATGTAAAAGACTTCTACAGTTTTTTTTTCTAGGAGAAAGTTCCGTAATAGGGCCCTAAGCTAATCGGGGAATTTAATATCATTATTGTTTCTAACTCTTATAGAGTTAAAACAATATTGTTGCTAGCATTACTCTTGTTTGTGACCAACCTCTTCTGTGTATCTGAATAGGGAAAAGTTCCGTATCATGTACTGGTTGGTGCCAAAGGCAGTTGTAGAATCTTACAAATTTTTCTAGAGAGCGGAAAAACATGTTTTTTAAAATATTTACAAATATACGTTTATTAAACCATGTTTTTGAGCCATTTTAAAAAATTAAGTACGGTGCTAAAATAAAATTTTATTGCCATTTTCGATGTTTTAATAAGAAATGAAAATACATAACAAACAAATTTTACAAAACTAAGCCATTTTTGGGTACTTCTCTATTATCCCGTCGACCACTTTTCATAACAAAAAACTATCGCCAAACTAAGATTAAACGCCAAAAATACAGTCCCATTTACTTGATGCCAGAAGCATTATACGTATTTGTTATGCCATCAAGTGGTTTTTAATTCGACATTTGCGTGTATTTTTCATTATGTTTTACTGATTTATTAGTTATTTCATTCATTAAAGTAACAATTGTGTCCTTAAATTCTTATATTTTATTTATTTTGATATTTCAATGGCAACGTTCTCCCGTTTACTTAGCGTTACAGTTTGGCGATAGTTTTTTGTTATGAAAAGTGGTCGACGGGATAATAGAGATGTACCCATTTTTGTGATAAATAATTGTTATTGCCAGGAGGGCAAATTGTAAACAATTAATAAGCGAACTAAACAAATTACCGGAAAAAACTTGTGGGAATCTCAAGAAAGAAATATCTGATATAAATAGCATTTAAAATCTTAAAATGGAGAAGTGGTCCGTATAAAAATGCAAAACATTACACACCTGATATAAGAATTTTTTAATTTTTTTGTATTTCCGAAAGCACAGATAAAGGGTAAAAATCCCGGCACAGATGCCATATACTCACCACGTTGGCGCGATTTTTCCCCCGCCCCTTTGGTGAAAACTGTTTGTTGTGTTTGTTTACTTTTATTTTTTATTTTAATTCTATAGATTATTTTTATATGTATATCAATATTAATTTAGGCACAGATGTCATATACGCACCAGATTGGCGCGATTTTTCCCCCGCCAATTTGGCGAAAACTTTGTTTTTGAATATTAGTTACAAATACCATACAATAATAGCATGTAATTTTTTATTTCAATTTAAAAATAAAATAACGTAATAAATGAAATAGCTCCTATTATTCAAAAATGGGAAATAAAAATAAATAAATGATAGTTTGATATAAATAAATATTGATATACTAGCCGCCACTGGCGACCAGTTTGGTCGCCCTTAAATGTATGTTAAGCATTATAACAAATTATTTTTATTCATAATTTATTTTTTTCCTTAATCCCTCGCATAACTGGAAAAATCTAATAGATAAATCAAGAACTTTTGCGATCGCGGTAGCATTTCGCATATTTTTTGTTGTTATGTATTTCATCTTTCTTGACAAAAACCGCTTAACCCACTTAAGAATTTATGCTTCATGTCCGTTTGCTTATCCCTTGCAATATGTTCGCTAATGCGGAGATTCTTAAACATATTTGGCGCAAAACAAAAATCGAGCCAGCCCCGGTGCGTCCGTGACAGCTGTTTCAATTTAAAATACATGACGTTCACATTTTTCATTTAAAATAGAAAATAGAAAAATAATAATTATCATAAATCAAAACATTTGATTTCAAATTAAAGTATCGTTTCTAATTTGCACGCGCAAAAAATAAAAGCTGACAATTATTTTCGAAATTTGATCCATTAAATATTATTACATGAGTTCAACTTACGTCAAAAAAGATCCGGAAGTTGAGTTGTATGGAACAGAATTAAGGTAAACTTTGACTGTCTCACTGGTGCGGATTATTTATTTTACGCCAGGCAGCGATCCAAAAATTCATGGTTTAATATTTTAAACATTCACAACGAATGAATCTTTTTTCTTTGTTTACTTTCATATATAGAGAATTTTAACTGCGAACCTAATTTAAACTGAAGTTATTGCAGAATGTATACATAATTGAACGTAAGTCATCTCTCAAATATTAATTTATTTTGAACGATCTTTCTAAAAATGTAACTTTTATGCAGTTTTATTTGCAAAAATAATTTTGAATAAAAATGGCCGCCTGGCATATGAAAGAGTGAAACGGACATCCCGGAACTGTTGATGACAGTCACATGACTTACGGTTTTATTATATAGATATAATAAAAACAATTTATAGAATTAAAATAAAAAAATAAAAGTTAATAAACAACAATTGAAACAAAATAACCGGTTTACCATGTGAGGCATGAACTTGCCATTTTGTTGCAATCGCGCCAATGTGGTGCGTATATGACATCCGCGCCTTTATTTATATCAAACTATTATTTATTTATTTTTATTTCCTTTTTTTAAAATAATAGGAGCTGTTTCATTTATTACGTTATTTTATTTTTATATTGAAATAAAAAATCACGTGTACTATTTGTCACACTATTTGTAACTAATATTGAAAAACAAAGTTTTCCCCAAGCTGGTGGAGGGAAAAATCGCGCCAACGTGGTGCGTATATGACATCTGTGCCTTGTTTCATTTCACATAGAGGTACTGCTCTATTATCCCGTCGACCACTTTTCATAACGAAAAACTATCGCCAAACTGTTAGATTAAACGCCAAAAATGCAGTCCCATTTACTTGATATCAGAAGCATTATACGTGTTTGTTACGTCATCAAGTGGTTTTTAACGCGACATTTGCGTGTATTTTTCATTATGTTTTACTGATTTATTAGTTATTTCATTCATTAAAATAACAATTGTGTCCTTAAATTCTTATATTTTATTTATTTATGTATTTTGATATTTCAATGACAACGTTCTCCCGTTTATTTGGCGATAGTTTTTTGTTATGAAAAGTGGTCGACGGGATAATAGAGAAGTACCCACATATGTATTGGTACTTTTATGTTAACTTGGCGCAGTTGATAAATCGCCAAATATTTTTCTCATAACATCTTCATATTGCATTCATTTCATTTAAATATAAATCTTTCACTGATTTCATTTGAAATACATACATTAAAAATACACGTCTTTCACTCATTTTATTTAAAATATACGCCTTTCACTAATTCCATTTAAAATACTAAAAAGGAAAATAAAATAAGAAATAATGCCACAAATCGAAACCTTTTATTTAAACATCAAAGAATTGTTCCTAACATACACACGCGAAATAAAAAAGCTGCTAATGGTGTGATTTACGCCAAATCTCTAATACTAATACTACTCTTACTAATCTCTAATACTTTTCAAACAGAAAAAAATCCAGATTAATTTTCGATTTCTACTAAATTGAAATATATTTTATTGTGCTGAATATTAGTGCTTGCATGTTTTTTTGCTCCATGTACTCCATGAACTTTTCAATTCCGATTGTCTACGAAAATCTAACGCCGGTGAAAATGACGTACGCACAAAATTTAGTGACGTTATGTACTTTAATTGTGCTTTTTTATTTATTTTTTTAATATAATTTCCAAACGGTTTGACATTTATTCTTGGTAATAAATAGACGCCGTTGTCCCCTTTATAGGTACCTGCTGTAAAAATTTGAACGAAGTCCGTTAAATATTTTTTGAGTTATGCTTGACGAAAGGTTTTAATATCCATCGTAGCTATATATGGGGCAAAGTAATACTGCGCTGTGTATGAGTCTTCGTTGCACTCAGACAATTAAACCGCAAACGATGTTTCTCCTTAGACGTAATGTAACGGAATTCTTTTGACTGTCCCTGTAAAGTAACTATAAGTGCTATGCACACCCTATTCCATATTAAGCTTCTTGTAATGCACCTTAGTGATATATATCAATTACAATGTATTTGAAATTGTGTAACATCATTAAAATAAACCTCAAATGATTTTTCCCCATAGACCGTAATGTAACGGAATTCTTTTGAGTGTCCCTGTAAAAAAAAAGTATAAGTGCTACACACTTCAGTTGAAATAGGGACCATACTATAGATAACGACAATAGCATATAAAAATTGCAGGGCAATCCGAGCCTATTTACGGGAGTTAGAGCACGGCCAGACGGCCAGACAAACCGAAGTCATAAATACTTTTCAACTAGGTTGGAAAGTGTTAAAAATGACGATTCTGAGCTTATCTGAGGCTGAAATGGAGGTGCAACCACCGAACCAATCAAGCATTGTGGCAAAATTTCTTAGTGTCGAAGGAAAATATTCGCTAAAAATTCAAAAATCGCTGTACGAATTTCTCACAAACTTTATTGAAAAGAGGATAAAATGTACTGTATTGGGCTAAAAGATTGGAACCGGATTCCCGTTACTAATATGGAAAAATCGCAGCGACTAACAGCGAAAAAACACTAAAAATCGCATTAAAAAATAAATTAAAAAAATCTGTTCAAAAATTCCAAAATCTGGCTTCGAGGTGCAAAACTACATGCACACCTTCACACCAAATTTTGTAGCTCTGTGTGCAGCGGACTCTTCAGAACACAACTGAGAAACAGACGGACAGACAGACACACAAACTTCCTTCTTTATTATAGTTGGAGATGAAACAATTTACAAGTGTAGGAATGAAGTTAAACTAGCTCATGCCACGATACTCGAGAAAAGCTGTACGTCTGTCTACGCGGGCCGAAATTTCCAGGCCGACTGTGTGAAAACCTTATTGGCTTGGCCTCTGATCGATGAAATCCGGCATTACATGCAAAACATTATCTTAAAATTAAAAGTATTTTAATAATATTGTAAAAAAGAAAAATAAATTACAGCCCTTTTCATGTTATTGTGCTGTCCTCTAAAAAAACCCATTTTTTGAAATTATCTCTATATGAAGTCTAATAAAGAATTTAAAAAAAAATAATTAAACATGGTTAATTTTTACAGCTTGTTCAGACTAAGATTTCAATGTTGGGCATTTTTCAATTTATCCCCTTTTTTACTTTCTTCTATCTATAATAGAAGAAAGTATTGTAATCGAAATTTTTTTCGACTTCCGGTTTTCGACGAATTTACACGTTTTAGGGGTCAGAGATTCCGAAAAACATGTTTTTACAAAATGTCTGTCTGTCCGTCCGTCTGTCCGTCTGTGTGGTTTTTAATTGTACCATCTAAAAGTGTATGAAGTTATGCTTCAAATTGAACCTAATTTTTATTCTATGTTTTTGGCTATGGCAAGCAGATTCTATCAGAATTTGGGAATATTTCGACGAAAGGGGGCGCTGTGATCGATAGTTTTGTTCCATTTTCACTATTGTGTCATCGAAAAGTGTATGAAGTTATGCTTCAAATTCAACCACATTTATTTTCTATGTTTTTGGCTATGGCAGGCAGGTTCTATTAGAATTTGGGGATATTTCGACGAAAGGGGGCGCTGTGATCGATATTTTTGTTCCATTTTCACTATTGTATCATCAAAAAATGTATGAAGTTATGCTTCAAATTGAACAACATTTTTTTTCTATGTTTTTGGCTATGGCAAGCAGGTTCTATTAGAATTTGGGGATATTTCGACGAAAGGGGGCGTTGCGATAGCCATTTAAAGATTTCAAATTCAAAAAAGATGTGCAAATTCAAAAAAATTAGAAATCCTAAAACTTATTTTTCGTTAAATGTTCGGCGTTGATCCGGAGAATCCGGAACAATTTTTGCTTTGCCTCTATGTTAAAAAATGGCTGAGATATAGCAGTTTGAAATTTTAGGGTGGCTAACATTTTCAAAGAAGACAGCAGAATTCATCCATAAACGGGTTTAATTTATGAGCTTTAGTTAACATGGTTTCGGCAAATTTTCTTTCATTGTTGTAACCATTTATCCTATTATTTGCTTATCACTATATATTTATATTCGCCAACGTCAAATTCTCGCCAAACTTGGCGACAGTTGGCGGAATATCGCCAAATTTGGCGACCAAAATAAGTTGCCATAAATGAAGCCAACTTGGCTGTAGAGGACTAATTTGGCGATATTCTCATTCAAATTCAATGTTGACGAGAACTGGGATTGAATCTTCTTTATTTAGGTTCCACGCGTTTTACCTTCGTGTTTTCCATTAAATTAATTAGCTAAAATCATAAAACCAAGGAATAGGAAGGCTATGTGTTCCTGTCGGTTCAGGCCAGAAGGACTTTTCGTAGTTTAGTATACATCCAGGGGCGTAGCGAGCGGGGGGGCAAGGGGGGCAGCTGCCCCCCCAATGTTTGGTAAAAGGATTCAGTCGGCTTATCAGCAGTTTTATTTAGTGTCTCTGTAGTATGTCAGTAGGCCGATTAAAAAAAACAATTTTGAAAAATTCTGGTTGGCAGGACTTAGTCTTCAGAATGCATTTCACTACACCCTTACAATCATATGGCAAAAGCTAGTCGGTCTGTCGATAGATATGTTATGAGTAAAAAAAGTAATCGTTTCAATAGATCTATATGGTCATCCGGTATGAAAGTCACGTGTTCTGTCACATTTTCGAATCACATAAATAGCTAGTCGGCCTACCCACTGAAAAAAATTATCATGTATAAATCTTGTCTGCAGAGCCGGAAATTTTAGACATATACTATACCTTACCCACACAAGGAAAAGCTAAGTCGGCCGTCGATACATAGGCCAATAGGGGAAAAAATGAATCTGATTTATTGATTTGAAAATATCAGAAATTTGTCCTACAGCAACACTCGCAACTTACATAGATAAAAGCTATCAGTATATAAACTAGGTCGACCGAATGCGAAAGTCGCTTAGGAAAATTCAAGAAATTTTATACTTGATACATAGTACAGAGCTGCAAATCTCCCTTTTTCCGCGGAAGACTCCTGTTTTTTAGTCCAATCTCCCGTTTTTACGTTTAAGTATAATTTTCTCCCGTTTTTTACTCGTACTTTAAAATTCCTAGAAACGTACTTCTGAAAAAAATAAAATTTCCGATCTCGTTAGAATTTCGTCATAGGATCGCTAAAAACGCGAATTTCGTCAAAGGATCCCGGAAAAAAGTAAATTTCTTCACAGAATCGCCGAAAACCCCCCTCAAATTTCATCAAAAACCGGCGAAAAAACTGCAAATTACGTCAAAAAATCGCAAAAAAGCATACAAATTTCGTCAAAAGATCGCAAAAAACCGTAAATTTCGTCAAAAAACGACGAAAAAATGCAAATTTCGTCAAAAAACGGCAAAAAACTGCAAATTTCGTCAAAAAATCACAAAAAAACACACAAATTCCGTCAAAGAATAGCGAAAAAACTTAAATTTCGTCAAAAAATCGTGAAAAAACACAATTTTCGTCAAAAGATCCCGGAAAAAACGTAAATTTCGTCAAAGAATCGCCGAAAACCCCCCCTGAAATTTCGTCAAAAAACGGCGAAAAAAACTGCAAATTTCGTCAAAAAATCGCAAGAAAACATACAAATTTCGTCAAAAGATCGCGAAAAAACTCAAATTTCGTCAAAAAACGGTGAAAAAAATGCAATTTTCGTCAAAAAAATGGCGAAAATCAAATTTCGTCAAAAAATGGCAAAAAAACTGCAAATTTCGTCAAAAAATCGCAAAAAAACACACAAATTTCGTCAAAAGATCGTGAAAAAAACAATTTTCGCCAAAAGATCGCGAAAAAAACGTAAATTTCGTCAAAAACTCGCAAAAAATCCCCTCAAATTTCGTCAAAAAACGGCGAAAAAAATGCAAATTTCGTCAAAAAATCGCGAAAAAACACACATTTCGTTAAAAAATCGCGAAAAAACTCCAGAAATTACGTCAAAAGTTCGCAGAAAAAACCCAGAAATTTCGTCAAAAGATCGCGAAAAAAAAAACACATTTCGTCAAAAGATCGCGAAAGAAACATAAATTAAGTTCTAATAAATATTTTCTTTTTATTTGAAAAAAGTTTGTTTCATTTGTTGATATCTTAAGATTTTTTTGTGTAATTTATAATATATGAAAGTAAGTGTTCTTTTTAAATTATATATATATATATATATATGTAAAGAAGCGTGGCTCCTTCGGTGGGTCCTCGATCGCTGTTTCGATAGGTGTCGGGCCAGTGGAGGCTGCCGCGCGGACCGATGACGAATCCGTACTTACGTGTGACCGCTAACTCCGATTTCCTTGCATATTCCTGTAGTCATGGGCCGTCAGCGCTATCCAGGATTCAGTTAAAGTCCGCTCGAATGTATTTTTGTTTAAAGGAAGACATCGTCTATTACGGAACCTGGTTTATTTCTTTTTATTACATAAATCCTTTTAAACCCGGCCCACACCGGCGTGAGAGCTGCTAAGTTAAATCTTTCTGGACATCGGGATTTAGTTACGCGGCACGGCAACTCCTGGAGAGCCGAGGCTAACGAAAAAGCCAGGCTACCGCGGTGCATTCTACTTATCTTTTTTTACAGACCGCTAGAGTGACGTGTTGCTCTTTTCGTACACCTGCATTGGTGCATTCGAACATCACGTGATTCCCGCGGTCTGTAAAAAAAGATACGCGTAAAGCACCGCGGTAGCCTTTCTATTTCGTTAGCCTCGCTGGAGAGTATATTGGCGTGAAGTCAGGGCATGGTTGAGATCGGAAAACTTCCCTCCTGATAGCCATGCAACGGTATAAATATGAGGTTTTTGCATTATTTCTGCTAGAGGTCGTCGAAGTCAAAAGAGGCGTATTTCTAATTTTAATTGGCCGCGAGCTGAGTGATTGATTGTGCAGGACAAAGGCGTTGGCTCAAATCGGCCGATGGGATGCAGCGAGACTTTAAAGTTGCGCTACTGCCAGCAAAAATATTCTTATGAAGAGTGAGAAAACGATCTTTGAAAGTTATAAGATGTGATGCAGAGAAACTAATTTAACAGGGGCGACGGCAATTTCAATCAATTGAGACACAATTAATAAAGCATTTACAAAGTTTTAATTTAAATTTCTATTTTTTAAAACGGTAATTTCAAATTTTAAAAGGGGCAAAAAGGGGTTTTACATTTTAAAAAGGGGCTTTGCTTTTATCCTTTCATATATATATATTAATGATTATAGTTAAGTTATTGAGTCAATCATTAATCTATTCTAAATGAATTATAAAATAAGTTTTTATTCTTACGTAAATTCACTTTTAAAAAAAATATCTCTTTTTCTCCCTTTAAACTGCGAAGAATCTCCTGTTTTTTTTCTTGCTAAGGTTGGCAGCTCTGCATAGTAGGTTCGGTTCTAGCAACGATATGATGTTTACGCCCTTTGGAACTGTTTCAGGAACGTTTGAAAAATAAAAACTAAGACTTTTTAAAACTATTTAAAAAAAGAAAATGAATAAATTAAAAAAATATCCGTGCGTAACACATTTAATACCTAAAAAACTTCTTACTTTTTTTTTTTTTTTTTAATATTCAATCAGTAACAGAAAATATCTTCTTTATAAGACAAATCTTCACACGTATTTTCTTTGACATGTAAAGCAAAATTCTTTCCAGGCCCAGACCACTATAGGGATAGATATAGAAAAGGTGTTAGGTGTGGTGTAGATAAGTCTTTTGTTATGATCTCCAGATAATCCTGCAAATCCAGTTTTGCACTAATTTTCTAAACTGTACATTGTCGGAATTGTACAACTTCCGACTTTCACAATAATATATTTCTTAAACTTATAGAAAGGGAGGAGACGGATTTGTCCTGTCGGCGCCGAAATGTCTGTGCCTCTACTGAAATTTTTGTAAACTCGACTCCTTTGGTTAGATGTTTACCGTTCACTTCACTCTATCATTCTAAACAAATGTGTTTTTCACAAATATAACTGTACGATTTTCTCTTATCAATACATATTTTCTTTCTTTCTTTTTTTTTCTCCAGTAAAGATCTTGGTAAATCTTTTAAATGATTACTGCGTTATACCTAAGAAACATTTTAGGAATACAAAATCATATATTTTATTTTTAATTATCAGTTATAAGCCAGTGATGTGTAAGTACCCAGTGGGTAGGTAAATATTTTTTGGGTATTTACCTGGGTATTTACCCAAGCCTCGGGTAAATACCCAAAAACTGGGTATTTTCATATTTCAGCTTGAAAAAGCATATTTAAAGTAAAATTTATTTTTATTTGAAACTTAAATATTTATGAAGTCCAAAATCATAGAATGAGATATTCAAATTATGAAAGTTGTATGGCTTCAGCCACAATTAAAGAGAAGTCGAAACTTACATCGCAAAATTGCTTAATTTTACTGCTAGTGTGCTTCAGCTGCAAAGTAAGTGAATTGAATTTGTAGGAAATTTTCAAAGTAAATAATGTGAAGCTCTATTACATTTTTTAAAAAGAAAATATAAGACTACCTATCTGCACAGTTTATTGCAGAGCATTATACAGATTACATGTCACATCTATTTATTAAGAAAATAATAATAATAATCCATACTTAAGAGAAATTTAGATTGCTAATAATAAAAAAAAAGATAAATTACACAATCAAGCATTTAAATAAATAATTTAACAAACAATTTATTGATTTATGTTTATTAAACAATTTTTATTATTTTACAGTCTATAAATATTCACAATTGTCAGCTGAACTACAAAATTTTGGTTTTAGAAATTTAATTATCTTTTCCTAATATTGCAGACATGTATAAAGATTAAATAGGAATTTACTGATTTTCTCTAAATATTAACAGTAGTTTAAAGGAATTGCAATTTCAAAGTATTCACTTTCTAAATAAATATTTTCATTTCCAATTTTATGAGTTGTGATTATTTCTTGCTGAATTAAAAAGCTGCCCAAAAATTTAAAATATTTTGCCTCAATACAAAACACTATTCAAATATTATGTGTTTGATCATCAACTTAATTATAAACCTCTATGAATCATCTTTTAAGTTTTAAAATATCATTCCCATTTTCTAAAAATTTAGTAATACACACTCTTTTCTTGCTTTGTTTATAATCTGCAATTCCTTTAAATTTCAATTAGAAATTTCCACCAGAAGCAATAGATGGCGCCCAATCATTGCATAAGTATGAACCAAAACTAAACTAGATTTTACAAAATAAAACTATGCTAGATTTTACAAACCAAAACCATGCTAGTTTTGGTTTGGATTTTGATTCTATAAACTGTTCTTCACTTGCTTTTAGATGTCTATGGTGTGCGTTTGAAAGAGTTAGAAGTAAAAATGGGAGGAAAAAAAGGACTTGCATGGAATTTTTTTAATGTGAAAGGAAAAAGTGTGCAGTGCAAATATTGTAATAAGGATTACAAGCATGCTAATGTAAACAAAATGGAAAATCATATTAAGAAATGTTTCAAATGTCCTGCAGGTTTGAAAAAGGTTTTTGACAGTGATTCTAAATGCAAAAAATATCATAAGGAATCTATTTCTACTATGCCTTCAACTTCAAATGTAGGAGAAAATATAACAAATAGTGATACAGATGAACCTAATACTGGTCAAATGTCCAGTACATCTTCTAACACTTCATCGATACCGATAACAAGTGTACCTTCGCTTCTAAAAAATGCTGGAGATGGAACATCTAGTTTTTTGACAAATAAAAAAATTTCGAAGTCACAGATATCTATGACAGAATTTTTGGATCAGATGGATGAAATAACAAATGTAAGTACATTTACATATTAATAAACAAAAATAAATACAATTTTGTTCTTTTAAAAGTAAATACTTAAATTAGAACTGATATTAATTGAAATGAATTATTTGAAGCATTTCTCTAGTATATGTCTCTGATTTTTAATATTACAATTTTTAATAAATTAATAAATTGTTTATTTTAAAATTTAAAAGATTCATTGAAATAAGCCTTTGCATTTTAATATATTTTTTCTTTTAATAAAAAAAATCGTTTAATTTGTTTTGAAGTGTAGATAAAGAAACACTGTTAAACACTGATGTGAAAAATATATAATTTAAAAGCAAGAATTCACTTTGTGATTGAAATAATACAGAGCTATAAGCAGTGGCATGGAATGAGTGTATGTGTTCAGGGGGGGGGGGGGGTGCAGTTGGGGAAAATCTTCATATCCCCAAGGAACCCATCCCCTTGCCATTATACAATTTTATAAGACAAATATTTTTTGGCAGTTTCAATGTAATCCTATTTTTATATAGAATAGCAAAGCAAAAATAGATTGCTTAAAGCCACAAGTTTATAAATTTATTTGTAATGAAAACAGTCTGCTTTCAAGATTCATAGTTTCTATAGGCTTTCAAAAAACATTCCATATAAAAAATAACGTTACAGGATATATGCATTTATTATTTAAAGAATATTTTGGATAAAAGTCAAATACTACATTTTAATTAAATGTAAATTTGACTGATAATAATTTGACTGAATTGAAAATATTGTTTATTCTAAAAGATAGTTATAGACGCATAAATTCCTGATAAATTAATTTAACTTACAAATAATAAGTATAATAAATATTGTTAATACCTTCTAAAATCCCCTTCCCTTATGTAAATCCATATAAGGGTCTCCCCCATTTTTTAACTTTATCCTTAGCTGCCGAAGTTTTTAAAGTATAAATCGGTTGGTTTGCAGTATTGCAATTCAAAACAATTAAATAATGTAATTAAATATCATATACCTGACAAAATATCATATGCTGAATCCTATATCTTTAATCCGGAATCATTTGAACCACGGCAATAGCGAATTAGAGAAAATTTGAAACTAGAATGCATTTAGGTAAATGATAATAACATCAGGCATTATTATGATAATACAAAACACTAAGGCAATTTATAAATAAATAATACTAAGGAGTTCCACTTAAAAATATCTCAAAATTCAAAAATATGTATATTTTGTATGGTGTCGCCATCTGTTGTTAGTTGTGGGAAACAATAAGATTTTTTTTCTTTTTAACTTGGAATTTTATATTATTGAATAATAAATAACACAAATCACGAAACTGATAAATATAAATTTAAAAAATAAAACAATATAAAACATTTAAATAAGATTTACAGTTAAATAATTAAAATAGGACTTGCCATTAATAAATAAAAAAAAATTATTATTACTTTACCATACTGAACAATGGTTAAACACGCAAGGCGGAAGGAATTAGGAGAAACTAAGTAATTAATACTTAAAAATATCAATTTCAAGCATAAATTCAAAATTTTGAAAAAGGAAAATATATATAGCTGCATAAAATAGTGTTTTCTGAAATGTATTCTTGTATGCTAGTGGTGGCATCTATTATCATTTCATGAAAGAAAAGAAATAATAAAATAATAATAAAAGGTTTTGGAATATCTGAATTACAAGATTACAGATGCTATAGAAGTCTGTATTAAAAATGTAAAAATTCTATGCCTTGTATATTTTTATTTTGGAAAAATAAAACTACAAATGCTTCTTTTTTGTTTTAGGAAACACTCAATCAACATTTGGCTAAGGCCATTTTCATCAGTGGAAGTCCATTGTCATTGGTTGAACATCCTTTGTGGATTGAATTTTTTAAGAAAGTTCGACCTTCTTACAATTTACCTTCACGTTTTCGCCTTGCCTCAACTTACTTAGATTCTCAATATTCTGAAATGCAATGTGAAGTTAAGAGACAACTAACTGAATCAAAACACCTCCATTTGCAATGTGATGGTTGGAGTAACATAAGAAATGAGTCAATAATAAATTTTGTGATTTCAAAACCACAACCTCTATTTGTTGATTTTATCATGTCAAAGGAAAACAAGCATGATGCTTGTTATTTGGCTGAGCAAATTGAAAAAGTTATGAAAGATCATGATCCTGAAAAAAATTTTGTGATTATAGGTGACAATGCTAAAAGTATGATAGCAGCGTTTAGATTAGTAAAAGAAAAATATCCGCATGTTGTTCCATTAGGTTGCCTTGCCCATCGTTTACACTTATTGTGTTCTGATATTTCAGGATGCAAGTCAGTTAAACAATTTTTTACAAATGTAATGGATATAGTGAAAACTATCAAACGTAGCAACCGTTTAAGTGCATTGTTTAACCGGATTCAAGATCAAGAAAGCAAGAAAAATATTTCCTTGAAATTGCCAGGTAAAACTAGGTGGGGAATCTACTTACACAGTCTTAAAAGCTTAAAAGATAAAAAGTTTACGCTGCAAACTATGGCAGTTTGTGAAGAAGCTCAATTGTCTTCTCAGTTAAAAAAAAACTTTTAGATGATACTTTTTGGATTCGTATTGAAAATATGATTGATATCTTTACTCCGATTGTAGAACTTATAGAATCTTTTGAATCAAATGAACCTCAGATTCATTTGGTGTATAACAAAATAAACAACTTAGAAAAAGTATTGCTAGAATTACTTCCTGTATCTTTATTGGAAAAAAATGAAGAAAAGCATATTATGGAGCAATTTAGAAAAAGAAAAGAATCTGGTGTTGGTCCTCTCCATCTTGCAGCAGACATTTTAAATCCTATAATGCAAGGAAGTACCTTAGAACCTTCAGATTTGCTTGATGGTTTAACATTCATTTATGATGTTGACCATCACATGAAATTAGAGAGCACACAACTTAAAATGGATCTTGTTCACTACAGAGAAAAAGAAGGTCTCTGGGAAAGAAAAATCTTGTGGGAAGGGCTAGAGAATATGCCTCCTCTACTATGGTGGAAAAGCTTACGGGGCACTAATATATTAGCTGAAGTAGCTTTGCGCATATTAAGTGCACCTATTACGTCTGCCGCGACGGAAAGAACCTTTAGCACCTTTAGCTGGATTCACAGTAAAAAAAGAAACCGCTTGACATCAGAAAGAGCAGCTAAGCTAAACCTACCTATCGTATAATTGGAAGCTGCTACACAATGAAGTAAATAAACAGAATACACCCAAAATAAAGAAACAGGAAACAAATGAAAATGTTTCAGAAACAATAAATCGTATAGAAGAATTACTTTCAAGTGACGACAGCTTAGAAATTGAGGACTTTGAAAATTCAGATTCCGAAGTTGTTGTGTCTGAAGTCTGACTGATTTTAAACTGAGAGAAAAATTGTGTCGATATGATAAAATTATATTTTTCATTTTCTATTTTATTATCTATATCTGCATATTATTTATATATAAATGTTAAATTGTGTTTAATATTAGGCTGCTTTCTCAATCCAAAATTACTGAGTTTTATTTCCTTAAAGTCAAGCTATTGCTGATGCTAAATGGTTCTCTTCAACATACAAATATTGAATTAAGAAAATTATATTTTTCACTTTTATATTATATCTTTGCATAATTTGTATATTTTTTATTTATATTTTTCACTTTTATATTTAATATGTGCTTAATTTGTGTATTATATATTTGTATATTATTTTATATCAATATTATCCCTTAAATTTATTGAAAAAACAATTCTCTATAAACACATTAACTTTTTTATATGCTTCATTTTTAAAAATTACATTTAAATTCAATACTTAAGTGTAAAAAGTTGATTTTTTTTTAATTAAAGGATTGTAAGAAGTCTAAAGTTCTATAATTTTCTTTCTTTTATACTCTTTTATCATAACTAAAAGTAAAATTAATGTAATTTCCCAAATATATATAATTGAAAATAAATACCCAGGTAAATACCCAAATTGGGTATTTACCCGGGTATTTACCCTTAAAAATAAATACCCGGGTATTTTACATCACTGGTTATAACTAATCAGTTAAAATTAATTGTAAAAACTATTAATTAAGAAATAATGCGACAGATTGACTATTTTACATTAGTCGGATTTTAAACATTTTTGAGTCGGCCAATCTTGCCTTTTGCCCCCCCAAAAATTTTCTTTCGCTACGGCACTGTATACATCGGTTGTTCGCATCCTTGTAACCCGACCATTCGCACGCAGCTGACGTACAACAGAATGATGAAAAATATTGATTTTATTGGCGATGTGATAACGGATTTTGAAGTATTAACATGACTGAGATAGAAGAAAGTTTTGGGATTGGCACATCCGACTAGTTTTTCAAAATAGCAGCCCATTAAGGGATAATTTGAAAAAAAAAAAAAAACACTTTTCAAAAAATTAACCTGAAAAAAAAAAAAAAAAAAAAAAAAACTCACAACTGACATAATTAGCTGAAAATAATATTATATATTAATGGTTTAACATAGAAAAAAAATTATTTATGTAGACCATTCTAAAATTCCATTACAAGAAGAAAAACTGTAAAAATGAAGCATGAAGCTCCTGTTTTACCAGAATTCTGCAATTGTTAATTTAAATTATTTTTTAACTAAATAAACACTCCTTGGGTATTTTTAACAAATTTTATTATTCTAAATGGTACATAAAAGCAGAACAAAACAAAACAAAAAAAAATTGTCTTTAGTGAAACATTGGACGTAGTATTAGGGTGGGTTTTTTTAAGAAACATTTCACTGTGGGTTTTTTTAGAGTAGGGAAGATGGGGGATGAATGGGACATTTTCACAAAAATCGTTATTTTAAATATTTTATTTAAGTTATTATCAATATTATATATCACATGTCATACATTAAGTGTTTGAGTACATCTTATGCACAATATTTATTCAAGATTATTATTATACAGAAATATAAATGGAATTTAAAAAGAAGCTCTTCATCCCCACAGCAGGGATGAATGGGACACAAACATTTTCCTTCCCGTATTCAATGTTAAGTACTAAAAGCTGACAAAAATGCCTCCTTGGCAATAGCTGAGGGATTATAAATTGTAGTATGATCTCCAGGATTATTTGTTAGCCAATCATCTTGGACTCATCTCAGCTTTGCCTTAAAAGGCCCATAAACGGAAGCATTCAATGGCTACAATGAGGATGAAATGTTAAAAGAATAATAACCATAAATTATTAATTTATCAACCTATATAACATTATTTAGATAATAAATATATTTTTCAGCATCCTCTAGGGATGGATGAGACAGTTCCATTCATCCCATTTGAAATGTCCCAATCATCCCCATGATGCCTATATTCAATTGTCAGCCATTTTGTCTCAAAAATTATTTTGTCACAATGGTTAATATGCATTCATTTTAATGACCAATATTGAGCCTTGAAATAAAAAACTACAACATATCTTAATTGTGTATATTGCATAAGATATTTAAGTCAGTTCAAATGTAAAAAAAAATATTTTTAAGCAGAGTTTTCAGGAAATGCAAATTTGAAGAAAACTGAAAACAGCCATGTGCTCTTGCTTTTAGTTCTGAAGCATACTATGGTCGTGAAATCTATGAGGATAGGAAGCAACTAAAGAAAAAATTTATTGCCTGAAATATTGAGAACGTCCCATTCATCCCTTGTCCCATTCATCCCCCATCTCCCCTACAGTTCGCAAGTCATAGAATACGGAATAATGATGCTAATCGTAGGAAAAAAAGGAAAAAAAGCCACACCCCATGCTTTTTTATTACCGAATTCTCACAGAGGTTATGAAGTTCAACTGGAATTTTGCCTACTTTTCGAATAGGAATGAAAATTTTTAATAGGGGTCATCTACATATTACAAATATACCAACTTTGATTTTTCAAATCTAACACTCACTTTTGATATTTTACTTGAGTTCCTTGGATCAAAGCAGTCCAGTAAAATGTGCTTTTTCCTAAATTTTTATAGTTATGAAAAAAAATGTACTAGGGTTTTTCATGTAAATTTTAAAAAATTGAAATTAAGATCTTACAAGAAAAAATTACCGGGAACATTCAATGAGTTACAATAAAAAATATTTAGAAATTCTAAATATAAAATAAAGTTACTTCAATTAAAAGAAAATTTTAGAATTTGTTTCCAGTTTTCGTTTCTATGGATACCAACGAATGCAGGAGACGGTTCCCTCAGACCGTTGAAAAGTAAAATTTCTCCATATCTCGAAAACTAATTTTAGGAAGGATCTGTAAAAGCACATAGTCCTATTTTCAACGACACTGACTCTTTTTATGGAAAAAAAAAATAATGTAGATCATAATTCGTAAAATTTTTAAATATAGAGAAACATTCGAATTGGAAGATTTATTGAAAATATATAAATTAAAGTTTTTCAAGCGCATTTAACATTAGCATTTTCAAATTTTGACCTCTTCTAACTCTGTGAAGATTTAAGAAAAAGTATATACACTAAGCCCTTTTTCCGGGCTGCTTTGATCCAAGGAAATCAAATAAAATGTCGAAAGTGGATGCTAACATATGAAACGAGTCATTGGGGGCCACCGTAATACTTACACATCATGGATAGGCATAATATAAAATAGGAATATAAAACATGTGTAAACTATTTATAAAATGCATTGCAATTCAAATAAAATCCTGGCTTGATGACGTCCTCAAGTTTAAAGGCTCTATGACTGAATGGCGTAAAAGAAACATCATCATATCTCCCAAAATGATAATCCTATTAACTAAGAGTTTACTGCGTCGGATGAAGCGATTCCTTTCCAATTGAAATATATCTTTGAATTGAAATTTGGATGAAATACAGGGTCATGAAAAATTGAAGAGTGTGGTAAATAGGATTAAATGATCTTCATTCTTGATGCAAAATTTAGGTTTTTTTTATATTTATTTCTTAAAAATTTTTATAGACCTTTTATCAGAACGAATATTTCGAGGGTCCGAAAAAAAGAGTTCCGTATAATCGAGGTGACTGAAATTCAATAAGCTTCTTCCCATGATTACATACTAAGTACATACAAATTTTCAAGTCTCTATCTCAATTTTTTCGGGAGATAGAGCGCTTACAGACACGCAGACAATACAGATACAAACACACAGACGGACGGCAATTTTTTTTTCTAAAAATATGTTTTTCGGACTCTCCAGTGTCTGAAACGTGTCAATCCGTCAATTTTTTTTTATCGATTTTTAAAACGATTACAAGACTTACCCTATACTATGTATGATGGGTAAGTAAATTAAATTTGGTACAACTTTTAATATGTATTCCCTATTTCAAAAATTGCAATCCTATTCGAAATATAGACACGATTTCCAGTTGCGGGTTACCTGTCCTATTTCTATGCGACAACCGGTTGATAAAACATGTGTGGGCTGGTGCGATTTTTTTTTTTTTTTTTTTTTTACCACTTACGTGTACACGAACACTTAAAAAAAAAAAAAAATAATGTGGTTTAGAAAAAGAGAGAAATAGGGTTAAAGAAAATCATAATTTTAAAGCTCTGCAAGGGGAAAACAAGTAAATAAAAAAACTATTTCTTAGTAATTTGTTAAATGAAATTAAATTTCTAAAGATGTCGTTAAACAAAAGTACAAAATCACTATGACTTAAAAACAACACCCGCCAAACCGACATGGGCTTGTGGCAGTTTTCTTTACTGGAAAGAATAAAGTCCAGACAGGTAAAGGTCCAGCCAGGCAGAAGAAGCAAAGGGATGCTAGAGCCCGAGTTCGAGCCGACATGGAACGAATGAAGTCCAGGGCCGGTCCGGGTCTGCAGAAAAATAGAAGCCCGAGTTTGGCCAGGGCTTGGGTTTCAGATGTAAGGTGAAGACCAAACTAAGCCCCCTGCACTATACCCAATTCACTTGTGATTCAATTTTGAAATTATAATACCAACTGTTAAAAAGCCTGTGCTGTTAATAATTTTAAATATAGGGTAACTATTATTCAACGATTATTTGTAATGTATGTGGGTGGTCATAATTTGGAAGGAAAGGGTCCCGCTTTCACTGGTTCTCGTTGTAGAATCACGAATTTAAAGATACCATAGATTTTATTCGAAGAATGCTACACTTTTTCATTCAGTGGACTTACTGTAAGTGAGGCTTCAGCGTAATGAAGGCAAGAAAAACAAAATAGAGAATATAAGAACTGTCAATAATGTCATTTCCGTATGTGTTAACGGCCCCAATAACAATTTTTGAAGTTTGGGCTTCGGCGAAAAGACTAAGAATTCTAGAAAAATAAAGTTGTTTTGAATGTGCGTTGCTTATATTTTGAAATTTTCAGAATTCATCATATCATCATCATATATTCTAATACGAGCAAATCTTGTGTGTGGTTATATATATATATATATATATATGCAAATTTTATCTTAAAAACGGCTCTAACGATTTTGACGAAATTTCGTATCCTACCGTTTTGGGGCACCTGAAAACCATTGGGCTAGGCCACATGTTCGAGAAAATTCGATTAGTGGGTCATTTTGGGTCATGGTCTAGCTAATTGTATGTAAAAAACGGTTCAAACGATTTTGACGAAATTTTGTATCCGACCATTTTCGGGCACGAGAAGACTATTGGGCTGGGTCACATGTTCGAGAACTTTAGATTAGTGGGTCATTTTTGGGTCAACGCGGGTCAAATTAATTTTATCTAAAAAACGGCTCTAACGATTTTGATTAAATTTTGTGTCCTACGAGTTTCGAGCAAGATAAAATCATTGGGCTAGGTCACATGTCCGAGAAAATTCGATTAGTGGGTCATTTCTGGGTCATTGTGGGTCAAGATCTAAAAAGCAGCTCAATTTACACTAAATTTTGCATCCAATGGTTTTCGGGCACGAGAAGACTGTTGGGCTAGGTCACATGTTCGAGAAAATTCAATTAGTGGGTCATTTTGGGTCATGGTCAAGCTAATCTACCCTATATATATATAAAATCCTAATGAAACGAATTTGTGAAACGCTTTTATGAAACGAATTTATGAAACGATTTTATGAAACGATTTTATGAAACGACTGATTAAACGACTGATCATGTTTCAGGGCTATTTTTAATAAAATATTAAACGCTTGATGGTGAAATTAATACCAATTGTCCATAAAAATCCGCGGATGTCAAAACTGGTAATAGAATTTTAAAATTGGAATTAGTTTTCGAGATATTAATTTTTTTCTAATTTTAATGACATTTCTGTAATGATGGCAACCAATTACTCAGTTTTTTGTGACAAAAAAGGGAAAAAATTGAAAAGGATCCCGATAGGGATTATTGATTTCTTTTTATTCGCCATTTTCAAATTGAAATTGAATTTATCTTTTATTTCAATCGATAATGAAGACAGGTTTGTGATTAAATTATGTTTTTCAGGAAAATTTGAACAAAAAATCACATTTGTATCGTCAGGATTCAATCGTCTGTCAGCATTTAATTTAATTTATAAACTGAAAATATTTTGAATAAATTTGTCCAAATGACGTCACTTTGGTAAACGCAAAAGAAAGGAGCAAAAAAATATTTATACAATTTGTTTAGCGTAAAATGTCATTTATCCTATTTTATATATAATCAGAAGTAATTTGTATAGAAAAAACAATAATAATATACGTATAATTAAAATACGCATATAAACAAAAAAATCATCGAATTTGTTTCCATGGCTGTTTATGTCATTTGGCACCAAATCTCACTTTCTGATGCCCGAATTGCGCCAAGCTTTTTAAAAAAGTGTCAAGATCCCTATAATAGAAAAGCACCAAAAGTTCATTGGGTTTGTTTTCATAACTTTTGGCAACAAATCTGTGTATATTAACGAATCTATCCCTTTTTGAAGCTCGAATTACACCAAACCTAAAAGCAAAGGATCCTATACTGGAAAAGTACCCGATTTTCTTATGGCTAATATTCAAGTGACATAACATGGTGTAAAATTATCGCGGATAACAAATTTGTTTAAATATCTCATCAATTGATGCCGAATAAATGCAGGCATGCATGCACAAAATATTTAATTAATTTTGTATGATAAATAATTATTAGAAAATTCGTTTATACATATTAATTAAAATAAATAATTTACATATTAAAAATAACATGAAAATATGCATGATGGTGCACTAAAATAGAGAGAAAATTAAAACCTGTTAATGAAAATGTGTATAACATAGTACTTTTCAATACCGTGGTTCTTAATGTTATTCACAAGCAGATGGAATTTTTTTCATCCTTAAACGCAAAGGAAGAATAGAATACAGATCGTTGTTATAAAAGTCCGAGAGGTAGCCACAATTTAAACTTAACCGTTTTATACAAGCTGGTTTTCAAGTTATAATTGATTTTACTTATCAATCCCGAAAACAGTCGTCAGTTGTCGCAACAGCTGTGTTTGAGGCCATGATAATAAAAAAATGCCCCATTAAAACGTTAAAAGCATGGCAACCCAATTACAGATTTACCAATATTTATAAAACAAAGCACGCTGTCATATTTTTAGAGGCCTGGAAGTCTGAGCGGGGGTTGGCGAGCGTAAGGCTCCTATAATATAGGAGCGTATTATAGGAGCTCTAGGCGAGCGTAGCTCGCAGGGGGTAGGCCCCCTAGTTATATCTATAAAATGATTTAAACGATTTTGACGTAATTTTGTATCCGACTATTTCCGGGCACGGGAAGACTATTGGGCTGGGTCACATGTTCGAGAACTTTCGATTAGTGGGTAGTTTTTGGGTCAAAGCGGGTCAAATTAATTTTATCTAAAAAACGGCTCTAACGATTTTGATTAAATTTTGTATCCTACGAGTTTCGGGCACACGAAAATCATTGGGCTAGGTCACATGTTCGAGAAAATTTGATTAGTGGGTCATTTCTGGGTCATTGTGGGTCAAGATCTAAAAAGCGGCTCAATTTACACTAAATTTTGCATCCAATGGTTTCAGAGCACGAGAAGACTATTGGGCTGGGTCACATGTTCGAGAACTTTCGATTAGTGGGTCATTTTTGGGTCAACGCGGGTCAAATTAATTTTATCTAAAAAACGGCCCTAACGATTTTGATTAAATTTTGTGTCCTACGAGTTTCGAGCACGATAAAATCATTGGACTAGGTCACATGTCCGAGAAAATTCGATTAGTAGGTCATTTCTGGGTCATTTTGGGTCAAGATCTAAAAAGCGGCTCAATTTACACTAAATTTTGCATCCAATGGTTTTCGGGAACGAGAAGACTGTTCGCACATGTTCGAAAAAATTCAATTAGTGGGTCATTTTGGTCATGGGTCTTTATGGGTCAAGCTATTTTATCTTAAAAACAGTTCAGAGGATTTGAAATAAATTTAGCACCCTACAGGTTTAGGGAACAAGAAGACTATTAGGCTAGGTCACATGTTCGAGAAATTTCGATTAGTGGGTCATATTGGTCATGGGTCATTATGGGTCAAGCTATTTTATCTTAAAAACGGCTCAGACTATTTACACTAAATTTTGCATCCTATGGTTTTCGGGCACGAGAAGACTGCTGGGCTAAGTCACATGTTCGTGAAAATTCAATTAGAAGGTCATTTTGGACATGGTTCATGATATTTCAACTCAAATTTAATTTTGACCGAGCATAGCTCGGTCTTTCTTGGTCGTATATTCTAATACGAGCAAATCTTGTGTGGGGTTATATATATATACTATATGCAAATTTTATCTTAAAAACGGCTCTAACGATTTTGACGAAATTTCGTATCCTACCGTTTTGGGGCACCAGAAAACCATTGGGCTAGGCCACATGTTCGAGAAAATTCGATTAGTGGGTCATTTTGGGTCATGGTCTAGCTAATTGTATCTAAAGAACGGTTCAAACGCTTTTGACGAAATTTTGTATCCGACTATTTTCGGGCACGAGAAGACTATTGGGCTGTGTCACATGTTCGAGAACTTTCGATTAGTGGGTCATTTTTGGGTCAAAGCGGGTCAAATTAATTTTATCTAAAAAACGGCTCTAACGATTTTGATTAAATTTTGTATCCTACGAGTTTCGGACACGCGAAAATCATTGGGCTAGGTCACATGTTCGAGAAAATTCGATTAGTGGGTCATTTTTGGGTCATTGTGGGTGAAGATCTAAAAAGCGGCTCAATTTACACTAAATTTCGCATCCAATGGTTTTCGAGTACGAGAAGATTGTTGGGCTAGGTCACATGTTCGAGAAAATTCAATTAAAATGTCATTTTGGTCATGGGTCATGATATTTGAACTCAAATTTAATTTTGACCGAGCATAGCTCGGTCTTCCCTGCTCGTATATTCTAATACATGCAAATCTTGTGTGTGGTTTTATATATATATGCAAATTTTATCTTAAAAACGGCTCTAACGATTTTGACGAAATTTTGTATCCTACCGTTTTGGGGCACCAGAAAACCATTGGGTTTGGTCACGTGTTCGAGAAAACTCGATGAGTGGGTCATTTTGGGTCACCATGGGTCAGGGTCAAGCTAAAAAATGGTTCAAACGATTTTGACTAAATTTTATATCCTACCATCCCTACGAAATTCATGTTTTATTTCCCGATCGATGAAATTCATGATTTTTACGTACCCAATCGACGAAATTCATGATTTTTCTGCTCAAAATCAAGGACATTCCTGATTTTTACGCACCCGTTCGGCAAAATTCCTGATTTTTACGCGCCCGATCGACAAAATTCATGATTTTAAAGTGCCCAATCGACGAAATTCCTGATTTTTTCCTGTTCCGATCGACGATATTCAAGATTTTTATGCACCCGATCGACGATATTCATGATTTTACGAGCGCGATCGACGAAAGTCGTGATTTTTATCACTCGATCGACGACGAAATTCATAATTTTTACACTCCCGAATGACGAAATTTGCTATTTTTTTCTGAAACTAATTGGCGAAATAAACACAATTCCTGAATTTCTGGAGATTTTGGCCTGCTGGCCACACGTGCATGTGTAATGGGTAATATGTTATGGTTTATTATATAGTGCATAATCATACCTATTTTATTATGTCAGATTTTAATTTTAGACAAATAATTAAAATAAAAAAAGTTACTTATGTAGTTAGCTTAGTTTGACTTATGTAGTTAGCTACATAAGCATGTTGTGTATAACTTTGCTGGTAACTTATTTTAAAATTTAAAATAGATTGGAAATTAATATCTCAAGTTTATTCAAAACAATACAAATTTAAATATTTTTATTCAGTGCATAAATTACTTGTTTACTGAAAAGTCATTATATTTAAAAAAAAAAATTAAATATTCTGTGACATAAATGGCTTACTGGCTTCTAACGTAATCACACACTACAAATAGACAGTTCTGATTGGTGGAAGTACCCTGACTCTAAGTGATGTACAATGGTTGATCAGCTGATTGCAACTTCCCTATTATTATCATAGCCAGTAACTGGCTACTAAAAAATCCAACCTACCGGCCAGTGGCTACTAAGCGAAATTCTTTATTTTCACCTTTACATTGTGGGTCAAGATCTAAAAAGCGGCTCAATTTACACTAAATTTCGCATCCAATGGTTTTCGAGCACGAGAAGACTGTTGTGCTAGGTCACATGTTCGAGAAAATTCAATTAGTGGGTCATTTTGGTCATGGTCAAGCTAATTGTAGCTAAGAAACGGTTCAAACGATTTTGACGAAATTTTGTATCCGACTATTTTCGGGCACGAGAAGACTATTGGGCTGGGTCACATGTTCGAAAACTTTCGATTAGTGGGTCATTTTTGGGTCAAAGCGGGTCAAATTAATTTTATCTAAAAAACGGCTCTAACGATTTTGATTAAATTTTGTATTCTACGAGTTTCGCACACGCGAAAATCATTGGGCTAGGTCACATGTTCGAGAAAATTCGATTAGTGGGTCATTTTTGGGTCATTGTGGGTCAAGATATAAAAAGCGGCTCATTTTACACTAAATTTCGCATCCAATGGTTTTTGAGCACGAGAAGATTGTTGGGCTAGGTCACATGTTCGAGAAAATTCAATTAAAAGGTCATTTTGGTCATGGGTCATGATATTTGAACTCAAAATTAATTTTGATCGAGCATAGCTCGGTCTTCCCTGCTCGTATGGTTACATGTTCGAGAAAATTTGATTAGTGGGTCATTTTGGTCATGGGTCATCAGTCATGATATTTGGACTCAAAGCTAATTTCGACCGAGAATAGCGTCTTCTTTGCTCGTTGAATGTAATATGAGTTAAATAGTGTTTGGAATTGTTTTTTCTTGAAATTTTTATAGAAATTTGTGTCTTTTTGGCTCGAAAAAGAAAATTTGGGTCGAATTTCTCTTCGAGTATACATGCTATCTTCATAAAAATGAACCCAAATTATTACAATAATCTACTTAATCATAATCTACAGTTTGAATGCTTTTGCAATATTAGTTTTTACAGGGTTATCCAAAATATATTCGTTTTTCTTCCATTTGTTGACGGTCCCTTATGGGGTTTCGGGAAAAAATCTTCGCGGACATATAGGACGTCTATCATGTTGTTTACACGCCTGAAGTTTCAGGATAATTCCTCATGTAGCTTTTCAGATATTTAACAAAACGTCTAAAATCGCAAGTGACCAGTCATCATTGGAAATATAGTGTATTTTTCATTAGCCAAATTGGTCAAAAGTCAGCGAGAAGAATTCTTTTGTGTATCCCGGTACATGCACGATGAATGCTAGGCACACTGTATTCTATAGAAAGCATCTTGTAGTGCATCTTAGCAATATATATATTAATTTCATTATGTTTGAAAGAGTGTAACATCATTAAAACATATTATAAACGACTTTCCCCATAGAATGGGGAATTGAACGGAATTCTTTTGAGTGTGATCCCTATAAACAAACTATAACTATCCCATACTTCATTATGGTCATTCTATTCTCGAATATCTAAACATTTCTCAACTATGTTGAATAAGACATAGTCTTGTTATGAAGCAATGTAAGGCATGAAACTCTTCTGCAGTTTTTTAAAACTATAAATCTTCATTCAATTTTCGAGACGCGAGAAAAATCTATTGAACCCCAGCATACTTAATTTTTCTCCCTCTCTCTGATTCCATTCCATTCAAAAGCAACCATCACACAGGCCTTCTCTCGATCAGCTGCTCCGCTATGACGTCACACACCCATGGAAAGGGGGTGTTGCCCGGATCCTATCGATCCCCCCCTTGTCGTCGGAATTCTAAATGCGGAAACAGCGGATCCGGCGGATCTATTTTTAGAAACCCTCCGCCTCCTCCCTCCACACTCGGCGGATCGACTTGGCGACCTAATCACCTCCGAAAACAGAATTCGCGCCAAGCTAAAAATTAAAAAAAGTAATGTTTTTAAAATTTTTTTAATAATATATAATGTTTTGATTAGACATTGGCGATGCTTTTCGCATCCTTTGTGAGTGTTTTTCTTTCTTTTTTTTTTTGTTCTCTGAATGGCAGTATACCTCGTTCGAATCCTTGCCTCCACGTGACCTATTTTTGGAAATTCAATTTCTTTGAGAGACTACCTAGTTTCTATTTAAAGCCCGAAACCTCGCGATGTCGGGTAAACAAATTAAGGCTTCGTTTTATGAACATTTTCGGAACTCGAATTATTTATGAAAATAACTTGTTTTTAAGGAGTAACCCTAGTTTAAAGTTTTGAAAATATTTAGTTTTTTTATATTTGTTTTGCTGAAAAGTTATATAATAATACTTTTGAAATAAAAAAATAGCTTACAATATTTTACATTAATTATTAATTGTTATAGAAAAAATATATATATATATATATATATATATAGAAAGAAAACATCTTAATGAAAAAAAAAAAAAAAAAAAAAAAAAAAAACTATTTCCGGCCTGTACCGGGAGGAAAAGGTAGCTTTTCTATATCTTCCGTTTAAAAATTTTTTCTGTTGAATTTTAGCTCGAAAACAGCCAGCTAAAATGCAAAGAACCCGATGACAGAAGATTCGTTAATACTGAATTAGAATGAGAAATTCGCCAAATGAGTCAGCTATAGGCAAGTTGACTTCATTTATGAAAACTTTTTTGAGTCACCAAATTCGGCGATATTTCGCCAAGTGTCGCCAAGCTTGGTGATAATTTAACGCTAACGGATAGGAATGAATATATAGTTTTATGCGTATGATTGCGAAAATGAAATACAACAATGAAATATAACAATTTACAAGAAATCACGTTCAGTAAAAATTGTAATTTAATCCGTGACTTTTACGTAGCTTTCAATACAAAAAAAGTATAAAGCTACCTATTGCAGCCGTTCGGAGAAAAGCAATTCCGGAAAATTTCGGTCTATTTTCACCGATCATGACCCCCAGACCCCAAAACCACCCTCCGTTCAATATATATATGTATAATCTATGTCATACTATAACGCTCGTATTTATAAAGCAATTTTGATGAAACTCATTGTGTGTATTAAGCTCACCCATGTCTCGACCGAGTTCGTTGGCCAGCTTGGTCTGCCATCTTGTTTCAAAATGGAGGACCACCTAACTTAAAGATTTAAAACTTTAAAAAAAAAATTCAAATTCAAATTTATTTTTTGTTTAAGTGTTAGGCTATGATTAGAGTTGCAAAAGTTGGGTTTATTCCCGGGTTTATTTCCAATAGACCCGGTTTATTCCCAGGTTTATTCCCAAAAGACCTGGTTTATTCCCAAAAAACCCGGTTTATTCCCAAAAAACCCGGTTTATTACCAAAAAACCCGGTTTATTCCCAGGTTTAAACCGGGTTTTTTCTAGCCTTTGCAACTCTAGCTATGATACAAGGATTGCGGAGCATTTTTTGTTTTACCTGTATCTTAAAAAATGGCTGAGATACAGCAGTTTGAAATTCTAGGGTGACAGACATTTTGAAACAAGTAGCACATTACAAAAATTCAACGATTAATTTATGAGTTTTAGTGAACGCGATTTCTCGCAAATTATTATCTTTCATTGTTGTAATCATTTTCCCAATCATACGCATAAAACTATATATTCATATCCGTTGGTGCCAAATTATCACCAAACTTGGCGATATTTGGCGAAATATCGCCCCATTGGGCGACCAAAAATCAGTTTTCATAAATGAAGCCAACTTGGCTATTAGTTGACTAATTTGGCAAATTTCTTATTTAAATTCAATATTAACGAATCTTCTCTAATCGGGTTCTTTGCATTTTAGCTTGCTGTTTCGAGTAACATTAGCTAAAATTTTAAAACGAAGATATAGGAAAGCTACCTTTTCCCCCCACTACAGGCCGAAAGGACTTTTTTTCTGATCTGCTGTCTTGTTACAAAATGTCATCCACCCTAGAATTTCAAACTACTCTATCTCAGCCATCTTTTAAGAGAGAGGCAAAACAAACCTTGTATCAATGACTAACACTTGAGCAAAAAAATGAATGTGAATTTCGAATTTTTTTGTATATATTTCTTAGTTTAAATTTTTTTAGTGGCCGTCATTTTGAAACAAGAGGGCGGATCAAGCTGGCCAACGAACTAGATCGAGATAATATGGGTGAACACAGTAATAGTTTCACCCAAATCGGTTTATAAATACGAGTGCTATCGTATGACAAAGATCTGATTGTATGTATCTGATTGTATGTTTGAACGGAAGGTCTGTGGATCGGTGAAAATATACCGAAATTGCTTTCCTCCGAACGGCTGCAATAGGCAGCTTTTTACATTTTGTAGTGAAAGGTACCTGAAAACTACCACGAAATCTCACTCTAACAAAAATCATTTTACTACCATTGTTATTATATTGCGTGGCTATCTTATAGATTAAAACGAAAACGAATTTTTGTCAAATCCACTTTTCACACAAAAATGACCCCTTTGCGCATGCGTAAAATTAAATCTAGAGCCTAACCAGTTTTAGAGTCACTCGAACGAGAAGGGGGTGGATCATCGTGTCGGTTCGAATCTCACTCCTGACAGAATGATTTTTCTTGGCAATAATTCATTTTAATAATACCACATTTAATTCAGGAAGAAAAGTTATATAGTTTGTATTTTTTTTTAATTAGAATGCTTTATAATTAAGTAAAATTAAAAGTATTTAAATTAAAAGATCGTGCATGTAATCATCGATTCAATAAATTGAACTGGTCTACAATTTTTGTTATATTTGGTATGACCCTTATCAAGATGTCATAAAATAATAAGATAACTATGTAATTATTTTTCGTAAAAAAAGGAAAAATAAAAGGAGAGAAAATAAAAAGAAGGAAAAATATTATTCATACAGGAACTCTAAATTATCTTGATATCCACGATTTAATAATTAAACAATGTTTGAAAATGGAAAATATAAATTCAAGTAATTAAAAAATATGTATTATAAATCGGTAGCTGCAAACAGCAAAGTTTAAATTCAGGGTTTTAGAATCAGACTGATAAAAATTAATTTAATGAAAAATTAGAAAAAAAAAAAAAATAGACATTACTAAACATTGATCTATATATATTTTAATTTTTGAGACTGTAGTAAGTAAAAATAAATCATTCGATTAATATTTTGAGTTAAATTCTTGCTAAAATAATTTAAGTATAAAAATTATTTCACTTCATTAGTTGAGTAGGCTGGACTGACAACGTTTTATATCTATAGGAATCGCTTACATAATATAACATTTCATCAAATTTTCAATACCTAATTCATTTAAAAGCATCTAGTTAAAAATAAAAGCCTATTTCTAAAGGATCTTTCAAGTTATTTACCGTCAAATCTGAACGAGTACATAATTAAAGTGCACGTGTTTGCTTAAAAAGGCTCGGTTATTCATACTATGCAAAAAGTTCGGTTATTCATACTATGCAAAAACAATAATAATTAAAAAATAAATAAAAATAAAATTTTCTCGACAGACGGCGCTGCATATCATTAAAATAAACAAAAAGGGAAAGTAAAGAAAAATAAAGAATTTCCTACCAGCTAGATTTTAAAACTTTTTTTTATTAGCTTTTAATCATAAAGACCCGAACGAGCCTTAAATTTTTAGTAGAAAAAAAGACCCAATAAAGTGGTTTTTTTTTTAAATCAAAACGGCCGGCGGTGATTATAGCGCTGCTATGAAAGAATATCGTCTTCTCAAAGGAAATTGATTTAAAATGCGTTCATTTCGTCAATATTGGCTAATAAAGCATCCCTATCATGTAAGCGCTATTTAGAGGTAAAATTTCAAACTCCGCATACTCGTAACAGTATAAATACGAAATCTTTAAAAAAATAGATTCCTATTCAATGGTTGGCGTAACATAGTTGAGATTGATTCCAACGGAGCGAAAAAGACTCGAACCTGGCTTTACGTGCCAACGCTCTTCCTCCTGAATTTAGCCACAGAGTTCAGAGGATAGCTGTAGGGATCCTTTATTACGTCAAATTTTTCATCAGCTAATTACTGTGATTCTCCAATTCCTAAAAATTTACTTTGTGGTGGCAAGCAAGAAGAATTTACTCTTCAACCTAGTTGTATTTTAAAACGATGTCGAGTAATTATCCCTGAAATTCATAGTAAACAAATTTTAAACGATTTGCACTTTGGACATTTTGGTAGAGTGAAAATCAAGTCCTTAAGGGTGGCCAAAAACCGGGAGGCGGCAGCACAGATAATCACCCCATCGAGTTTTAACTCATTCTGGAATTTCATCCGTGAACTCGATGAGGTGATTGTCTGGGCTGCCGCCTCCCGGTCTACCAGGAATTGACCAAGATATTGAAGATGTTGCACGGAATTGCACTACTACAACCTCTGAACTCCGTGGAAATGATCGCTGCAGTTCGCATCCATGTCCAACAAATAAGTGTGAATTATACCAGTCGTTGGGATAACTCAGTAAGAAGAGCGTTGGCACGGCGGGCCAAAGTACCCAGTTTCGAGTCCTAGTCCCGGCATTTGGAATAAATCTCAACCATGTTACTCCAACCATTGAATATTATTTGCCTAGTTGAAAAAACTTCTCTCTGTTCATTATGACTTTTAAAACTTATCCAAATATAGTTTAACTTGTTTAACTTCAAACGCGTGCACTTTAAATTATGGCCAGCCTGTATTTATCAACTTTATTGAAACCATTAACTGAAGAGTCTATTCATAGTTTAAAATGGACCTATTGATGATCTTCGAAAATTTCATTTTCCGTCATTTTCCTGTTTACACCCATTAGACATGCTAGCAAAATTATTCTGAAAACAGGACCGAATTACAATGTCGAATCTAATCTAATTTAGACATTGGACATTATCGAACTCGTACGTTTTCTGTTTAATTTTTACCAGTTATTGACATCTAACCAGTAACTCACACTTGAGCAAAAATCTAACTCAAATAAGCATTTTGTTGCAAAATTCTGCGAAGTAATGTCTTCTAGTGGTAACTTAGACATTCAATTTTTATTAATAGTGGAAAATTATTCTCCACCAGAATCCAAGAAGCTTAAATATGCCTTTTTAGTTGAAGCTCAAGCTGGAAAAAGTTACGATGTAATGATTTCTAAATGTCAATATTTGACAGAGGATCTTTGATTATGTAGAATAAATTGAATCATGAAGCTTGAATACGCAAAAATATGTTTTTATTTCTTGAAAAATTTACTTTAATATTAACAAACCAGTGGAAACAATTTACCTTTGTAAAACTTTTGTTAGGAGTTAAGTTATTTATTTTGATCTTCAAACACATTTAAATAAATGTACTATGTCGTTTAAACGCACTTTGTGATATGCGAAAAAAATCACATTATCTGCCCAAAATGACGTCAGTTTCTTATTTCTCATGATAGCGAGAGAAACTGAATTTTTATTGGTTAATAAAAATACTGTCCATACATAGTTTCTTTTTATGGCAACAGGCAAGAAATCGCATTAGAAATTGAAAAATAGATTTCTGTAATGATACAGTGTAGGACAAGTTTGAAAACAGACTGAAACTCTACAGTAATTTTACACGTGTTCTAAAACGTGTGTACATCAAGTTTCGTTCGAATCGGTTAAAAACTGTAGATATAGATAAGGATACCAAGAACGGCTTTTATATATAGAAATATAGATAGAAACAGAGAATACGAAAAAAAAAAAATCCAAACGAAAATTCCAAAAATATTGAACGTGTAATTCAAGTCTCGTAGTTTACGTTTGTATAAGTATATTTCTTACGTGAGATATTATTCATTTTCTGGTTCAGATGTCGATGTTTCGTCGTTGAAAAGTTAATATTCTTTTAAAGAAAGGATAAAATTACTCGTACAACGAGGTGGTTAAACTAAAGCAATTAGAATAGTGATCCATACATCCCTAGAATAGTAATCCATACGTATAGTCAAATCCTGAAATATTACAATTACTGGAAATTACGAACAAAGAAGCTATCACAAAACATACTTTATAGCGCCAAATCATGTTTGCTATTTAGTGATTTGCAGTGGGCACGATTATGAATAATTACCCAATAGGTTTAAAAGTTTCCAAATATGCCTATTTCGGGGAGATTTTAGTATGCTATTGCCATCGACTTAGATCAGGATGTACTTTGATAAGATAAATACTTAGAAAGATCATGAAAACTGTTTTTCCGAAACAAAAATTGTAATAACACTGGGTTTCTAAAATATATATGAAATATAGTAGATTCAGTTATCATTTCCATACGTTGCTTTTGTACATGAGATATTATTCAACTTATTAATCAGATGCAGGTGTTTCGTGGTTGGCAGGTAAGTAAATATTGCTATTTGGGTATTGGAATAATATGAAATTATTGCTTATCCTAATAAAACCACCATGTAGAACGAAATCCAAGATATACTAGAATCATTCACAAAATCAATAGGAAATCTTAAACATAAATTTAATAAGATTACGGGGAGTTCAGGGGGGCAGAGCGCCCGTGAAGAAATGTACTTTTTAATCTAAAAAATTGCAAGAATAAGAAGTTTATAAGAAATTCCGACTATGAGTGCATAAACCGTGTTTAATTTAACGCTTCTAATTTCTGAAACCTCCGAAGTGTTTTATATGCCTATAAATATGTATATCTCTATCTCTCTATATTAAACAAGTTGGAAATTGTACGTCAAACGTTACAAACGAGGTGCGTTCGTACGCACGTTTTAGAATTAAATTCATGATATCCCATGCGTAGAACGGGCTAAACAGCTAGTTAAGTATATATTTTATGACACTGTTCATACAAATATCTTAACTAGTTATATAAATATTCAGATATATATGTATCAGCTAGTTATATAAATATTCAGATCTTGATGATTTTTAATTCTGTGAAATGAATTATATCGTCTGCAGATTAATTTCTGTAATAAAATAAGCATCTCGGTCGCTTGACGATTTAACATCCATCGGAAGCTCCTCTAACAAAAAAGCACCGATTTAAAAAAAAAATCAAATTTCTTAATAAATATTTTTATTAATATCTCCTAAAGTTTTGATTCGATTTTAATAAAATTTGAAATGTCTCGACAAAATTCTGCAAAGATAATATATTTTAAATTGCAAACCATTTGGTTGGGTAGTTTTTGCGTTGTTATATGCGGACGGACAGACAGACGGACGGACAGACAGACAGACGGACGGACAGACGGACGGACCAAACGACGACTATAGGTGCTACGTATTTATATAATTACGAACGCACCTAAAAAAAGTAACCACCGCCGTGGCCAATTAAGATTTTGTGCCTTGAAGTCTTTCTGGACTAATATCCAGAAAACTATTGCAAATAAAAATTTAAAAATTGGTGGTTTTAGAAAGAAATGTTCGATAAACACGCTGAAGTAGACGGTTTTTAAATCGAAGAATTATTTTAAGAGATATTTAAAATCAAAGTTGGTCAAAACAGTTTTCTTATAAAAGTTTTATAGAAACGAAAACTATGCACAGGAATTTAAACATAATTTGTAAGGATATAGTTGACAAGGTTGGGGTGTGCAGACTGCAATTATTTTTTCAATTTGACTCATTTTTTCAGGTTATATTTCAATTTTTTATTCAAAATTTTCATTATTTTGACGAAGATTTTTTCATATTTCATAAATTCCATTATTTGAATCGTTGCCAATTTGTAAAATAGCGCACGTAATAATATTCCCTTTCAATTAAGAAATGTATTAGCACGTGACTATTAAAAACAGAAATAAAACTTTAAAATAATAATTAAATGATCACGTGTTAAAAGCAATAAATGTAGAAAATAACGGAATAAAAAATATACTTGCGCGTGAATATTAAAAAGATAAATAATTAAACTATTCCGCGTTTTCAAAGCATCAAGTAGAGTAAGAATAATTTATTTCGACAAAATATTTTATCTATTATTGCAAATTTTAAAACAGCGTAATTAATAATATTTCCCTTCCATTAAAAGCTATATTTTAACGTTTAATAATTACGTTTAAATCAACGAAATAACTAATAAATTGGTAAAAAATAATTAAAAATACAGATAAACGTTGAATTAAAGATCACTCGATGACATAACTACCACGCGTAACGCATCTGGTATCAATTGAATGCGACGCCACAGATATGCACTTTTGGCTTTAAATCCTATATTTTGGCAACAGTTCATTTCTTTTATAGAAAGTAGTAGTCGGGATAATGGAGTAATACCCAATTTTCTATAGCATCGTTATAAAATTTCCCGATGCCATGACATTGCTTACTTAACCATTTTGCACGAGTTGATTTTCAAATGTTTAATTAACCTTATTTTATCAACAGTTGTTAGCTGTCTCGACTGCAGTTGATTCGGCTTTAAAATCCCTTGGTCAAAGGAAAATGAATGGAAACCCGATTATAGCAGATATTACAGCGAGCAGCCGATTACACACGCCCGATTATAGCAGCCGATTACAGCAGGTCGTTTAATTATAATTCAATTTTCCGCAATCGTTTTAAGGTTGATCAAATCAGTGTGTTTTTACAGTTTGTGGTGTCAGAACGGGGGTTGGCGAGCGTAGCTCGTAGGGGGCAGAACACCCTAGTATTAAAAAAAGTAACCACCGCCGCCGCAGCAACCGCTGTGAATGAAAATTTTGTGCCTCTAGGTCTTTCTGGACTAATATCCAAAAAACTATTGCATATAAAATTATGAAAATTGAGACTTTTATAAAGAAATGTTTATTAAACACGCTGAAGCAGACAGTTTTTAAATCGAAGAATTATTTTAAAAGATATTTAATATTAAAATTGGTCAAAATAGTTCTCTTGAAAAAGTTTTATAGGTACGAAAACTATGCACAGGAATTTAACCGTAATTTATAAGGATATAGTTGACAAGCTTGCGGTGTGCAGACTGCAATTATTATTTTTTTAATTTGAGGCACTTTTTGAGGTTATATTTCAAATTTTTATTCAAAATTTTCATTATTTTGATGAAGATTTATTTCATATTTCATAAAGTCCATTATTTGAGTTGTTGCCAATTTATAAAATAGCGCACATAATAATATTCCCTTTCAATTAAAAAATGTTTTTACACGTGACTATCACAACATAAATAAAACTTTAAAAAAAATAATTAAATGATCACGTGTTAAAAGCAGAAATTTTAGAAATATACGTAATATAAAATATACTTGCGCGTGAATATTAAAAATCCCTGACGGCTCGGCCTACAGTCACAGGTAGATTTCGAAGACGCAGACCGTGGGGCACTTGTTTATTGGGAATTGCAGCAGAAAGACCTATTTACCATGATGTGACAGTTGGGACCACCCACTTCGAAATATACATCTGCCTGTAGGTGGAGCCAGCAGGGATTTTTTTGTTTTTAATTTTTTTTTTTGCCATAAAAGTTGGTCCGATAAAAAACTTGTCAATATAAAAGTTGTATATAATATTAAGAAGATTTATAATAAATTTAAGCGGATTTTATATCTTTTGAATTCACGAAGTTATGAATTTTTTCTTCTGTAACCCCTATCCTCCCCCCCCCTCCTTAGGGGCATTTTTAATGAAATAAAAAGTCTGGTCCCTTTTCCTAGAAGTAATAATAACTTTAAACGGATTCGATATGTATAAAAATGAAGAAGTTAAGGTTTTTTTCTGTTTTCACGTCTGCTTGTAGGCGGAGCCAGCAGGATTTTTTTTTTTTTTTTTTTTTTTTTTTTTTTTGGCCGTAAGAGTTGGTCCTATAAAAAACTTGTCAATATAAAAGTTGTAGATAATTTTAAGGAGATATTTACAATAAATTTAAGCGGATTTGATATCTTGGGAATTGACGAAGTTGTGAATTTTTTTCTTCTGAAACCCCTATTCGCCATCCCCCCCTTCCTTGGGGGCATTTTTAACGAAATCAAAAATCTGTCATACATAAATTTTTTGCCCTTTTCCTAGAAGTAATAATAACTTTAAACAGATTCGATATGTGTAAAAACTAGGACTTCCCTCAAAGGGATTAGTCTGAGTGATATTGCTGAGAACATAAAGTTAACAATTACGATATAAAGAAGATATCAACAAGAATCTAAGTGAATATACAGCATATGATAGACAAGAGATAGATAAAGACACAACATATGAAAAATAGCAAATTAAATGATATAATTACAAAATATCATATATAAATTCATATACTGTTATGGTTTCATATGCATTTTTTTTATAACATTTGGCAAATAATCTCATTTTCTTAAGCGGGCATTGCTCAAAACTGAAAAAAAAACCCGCCGGATCTTTTAAAACGATATTTTTAAAGTCACATAATCAGATTTGCAGCCAATAGCGTATTTTAGCAAGCGTAGTTTAACGCAAATTTAATTTAATTTTTGCAACATTTTCTTTGTGACAAATATCTAAATAAAATATTAAAAATAAAATATTAAATATTGAAATATTAAATCAAATATTTAATATTTGAATTAAAAAATTTCCTTTGTTTATTTGTATAACTATTTATAGAAACTCGTATACTTCAAACCACATTGATAACATGCTTTGCTACAAACGTGTCTACCAGTCTAACTACTCGTATGTCTTAGCTGGGTCTCTCTCCGAACTCATCTGTCTACTGTCTCTCTACTCTTCTGTATACCCGTCTCAGTATCCGCCTGTCTTACTACCCGACTCTTTAATCGTGTCTCTACCTGTCTCGCTTCCCGTTACACTACTCGTCTATCAACACGTCTGTCTGTCTATATACCCCTCTCTCTACCCGTCTGTCAAGTCGTCTCTGTACTCGTCTCTCTATCCACCACGCTACCCGTCTCCCTACCCATCTCATTACCCCTCTGTCAACCCTTTTTTGCACCTGCCTCGCTACCCGTCTGTCTATTCGTTTCGCTACCCGTTAGCTTATCTCTGTCGCTATCCGTCTCTCTACCCGTCTGTCTACCCGTTTGCTTACACGTCTATCTATCTCTCGCCAACTCTTCCCAATATTTAAACAATATAGTAAACGGAAGCCGTTTATCTGTTATTAAATGCAAACAGGAGTAATTTATCTAAAGAGTGTAATCAGATGCAATTTTTTTAAATACATACATAAACCAGCATAATAATTCACCAGTTTTATTTTCATAGTAGTTTATGTCATTTGACAGTAAATCTCAACTTCTTCAACCCGAACTGCGTCAAGCTTTTTAAAAAAGCCCCAAGGTCCGTATAACTGGGAAGGGGAATTGTCCTCAGTGCTATTAGATACATGTTATTAAGTTAAGTGAAAGTTTCGTAATCGGGTTCGCAGCCAATTTCTTATGTCAGAAAGGATGGCTTCACGCCATTTTAAATTCATTTCTGTAACTTTCTTTTTCTTTTTTTGGTGGGTGGTTGGGCGGTGGGGGGGGGGGGGAGGGTTCCAAATATATACACTTAAATTCAAACTTTTGCCCCCATGTTAATATTAGTATTGTTTGTATTATCAATTAATACTTTATTGATCGAGCTTCATTCGAAACAAATGTAAAAGACTTCTACAGTTTTTTTTTCTAGGAGAAAGTTCCGTAATAGGGCCCTAAGCTAATCGGGGAATTTAATATCATTATTGTTTCTAACTGTTATAGAGTTAAAACAATATTGTTGCTAGCATTACTCTTGTTTGTGACCAACCTCTTCTGTGTATCTGAATAGGGAAAAGTTCCGTATCATGTACTGGTTGGTGCCAAAGGCAGTTGCAGAATCTTACAAATTTTTCTAGAGAGCGGAAAAACATGTTTTTTAAAATATTTACAAATATACGTTTTTTAAACCATGTTTTTGAGCCATTTTAAAAAATTTAGTACGGTGCTAAAATAAAATTTTATTGCCATTTTCGATATTTTAATAAGAAATAAAAATACATAACAAACAAATTTAACAAAACTAAGCCATTTTTGGGTACTTCTCTATTATCCCGTCGACCACTTTTCATAACAAAAAACTATCGCCAAACTAAGATTAAACGCCAAAAATACAGTCCCATTTACTTGATGCCAGAAGCATTATACGTATTTGTTATGCCATCAAGTGGTTTTTAATTCGACATTTGCGTGTATTTTTCATTATGTTTTACTGATTTATTAGTTATTTCATTCATTAAAGTAACAATTGTGTCCTTAAATTCTTATATTTTATTTATTTTGATAGTTCAATGGCAACGTTCTCCCGTTTATTTAGCGTTACAGTTTGGCGATAGTTTTTTGTTATGAAAAGTGGTCGACGGGATAATAGAGAAGTACCCATTTTTTGTCATAAATAATTGTTATTGCCAGGGGGGCAAATTGTAAACAATTAATAAGCGAACTAAAAATATTACAGGAAAAAACTTGTGGGAATCTCAAGAAAGAAATATCTGATATAAATAGCATTTAAAATCTTAAAATGGAGAAGTGGTCCGTATAAAAATGCAAAACATTATACACCTGATATAAGAATTTTTTAATTTTTTTATATTTCCGAAAGGGTAAAAATCCCGGCACAGATGCTATATACTCACCACGTTGGCGCGATTTTTCCCCCGCCCCTTTGGCGAAAACTGTTTGTTGTGTTTGTTTACTTTTATTTTTTATTTTAATTCTATAGATTATTTTTATATGTATATCAATATTAATTTAGGCACAGATGTCATATACGCACCAGATTGGCGCGATTTTTCCCCCACCAATTTGGCGAAAACTTTGTTTTTGAATATTAGTTACAAATACCATACAATAATAGCATGTAATTTTTTATTTCAATATAAAAATAAAATAACGTAATAAATGAAATAGCTCCTATTATTCAAAAACGGGAAATAAAAATAAATAAATGATAGTTTGATATAAATAAATATTGATATATATAATAAAAACAATTTATAGAATTAAAATAAAAAATAAAAGTTAATAAACAACAATTGAAACAAAATAACCGGGTTACCATGTGAGGCATAAAATTGCCATTTTGTTGCAATCGCGCCAATGTGGTGCGTATATGACATCCGCGCCTTTATTTATATCAAACTGTTATTTATTTATTTTTATTTCCTTTTTTAAAATAATAGAAGCTGTTTCATTTATTACGTTATTTTATTTTTATATTGAAATAAAAAATCACGTGTACTATTTGTCACACTATTTGTAACTAATATTCAAAAACAAAGTTTTCCCCAAGCTGGTGGAGGGAAAAATCGCGCCAACGTGGTGCGTATATGACATCTGTGCCTTGTTTCATTTCACATAGAGGTACTGCTCTATTATCCCGTCGACCACTTTTCATAACAAAAAACTATCGCCAAACTGCTAGATTAAACGCCAAAAATGCAGTCCCATTTACTTGATATCAGAAGCATTATACGTGTTTGTTACGTCATCAAGTGGTTTTTAACGCAACATTTGCGTGTATTTTTCATTATGTTTTACTGATTTATTAGTTATTTCATTCATTAAAATAACAATTGTGTCCTTAAATTCTTATATTTTATTTATTTATGTATTTTGATATTTCAATGACAACGTTCTCCCGTTTATTTGGCGATAGTTTTTAACACTTTCCAACCTAGTTGAAAAGTGTTTATGACTTCGGTTTGTCTGGCCGTCTGGCCGTCTGCCGTCTGTCCGTGCTCTAACTCCCGTAAATATGCTCGGATTGCCCTGCGATTTTTATATGTTATAATCGTTATCTATAGCATGTTCCCTATTTCAACGGAAGTGTGTAGCACTTATAGTTTTTTTACAGGGACACTCAAAAGAATTCCGTTACATTGCGGTCTATGGGGAAAAATCATTTGCGGTTTATTTAAATAATGTTTCACTATTTTAAACGCATTGAAATTTATATATATCATTAAGGTGCATTAGAAGAAGCTTAATATGGAATAGGGTGTGCATAGCACTTATACTTACTTTACAGGGACAGTCAAAAGAATTCCGTTACATTACGTCTATGGAGAAAAATTGTCTGCGGTTTATTTAAATAATGTTTCCCTATTTTAAACGCATTGAAATTTATATAAGGTTCATTACAAGAGACTTACTACAGAATATTGTGTGTATAGCAGTCATCGTTCATTTACAGGGACACACAAAAGAATTCTCTACTGTATGTTAACAATCATTCCTGGAAGTGCGTTTTAAGTTACTGAATGCGATTTTAATTTTAAATCGCTTTTTGTATATTACGTGGTGTGTATAAATTCTGTAGATCCTATACAGGGAAGCACAAAAGTTCGGGAACACATTTCCGTATTATTTAACTCTAGACGGAGAATTTTAAACTGTGCTACGTGTTTCCTAACTGAACTAAAATTTAGCATACTATGTAGTATATATACAAATCTAATAGATCCTATACAGGGCTGAATAAAAGTATTCGGATTACTTAGATGTTATCTTTTAGCTTATTAAAGAGTATGATTCGTAAAATTATTTTGGAAGCGTTGGAAAGTGTTACATAATCTATGCTTGACGCATGATTTTTCGTTCTTGTTTGTTATTGAAAAGTGGTCGACGGGATAATAGAGAAGTACCCACATATGTATTGGTACTTTTATGTTAACTTGGCGCAGTTGATAAATCGCCAAATATTTTTCTCATAACATCTTCATATTGCATTCATTTCATTTAAATATAAATCTTTCCCTGATTTCATTTGAAATACATACATTAAAAATACACGCCTTTCACTCATTTAATTTAAAATACACGCCTTTCACTAATTCCATTTAAAATACTGAAAAGGAAAAGAAAATAAGAAATAATGCCACAAATCGAAACCTTTTATTTAAACATCAAAGAATTGTTCCTAACATACACACGCGAAATAAAAAAGCTGCTAATGGTGTGATTTACGCCAAATCTCTAATACTAATACTACTCTTACTAATCTCTAATACTTTTCAAACAGAAAAAATTCCAGATTAACTTTCCATTTTTATTAAATTGAAATATATATTATTGTGCTGAATACTAGTACTTGCATATTTTTGCTCCATGTATTCCATGAACTTTTCAATTCGGATTGTCTACGAAAATCTCCCGCCTGTGAAAATGACGTACGCACAAAATTTAGTGACGTATGTACTTTAATTGTGCTTTTTTATCTATTTCTTTAATATAACTTCCAAACGGTTTGACACTTATTATTGGTAATAAATAGACGACGTTGTCACCTTTATAGGTACCTGCTGTAAAAATTTGAACGAAGTCCGTTAAATATTTTTTGAGTTATGCTTGACGAAAGGTTTTAATATCCATCGTAGCTATATATGGGGCAAAGTAATACTGCGCTGTGTATGAGTCTTCGTTGCACTCAGACAATTAAGAAGTTATGGGTTTTTTTTCTGTTTACACGTTTGCAAATTTTAAAATGTAAAAATATCTGTAAATCTGCGATTTACGTTTAAAAAATCTTGTAGGCGGAGCCAGCAGGGATTTTTTTGTTTTTAATTTTTTTTTTTTTGCCATAAGAGTTGGTCCAGTAAAAAACTTGTCAATATAAAAGTTGTAGATAATTTTAAGGAGATTTACAATAAATTTAAGCGGATTTGATATCTTGGGAATGGACGAAGTTATGAAATTTTTTCTTCTAAAACCCCCCTTCCCCCCCCCCTTGGGGCCATTTTTAATGATATAATAAATCTGTCATACATAAATTTTCGGCCCTTTTCCTAGAAGTCATAATAACTTTAAACGAATTCGATACGTATCATAATTAAGAAATTATAGTTTTTTTTCTGTTTTCACATAAAGCCCCCCACATTTCTCCCCCCCCCCCCCCCTTGGTTCCATTTCGCCCGTTAACGAACTTGACCGAGATTTTATGCCCCTTGATTTTATGTATCAATTTGGAAGGTATTTGTGCAGAATTATTGGAGTTATCGTGTCCATAAAAAAGTGACATAGATAGATAGATAGATAGATAGATAGATAAAGTTTTTAACTGGGGGTGTTTTTGGGTTCTGGGAGTCATGATCGGCGTAGATGTGCAAAAATTTTTCAAAAATTCCAACTTAGGGGAGAATGTAATAGGTAGTATTTTTTACGAAATCTACCTAAAAGAGAAATAATTAAATTATTACACGTTCAAAGTATTAAATGGAGAAACTTACGTCGTATTTAAAATGCTCAAATAAAAATATTTCCTATAACAGTTTCCTTTAAAAATATATTTACACGGGCGATTAATTTATTTCGACATTAACTTATGACTTTTACCTATAATCGAAAATTTTAAAACAGCGTAAATAATATTTCCCTTCAATTAAACTATATTTTTACGTTTAATAATAGGAAGAAAACTTTGAAAATTACGTTATATTGGAAACGATACATTTAAAACGTCTTACTGAAAATAATTTTCGGTACTTTTCCATTATACCGTAGACTATCACCCTCTCGTGGAGCTAAAGCTCCGTTAAGCACAGGAACTTTTCTCCACGAGGGGAAATGTTTATTAAAAATTCCTATTTTAGAGTAAAGATGTTGAATATTGCATGAGAGATTAAAATAAAATGAGTACAAAGCTACTTTTTACAATACTGGTTGAGATCACAACATTCTTAATACTTAATATATACATATATAACCAAAAATGAAACATTACCATAACACCAACAACTATGAAATAATGATTAAGTATGTAATAATTAGTTGACAATGAAAGTATTCCCCAACACACTGAATATGGATACCAAAAACTTATTTAAAAGAAGAAGAAATTAAATTAAAAATTGAATAAATGAAATTGAATGAATGAAATGAAATTTGCGGTATTTAGACAGAATTTTCAAGTCCCAAATGCCTGAATACCACAAATAAAATGAGTGGTTTCATCAGCATATTAGCCATAACATTGCTAAAGAATATGATTTTGGGACTACCACTCATAAACAATGAATCAAACCTGTGAAAAAATAAAAAATAAATACAATATTAAAAAGGAAAGAAACCATACCTATAATATACAGATAAAACTTGAAATAGATTCATAAAGTACATAATCCATTTAAATTAAAAAAGATACCTGTGCACCACATGCACCACACATGAACACAACCAAACAGAGGGAATGAATTGCAAAAAATCATTACATGTTGCCAAATTTAGTTTTAGAAAATGATTTACCATGTTGCCAGAATAGATGTTAGAATAACATGAATATTATTGTAAAGCAACAGAAACCATGGTGCTGCCATCTATTAGGGTAAAAAGTGAATATACGCTGAATAAAAATAGCATTGGATGAAAATTAATATTTAAAAATTAAACCATATACTATCTAAACATGATAGCAATTAGTTAAATAATAAATAAATGAAATTAATTAATAAATAATAAATAGAATATCCAATTACATTAAAGTAATGGACGTATTAATGAATAATTCTATGTAAAAAATAAGATGTAAGATGGAAAAATTAATAATTAAAGCAACATTAAAATATATGTACCATGAAATGACATAGCAACTATTAAATAGCTGTGCCAAAAATGCAACATCACAAAAATTTAATTAAATTAAAATACTAAATATTTGAATTAAGATACAAAGGATTTACAATTAATAATAATTAAATATTGAAATTAAGTATTAACATATAATGTTTCTTCATACAAAGTTAAAAATTAAATACTCTTGATATAAGTGGTAAGGGTTAATAAAAATTAAAACATGTATTATATTAACACTTTAGAAAAGTATACATTATATTATAAGTTGATATGATATTGTCCACCGTAGGCATTAATCTAAATGCATTAGATCAAAAACATTCTTAATATTAATGAATATAAATTCATTTAAATTAATTAAATAATGTATATGTAAAGGTAACTAAATTAATATACATATAAAAATATCACATCACAGTCCATTATAAAATGTGTAACATCAAAAGTGTGTGTCAATCAAAATGCCCTCCCCCTTTAAAAAAAAATAAAATAAATTAACCATGCATTTTTCCACACAACTCCGCCACACACCTTCTCAATCCAACATCTACCCACCCAATCGTCCTATTATAATTTTTTTTTTTTTTTTTTTTTTTTTTACTATTTTCTAAGATTATATGTTTTTTTAATTCATTTTTTAACGCGTGTGTTAATTTGGTTGCAAAGATCATTTAAGTACTTATTATATACCAGCTGTTACCCGTGACTTCGTTCACGTAACTTTAAAAAAAAAAAGAATAAATGCATTAACTTAGTAAAACATTTCACTTGATAATTAACAACATATATAATTAACCAAAGCTTTATCACATTTTATAGGAGACCATACGGTATTTCTTTGCTATAGGGGCCTTGACATAACCCAGACTTAAAAAAGTGAAATTTCATGCCAAATAATATATACAATCGCGAAAATGAAACTGCAACTAATGAAAAAAGGAAGACCAAGTAAAATCGTGAAAATCGAGGAATTCCTCTTCGTAAAACGAAAAACAACACTGGCAGAATTATTCTATACAACAGTGCATTGTAGGTGGTATTTGGTGTACAATTTGTATATGTGTGCATTGCTAAATGGGCATTATTATATTGTTTATTTGCATAGACATATGTTATATATTTCTTACTACATTATCTTGTTTATGTATATATTAAATTAAGTGCTTCACGCTAAGTGGTGTAAATAGTGAACAAACTGCTTGTGGATTTTATAAATTGATAGATATTTCAAAAAGATATAACAATCTGATGCAATTCTAATGTAAATAAAGGTTGCTAGAAAGTACTTTAAATTCTGCCCAATTTAACCTCGATATTTTCTCTATCGCGTCAAGAACACTATAAGCATATAAATACCGACGACACAAATCTGATAATCTAAATTTACATATTTTTGTTAGTATATATAGGATTATTTTGATTTATTTCATGCGCTTGAAATTTTTTACGCTTTCTCTAGGGTTAGCTGTCGAATTAATGTACTTTCTTGTTATTTTATTTTGCCATTTCTATTTATTCTATTTTCCATTCATTTATGGATATTGATATCATTTACATATTCGTGTCAAAGAATATTCTTTAAAGTTATTATCAAGATTAGGATAAGATACGATTATGGTTAGGATTAGGATTAAAATTGAACGACAATGGCATGACCGATTCAGGTTTAAAGTATGAACCAGGAAGTCTATTTACATCATGAAGCAATAAGAAAATTAGAAAATTATCGGCTAATATTTTTTAATATGTTTTACAGTCATAGTTGGCATCAAAGGTGAGCCGGGAAATGATCATCTAAAATACCATTAAGTGTTTACCACGCAAAAAACAAATCTGGTTACAACAATGTATTTAATTTTGCGCCAAATTTCACTTGATAAAAAACATCAAATTGACTATGGACCTAATTACAGACCCTAACCTTCCTATTCTCAGAAATGTTCTACCTATATGTAAAAAAATTCTACTGTATAGAACGCGCTTTCACGTTTATAATGTTTTGAATTGGCACGATCGGCTTGTTCAAGTTTACACAATTCGGCTGGAAGAAAAGATTCATTACTTTTTTATTTCTTCTTTGCTTTTGCATTACGCGAATTTATTGGTAAAATCGATTTTCTTTTCGATAACATTGTTGTTTTTTAAGTTTAAAAAATATTGTAATTTTACTTAAACATTGCTTTAAAATCTATGCAATTTATCTTATCCTGCAAGACTTTACAAAAATCTATTATGAAACAACTTTAAAAAAAGCTATATTTAAAAAAGGACAACAAAGTTTTTCCTATTTTAAAACTAAAAGAAATGTAAAATTAAATTCCGGTTCGAAATGACGATTTACAAATGTGTTTTCGATTGTGGGAAAATGATAGAGGAAAAATGCTGTTACTTCGACACAATCATATTAAATCTTTAGCCTTTATGAGAAAAGCAACTTTCTTTTAAAAAATATAGTTATTTTTATTAAGATTTTCTGATTTTCGTTACGGATAATTTTGCGATGCATATCATTGACTTGCCATCCAATATTTATTTATTTATTTATTTATTTTTTACTTTTTAAAATTTAAATTAAAAATATGGTATCTTTATGTTAGCCGTGTGCAGACGATAAATCGCCAACCTATCCCATCATTCGTATTGAGTTCATTAAAAATATAAATCTTTTACTCATTTCATTTAAAACACAGAACTTTAATTTACAACACATACATTTAAAATACATATATTACGTACATTTTAAATAATTCCTTTCATGTGAAAAAGAAAAATAAAAAAAAGAGAAATTAATCACAAATAATTTGATAACCCAAGATCATTTTATTTCAACATCAAAACAAATCTGTTTTATTTTTCTATATATGATATCATATTCGCTTGCTTTCCATACTTACTCGTATTTATGCACTTTGTATTATTATCAAATATTTGAAAGCGCACGTTTTATTTCTAATATGACATCATTTCATATTCTGTTTAATTCTTAAATAATTCATTTCCTTTTCATTTTTCACGTGGAAAATTTTCACTTGAAAATAAATTGTTGATTAAAAATTATTACTCAGGGGTTTTATTTTATATTGGCAACGATAAAGTATTAGCAACGGTAAAATAAATTTAACCATTTTAAAAAAAGCTGCAAAACTGGGCCCTTTGGGCCAAACTAACCAAACCAACCAACCATTTTAAAATAAACGAAAAAATGTCCATTTATTCTGTATGAAAATAATGAAAATTTTAATTTTTAAGAAAAATATTGAAATAAAATAAACGAAAACCAGCCTATATTCATTTGAGGGTTATAATCAACTTATATGCAAAGATACAGGATAATTAAATGCTTCATTTTGACGCTGGCTTCAGCCTAACATTTGCACACAATCAGATTTATAATATTACTAGCTGTTACCCGTGACTTCGTTCACGCAACATTAAAAGAAGAATAAATACATTAATTAAGCAAAATATTTTACTCCCAACAATTAAAAATGTTAATAATTAACTAATTATCACATTTCATAGGAGACACTACGGTATTTATTATTATAGGGACCTTGACATAACTTAGTCTTAAAAAAGTGAAATTTTGTGCCAAATAATCGCGGAAATGAAATTGCAACCAATACAGAAAGGAGGACCTAATAAAATCGTGGAAATAGACGAATTGCACAAAAACAAATGTCAATTTTACCTGATAAACAATTTTACTTTTAACGCCTTTGTGAAACGTTTAAACAGCCATCCTCAAAAAAAAAAAAAAAAAAAAAAAAAAAAAAAACATTAATTAGAAATAGATAATTTCTTTAAATTCAATTCTGCCTCCTTGGTTTAATATATAGTTGAAACAAATCTTGTTTTCTAAATGACAGTATGTTGACAGGCAATTTTTTGTTCTCGAGAATAAATTGATTCATGAAGTTTGAATATGTGAAAATATGTTTATATTTTTCGGATAATTTACTGTAATCAAGATTTTGTTTTCACCATCTATTCAAAGTGAAAATAAATTTTGTTTTTCAGTTTTAATGAGAAAATGGTGTAAAAAATATACTGATGTTTTATTTTTTATTTTTTATACACAAATATGGAGTAAGTTACTTTCCATTTTTAGAGAAACTTCGTTAAAAAAAATGGCATTTAATTTAATTTTTTTAATTCTGAGAGTTTGTCTGACATCCTCGGATCAATTATAACCGGTATTCGCTAAACCGGTAGTAAACTAACCGGTAGTAAATCGCATTGCGTTCGATAATCTAGGAGTAGTTGCGAAATACAAACACACGGTCAGATTTTAATATAATAGATTCGTGTTCATTTTCCTTTTCTTAAAATTATGATGTGATTTTTAGCAGAAAACTCGGATACTCATGCGGAACAAAATAACGGATAGTCATGCTTAATAATCAGTATAGATAACAAAACATTTAAATTTTTCGTTATAAATATGGCGTGAAACTCATCTACTTTCTATACTTATTGATCCTTGTATTATTAATGTAAGGAATTGATTCACACTCATTTTAAAACATATTGGAAAATTCCCGTTTTATTTCAAATATGACTTTTCTTTTTTCCCCAGAGAAATCCCTTTTTAATGACATAATTCTTGTTAATTTTCTTTTCCAGGCATTTAATTTTAATACTGGCATAGGGAAAATTATGTTACTTTAACGAAATAATATTAAATCTTTAGGTTTTATCAACAAAAATGGAACTATTAACATTCGTCATTTTTATTTAGGTAATCGAGTTATTTCTTTTAGTTTTTAGAATGAAAAATCACTATTTCTCGCTATCCATGACATCATTTACGACATGGATAATTTTGCGGAGCATATTATTGACATTTGCTAACCATTTTCTTTTGAAACTTCTTTTTACTTTTTTAAAATTTAAATAAAAAATACGGTATAGTTATATTAGCCGTGCGCAGACGGTAAAACGGCAAGCAAGTATTGTTACCATACAAAAGGAAAAAAAAAAGAAAAAAGTGAAGAAAAACACCCAAGATAATTTTATTTCACCAATCAAAGCATATCCGCTTTATTTTTGATAAATGACGTCATATTCGCCTGTTTCCTATGGTTACGCATATTGAAACCTTGTATTATTATCAAAAACTAAAAAAGTACGTTTTATTTCTAATAATTTTATTTAATCTTCTTAATTCTTTATTTTTTTTAATTTCATTTTCATTTTTCCCGTGAAAATTTTTCAATTGCAACAAAATTGTTGAGTAAAAATCATTTTTTCGGGTTTTGAATTAGTTTTGGCAACGATAAAGTATTAGCAACGGTAAAGTAAATTTAACCATTTTAAAATGCTATACGAAAAAATGTCCATTTATTCTCAATGAAAATAACGAAATTTTGAATTATTAAGAAAAATATTTGAATAAAATAAACAAAACCCAGCCTATGTTCATATGAGGGTTATAATCAGCCTATATGCAAAGATACAGGCTCATTAAATGCTCCATTTTGACGCTGGCTTCAGCCTAATATTTGCACACAATCAGATTTATAATATTATTAGGATTAGGATTGAGGGTTATAATCAACTTATATGCAAAGATACAGGATAATTAAATGCTTCATTTTGACGCTGGCTTCAGCCTAACATTTGCACACAATCAGATTTATAATATTATTAGGATTAAAGAATATATGAATTTTTTTGGAAAACCATTTTGTAATGCATCATAGATAAGTTTTTTAATATTGTTGTTAATTAGTTGAGAAGAACAAAAACTTTTTATTCTATAAATATGATTAAGGAGTATATTACGATATACAGAATTATGAAGACATGAATTAGTAAATGAATTAACTTTAAATTTAAATTCTTTACGTTTATCAAATAGATCAATTATTGTTTTGTTTTCTTTAAGTGTAATTTTAAGATCTAAACAGTTAATAGTATTGTTAGAAAGGAGGTTTTCCGTTAATTCTAAATTAGTAGGATAATCAACTGGAAATAAAGAAATATTAGTGTGATCAGTGGCAATTAAAATTATGTCATCAATATAACGATATAAATGTATATTACTGTTAATAAAAGTACGTTCATAGTGATACAAGTATAAGTCTGATAGTATACTAGATGTACATCCCCCTTGTGGTATACCGACTTTCTGTAAATATAACGTGTTATCATGCATTATATAATTATTATATATACTGAAATTTGTTAAAGTTTTAAAATAAGTATATGTATCTATATGAATTGGTAAATTTAGTGAATGATGATACTTATTAAACAATGCATTTATAATATTATGTAGATCTAATAAATCTATATTATTAAATAGATCTTTGAAATCATATGTCATTATATTGTTAACACATTTAAGATTTTTCAAAATATTGACGAGTTGGTAGCTATTTTTTATACAATGTGTATTATCAGTGGATGTTGCCAGTGTATAAATTTGATTGAGAATTTTTAATAGATGTTTATTGGCTATATTATTATATGTATTGCATCCTATAGTTACAGTCCTAAATTTAATTGGATTTTTATGAAATTTGGGTATAAGAACTAAATAAGGAAAATTAAAGTTAGTAGAAGAAATATTTAATAATTTATAATAACTCTGAATTTTATGATTGTTTACAATTAATTTTCATTAGTTTTTTTAAAAGAATTGTTAGTAGAAATACCGGATGTAAGTAGTTGGTGATAATAAGCTTTACATATGATTGCATAATTATTAGGAGATTTGTCAATGTATGTGATTGCATAGTTTTTTTGTAATTTAGTAATTTGCTGGAACAAATGTTTTGTGTTAATTTTAACCATATGCGATAAATTATGTTTTAAAGACGTAGTTAATTTTTCAATAACTAGTATTTTCCATTGATTAAAATATTCAATAGGTTTACTATATGAGATTGAAATTTTATAAATAAAAATATCTATATCGTTTGTAAACTGTTTTATAATAGAATTTACAAAAAATTTAGAAGGAAGTCTATATTTAGTACCATAACCCAATAGTTTTTGTAGTTTAAAATCATTCCCAATATTAAGATTAACAGTGATTATATGTCCATGATCATTATTCATGTATTTTTTTAGAGTGGGGTCATTGCATTTACACGGAAAAGTACTATAATAGAGTAATAGCATCAGATGTATTTTTTGAAATTTTTTTGCATTACAGTTAAAAATCTTTCTTCCGATTGTATTATTAGGATATTCAAATGTTTTTGAAATTTGAAGATTATTAATAGGAAAATAACAGTTTTTATCATTAATTATAGAATTAATATTAATTTTATTAAAGATTTGATTTGAAAAAGTTATAATCATTTGAGTATTAGTGTTTTGAATTTTTGTTTTTTATGTAAATTAATGTTGAAAAGATTAGCTCTTGTCATAATTAGATCATAAAAAATATCAGAGAAATGATTTGAGTAAGATTTACTAAGAAATACATTTAAATATTGTACTATCTGTTTCTTTTTAATAGCAAATATGTATTTTCGTATTAAAAACCAGTTGTAATTCTTAATATATAGTTATGATAAAGAGTATTGATTTGTTTAACAATAATTTTTTTGGAAATAACAACTGTAGCAGTACACTTTCTTCGCTTGTTTCGTGTTGTTTTATGATTTAAATTGTGATTTAGAGTAGGATAAATAGGAGAATAATCTATAGTATTATTTGTTGAAAAAACTTTAACTGGTCTGTTAAATATTTCACTATTAAGTCCATAAGGATAAATAGTGTTTACAGCCGAAATACAGCATCTTCATATATGAAATATTATAATATTTCATATATGAAGACTCCATAAACAAACGTTCTGATTTAGTTTTTATAATTTGTATAATTTCAATTGTAGTATTGATAAATTTATGTTTATGAAAATGCTGTATTTCTGCTGTAGACTGTATATTTTTTGCTTTGTTATTGTTGTTGATTGATACGTTTATGTAATGGACCTGATGTTTCACCTACATATTTCAAACCACATAAGTTACATTTAATACTATAAATAACATTAAAGGCTTTACAAAAAGTTAATAAATTAGGATCTGATACAATTTGTTTCTGAGAAGCAAATGGGCAAGTCTTACATCTAGCATCATTACTCATTCGATATAATAATACAGGAGGAGGAGAGTAAAAATGATCACTGGATGACGATCCAGGAACAACCCAATTGTTGCCCCTGTACCGGGCACTACACTGCATTGATGCAAGGTGTATCTTGCCAGGAACGAGAATTCTACTTAGAACTGCCATTAAAAAAAAAAAAACTGATACAATAAAAATGCAATTTAAAAAAGAAAATGAAAATATAAAAATAAATATCATTAATATATGATATTTAGAAATCTTGATTAATTTAATAAATTAGACATATTAAAAATTCTTGAATAAATGAAAGTATATACAAAATGTACAAATCAAATAAGCAGTGCTAAAAAAAGAACTCCAATAATAAAATCATAACCATAATTTTGTAAACTCGCATTGCAAAACCACCAAATCAGAAAACCAATGGACTTTTTAGAACAAAAAAGTCAAATGAACCAAGTCATTATACCATATCCATTAATTGTTTAATAATTGTTTAAAAACAACACAAAATGTCACAAAAAACATATATGCATCACTTATTAAAAACTTTACTTTAGGTGTTTTAAAATATACAAAACTGTATTTCACATTATAAACCTAGCGCTTTCGAGCCGTCCTGGCTCATCATCAGGGTTCAAACATCAACGCACAGATACACACAACACAAATAGTCTGAAACACTGTAAAAACATCAATGTCTGCTGAAGACAAGGTCAAACCATTATAAACAGGTCATTAGGGGTGGGAAGCATAGGGAGGGATGTGCCAAACTTACTCATTCTTGAACTATCTGTAAAAGCTTATACCATAATTTAGGGATATTGTAAGAAACTGAATCATTGCATGTTTTATATTTCCTGGTTAAAATTTCTATGGATTCACTCAAGTTATTTTGCCATATCCATTAATTACAAAAACCAAGCAAAGACTCCCATATATATATATACACTATAATGCCATAATTGATGGGAACTTTCAGTTTTAGACATTTTTTCGAATATTTTAAAATATACATGTCAGATTCTTTTGGGGTATTAGGATTAAAAAGAACAGGTTTGACTTCATATTTATCAATGTTGATTTGATAAGTAGGACAATTAGGGGACCAACAAAAAATTAAAGAAGAAAAATAATACTTGGGATCACCCTGTAAAATAAAATGCACGAAATGATTTACCGCTACAGAATATACATAGGCAGACATTGTATAATATGTGTACTCATTTGTGTAAGAATAGCATGCATATTAATTGAGATATAGCGATTTTTTAAAAAAATTAAAAAAATTCTTGCAATGTTTTTTGCTTATAAAATACAGGGTTTTTAACCAAATTTAACGTCAGTTTCAGAAAAATTGACAAAATGTAGTAGAAATCATATAGTGTGATTGAAATATAAATATATTGAATATTTAAGGAAATATGGGCAGTTGTATGAAATAATTTTTATCTGCGTATGCGCGAACGATAACAAAAAACTTTTTGCCTAATTTAATACTCAACACTATGGAGCAACTTATAAAAAAAAAGCAGTCAAATATCGTAAAAATTCAGAGAGATATCGGCGTTAGAGTGAGCTGTTTTTTAGTTTCTGACTAAAACTCGCTGAATGATAGGGGATTGTCCACAAATTGATATATTTAAGTTATCTGGCAGCGTTCGGAGAAAATTTTTAGAAAAAAAATTTAATTATAACTTACGCTTATGTTTAAGAAGATTTTGACTCTAAACTACGAGGAAAAGGAAAATATAGTCCATACATTGATTACATCTAGGTAAATTGAGGAGTTTATGGTAAAATTTTGTGAAATTTAGCCCAATACGCAAAACACTCTACAGTAAATTTTCGAGAAATTACGTTTTGCGTATTAGACCAGTAAAATTAGGAAAGTTTGCCATAATACATGCTAGGAGATAAAAATTAGTACAGTTGTTCATTGATGGCTACTGATGACTATGTAAAAAGTCCTGATGGATAGGAGGTGAGTGGGGGGGGGGGGGGGGGGAGGGTTCAAACAAATTACTTTTTTTAGTTTTTTACAAAAATCTCAGAAACTGTTGGTTTTCATGAAAAAATTGCTCCGATATAAATTAAAGAACATAAAATTCTCTACAAATGAGAGTTATATACAGTGGAACCTCAATTATCCGTCAACCAGAAAACTGGAGCTTTGACGGATTTTCCGCAAAAAATTGACTTTAATTTCAATTTTATTTACTTAATGTCGCCATACTAAATGCTACAGAGATAAAAATTGGTACAGTTGTCCCGTGATGGCTAGTAATGACTATGTAAAATGTCCTGATGGATAGGAAGTGAACGAGGGGAGGGAGGGGTCAAAATACTTTTTTAGTTTTTTGCAAATATCTCAGAAACTGTTGGTTTTCATGAAAAAATTACTCTGACGTAAATTAAAGAACGTTAAATTCTCTACAAATGACAGGTATATACAGTGGAACCTCGATTATCCGTCAGTCACGAGATCAGAGCCTTGACGGATTTTCCGAAAAAAAAAATCACTTTAATTTCAAATTTATTAAATACCAATGGATCCGTGCGAAAATTTCGCACTGCGGTCTAATATTTTTAACAATATCTAATATTTTTTAGACTCAGGTTTAATTTTCTAAAGGGAAATTAAGGACTAAAAATATCTGCAAACAACATTAGTCAAGCCAGAATATCATCTAATTTATTACATCAAAGTTACTATTGAAACAGCCCATTGATTTCCAATACTGTGATATTATTATGGATGGTGGTTTCTTTCTTCACAAAGTCCCTTGGTTCCACTTTTATTTCAATTTGTGAAGTATAAATCTCTACACATTATAAAGAAAAAGGCTGTTCAGTGGTTTTTGATGGCTACTCCGACATTGCCAACAGCACGAAATTAGCAGAGCAAAACCGAAGATGTGCACTGAAGAAGTCCGTGGATATTAATTTCAACGTGGAACACAGAGGTTTCCGTCAACCAAGAGCTTCCTTTCAAATGAAAAGAACAAATCAAGATTAACAGCTGTGCTTTGTTCCAAATTGAAGGAGAATGGAATATCTTGCCGGGAGAGTACTGGCAATGCAGATACCCTAAATGTAACAACAGCCATTGAAATATCTTCTTCTAGTGGCAGAGTGGCAATTGTTGGTGAGGATGTTGATCTTGTTGTCCTCCTAATCGCCCTAACTCCGCTCGAACAAGAAATTTTCGTTAAGCCAAGTAGTGGAAGAATTGAAAAAAATATTATTTTCTCACAACAGTTAATTCAAGAAACAAGACATCATTCTAGACCTTTATGCATTCACTGGATGTGATACGACGTCAGCCGAATTCAAAAAGTGGAAAGCAAAAATTTTCCAGCTGTTTCAGCAATGTGAAGAGGTACACAAAATTGCTGACCATGATGCTGTTGTAGAAGCAGGAAACCAACTTTTTTCTTTAGATTGTATGAAGCACCTCCCACATCTACATCTCTCAATACTTTCCGATACCGTTCTTTCGCCAAATCTAAATCGAATGTCAAACCTGACATTTCAATCCTTCCACCAACAGAAGTAGTGGCTAGAAAATATTCTCTCCGGGTGTACCATCAGGTGCAGCTGTGGTTTGGCCAGTAACAACATGCCGAACTCTGGGGCTGGGAACAAAAGCAGAATCGTCTGGTTCTTATTACAACTAAGGAACTGATCGCACCTGAGGCTGTCTTAAATACCATCTTCTGCATATGCACCACTGGGTGTGGAGCTAAGTATGGGTACAGGAAAGCAGCCATTAACTGCACACTCATCTGCAACATTTGCCATGGTGACTGTCTGAATGCTACACTTATAGCTATAAATACAGATCAACAGGACGAGGAAGACGATGAAGATGTGATTATGGTTTCAGTCATGCTGAGAACGCCTTCTAATGTAGCGTCCACTTCAGTTGATGATGATGTGTCAAGAAAAAAAGAACATTATGACTTAGTAAGTATTTGCTTAATGATAAATTATTACTTTATCATTGTTCTCAATTATGTTTTGTCGCGCTTACACAGTTTCACGTGAAATAACATTTTATTAATAATAAATATAAATATTTGTCTTCAGTACCAGGGTGATAACAACAGGACAAGGAAGAAGATGAGGTGATGATTATGAATCCTAACAATTCATCCACTTTCATAATTACACAATATTTACTTAATTATAAATTAATATGTACCTACTTTTAGTTTTCTCCAAGTTTTATATTCACAATTATAATATTTCACATTCATAAACATTTCATTAATAATAAATATTTTTCTTTCATAAACAACTTACCTGGCATTATTTCATGCAATATTGCAGTATTGAAGTGTTTACTGTCTTCCTTTTTATTTTGCAACAATATTTAATAAATTTGAATAGACATTGAGTAAATAAATATCAAATTAAAGTAATTTTTTTCCGGAAAATCCGTCAAGGCTCAAGTTTTCTGAATGACGGATAATCGAAGGTCTACTGTAAATACCTGTCATTTGTAATGAATTTTGTGTTCTTTAATGTCAGAGTGATTATTTGATGAAAGCCGACAGTTTCTGAGATATTTGTAAAAAAATAAAAAAGTATTTCCCCCCCCTTCCCTCCCCTCGTTCACTTCCTATCCATCAGGACTTTTTACATATTCATTAGTAGCCATCACGGGACAACTGTACTAATTTTTATCTCTGTAGCATTTATTATGGCGACATTAAGTAAATAAAATTGAAATTAAAGTGAATTTTTTGCGGAAAATCCGTCAAATCTCCGATTTTCTGGCTGACGGATAATCGAGGTTCTACTGTATATAGCTCTCATTTGTAGAGAATTTTATGTTCTTTAATTTATATCGGAGTAAGTTTCTCATGAAAACCAACAGTTTCTGAGATTTTTGTAAAAAACTAAAAAAAGTAATTTATTTTAACCCTCCCCCCCCCCCCACTCACCTCCTATCCATCAGGACTTTTTACATAGTCATCAGTAGCCATGAATGAACAACTGTACTAATTTTTATCTCCTAGCATGTATTATGGCAAACTTTCCTAATTTTACTGGTCTAATACGCAAAACGTCATTTCTCGAAAATTTACTGTAGAGTGTTTTGCGTATTGGGCTAAATTTCACAAAATTTTACCATAAACTCCTCAATTTACCTAGATGTAATCAATGTATGGACTATATTTTCCTTTTCTTCGTAGTTTAGAGTCAAAATCTTCCTAAACATAAGCGTAAGTTATAATTAATTTTTTTTTTCTAAAAATTTTCTCCGAACGCTGCCAGATAACTTAAATATATCAATTTGTGGACAATCCCCTATCATTCAGCGAGTTTTAGTCAGAAACTAAAAAACAGCTCACTCTAACGCCGATATCTCTCTGAATTTTTACGATATTTGACTGCTTTTTTTTTTATAAGTTGCTCCATAGTGTTGAGTATTAAATTAGGCAAAAAGTTTTTTGTTATCGTTCGCGCATTCGCAGATAAAAATTATTTCATACAACTGCCCATATTTCTTTAAATATTCAATATATTTATATTTCAATCACACTATATGATTTCTACTACATTTTGTCAATTTTTCTGAAACTGACGTTAAATTTGGTTAAAAACCCTGTATTTTATAAGCAAAAAACATTGCAAGAATTTTTTTAATTTTTTAAAAAAGTCGCTATATCTCAATTAATATGCATGCTATTCTTACACAAATGAGTACACATATTATACAATGTCTGCCTATGTATATTCTGTAGCGGTAAATCATTTCGTGCATTTTATTTTACAGGGTGATCCCAAGTATTATTTTTCTTCTTTAATTTTTTGTTGGTCCCCTAATTGTCCTACTTATCAAATCAACATTGATAACCAACCTGTTCTTTTAATCCTAATACCCCAAAAGAATCTGACTTGTATATTTTAAAATATTCGAAAACATCAATTATGGCATTATAGTGTATATAAGAAAAGGTATAAAAGAAAGTAAATAATACTGAATAATATTGAACTGAAGTAGATGATAACATTGGATAGAAGTAAGTTCTAAATGAACAATAATGAATGAATATTAAAACTAGAGTAAACAAGCATAAAGTATCAGCAAATTAAAACGTACAAGAAATTTCAATTCAGCTGGGACCAGCCATAATACTTAAAAGACATTTAATATTAATACGTGAACAGAATTAAAACAGATTGGAGAAGATGCTAACTTAATATAAGAATTAAAGAAAATTACCTATGCGGTTGAAGGGCCCAGCTGGAAAGGTATAGAATTACAGAATAACAAAAGGAAATATTTAATTGCAAACAAAATAGTTTCAATACAAAAATAAAATACAGAAGATTAAACTTATATAATAAAAAAATATCAAATTGTATAACAATTTTTACACCTATGTTACTGATTTTAAATTTCAATTTAGTCCTACTAAAGCTTTCTGAATTCCTTATTCTTACAAATTTTATAGTCGTTTAAGTTACAACCGACTTTAGTAAATTTTAGTAACTTATTTTTGAAGAATTACTCCTCACTTTGAAGATTTCATATTGAAATACTTCACAATTACTGCTGATGCTGCATGAAAAGTTGAAATTGGTGTAAAGTCTTTTTCATGTGAATGGGAACTGTTGTATCTTACACAATTTATGGCAATCAGAATTGTGTTGAAGTTGACATTGTCTGGAGTCATGGAAAGATGCACAGTACGCACATCTTATAGGATTACTTTCAGAGCATTTAGTTGCTACATGACCGTAGCGCTGGCATCGGAAGCACCTTTGTAAGCTAATATATTTCTTTACAATGCTAAATTTTAAATCATAATTAATTCTGCCTAATTTAAGTAAAATATTTGCTAAAGAAATGTCTGTTTCAATTAACTGGTTGTAATATTCGCCCTTGTTGATTCTCTTAGCTAAATTAAATTCTATATTATCTTTTAAGTGCTTTTTAAGGATGGATTTAAGAACTTTCTTCTGTTATCGAATGTGGAATTTTAAAGATTATTAATTTCCTTTGTTGCATTTTTAGTACGAATTTTCCATTTATCTCTGAGTTAAGTAATTTTGTTCTAAGGTTATTAAAATCTTCAATGGTGTTTAATTGAAAAACGTCTTACTGAAAACAATTTTCGGTACTTCTCCATTATACCGTTAACAACTTTCCAGAAAAAAAACTATCGCCAAATTATTCACCAAACTCTAATGCGCAAATAAAACAATGGAAGAATGTTGCCATTGTTATCTAAACCCCACTCACTAAATTGTCAACTATCAGTAACTTTAAACAATAAACTTTATAATACATTAATGAAAAGAGAAAAATGGAGATTTAGACCCCAAATGCATCACTGTCTACCGGTAATACAGTTAAAAAAAAAAAATAATAATAAAAAAAAAAATATATATATATATATATATATTATATATATATATACAGGGTGAATCTAAACTCTTGGGCAAAACTTTAAGGGGTGATAGTACACATCAAGACAAACAATATTAAGTAGGAAACTAAGGGTGCCAAACGTCTTCAGAAGGAGATAGGTGTCATTAAAGTTTAGGGTCCAAAATTTCAAATAATTATAAAAACGGAAAAATTGTTCGATTCGTTTGCGGTTTTCGCTAAAACTATTCTTTATGTCAGTATTTTCTTAAAAATAAATTTTAAAGAAAAAGTTTAAAAAATGTCGATAGAGGGCGCCTAAGACTTTGGAGTAACGAACAACTATTTTTTACCGTTATTTTTTGTATCTGATTAAATGCTTTCAAAAGCTTAGACTTTTGAGCTCAAAATCTGAATCGTTGGGAGTGGTTAAGTAGCGCAAACTGAACTGTGTTCAGGAGTAGAAATTTGAACCACCCCGGAACACAGTTTAGTTATTCCCGATCTTGGTGTCGTAGACCAGGCAGAAACTACTACCCCCTACACGTAAAGAAAACGATAGAGGGATGACAAAATTAAATAAAAAAATTATTTTAAAATTAAATTTTAAAGATAAAGTTCAAAAATGCCGATAGAGGGCGCTTTGAGTAATGAACAACTATTTTTTACCGTCGACTCCGACAAGGACCTGGTTGCGAGGATTGCCGTCGTAGTAGGCGATATCCGGGAGATACCCGGGGTATTCACTAATGTTCGTAACTCCCTCCGCCGGCGGCGTGAGGCCTGCATCGTTGCTGGTGGGCATTCTTTCGAGCAGTTTTTGTGATTCCTCACGAACATCATGCGTGTACCATTTTCTAGGTGTCAACCTTCATTCATATTGCGCACTACATGCATACATCAAATTGTTTCGTTTTATTTTGCGCGGAGAAATTGCTCATGTGTCGTTATGAATAAATTATCTATTTAATTTTGTCATTACTCTATCGTTTATTTTACGTGTAGGGGGTAGTAGTTTCTGCCTATGAGTATGTGTATGTACAGAAAGCAGATTAATATCACGTCATTAGAGAATTAAAAAGAAAATTAATCTGACGCCATAACGGATTTTTCAAATGTTTGAGAATAATATGAGTAATAGAGAATAGTAAATATATAAGCTTGTGGAACGTATTGAATCATGATAAAAACCCGATTATGGAAATATTGACATATTTTAACATTTTGGAGGTCTCTATACAAAATGTTTAATTTTGAAATAGATTTTTTTTTTCGCATTGAGTCCACATGACAGATATTATTATGACAGAGTATAATAGCGGGCTTCGCCCGCTATCGGGCCAGTTCAGACATTCGAAAAAACGAGAAAAATAGACCGGTAAATTTTTACTTTATAAAAAACATGACTTTTTTTTTTTGGAAAATGAAATTTATTTTGATTTATTTTCAAGAAAGGATTTTATTTTTGAAAGGAATATTAAACGAAACCCTTTGTGCGATCTTCGATCACACTTACTCACTTGTTTTTTTTATCTTTCGACTTAGCATAATGTCTTTCTTATTTGAAAAATAAGAAATTAAATGCTATGCCATGTAAAATTTTTACTCGGCCAATATCATTGAAAAACTGATATCAATATCAGTCATCAACAATATCATTGAACTGTTACTAATTATTGACTGTGATATTATATTTTATAGACTATTGTTATTATATTATTTACTATATATTATTAATTGTTAGAAATTTATTGAATTATTGTTACTGTTACTACTGGAGGAATATTATTATTATTACTAATGTTGATACATTATAAATGTACTCATGATAAAAAGTTTGATTATTAGGAAATAAGTTATATAAAACTTTTTGATACAAATGGAATTCCACAAAAGTAACTAAGAAATTATGTAGTAATTAAATATAAATAGCTACATACTTAGTTATTATGTATAGTAATCTACCAGAGAAGTTGCGAAATTAAAAAAATCTTCGTTTACCATGGATACCAAAATTTTTGTTGAGTCTATATTTTATTATTGGACTTCTTAAAGTCTTTACAGTCTCAAGAACTTTTGTTGGAGATTCAGGACTTTAAAAATTATGAATCTACCAAGGGACTATATTAAAAAAAATAAAATTGTTTGTTAATATTTTAAAATTTTATTTCAAGTTATATCTTATTATTTCTGTTAATTTAAACTACTATTTCTGTTGTTGTCTGTTTTCTATTATTAGCCACACACACAGGGTGGCTTATTCTTTCACGCAACAGTGAAATTCATGTTTATGAAAAGTCACAGCCATCCATCGTTGCTACAGGTTAATCTCGGAAAATGAAACATTTGAAGTGACTGAAAAAATGAATAGCTCGAAAAGTACCTGTCACAAAATTGTTGGACAAACTACATTAGAAAAGTAAAAAATTGTATTTTTCTTGATATAAATTTCAAATCGAATGATTATGCCGCATTTTGATTATGCCGTTCAAATATTGAATTTCAAAAATTACCAAACTTCACAGTGAAAGTACCATAGCGAAACCTTCACGCGCAAAAAGATAATGATAACGGTTGTTTCTTTCGGTCGCATTGATGTTCGCATTTTCCTCTTTTAAGGCGGTATTCAAAAAAAATATTTTTTCACGCTCAACAACTCAAAATTTTGAGACACATTCCCAGACTCATTTTTAAAAGTAACAACAGAAAACTTGGTGGCGTGACTTATAAAGACATTTATAAGGGCCCCATGTTTTTATTTTTCGTTCAATTAATTAGAAATTGATTTACAGACAATTATTTTCACAGTACGATCATTTTTTTTTTTTGTTTCCAGCGCTATCGCTTCTCGAAATTCGGTTCAAAATGTCCACTTTGACAGCACTTTTTGAAATATATTCTGCCTTTATCAAAAAATCGAGACAGTGGGGACATTATAAAGTTTCTGAATAAGAGAACCTGCCAATTGGATGCATTTTAGAGCAAAAATGAATTTACGAATGTGTCTCACAATAAGCAGTTTGGATTTGAATACACCCTTAACCGTTTTTAACGAAATTCTGTAACTTTAGAAAAAAATTTTAAGCGTTTTTAACGAAATTCTGTAACTTTAGAAAAAAAAATGTAAGCGTTTTTAACGAAATTCTGTAACTTTAGAAGAACTTTTCATTGAATAGGCAATAGAAATGCATAAAATCGTTACAAAAATGTTAAAATTACAAAAAGGATAGATGCAAATTATCAGATATGAAAAAGAAAGTAGCAGTTTGGTACTTTCGTGTTATAGCAGTCCCCAAGGATGAAATATTTTTGTTTCTGTTTTCATTAATATATTGTAAATTGGGTACGTTCGTGTTATAGCGGCTTCCAAGGATGAATCGCCAAATTATAAAGCATGTATGACATTATAAGAACTAGGGCATCCAACCCGAGACACCCGGGATAAGGAATATAGGTGAAAACCATTTAGTTTATTTATGGAAAACTGCAATAGGTTTTAATTTTTTTTTTTTTTTTTTAGATTGCTTTTTAACAACACCAAAGAGCAATTTTATATGAAATAATGTCAATTTTATATTCAAGTGAAATTTTGAAATTTATTAAATGCGGTCATTCTGTATTGGCTTCGTGCCAGAAGTTAATAGACGAAGAAATTGCTAAAAATTTCGTTATCTATACAGGAGTTTATATTATTCTGACAATTTCAGCGGTTTTAAGCGCTTATTTTGATTACATGCATGTCTGTTAAATTTGTATTTTATTTATGGCTTAATGAAGTTTTTATTTCGTTATAGAGTATTAGCTGGAAACAAATCCTGAACTTTTTATAGTGTTTAAAGTGAAAACGGATTCATATTTTGTAATCGTCTGCAAGCGATAGATTTGTTTTTTTTTAAATCATGCTTGAAATTTAATTTAAATGCTATTACAAATGAATAAATTGCGATACCGTTTTCAAACAAATTGCATTTGAAAATACATTTTTTCCCTACATAACGGTGTAAAAAAATAAGATGTGCGATGTTTAGAAATTAAAAAACTTGCAGTAGCAAAAATCGCAAAACCGAAATTCATCGTCAAGTGTTGCCATTCGCAAAATGACGTCAGCGTTATGCACGGACACGTTTGTCCTTTATAATATAGATAGATATACGACATATATATAACATATCTTGACGTATGTGGCTAAGTTATAGTCCTATAGGATGCATATAGGATGTATATACAGTGGTGGCCAAAAGTGTGGACATTTTTTGAAAGTTTCATGTTTTTCAACTTTGTGTGCTTGTAGAATATATTAATTTTCACTTAAATACAAACGTTTATATATCAAATTGAAGGTAATTTAATGTACAATTTAATAATAAAAACAGTATTACAATATATGTATTACAAAAAAAGTTATGCAACTAATAGTAAGATCTATCTTAGATTTGCATTTTTTTAAAGTGATACTTACACAATCAATACTTAATAGGATAACACTTATTTTTTAAGACAGCTTCACAGAGTCTTTTCATCGAGTGAACGAGTGTTTGGAGTTCATCTTTCGTAATCACATGGTGCTAAGAATCGATTATAGCTTCAATAAGTTGTCTTTTATTGGATGAACGTTTTTTTCGTACAAGAATTTTTAAACGTCGCCACAAATTTTCAATTGAATTGAGATCAGGGCTGTTTCTTGGCCAAGGTAATATATCTATGCCTTTATTTTGAAGCCATGCTTTGCATACTTTTGCTCTGTGGCATGGAGCTGAATCCTGCTGAAAAATAAATGGTGCGTTGTTGGGGAAAAGATCCCTGATGGAAGGTATCAATTTTGGTTCCAGGACAGTTTCGATGTATTTTTTGGCATTCAGGATGCCATCAATCACTTGAATTCGGCCCACACCATCTGCAGACATACATGCCCAAATCATGACATTTGTTGGGTTTTTTGTAGTTGCTTCAATGCAATCAGGATGAAGTGCTTCTCCTACTCTACGTCTCACGTATTTTCTACCATCACTACCAAAGAGCGATATTTTACTCTCATAGCTCCAGATTACTTGCTTCCATTGATTTTCTGACCATTTAATGTGTTCTTTTGCCCACTTAACTCGTTTCTCGCGTTGCTTTTGATTTAAATATGGTTTTTTCCTTGGAATTCTAGCTTGTAGTCCAAATCCTGATAACCTTCTTCTTATTGTTCTTGAACTTACTGCAATACCCGCTACATTCATTTCACATCTAATGGCATCTGATGAAATTTTTCTATCTTGAAGGCATAGCCGTTTAATTTTTCTATCGGCTGTAGCCTTGTGCATTTTTTCCGGCCTGATTTGGCCCTATTTTCCACTGATTTCGTTTTTTCATAACGTAAACCAGAACAAGTCACTAAACCACCAACTTGTCTTGCAATTTCAGCATAAGAGAGGCCATTTTCTCTCAATATGTCAATTCGGCTTCTTTTTGTAGATGTCCAATTAGTTCTTCTTGTTGATAACATTGTTTAAAATTAATTTAATTAAAAAAAAGGACTTTGAATATTCAAAAACAGCAATACTCTATTTAATTGTACTAGTATGCATCATTCCGCAAAATATTTCCACAACAATAACTCTTTTACCATCCAAATTACCTAAACTATAGTTACAGACATTTGATTGGTCCTCAGAACAGTGTTTGTGATTGGCTAGTACGCTTTTATTACAAAACACGTCCTTATTCAAAACGATTTGTGTTTGTTTGTTCTACTAAAATGAGCATAACTGTTTTTGTAATACAGATATTGTAATACTGTTTTTATTATTAAATTGTACATTAAATTACCTTCAATTTGATATATAAACGTTTGTGTTTAAGTGAAAATTAATATATTCTACAACCACACAAAGTTGAAAAACATGGCCACCACTGTATATATGACATGTGTATAGGATGTATATACGACCTACAAGACGTAAATAATACGTGTATAATGACGTACAGGGCACATATATATAGGGTGTTTGGAATATATATATATATGCGTATATTGGATGCCTATATAAGCTTTGCAATGATCTTGGCGAAATCATAACTGCAAACTTGGCATAATTATAATTGTGGGGACCCGTTAGAACACAAAATTACGGTAATTTTTTTTTCTTTTTTAGCTACACACTGGGTTATTAATTCTTTCAGTCTACAGTAAAATTCATGTTTATGAAAAGTCAGAGCCACTCCATATATAAAGGAGGACACCCTTTATACATAGCTATACAAATGGCTGATTAAAACTCAAATTGTCCCTCCTTTCAGTCCCTAATTGCTCTACAGATCCCATTTAAAGGATCCTTCGAAGTTAAACTCGTCGTGGAGGACATTTCTAAGGGGGTCCCGTGGCCCTATCTCCCATAGGAATGAAGTCCCCCCCCCTGGGGGGTAAGTTTTTATAAGTTCCAGGGGGGTAAGGTTCAGTAAGACCTTTTTGGTGCTCAAACATTTCAATAGATAGATCTCGTCAAGCACTATGGTCTGGTCCTACTCTCCCCCTCCCTGAAGAAGCTATTTTCTCTGTTTCAACGCTTTTTGAATTTTAGTTTTTCCCATCTTTCTCAGCCTTTTTAAGCCCCACAGAGGGCGTAGGCTTCTTCTCGAGGCCGACATTTCTAAGAGGGTCTCGAGGCGCTATCTCCCATAGGAACGGAGTTATCCCCCGGGGGGGGGGAGACATTCAAGGTGTTCAAACCATTCAAGGTGTTCAAAAAGGTATTCCCTTTAGCCCCCCCCCCCCGCTCCTTTTGGCGCCCTCGGTTTTCACGTATCTCTCGAGAGGGGCCCGTCAGAGGGGAGCAAAAGGGCATCCCTTTTAAAGTCCCATCTCCCAATTGCAAGTTAGGATCCATTTTAAAGGTCTCGTACAGCATTTGTGTTTTCTATAGTTCCCCCCTCCCTTACCCCCACTGCTCTCCAAGAGCCCGTCAATTAATGCTAACTCATCATTTGTTAAACAACTTCTCTTAGCTGTATCCAGGGTTCTCGCTGCCGCTCGCCATTGCGCCAAATCACGACAAAATTCTTCATTTGGCGAGTAAACGAACGATTAAACTCGCCAAATTGCGAGTGCTCCATTTTTGCTGTTTGTTTTTGTGTGTGTGTCAGTACAAGACACGCTTATTTGCATTACTTGAGTTCTCGTTGCAGTATCATGAATTTAGGAAATACTGTAGATTTAATTTGAAGAAATGATCTGCAGCAGCTTTAACCTTAAACATACAACATGCTACACTTTATTGCAATCTATACACTACATTAGGGACTTCAGCTTGATGATCGCAAAAAAAAACTAAATTGAGAAATCGAATGTATATAAGAAATGCCAATAGTGTCATTTCAATATTATGTATACGGGCCCAATAGACAACGTTACAATTTTGAGACTGCCTTTGAAGTATGAGTTTCAATGAAAACCCGAAGAAATGTAGAAAAATAAAGTTTTTTTGAATGTGACATACATTTTGAATTTTTCAGAATTCTTTGAATGTAATATCTTAAAATACTGAGTTAACTTGGGTGGGAGAGTTTTATTCCATAACATTTTAATAAGTTAAATCGGGTTCGGAATTTTTTTCTTGACTTCACAAAACATTTAGAATGTTTTTATTTTTAATATCTTCTGTCGCGGATGGTTGAATTTAGATAAGTAACTGTTCTAGCAGTTGCAAAAATTAGGTTATTTTAGAAAAAAAAATATATATATGTACATTAAAGGGTAAAAGATAGACTTTTCAGTGTTTCACGATAAATCTATTTCGCTAACACTTTTTCCATTTGGCTATAGTTTTTTATTTCTAATTAGCCAACTTGCTAAGGTTGGTCAAAAGTCAGCGAGAACCCTGGCTGTATCCATCATAAAAGCTGCTATCATAGAACTTTTCATTACCTTTTTTAAGTTGTCTATTAAGCGTCTTGAACCATTAAAAATAGTTTAAAGGGTGTGATTAAGCCAGAACATTTGTAAACAACTTCTACATCGCCACGTCTCAGCGCATTGGAGCCACTTCTTTTTACTATTATATTTATTAAAAATACTTCTAGTCACCGAATCTTTTAAAAACTTGGTGTGTTCGTTCCTAATATATTCCGCCAGCCTCACAAAAAATTTTAGAGCGCTAACTAAAATCTAAAGTGGAGAAGCTGGCTTATGCTAACACTTTTTTTTTTTTGACGAGTTAGACATGGCTAAAAAATCTCAACGATAAAAGCCGTGGGTGGCTTTTATTCTATATTCTGTCGTAAGGTAGAATTTTCCCCGCTTGTTTACATTCACTATTTTTAATATTGTTATGTACTATAATACACTTACAAATTGTAAGAGACTATGTAAACTGTGTTTTGTATATTTTCAAGGGAATGCTCTCCAAATTCTAAAATTTTACAGTTATTAAAAATGCTCTCTAAATTCTAAAATTTTACATGTATTAAAACTGCTCTCCAAATTCTAAAATATTACAGATTAAAACCGATTTCTCCAAAATACCAAAATTTTTACAATTAGTCTAAAATATTTTCTTTTGAAAGTGGTTAACTAATTAATACCACTTAAAACTTTCTCATTGTAGCAAATTCTATCATTTAACTTATATAATCTTTTTACTTGTCTGAACTTGTAGTTCTAAAGAACTACCAAATTCATCCAAAATTTGGGGAGGGGGATTTTTTTTTTTATATATATTACAAAATTTAAAATTCCAAACCCTATTAACTTTATTGTATATAAAGAAATTCCTTTTATTAATATTAAATTTACAACCCTAGTTTATTAAAATATTCCCTTTCTTAAAAATATTCTATTACTGTCAATATTTAAAACCTTTTTTATCCTAATCTACTTAAATTCACTTTTATTTCCCAACAAAGAAGATGTAAAAAACACATTCCATAAACATATTTCTTCTTAAAAAATCTATTTTCTTAAATTCTTTATTATATTAAATATTTCATTTTTATTACCGCATTTAAATCTCTTTTATTTCTTTTAATCTGTGTAAATTCCCCATTTCCCTTTCCCAATAGTCTACAAATTCATGCTTCTAAATTGTATTCTCAATATGCAAAAACCGAAACTTATTCTTTCAGTTTCCCGCGTTTTTTTAATTTCTACACTCTTCTAGAAAATTCATTTCCCGCCAAAAACTAGGAGAGGCGTATTTCTTCAATATTAGTTCTCCGATAAAAATGAGTACGCAGCACAAGTCGAATATCCATTGGATAAAGGAGGTCACGTGTTACGAAATGTTTTCTTGCGCCTCTTCGCTTATAACGAAGCGACAGACGCAGAGAGCAAGGGGCAATAGAGGTCGTCAATAGTGGTCGTCGAAGTGATGTTAAAATAAATTGTTGCTGGCCATCGAATTGGTATCTAATAAAAATGATGTTGTTCTACGGGGAGTTATTAAATTTATCGTTGTGTAAAGAGAGCATTTCTCCGGAATCTAAAGAGGATTGTGTTTAAATAAAATGGATTCGACTGTCATCGTGTTTTTCTTTTCTGCAATCTACACTTTACTCGGCTGCTGATATGTAAACTTAGAGTTAAGTTAACATTATTTAAACATTAAGTTGGAGATGCTTGCTATATTTTTTCTCCGATTGTTGCAGAATTCAACATATATATTGGGGAAAAATGAAAGATGAAATTCAGACCTGTTATGATAAATTATCCAAAAATGAAAATTGAAAATATTGTGAAATCTGTCGTAGATTTGCCAAGTAAAATGACTACCGATTCCACAAAACACATACAATTTGTTCCTTGCACGGGGTTTAATAAAATTTTTTAAAGATTTTATCTTTTCAAAGCAGATGTTCTGAAAATGTCAGGATTAGATACCTTATTGCACATCCTATACTCTATACAGGGTATCCGAAAAGTCTGGAAACGGTCGAATAACTCGAGAAATAAACATCGGATTGAAAATAAAAAAAATGCGTGTTCAATATTTTAGAAAAATCTACTTAGGGATATCAAAGTTGCCATTTTTCTAAAATATGGAACAAGTATTTTTTTCGTTTTTCAATCCGATGTCTATTTCTCGAGTTATTCGACCGTTTCCAGACTTTTCTATGGAAACGATTCTCACTACAGTTTACACGATGACAGCGACCTCTACGATTTTCTGAAGAAAATGTTCAATACAAATGTTACGTTTTTTTCCCGTAGAATCCGAATCTGCAATTAAAATAAGGGGGGTTATAATTTAAGATTTCAAAGTTGCCCCCCTTTCCCCCCAGAGGGCAGAGTTGGGAGGAGGGACAACTTTTATATCCCTAAATAGATTTTTCAAAAATATGGAACACCTATTTTCCGTTTTTCAATCCGATACGTATTTCTCGAGTTATTCGACCGTTTCCAGACTTTTCGGACACCCTGTATATTATTTCTGTTGTCAACATCTTTTTTTCCATCATTTTTCGAAACGTACAACATCGAACGAGGTATCGTTCGAAAAGTGTTTGAAGCGGCTTCTGACACAGTACACTCCCATTTCGTTATAACATGTTTTTGGATTAAAAATTGCAGTTCATTGAAAATTGCTTTCATACATGAAATGAAAAGTTTTTCTCCAATCATTGTTGCTACAAAAATAAAACTAGTCGTTGGGGGCCACCGTAATACTTACCCATCATGGATATGCATAATGTAAAATATTAAAATAAAAATGTGTAAACTACTTATAAAATGCAATTCGAATAAAATCGTGGCTTGATGACGTCCTAAACTTTAAAGGCTCGGTTACTGAATTGCTTGAAAGAGGTTTTTCCTTATAACTCCAAAAATAATAATCCTATTAACTAGCGGTTTATTGCATCTGATGAAGCGTCAAATTTCCAATTAAAATATATCTTTAAAGTGAAATTTGGATGAAATACAGGGTCATGAAAAATCGAAGAGTGTGGAAAATAGGATTCCAAATATCTCGGCAACTGATTATCCGATCGACTTCATGCTTTATGTAAAATTTATGTTTTTTTATTGTCTTTTATATTCATTTCTTAAACTAAACAATTTCGAAAATTTTTATATACCTTTTATCAGAACGAATATTTCGAGAGTCCTAAAAAAATAGTTCCGGTTAATCGAGGTTATTGAAATGAAATAGGCTTCTTCCCATTATTACATACTAAGTACATACCAAATTGCAAGTCTCTATCTCAATTTTTTCGGGAGATAGAGCGTTTACAGACACACACACAGACACACAGACGGACGGCAAAAAAAAATTTCTAAAAATATGTTGTTTCGGAATCTCCAGTGTCTGAAACGTGTAAATCCGTCAACATTTTTTTTTCGATTTTCAAAACGATTACAAGACTTACCCTATACTACGTATGATGGGTAAGTAATACGGCATTATAGGATGATCATAAAAAAAAAATAAATAGCATAAAAAAGATAAAGTAGGATTTCTCCGCAAGGGTATATTTTATATTTACGGTTCAAATTCCAACGTTTAGAAGAAAAAAGACACCCTCGATCGATCGAAGCAGTGGTATTTAATGTGTAACCCTAAAAGGTATGCTTTTTTTTATATTAAATTAAATGGTATTTTATATGTATTCAATTTATTTTTCTTTGTTTCGTGTTTTTCAAAAAGCGGAGGACGTCCTCTTCTAATGCAGTTAAAATACTATTGTTATTATTTTTTTTCCTCGAGCGGGCCTTTTGCTATCTTTAATCAGTTTTTACTGATGGGATAAATGAGATGTTATTCTGGCTTGATAAATGTTGTTTGCAGATATTTTTCATCCTTAATTTTTCTTTAAAAGTTTAAACTTGCTTCTAAAAAATATTAGACTGCAGTGCAAAATCCCCCCACTGGTATACATTATTTCTGTCATTACTTTTCATTCATTACTTTTTCTATGCATTTACAAAACGCAGAACGGTGAAAGAGGTATCATTTGAAAAATTTTTGAACCGGCTTCTGGCTATCTTCCATCCTTTTTTACTGGTTGTTTGCAGATCTTTTTCACCCTTCCATTTTATTTAGAAGTTTAAACCTGCATCTGAAAATATTAGATCTTTTTAAAAAAAAATTACTAGATTGAAGTGGTGATTGTATAACGGATCCACTGATATGTATTTTATTTCCGATGTCAACTTCGAACTTTTATAGGCACCTATAAAATGCACAGCACAACGATGAATGAGGCATCCTAAGACAAGATTTCCAACAGTTTTTTCACATAGTACACTCCATTTTCGTTAAAACACGTTGCTTGATTTAAAAAAAAAAAAAAAAAAAAAAAAAAAAAACTGCTGTTATTTAAAAATGAATGAAAAAAGTATCAGCAAAACATTTCAAAGATTGTAAGCTTTTAAGAATTAGTTTTTTTTTTTTTTTTCAAATACAATTTATATTTTTAAAAATATATAGTATTATACTGTACATTTTGTTTGTGTTTAAAAATACTTTTTTTTTTTTAAATCTTCATAATTAAAAGCATAATTTAAGTATTAAAAAAAAAAACGTATCCTAGACTCAATGGATGAGAAGATTTTCTGTTTGAAGACATTTCTTTCGTCCAATCCATTCTCATTAATTCCTTTTCTCTCTCGAAACTTATTGTCTCCGCTCCCAACATTCTATGCTCATCTCCGGTGTTCTCCGCCAAGCGCATTGTGTCCATCGCCAAGCGGCAACCCGGGCCGCCTTATTCGCGCACGAACGTCATAGACGCGGGAAAACGGTCCACTGACGTCACGAGGATGCTGCTGTTTCGTTGTTTATTTCGTCGTCGGAAAGCCCGAAAAGGTCATCGGTTATTAGGTCAAGCAAGCCTTTGGACCGGCGCGAACTCAGAGTCGCTATTTTTAGAAACGGCATCTTAGAACCAGGGATCGGCATCCTTTTTTCTCATCTTCCAATTCGGGACGATTGTTTGGGTTCGCGAAAAATAGGGCGGCGGGCTGCAGTGAGCGCCGGTCACCTGTCGGGAGTTTCGCCGCCGTATGTCGGGATGGATGGCCGCAGACGATACGAGCCTCCATAACGCATTTTTCTTCTCGGTATTTTGTTGTTGTAGGCTAGACATACATTTTTAAGTCGGAACCAGGGAACGCTAGAGGATACATGAAATGGCGATTGCAGCGAATCTTATTATTGAGCCAGAAACGTTCTATGTACATCTTTCCAAAATGAATAGGTCACTATTAAATTTTGGAACGACTGACCTATCATGAGTTTAAAAAAAAAAGAGAGAGAGGGGAGGGGTGTGTGAAAAAATATTTTAGATACGAAAATTCGTGTTGCACTTACAATAAAATGTCCGAATGACTGATTTCCAGCTTATGAGTGCCATCTAAATCTTTTTGAGAGAAAATTTTTGATCTTTGTCACAAGATGCTTCCTTTTCAAATTCCGTCCGAATGAAGCCTGCTTTTTCGAAACAGTTCCCTAGAAGGTTATATGTAACCCGAGAATAGTGTGTCAGAAAACCAATGTTAAAAGACAACCATTTGACTTACCATTTACATACAAACTGATGGAAAGTATATGAAGAATAATTGGTAAGGGAAACTTGAAATTTATCCGATGCATACGACGCATAAGCGAAAGAAAGGTAACATCGCTCTCTCTTTATCTGGGACCACCGAAAATCGACGTCATGCTGGTATGATGCCTAATGATGTGGGCAACAATGAATGCATGTTGCAACAATGGAGATATTTTTTTTCAATTAAACAATCGTAACGTTATTTGTGTGGGGGAAAATGTCAGTTTTGGACCGACGCTGACACCCCCTTAGGGATCGAATTTCGAAAAAAATCAATGTCCAATTCATGTATTGCACTCAGGAATACATATATATTCCAATTTTCAATAGGAAGTGGGTGAAAAATGGGTGACAAGATTGGACTGCCACACACATACAGAAATGTAAGTTAAACAAAAGTATGTAAAAAGACTTTATTTCTTCAAATGCCATTTAAAACCTTCCTTGCCACCATCCCATTTGTAAAGGTTCTGTAGTTCAAGAGATTCCATAGAAATTGTAATTTAGAATGTTTTTAGAACACTTTTCGCTCATTTCACCCTTTTAAATTTCGATTTTTTTTTTCAGAATTTGTTCTTAGAGCATTTACATCTTGTAAGTAACTACCATGCGAAATTTCAAGTTTCTAGTTCATACAGTATACAAAAAATCGCAATTTTAGAACGTTTTTCGCTCTTGCACCGCCTGGGGGTAGTGGCACCGACATAAAATAGAGCCTATATTGGAGCAGGGAGTGTCACCATCCATTGGCCACCACCACTTTTGAAATCGATTCGGTAGTTCCCGAGACTACAACCTACAAACAAACAAACAAACGTTATTTCTTTATAATACTAGTAAATCTACAGATCAGACGCCTCAACGTCAGCGCTACAAATCATTTTTCATTCATCTCACTCATTTTTAACATTATCTGCATACTATTGGATATCCTAAAATTCAATTTTTTAAAGTTATTTATACATTTATAAGAATATAAGATTTATCACATTAAACACAATGTTATGCAAAGATAGGATAAACTACTTATTACTGTATTTTTCCAGAATAACAATACATTAGTTCTCTAAGGGCGTGCTTTCAAGGGCCTGAACATCTTGTTCTCGCTTTAATTTTCCAGTCATTGTGCTATTTCGCTCCTTGAGTCTATGTCTGAATGTATTTACTATTTTAATTTCATTAGAATAACCATCTCTTTGCACAAGATATTTTATCCTATTCTTAAAAGAATACTTATATTTCAACCACTCAACATCCTATGTTGCTGAAATGGAATAAAATTTCGTGTATAAAATATACAAATATAAATTCCTCTTATGTAACCTACATTCAATTTACATATTCAACTTTTTATTATTTTCATTTGGAAAACCGATTGGGTAATCATTTTTTAGTAGTTAAAATTAATTCTCATCTATTTCATTAAAAAAGCATATTAAAAACTTAAATCACCCGAAAATGAGCTATTAGGTAGCTTTCAATACAAAAAAGTATAAAGCTACCTATTGCAGCCGTTCGGAGGAAAGCAGTTCTGGAAAATTTCGATCTATTTTCACCGATCATGACCCCCAGACCCCAAAACCACCCTCCGTTCAAATGTTGATTTATATATATATATATATATATATATATATATATATAGTGGATAGTTATATTTTTATTTTAATTTTTATTTTAATTTTTATATTCATTTGAATATCGTTCTATTGCAGCCATCAATTAAATGTGCTCACAATATACTAAATATCTTGGGATATTATTAATATAAGTAATATATATATTTTTTAATTCTTTTTCACACTCCTTTTCAAATTGCATGTATAATTTATAATATTCCATTGTAAAGGTCTTGTTATTCAATATTGTTTCAGCGATTGTTCGGGCAAGATATGGCACTATATTTAGCAAAAGCTGGTGTCATATACAGAAAACAATCGTTCTTTGCTTATAAATGTGATTTTCTTGCCCTTGAAAAAGTAAATTACTTTATAAGCTTTTATTTGTGTATATACTCGTGTGGTTTATATTTCATTCCTTATTTTCTATTTATTTAATTTTTTTTTCTTCTTCTTCTTAATTTGAATTAATAATGTTACTTTTATTAGGACTACAATTTTAATTTGTAAATTGACAGGGCTCTTTGGTATCGGGATTTCAGTGTATGTGGTCAGTTTCTTATGTTTCAATGGTTAAATTTTACTTAAAGTTTTATTTATATATATATATATATATATATATATATATATCTGACCTATGTCATACGATAACGCTCGTATTTATAAATCAATTTTGATGAAACTAATTGTGTGTATTAAGCTCACCCATGTCTCGACCGAGTTCGTTGGCCAGCTTGGTCCGCCATTTTATTTCAAGATGGCGGCCACTTAAAAATTTAAAACTAAAATAAATATACAAAAAAGTTAAAAATTCAAATTTATTTTTTAATTTAGTGTTAAGCCTTGATACGAGGAATCCAGAGCATTTTTTGGTTTACCTCTCTCTTAAAAAATGGCTGAGATAGAGCAGTTTGAAATTCTAGGGTGGCTGACATTTTGAAACAAAACAGCACATTAACGCGATTACTCGCAAATTATTTTCTTTCATTGTTGTAATAATTTTTCCAATCATACGCATAAAACTATATATTCATATTCGTTAGCGACAAATTCTCGCCAAAATTGGCGACATTTGGCGAAATATCGCCCAGTTTGGCGACCAAAATAAGTCTTCATAAATGAAGCCAATTTGGCTATTGCTCAATAATTTGGCGAATTTCTTATTCAAATTCAGTATTAAGGAATCTTTTGTAAACGTTTCTTTGCATTTTAATTTGCTGTTTTCGTGTAACATTAGCTAACATTTTAAAACGAAGATATAGGAAAGCTACCTTTTCCTCCCGGTACAGGCCGGAAGGACTTTTTTTTAATCAAATTTCGCGTTAAAATAATGCGATTCACTTGAATTGGGGTGAGTGTGTTGATTGTTGACGGCCAATTATCTACGCTAGGGATATAGGCCCGGGGGGAGTGCCCTTCGTGGGGGTCTTTCTAAGGGAACCTAACCCGTATTTACGCATGGATAAATCCACGGTTCGAAGAAAACCACGAAAACTCCGAACGATTAGGCCGACGGGCGCGATTGGGATCGAACCCAGCACCTCCCGTCTACCAGCTTCGAGAGCACAACCTCTCAGCCACTGGTGGGGCTCACTTGAATTGTAGATTAAATGTAGTATGTAATTCGCTTAGCAACCATTTAATAAAAGAAAGAAAAAAAATGCATTGGAAATGTTTGTAAAGAATTAAAATGTTTCACATCTTTGAAATGAATGCATGTCCCAATAATTTATACAATTAACTCCGAAATTCTAATAAATATAGTGTTCAATTTTCAAAGCGATTGGATTCAATTAAGATCTTCATTTCGTAAATTTAGCATCCATCATTTAACATTTACAATCATCTCAATGCGACATTTTCTTTTCGACAAATGTTAAAATTTAAAAAATCGTCTGACTTCCCATTGAAAAGCATTATGACTTAAAAAGAAATGTTCTCTATTTTTCGAACGAATGAACCCAATGTAACTAAAAACTATACAGCTCATTCCGGGTACCTCGCCCACATACCTACTCGGGACATCTTTGCGGCAGTTGTCGCGGAACAGACAAACAAACAGACGGAAACCAAAAACTTTTCGCGTCTCAACAGTGAGCCTTCACTGACGTTTCGTCAATGAGTATAGACGAACGCACCTAAAAAGTCTTTATTTCTACACTTGTCATTTAAATGCGTGAAATGGGATTGCTTCCTCCTGCTGCGTCTTCGTTCATTTTCCCTGTAAAACACGTTTCTTGGCAACGACAGTTATAGAGAGAGGAAAACTGACACTTCTCTCGCAAGCGGATGCAAGCCTAACTATTTAAACATCTAACAATCATACTAAGGAATAGGTGATGAGTGATTCCAGTTTTCAGAATAATAGCTTTTTAACACTTTCCAACCTAGTTGAAAAGTGTTTATGAATTCGGTTTGTCTGGCCGTGCTCTAACTCCCGTAAATAGGCTCGGATTGCTCTGCAATTTTTATATGTTAGTGTCGTTATCTATAGCATGTTCCCTATTTCAACGGAAGTGTGTAGCACTTATAGTTTTTTTACAGGGACACTCAAAAGATTTCCGTTACATTGCGGTCTATGGGGAAAAATCATTTGCGGTTTATTTAAATAATGTTTCACTATTTTAAACGCATTGAAATTTATATAAGGTTCATTACAAGAGACTTACTACAGAATATTGTGTGTATAGCAGTCATCGTTCATTTACAGGGACACACAAAAGAATTCTCTACTGTCTGTTAACAATAATTCCTGGAAGTGCGTTTTAAGTTACTGAACGCGATTTTAATTTTAAATCGCTTTTTGTATATTACGTGGTGTGTATAAATTCTGTAGATCCTATACAGGGAAGCACAAAAGTTCGGGAACACATTTCCGTATTATTTAACTCCAGACGGAGAATTTTAAACTGTGCTACGTCTTTCCTAACTGAACTAAAATTTAGCATCCTATGTAGTATATATACAAATCTATAGATCCTATACAGGGCTGAATAAAAGTATTCGGATTACTTAGATGTTATCTTTTAGCTTATTAAAGAGTATGATTCGTAAAATTATTTTGGAAGCGTTGGAAAGTGTTACATAATCTATGCTTGACGCATGATTTTTCGTTCTTGTTTTTCTTAGTTTTTAAATGCGTGAAAACGATGGACGGTTCCCATAAGCAGCCTATGTCAAAATCCGGCAACACTGTTGATAGGAATTTTCGGCACTCGTATGTAAAAAGGTTCGCTATCCCTGAGAAGACAGGAATTTTAACTTGAAACGACTTGCATGGCAGCCTGATGTGTTGCATTTGAGTTGCAAGAGACATTTCGATTTTTTTTGGATTGGGGGGGGGGGGGAGAGATAAATCTAATTTTATTGTACATTTAGAAACTATAGGGGCAATATTGGCCCAGTTAAATGCTTAATCGGGTTTAATCTTCTTGGTTGAATGTAAAACCCAAGAAAGGTAAGCTGAAATGATATTTAGATGTTTATTGACTGGTAGGCGATTTTTTGTTCTCTAGAATAAACCAATTCACGAAGCATATCCGAGAAAGAGTGTTTTTAATTCTTCTAATTTTTTTTTCAAAATTGTAAATTAATAAAAAAAAAAGTTCAATTATCTACTAGAATTGAAAATAATTTTCCTTTACAATTATTTAATGATAAAATTGTGTTAGTAAAAAATATAATAATCTTTATTAGTTCCTTTTTCCCACAACAATAGAACAATTTTGTTGCTACCCATCCAGAAAAAAGTGATTAAAACTTACAAAAAAATTAATATTTCAGAAACTAATTTCAAATTTGAAAATTTCGAGATTTATTACGACCTTCTTGGATGTTTACGAATAATGGGTGATCTTTTCAATCCGAAATTCATTCTCTTCTAGGAGGATGCAAAACACATAGGGAGATTTTCATCTAATTGACATGTCAATCGGATGTGGATGCCTACTCAACCTGTTGATCTTTTATGTGCGAACCGAGAAGCACACTATGTTGATCCACGTCTATTAAAAAATTGAAATGCGAATGAAAATTGATAAAACTTTTAGCTTATTGACACTTCTCTTGAATGTAATATTGTGTATTATTTTTTATTAATAATAATTCGTCTGTGTTTGCTAAAATTGTTGAAGACCTTCGCTATTTATGGCGTTGCTCATATATTCTTAGGATTATTTTATTCAAAATTTAATTTTTCCCTTCTTAAATATTAAAAAATATTTAAGAAGGGAAAAATTAAATTTTGAATAAAATAATCCTAAGACTATATGAGCAACGCCATACTATTGTTTAATGTTTAATATATTTCGTGTGAATCTGCCTGTTGTCACTCTGTTTATTATTCACTCAATGAACAACTCACTAAATATGTCATTTGTTTCGTCAAAACTTCTTGTTAATATTTTTTATATTATATTTTTGTATCTATTTTTTACTTCTCAACACTATTTAAAATTAACTGATTTTTCATCCCGTATTTTACATTTAAAAAGTTAAATATTTTTGCATTGAGAAAAAGAAGAAATCGGATTTCTTAAAGAAAATCTGCTGATTTTTTATGCTTGAAAATTCTGAATTATTATATTAAGTTTCATACGTATTACGTAACTATTACTGATTAAATTTATTTTCTTATATTGGTACGTAGTTATTTTTGGTTACCTTTGTGATAATATTACTTTTATTTACATTTATATACGTTCTGCGCTGCGACTCATTTAACATATATTGGCGATCTAATATATGTTACCCTCTAACAAATATTGGCGACCCACGAAAGAAAAAAAGAACTTGCTTTAAAAAGGACTTACTAAATTTAAGATTAAAATCGTTCGAGGTATGGTTATAACAGAGCAATGTTAGTGGATGTTCATTTAATTGAACAGAACATGTTCATGATCTGTTGCCAATTAAATGCCACATGAATTCTGACTAAAAAATTTTTATTGAACTGAACGTCTTGTAAGAAATTATTTGAAAAAAAAAAAAAAGAAAAACCCTACTAATCGTTTAATCCTTCATTTAAAAGTTAATTTATTTAAAAAGTTCAAACTTTAATAATAAATGGTCTCGACACTTCCCCTTTCCTTTAGAGGAAAAAAAAACACGATATTTTAAAAATATATAATAAGTTCTAACACCTTGTAATTGCCGAAACGTCAGTTGAGGACGAAAAGTTTCTGGTTTCCGTCTGTCTGTCTGTCTGTCCCGTGATAATTGCCGTAAAAAGCACTCGATTAAGTTGATTTTTGGTGGGTGTGTTGGTGAGGTACCCGGAATGAGCTGTATAGTTTTCAGTTACATTGGGTTCATTCGTTCGAAAAATAGAGAACATTTCGTTTTAGGTCATAATGCTTTCCTATGGGAATGCAGACGATTTTCAAATTTCATTTTTAATTGAAATGAAAATCGCCTATTTGAATAATGGATTTAAACGTAAAATTACTGATGCTAAATTTTCGATAGGGAGGTTTTAAATATATTCAATAGCTTTGAAAATTGGCCGATACATTTATTAGAATTTAGAAATGAATCTCTCTATATTAAAAATAAGTAATCACCGCCGCAGCAGCCGCTGTCAATAAAGATTTTGTGCCTTGAAGTCTTTCTGGACTAATATCCAGAAAACTATTACATATAAAAATTTAAAAATTAGTAGTTTTATAAAGAAATGTCCGATAAACACGCTGAAGTAAACAGTTTTTAAATCGAAGAATTATTTTAAGAGATATTTAAAATCAAAGTTGGTCAAAACAGTTTTCTGAAAAAAGTTTTATAGGAACGGAAACTATGCACAGGAATTTGACCATAATTTGTAAGGATATAGTTGACAAATTTGCGGTGTGCAGACTGCAGTTATTTTTTTAATTTGAGTAATTTTTTGAGGTTATGTTTCAATTTTTTATTCAAAATTTTCATTATTTTTATGAAGATTTATTTCAAATTTCATAAAATCCATTATTTGAATTGTTGCCAATTTGTAAAATAGCGCACATAATAATTATTCCCTTTCAATTAAGAAATGTATTTACACGTGACTATTAAAAACAGAAATAAAACTTTAAAATAATAATTAAATGATCACGTGATAAAAGCAGTAAATGTAGAAAATATACTTGCGCGTAAATATTAAAACGAGAAATAATTAAATTACTAAGCGTTTTCAAAGCATTAAGTAGGGAAACTTACGTCATATTTAAAATGCTCAAATAGCAATATTTCCAAACAATTTCAATTAAAAATTATATTTACACGACAGATTAATTTGTTTCGACAAATCTTTTACCTGTTATTGCAAATTTTAAAACAGCGTAAATAATATTTCCTCTCAATTAAAAACTATATTTTTACGTTTAATAATTACCTTTAAAATACCGAAATAACTAATTTTTTTCTGTTTTCATTAATATATTGTAAATTTTATTGTTTAAACTTACTGATAGTTGACACTTTGGTGAGTGGGGTTTTTCCGAATTTCTTGTATTTTATTTATTTGTTTGTTTGTTTATTTATTTATTTATTTATTTATTTACTTTAATTTAATTTAATTTTTTTTTTTTTTTTGAGATTTTTATGGCAAAATTCGTCTTAAATCAACCGCTAATTTGGCGAAAACTTTGTTTTTCAATATTAGTTTCAAACAGCATGCAATAATAACACGTGATTTTTTTAATTTGAATATAAAAATAAAATAACGTAATAAATGAAATCTATATATATAAAAGAAAGTCCGTTCTGGGTAGATGATCAACGCACAGCCAAAACTACTGAACCTACAAAGACGAAACTTGCAGGAAAAATACTTCTTAGTATGTAGAGGCGCACTAAGACGGGATTTTCAAAAACTCCACCCCTAAGGGGGGTAAACAGGGGAACAAACTTTTAAAAAATTTCTTAAAAATCGGGTATTATAGTTACGCGACAAATGATAACATATTTTAATGTATTTTTGTATGCTGAATCAAATGGTATCAATTAAATACTCATAAGTCAAATAGTTCGTGACATATTGCACATTTTCCTAATTTAGTGAAGTCTTTGACGTCAAAATCTAACAATTCTAACAATACAAGTGAGAATTTCTAAAAATACATCCGTTACTATAGCAATGGAAGAAATTCAAATTAAATCTTTTTGTCATTTAATTCTTTTGTTTATTTTTACAGATAGAAACATTAACTGTTCAATTGGGAATGGAATATTATTCTTATGGATATTTATGTAATTGTGTATTATTATTAATTCTACAAACGCCACGATTTTAAATAAAACGTGATTGCTAAAATAAAGTTTCGAAGGTCTGTTTAGTATTATATATTGCTTCTTTATTTTTTTTCAGTTTTCAGCCATGTTTCCCCTTTTCTTTTATTCATACGATTTCGGGCAGTAGGGAAAGAAGGACAGTTTCAGCTCAGCAGGTGGAGTGTGGAGCAGGAGCAGGGAGTTACTCCACCTGTAGGTGGGGAGGAGAGCAACCTCCACCTGTGAGTGGGAATGAGGTGAGTGTGTTATAGTAGGGGGGGGGTATTTTAGGAGGGGGAGGGCTTAAAATTTAGGGGGGCTTAAATTTTTTTAGGATCAAATTTAAATGTTAGATTGAAGTCTACTATAGGAGGGGGGTATAAAATGGAGGGGCTTATTTTTGAAGAGGCGGCTAACTTTTTTAAGGGGGGCTTATTTTTCAGGAGGGTTTAATTTTTTTTTTTTTTTTTTTTAAATTTTAGAATTGACTTTCAGTTTGAACGCGAAACGGAGATCATTTTTTTGGTGGCGCCCTCTATCGGAAGGGAATGCAATAACGGATATTTAAAATAGGTTTCCTTGAAAAGATTTCACTGGGGTTTGAACCTGCAAAATAGCTTCTTGACTTGATAATTTGTGGTAGGTTTAACTGATCAAGCCAAGAAGCTATATATGAATGTCGAGATTTTAAGTGTTTAAAGAGAGATATCGTGAGAGTGACGTATCATTTGTTAAATAGTGGTAGCAATGTTAAAAAGAAGACGTGTTCAGGGGTAAGTACTGTTTTTATTGTGTTTGGTGTAGAAAACATAGGAAAGAGATTTAGTTTAAAAAACAAATTCAATTTTATAAATAATTTTCCCAATGCAATACACGTGAACCCACTTTTCGTTTTTTAGCGGGTTTTGACAAATCTATTGCAGAATCTTGTTTAATGTTTGATGACAAATATTTATTTTTAATAAAATTTCGCGGGACATTCATTTCGTTTAATGTTTCTAATAATTCGTTCTGTGCCTTGATCGATTTTCTTTCATTCACAGTAAACAAAAGATTAAATAAATCTGCCAAGTTCGATTCGGGGATAGGTTTTCCTTCGAAACTTACAGTCAAATTTTTATCTTATCGAAATTTTCTTGGACGTGCCGTGACAAACTGAACTAATGCTTTGATAATTTAGGATAGCTTTATCTGTTCAAGTTATGATATCATAGTGGTTAGATTACGGATATCTGTGTTTGGAATAACGTGATTTTTAATTTTGCCTGTTCAGTTTCAATTACATTGTGAAATGAGGGTTTACTTTTGGAAGATAATGTTAACTTTTTGTGATTATCTTGTAACAGACTGCTTTCGTAAAAGTGTATTTTAAAATTGTAAACTGCAATTTTGAAATTTTCGTCTGTTTGGAAAAAAAGCACAGAAAAAAAATAAAAGTATTAAAAAAATAATAAGAACAACTGTTCAAAAATATAATAACAACTAAACAAATGATAAAAAATAATAAAAACTGTTCAAATAATAATAACAACTGTTCAAAAATAATAAAAACTGTTTAAAAAATAATAACAAATGTTAAACGATTGACTTTATACAACCAACATTTAAAAAAAAAGAAAATTTTTATCTAGTTTTTTCTAACATGACTTATTTGAAATATTCACTTTTTCTAGTTAGATTTATAACACATAAGTGATTTATAAGACATAAGTTACACACAAGTAAAATATTATTTATAAAAGCACTAAATACAAGATTAATAAGAATTTTTAACTTACAAACATATGAACTTCTGATAGACAAGTGATTCGACCAGTAAAATATTATTTATAAAAGCATTTTTGACTTACAATTGTACGAACTTCAGACACGTAACCCTTTCTGAATCAATGTGTAATAATTAACTGACTATTGAACTGATAACAGAGTATGATAAAATAATCACGTGACTTTTTAAACCAATAAAATGTTAATATTTTTTAACAAGCGCCCTCTATCATTTTATGAAATTCCAAGAAACGAGTTAATATGATTATATTGTTTCCTGTTACCGCTGTGAAAGGTTGTGTTTTCCGTTTTAAGTTAGTTTACATTTAAGTGATTATGAAGCGAGGCATGGATTCTACTTTCTTAAGCGTTAATGATATGTCTAACGTGAAGAGTGAACCCTCATCATCAGGATACAATGACCAGGACATGGAATTTTTAATACAGCCTAAAGAAGAACCCGTTTCGAATTGTGAAGTGAAACCCGCCTCATCAGGATTAAAGAAACAGAAGTTACCCTTTATGTGTTCTACTTGCAACAAAGCTTTTCCCCAAAAGGTTAACTTAACGTTTCACATGAAATGTCATCTGGAGAAAATACCTCTTGTGTGTGTAATTTGTGAAAAAACATTTGCTAGAAAGTATCATTTATTAAATCATATGAAGGTTCATTCAAAGAGCCCTGTGATTCATAATTGTAATGTATGTGGCGAAGTATTTTCACAAAAGAGTGATTTATTAAAGCATGGGAAAATTCATAATACTTCCAAGCCAAATCAAAGGAAAAGTAGACAGTCACCCAGTCACTGTAAATGTGACGATTGTTTTGAAACATTTAATAATACATCTGACTTAGTGAAACATAGAAAAATTCATCTTTCACCTAAAGAACTTAACCCATCTGATCAACTTTCCTTGGGAAACGGTTCGAAATATGAAATTTCAGACATCACTCAGTTTAGTAAAATATTTATTTAAGTTTTTCGATGTTTTTACTCCTGCTCATTGGAATTTAGGTGAGGAAATGATTGTTGAAGTACAAATGAATAAGAACTATGAGCTTTATGTTCACATACAGAAATATGAAGAATTTGAAAAGAACGGTCGTGAACTTACCCCCACAAATGAAGGCATTACATTATCATGTGCAACATTCGACAAATTTGAATCGAGATTGGATAAATTTAATTTTGTTTCTGAAAAAGATACATTCGTATGTAATAAGGACTTACTAATTGCTTATGTAAATAAGGAATCATGCATACTGCAAAAATTATTCAAATCGAAAAAGTTTGGGTTTTGTTTGAAGTCTGATTTTTTACTGCTTACAAAAGATCGATATTTGAAACTAGTGAAAAATCGCTTTAAAATTACCGAATGTCTCATTGAGACGCTTTTAACTAAACTGATTCCTGTTTCGGTTTTAGAAAACTTAAACAAATGTAAATGTACCCATCTCACAATCGAAGAGACTTTGAACTATTTCTTAACATGTTTCTATGACGAGTTAAAGTCATCCGTTTCTCGCGTGTTTGATTGCTATCAATGCTCAATCGGAGAATCAATTAATATGAAACACGAGTGTGATAGTTATAATTTGCGTAGAAAGTATAATTGGTGTAATGACAGTGCACTTCTAAATTTTAACGTGACTGAATTTGTAAAAAACCTGTCCAAACAATGTTCATGTAATTATACTCATTTATTTTTTGAAACTATGAATATGGACTTTTATAATAACCATTTAAACAATGTATTTATAAATTAACATTGAAATGTATTTATTTAATAAATATTTGTTTTTATATCACATATCTGTTTTTATTTCACATGTCTATTTATTTTTATTCATGAAATCAATCTTTGAAGTTTTATTTTCTAGAAAAAAAAGTGAACATATATTTATGAGTAGGCAATTTTTTTTTAAATTGTTGTCTTTAAAGTTAACCCTTTTTAGTTAAATGAAATCTCTTTTTAAGAAAAATTGATTATTTTTATTTGAATACGTATTAAACTCATTTCTTGATAAGAAAGCTTAATTTTTCTCTCCGTTTAAACAATGACATTGCATGTTTTGATAATTTCCACCCCACAGTTAACATTACAGTATTTAACCTTGTTAAGAAAATGTTTAACTTAAACCGTCACTGTATTTATTATAGATAAGTAAACATTTTATCTTTAACCTATATGTAATTTAAATGATTAACTATAACTGTGACTGCTTTTAACCTAGATAAGTAAATGTTTTCATGAAACACAATCAGTTTACTGTTGAGTTTTATCGAGATTACACCAGTTAGTGGAATGCTGATTAAAAATATTTTATGACATTAATATGCAGAAAAGATCTCACGAAGAAGTACTTTCGCCTTCAAAACATCCCTGTTTAGAAAAACCTATGGAAAATTCAAATACCTATGAGAAAAAGTTAAAAGACCCAAGATTAAAACTTTCTAAAATGGCTAATAACTGTGTAACTACTGAGGACTTACAAGATTTGAAACCCGAGATCGCTATGAATTTTTCAACCTTTGCCTATGGGGATGATACAACATCTTTCGAGAATCCCGGCCGAAAGCCAAATTCTGCCATGGACTATTTGAATACATTTTTCGAAGACATAAATTTTGAAAATTTAGATTGTTCTACTACCTTAACGTTTCAAGAACCTACAAATAATATTTTAGAGACTACTGTTAAACGCGAGGTCAACGAGTTACAAGCAAGCAACCTTTCGCAAGCAAGTGGTGAATTACAAACCACCATCTTACCTACAAATCACATTAAAAGTGATAAATTATGCAATTCATATGTGTTTCATAAAGAACTAAGTGACTGTTTCTATTTAACTTTGAAGTTCAGAACTAAACAATATTTTATACTTATACGAGAATTTAAACGCAATGTATCTATTAATGAAGAAATCCCGACAAACCGCGTGGTTAATATGGATATTCCTAGCTTGTTTGAGTTTCAATATAAACTTATTGCATTTAATTTAAGATACAAAAGTACGTCCTTTGTTTCTAATAACATGATTTTAGTGTTAAATCAAAATTCTACAATGCGAATTAAAAATTTAAAGAATTATTCTTATATTGACTTAAACGAACATCAACTGGAAAAATTAAAAGAAAGTACCTCTCATTTAAATAGTGCACTTTTACAACATATGTATACAAAACTTTTACCATCTCTTATTCAAAAGAAATGTATGGTGAGTAATATATCTACAGAAAATGATGAGGTGTTAAAGTATAAACTTAACACGTGTATCGAGAATAATATGTTATCAATACTTAACCGATTGTATGAATGTCATGCATGTGCATTACGACATTCGAGCAAAAGCCTTCACTCCTCATTTAATAATAGGGAAAAATTTAATCAATTAGGGGAAGCTTTGTTAATGCTCGTAGATTTTGATTATGTAACTTCAACGTTTCTAAACGGAGTTTATAATGTTAGTGAGCACTTTTTATGTAAGATTAATGAACAAACTATTTGTAATGAATTGTTTAAGACCTGAAAATAAAAAGGTTTTGATTAAGTTCTGTGTGTTTATTTTTGCAAAGTGTCTATGACTGAATTTATTAGTTTATAATTTAGTAGAACTTTTAAGTGAAGTGATATAATTTAATTTAAAAAAAATCATCTATTACAAAAAATTAATTGAAATGAAATATTCACGTTTGAAAAAAAACGGGTTAATGAAATTAAAACTTATCAAAATTAAAAGTTAATGAAATTGAAAGATAACAAAACAAAAATAAATAAATAAATAAATAAATAAAGATTAACAAAAATATAGTTTTAAAATGAAAGTAAACAAAAAAATATATATATATAATAAAATAAAATTTAACAAAATAAAGTTAAAAAATCAAAAGAAGGTATGTGTTATAAAGAGAGGGGTCTCCGTGTGGAAATAACTTACAAAATGTATGTGTGTGTATTGATTAGTTTATCATTTAGTAGAACTTTTAAGTGAACAGTTAGAATTTATGTTTTTGTATAACTTAACACAAAATAAAAATTTTAACTATTGCAAAAAGATTTAACTATTGAATGGAAATATGCATATTAGTAAAAAAATCACAAGTTAATAAAATGAGAGATTTTAAATTTCATACAATTTAACAAATATATATACGAAACACATTACAGATTTAAATATTATAAGAAATGTTTGATGGAAATTTTTAAGACAGATTTAATTCTTGGTCCTGCCATATATAGTTCGAACTTATTTTAGAAGATAGTTTTTAATAGTCTTGTGGTTTGAACTTGACAAAATGCAATCAAGACACAATGATTTGTATGTTATTTTAATCATTATGTCATGATTTTATACCTCTGAAAGTGTATTTAAAGGTTTGTCTAGGTTTATTCAGTGTTATTAAGTATTTGTGAAACCGAAAATTAATGAAAAAAAAAACAAACAGATCGCCTTCTACCAATTGCGCTACGAATGTTTTATTCAATTATTATAAATAATAAAACCTTTTAGAATATTACTTATTTTAAATTTAAAATAATAAAAATTTAAAGTTAACAAAATATATAAATAATTCCTCTGTTCATTATAAATAAATAAAAGTTTATAAAATTAAAGTTTCAAAATTAAAACTTTATAAAAATTATAAGTTAACAAAACAAAACAAAACAAAACAAAAAATTTTTTTTAATTAAAATTATCAAAAGTAAAGTTTATAAAAATTAAAAGTTTAAACTAATAATAATAATTATTATTACTATTATTAAGTTATGTTTAAAAATCTTCAAATTAATCAAAATTGACTTTTAGTTTTATGTTAATGTACGTTTCAATGTTTTTAATTATCGAGCTAACTGTTTATCCTCATAATCATTTGTTTACCTATCTTCCAACCAACCAACTGGTTGCCTAGCCAACCATATACTTTGTATCTACACATGCGCAGAAAAAAACACTAACTTGAGTTTTACTTTAAACCTTTGCTGGATTAGGTATATTATACAAGTCGAATATCTTCCATACTTAGAAAATTTATAATTTTTAACTATTCGTCCCTATTTATCTTAAAACATTAACAAATAAATGTAATTTATATACTTACAAAAACAGGATAACTTAAAAAGGAGTCCATACATTTCAGCTTGCTAAAATCAAGTGTCTGGTCTATAACAGAATGAGGTTAAACTATCAGTTTACTTCCTTATCACTCACGTGATCAAGACTTTATCAGTTACATATTCAGATCGATAACAGCTAAAAACAGTGTGTTGGTCATTTTAACTTCTGTCTTCGCACACTGTGGTTCGGTAAGTTTTCTTGTCTACCATTTCTTTCTTGTTAGAAAATAAACTAATCGTAAAATTTTCTTTTCATACTCACTTACTTTTAAATCACAATGTTAAAAGACTAAATTTTATTATTTTAAATTATTCTTTTAAATGTCGAACAAAAGATCTTGCAATATATTTGCAAATAAGTTCTTATAAAACGGTTTTAATTAGTTAAAGGATGAACATTGTTATTTTAACTATCTATTATTTTGAAAGCGAAAAAGATTAATTCACATGAAAATTAAACTTACCTTATTTATAAACTGGGTAACCATGGTCTGGCTTTTGCCACGACTTGTAGAGATTTGAAAGATAGTACAAACGTATATCAGTTAATCTCACGTGATATGATGACGTTACTAAGTAACGTCATCCATCACAGGTTAATCACGTGACTACTCGACCATAACCTTCATATTATTAGTGTGATCACGTAGCTAATTGTAATTATCACATTATTTATTTGCATATTATTTTAATATACTTATTTATATTTTTTATTAACTTATTTATACGTATTTATAAAAATATATTCATAAATTAATAATTAATTAATTTATTATTTTAAAATGCTATGCTTTTCAAAATATATTTTAATATACTTATTTATATTTTTTATTAACTTATTTATACGTATTTATAAAAATATATTCATAAATTAATAATTAATTAATTTATTATTTTAAAATGCTATGCTTTTCAAAATAATATGCAAATAAATAATGTGATAATTACAATTAGCTACGTGATCACACTAATAATGTGAAGGTTATGGTCGCGTAGTCACGTGATTAACCTATGATGGATGACGTTACTTAGTAACGTCATCATATCACGTGAGATTAACTGATATACGTTTGTACTATCTTTCAAATCTCTACAAGTCGTGGCAAAAGCCAGACCATGGTTACCCAGCTTATAAATAAGGTAAGTTTAATTTTCATGTGAATTAATCTTTTTCGCTTTCAAAATAATAGATAGTTAAAATAACAATGTTCATCCTTTAACTAATTAAAACCGTTTTATAAGAACTTATTTGCAAATATATTGCAAGATCTTTTGTTCGACATTTAAAAGAATAATTTAACATAATAAAATTTAGTCTTTTAACATTGTGATTTAAAAGTAAGTGGGTATGAAAAGAAAATTTTACGATTAGTTTATTTTCTAAAAAGAAAGAAATGGTAGACAAGAAAACTTACCGAACCACAGTGTGCGAAGACAGAAGTTAAAATGACCAACACACTGTTTTTAGCTGTTATCGATCTGAATATGTAACTGATAAAGTCTTGATCACGTGAGTGATAAGGAAGTAAACTGATAGTTTAACCTCATTCTGTTATAGACCAGACACTTGATTTTAGCAAGCTGAAATGTATGGACTCCTTTTTAAGTTATCCTGTTTTTGTAAGTATATAAATTACATTTATTTGTTAATGTTTTAAGATAAATAGGGACGAATAGTTAAAAATTATAAATTTTCTAAGTATGGAAGATATTCGACTTGTATAATATACCTAATCCAGCAAAGGTTTAAAGTAAAACTCAAGTTAGTGTTTTTTTCTGCGCATGTGTAGATACAAAGTATATGGTTGGCTAGACAACCAGTTAGTTGGTTGGAAGATAGGTAAACAAATGATTATGAGGATAAACAGTTAGCTCGATAATTAAAAACATTGAAACGTACATTAACATAAAACTAAAAGTCAATTTTGATTAATTTGAAGATTTTTAAACATAACTTAATAATAATAATAATAATTATTATTATTAGTTTAAACTTTTAATTTTTATAAACTTTACTTTTGATAATTTTAATTTTAAAAAATTTTTTGTTTTGTTTTGTTTTGTTAACTTATAATTTTTATAAAGTTTTAATTTTGAAACTTTAATTTTATAAACTTTTATTTATTTATAATGAACAGAGGAATTATTTATTTATTTTGTTAACTTTAAATTTTTATTATTTTAAATTTAAAATAAGTAATATTCTAAAAGGTTTTATTATTTATAATAATTGAATAAAACATTCGTAGCGCAATTGGTAGAAAGCGATCTGTTTTTTTTTTTTTCATTAATTTTCGGTTTCACAAACACTTAATAACACTGAATAAACCTAGACAAACCTTTAAATACACTTTCAGAGGTATGAAATCATGACATAATGATTAAAATAACATACAAATCACTGTGTCTTGATTGCATTTTGTCAAGTTCAAACCACAAGACTATTAAAAACTATCTTCTAAAATAAGTTCGAACTATATATGGCAGGACCAAGAATTAAATCTGTCTTAAAAATTTCCATCAAACATTTCTTATAATATTTAAATCTGTAATGTGTTTCGTATATATATTTGTTAAATTGTATGAAATTTAAAATCTTTCATTTTATTAACTTGTGATTTTTTTACTAATATGCATATTTCCATTCAATAGTTAAATCTTTTTGCAATAGTTAAAATTTTTATTTTGTGTTAAGTTATACAAAAACATAAATTCTAACTGTTCACTTAAAAGTTCTACTAAATGATAAACTAATCAATACACACATATACATTTTGTAAATTATTTCCACACGGAAACTCCTCTCTTTATAACACATACCTTACTTTGATTTTTTAACTTTATTTTGTTAAATTTTATTTTATTATATATATATTTTTGTTTTGTTTACTTAAATTTTAAAACTATATTTTTGTTAATCTTTATTTATTTATTTATTTATTTATTTATTTATTTTTGTTTTGTTATCTTTTAACGTCATTAACTTTTAATTTTTATAAGTTTTAATTTCATTAACCCGTTTTTTTTTCAAACGTGAATATTTCATTTCAATTAATTTTTTGTAATAGATGATTTTTTTAAAATTAAATTATATCACTTCACTTAAAAGTTCTACTAAATTATAAACTAATAAATTCAGTCATAGACACTTTGCAAAAATAAACACACAGAACTTAATCAAAACCTTTTTATTTTCAGGTCTTAAACAATTCATTACAAATAGTTTGTTCATTAATCACTACATAGTATAAAACAAAGTCGCTTTTTCTGTCCCTATATCCCTATGTACGCTTAAATCTTTAAAACTACGCAACGGATTTTGATGCGGTTTTTTTTAATAGATAGAGTGATTCAAGAGGAAGGTTTATATGTATAATAACATCCATTAAACAGTGGAGAAATACTGTTATTTTTGAGGTTTTTAATGTGATGTCGTAAATAATTTCATTTTTTACATTTGTTATTTTGGCCGAAAAGGTTACCATTGCTATTTTTTTGGCGATCATTATTGTTGCAGAAAGAAATGGAAAGGCTATACATCTCCAAAAATAAAAGAAAAACTGTGTTAAATTAATTAAAAAAAAAAAAAAAAGAAAGAAAAAAGAGTTTTCATGAGAGAATATTATAAAACGAAAATATTTAATTTAAACATGATTGGGAATGTTCGCAATGCTTAAAAAATTATTCAAGGGGCAAGATTGCTATCGAAACAATATTTCGCGATTTATCTTTTGTTTTTGGCGATTTTGATTTTACTTTTGATCCTAAACAATTTGATTTTAAGCCAAAAGGTGTCTTTTTTTTTTTTTTTTTTTTTTTTTTTGATGCAGAAAGAATTGAAATGGCTATACAGCTGGAAAAATAAAAGAAAAAGCTGTTATTAATTTTATTTTAAAAAAAAGAAAGAAAAGAAAAACAGTTTTGATGAGAGATTTTAAGCCAAAAGGTGCTTTTTTTTTCAAGTGTACGATCACTGGCGCCCGGCTAACCGAAAAGTATCTTTTTTTAAATTCAAATGCAAACTATATTAATGGCAATATACTTCTATTTACTTCTACATATTCTGGGAAGTTCTATAATCAGATCAATCCGTTTATGAAATATTAGCCTTTTTAAAAGATTTTGCCGAATGGATTTCGATGAAACCTACACTGTTAGATAACTTTCTAGGGAAAGTTTTATTATATCATTCTACGTTGCTTAGTTCTAGAATTATAGGGGGAAATTCGAAAATCAGGTGATATTTTTTTTATCAAATATTAGCTTTTTCAGTATTTGATTCGGATTATGAAAGATTAGCCTTCTGAAAAAGTTCTACTGGACGGATTTTGATGAGAATTGTATTGTTAGTCAGATGCTATTTCAGGAATGGTTTTAATGTACTACATATTGTTCTACGCTGCTTAGTCAAACAGTTGTGTGAAGGTTATACAGTCAGGAGAACCCGATTCCGAAAGATTAGCCTTTTTGAAAGTTTTTACTGGGCGTATTTTTTGCGACTTGCATTGTTAAGTAGATAATTTGTAAGGATGGTTTTAGTATATTTTATATTGTTCTGTTTTAGAATTACGTGGAAAAGTTCTATAATCAGATGAACCCGATTATAAAAGATTAGCCTTTATAAAAACTTCTACTGAATGGATTTTGTTAATTAGTTTGCATTGTTAGTTCGATAATTTTTAGTGATGGTTTTAGTATATTGCATATAGTTTTATCATTCTTTAGCAAACCTTAACTGTAAATGACCAAATAAAAGAGTTGGTCCTTAACAGCTAAAATTTTGACTGCACATTAGAAAATATAATAGCGCAATCACGTCATTTTTCAGTAATGTGGAAGGATATTCCAGGTAAATATACAGATTGCTTTCAAATACAAGGTCAAATTAAACGATATATTTTGTTTGCTTCAAGGTTCATTTGTAGAAACTGACCAGCGCAGCGGGCGTAGCTTGCTAGTCTTATATAAAAAGTGCTCACTAACATTATAAACTCCGTTTAGAAACGTTGAAGTTACATAATCAAAATCTACGAGCATTAACAAAGCTTCCCCTAATTGATTAAATTTTTCCCTATTATTAAATGAGGAGTGAAGGCTCGAATGTCGTAGTGCACATGCATGACATTCATACAATCGGTTAAGTATTGATAACATATTATTCTCAATACACGTGTTAAGTTTATACTTTAACACCTCATCATTTTCTGTAGATATATTACTCACCATACATTTCTTTTGAATAAGAGATGGTAAAAGTTTTGTATACATATGTTGTAAAAGTGCACTATTTAAATGAGAGGTACTTTCTTTTAATTTTTCCAGTTGATGTTCGTTTAAATCAATATAAGAATAATTCTTTAAATTTTTAATTCGCATTGTAGAATTTTGATTTAACACTAAAATCATGTTATTAGAAACAAAGGACGTACTTTTGTATCTTAAATTAAATGCAATAAGTTTATATTGAAACTCAAACCAGCTAGGAATATCCATATTAACCACGCGGTTTGTCGGGATTTCTTCATTAGTAGATACATTGCGTTTAAATTCTCGTATAAGTATATAATATTGTTTAGTTCTTAACTTCAAAGTTAAATAGAAACAGTCACTTAGTTCTTTATGAAACACATATGAATTGCATAATTTATCACTTTTAATGTCATTTGTAGGTAAGATGGTGGTTTGTAATTCACCACTTGTTTGCGAAAGGTTGCTTGCTTGTAACTCGTTGACCTCGCGTTTAACAGTAGTCTCTAAAATATTATTTGTAGGTTCTTGAAACGTTAAGGTAGTAGAACAATCTAAATTTTCAAAATTTATGTCTTCGAAAAATGTATTCAAATGGTCCATGGCAGAATTTGGCTTTCGGCCGGGATTCTCGAAAGATGTTGTATCATCCCCATAGGCAAAGGTTGAAAAATTCATAGCGATCTCGGGTTTCAAATCTTGTAAGTCCTCAGTAGTTACACAGTTATTAGCTATTTTAGAAAGTTTAATCGTGGGTCTTTTAACTCTTTCTCATAGGTATTTGAATTTTCCATAGGTTTTTCTAAACATGGATGTTTTGAAGGTGAAAGTGTGATCTTTTCTGCATATTAATGTCATAAAATATTTTTAATCATCATTCCACTAACTGGTGTTATCTCGATAAAACTCAATAGTAAACTGATTGTGTTTCATGAAAACATTTACTTATCTAGGTTAAAAGCAGTCACAGTTATAGTTAATCATTTAAATTACATATAGGTTAAAGATAAAATGTTTACTTATCTATAATAAATACAGTGACGGTTTAAGTTAAACATTTTCTTAACAAGGTTAAATACTGTAATGTTAACTGTGGGGTGGAAATTATCAAAACATGCAATGTCATTGTTTAAACGGAGAGAAAAATTAAGCTTTCTTATCAAGAAATCAGTTTAATACGTACTCAAATAAAAATAATCCATTTTTCTTAAAAAGAGATTTCATTTAACTAAAAAGGGTTAACTTTAAAGACTACAATTTAAAAAAAAATTGCCTACTCCTAAATATATGTTCACTTTTTTTTCTAGAAAATGAAACTTCAAAGATTGATTTCATGAATAAAAATAAATAGACATGTGAAATAAAAACAGATATGTGATATAAAAACAAATATTTATTAAATAAATACATTTCAATGTTAATTTATAAATACATTGTTTAAATGGTTATTATAAAAGTCCATATTCATAGTTTCAAAAAATAAATGAGTATAATTACATGAACATTGTTTGGACAGGTTTTTTACAAATTCAGTCACGTTAAAATTTAGCAGTGCACTGTCATTACACCAATTATACTTTCTACGCAAATCGAAACGGGTTCTTCTTTAGGCTGTATTAAAAATTCCATGTCATGGTCATTTAATCCTGATGATGAGGGTTCACTCTTCACGTTAGACATATCATTAACGCTTAACAAAGTAGAATCCATGACTCGCTTCATAATCACTTAAATGTAAACTAACTTAAAACGGAAAACACAACCTTTCACAGCGGTAACAGGAAACAATATAATCATATTAACTCGTTTCTTGGAATTTCATAAAATGATAGAGGGCGCAAGTTAAAAAATATTAACATTTTATTGGTTTAAAAAGTCAACTGATTATTTTATCATACTCTGTTATAAGTTCAATAGTCAGTTAATTCTTACACATTGATTCAGAAAGGGTTACGTATCTGAAGTTCGTACAATTGTAAGTCAAAAATGCTTTTATAAATAATATTTTACTGGTCGAATCACTTGTGTATCAGAAGTTCATATGTTTGTAAGTTAAAAATTCTTATTAATCTCGTATTTAGTGCTTTTATAAATAATATTTTACTTATGTGTAACTTATGTGTTATAAATCTAACTAGAAAAAGTGAATATTTCAAATAAGTCATGTTAGAAAAAACTAGATACGATTATCTTTTTTTTAAATGTTGGTTGTATAAAGTCAATCGTTTAACATTTGTTATTATTTTTTAAACAGTTTTTATTATTTTTGAACAGTTGTTATTATTATTTGAACAGTTTTTATTATTTTTTATCATTTGTTTAGTTGTTATTATATTTTTGAACAGTTGTTCTTATTATTTTTTTAATACTTTTATTTTTTTTCTGTGCTTTTTTTCCAAACAGACGAAAATTTCAAAATTGCAGTTTACAATTTTAAAATACACTTTTAATGAAAGCAGTCTGTTACAAGATAATCACAAAAAGTTAACATTATCTTCCAAAAGTAAACCCTCATTTCACAATATAATTGAAACTGAACAGGCAAAATTAAAAATCACGTTATTCCAAACACAAATATCCGTAATCTAACCACTATGATATCATAACTTGAACAGATAAAGCTATCCTAAATTATCAAAGCATTAGTTCAGTTTGTCACGGCACGTCCAAGAAAATTTCGATAAGATAAAAATTTGACTGTAAGTTTCGAAGGAAAACCTATCCCCGAATCGAACTTGGCAGATTTATTTAATCTTTTGTTTACTGTGAATAAAAGAAAATCGATCAAGGCACAGAACGAATTATTAGAAATATGAAACGAAATGAATGTCCCGCGAAATTTTATTAAAAATAAATATTTGTCATCAAACATTAAACAAGATTCTGCAATAGATTTGTCAAAGCCGCTAAAAAACGAAAAGTGGGTTCACATGTATTGCATTGGGAAAATTATTTATAAAATTGAATTTGTTTTTTAAACTAAATCTCTTTCCTATGTTTTCTACACCAAACACAATAAAAACAGTACTTATACCCCTGAACACGTCTTCTTTTTAACATTGCTACCACTATTTAACAAATGATACGTCACTCTCACGATATCTCTCTTTAAACACTTAAAATCTCGACATTCATTTATAGCTTCTTGGCTTGATCAGTTAAACCTACCACAAATTATCAAGTCAAGAAGCTATTTTGCAGGTTCAAACCCCAGTGAAATCTTTTCCAGAAAACCTATTTTAAATATCCGTTATTGCATTCTCTTCCGATAGAGGGCGCCACCAAAAAAAATGATATCCGTTTCGCGTTCAAACTGAAAGTCAATTCTAAAATTTAAAAAAAAAAAAATAAAATAAAAAATAAACCCTCCTGAAAAATAAGCCCCCCTTAAAAAAGTTAGCCGCCTCTTCAAAATTAAGCCTTTCCATTTTATACCCCCCTCCTATAGCAGACTTCAATCTAACATTTAAACTTGATCCTAAAAAAATTTAAGCCCCCCTAAATTTTAAGCCCTCCCCCTCCTAAAATACCCCCCCCCTACTATAACACACTCACCTCATTCCCACTCACAGGTGGAGGTTGCTCTCCTCCCCACCTACATGTGGAGTAACTCCCTGCTCCTGCTCCACACTCCACCTGCTGAGCTGAAACTGTCCTTCTTTCCCTACTTCGGGCTAATTTTCCGCAATCAGATACCTACCTCACCAATTGGCGTTTTAGCTACCATGTTGGGTACTTCTCTGTTATCCCTTCGACCACTTTTCATAACAAAAAACTATCGCCAAACTGTAACGCCAAATAAACGGGAGAACGTTGCCATTGGAATATCAAAATAAATAAATAAATAAAATATAAGAATGTAAGGACACAATTTTTATTTTAATTAATAAAATAATGGAAATTTGAATTTAAAAAATTGAAATAATTTGTTCTAATGATCAGATTGTGACGAAATTGAAATGGGACCACCTTGGGGCCTTACGCTTTTAAACAAAATAAAAATTATCAAAATCGATGCACGTTTACGAGAGTTATGCGTGAACAACATAATACATACATACGGGTCGAATTGATAACCTGCTCCTTTTTTTAAGTCGATTAATCTATACTTTTATATAAAGAGGAGACGGTGACTGACTGACTCATCAACACCCAGCCAAAACTACTAAAGTCAGGGTCACGCAATTTGGACTGTAGATTGCTGTTATGGCCTAGGCAAGCAATAAGAAGAGATTTTTTTAAATTCCCCTCCGAAGGGGGTTAAAGGGGGGTTCGAATGTTTTAGGTAATTTTACCATATCTCAGCAGCAGTTATACGTAGGAGCTTGAAATTCCGAAAACAAATCTACTAAAAAACTGATTAAACACCTGCTTCAGCGATTTTAGAAATTCCCTCCAGAAGGGGGTTAAAGGGGGGTGGTCGAATGTTTTAGGTAATTTTGTCATATCTCAGCAGCAGTTATACGTAGGAGCTTGAAATTCCAGAAAACAAATCTACTAAAAAAATGATTAAACACCTGTTTCAGCGATTTTAAAAATTCTCCCCAGAAGGGGGGTTAAAGGGGGGTGGTCGAATGTTTTAGGTCATTTCGCCATATCTCAGCAGTTATAGGTAAGAGCGCGAAAATCAGGAAAACAAATCTACTAAAAAAATGATTAAACACCTATTTCAGCGATTTTAGAAATTCTCCCCAGAAGGGAGTTATAGGGGGAGGGGGGTCGAATGTTTTAGGTCATTTCGCCATATCTCAGTTGCAGTTATAGGTAGGAGCGCGTAAATCAGAAAAAATAATTCTACTAAAAAAAGGATTAAACACCTATTTCAGTGATTTTAGAAATTCCTCCCAGAAGGGGGTTAAATGGGGGTGGTCGAATGTTTTAGGTAATTTCGCCATATCTCAGTTGCAGTTATAGGTAGGAGCGAGTAAATCAAGAAACGAAATCTACTAAACAATTATTAAACATATATTTCAACGATTTCAGAAATTCCCCACCCGAGGAGTTTAAGGGGGGTGGTCGAATGTTTTAGGTCATTTCGCCATATCTCAGCAGCAGTTATAGGGGGAAGCGCGTAAATCAGGGAAAATAAATCTACTAAAAAAATGATTAAACACCTATTTCAGCGATTTTAGAAATTTCCCCCAGAAACGGGGTTAAAGGGGGGGGGGGGGGTCGAATGTTTTAGGTCATTTCGCCATATCTCAGTTGCAGTTATAGGTAGGAGCGAGTAAATCAAGAAACTAAATCTACTAAACAATTATTAAACATATATTTCAACGATTTTAGAAATTCCCCACCCGAGGAGTTTAAGGGGGGTGGTCGAATGTTTTAGGTCATTTCGCCATATCTCAGCAGCAGTTATAGGTAGGAGCGCGAAAATCAGGAAAACAAATCTACTAAAAAAAATGGTTAAACACCTATTTCAGCGATTTTAGAAATTCCCCCCAGAAGGGGGTTAAAGGGGGGTGGTCGAATGTTTTAGGTGATTTCGCAATATCTCAGTTGCTGTTATAGGGAAGAGCGCGTAAATCGGGGAAAATAAATGTACTAAAAAAATGATTAAACACCTATTTCAGCGATTTTAGAAATTCCCCCCAGAAGGGGGTTAAAGGGGGGGGGGGTCGAATGTTTTAGGTCATTTCGCCATATCTCAGCAGCAGTTATAAGTAGGAGCGCGAAACTCAGGAAAACAAATCTACTAAAAAAATGATTAAACACCTATTTCAGCGATTTTAGAAATTCCCCCCAGAAGGGGGTTAAATGGGGGTGGTCGTATGTTTTAGGTCATTTCGTCATATCTCAGCAGCAGTTATAGGTAGGAGCGCGAAAATTTCGATTTATATTTCTAGTCAATGGATTGCTTCCTCCGTTCACTTTCCCTGTAAAACTAGTTTCTTGGCAACGACAGTCATAGAGAGAGGAAAACTGACTTCCCTCTGCATCAGGTCAAGGCTGTCTCAATATGCCAAGTTATATCGAGATGGCCTTGATCAGGTGGGGTAACATGATTAGGCCTGCTTCCCTTTTTAGGTAGATCACCTATTTTGGAATTTTTGGAACATTATTGCAGATCTACGCCGATAATGACTCCCAGAACCCAAATACCACACCCAGTTCAAAACTTTATAATATCTATATCACTTTTTTATGGACACGATCACTTCAAAAATTCTGCACACATCTCTTCCAAACGGATACATCAAATCAAGGGGCATAAAGTCTCAGTCAAGTTCGTGAAGGGGAAAAAATCTAATCAGGGGGGGGGGAATGGGGGGCTTTCTGTGAAAACAGAAAAAAACCCATAACTTCTTAATTAGGATACGTATCGAATCCGTTTAAAGTTATTATGACTTCTAGGAAAAGCGTCGAAAATTTATCTAGGACAGATTTTTGATATAATTAAAAATGGCGGGGGGGGGGGATAGGGGTTTCAGAAGAAAAAAAATCATAACTTTGTCCATTCGCAAGATATCCAATCCGCTTAAATTTATTGTAAATCTTCTTAATATTATCTACAACTTTTATACTAACAAGTTTTTTACAGGACCAACCCTTACAGCAAAAATAAATTAAAAACAAACAAATTCTGCCGGCTCCACCTACAGACGCAGGTAGATTTCGAAGTGGGCGGTCTCAATTGCCGCACCATGGCAGAAAGGTAATTTCTTCTGTCATTCCCAAGAAACAGGTCAGGTGCCCCACGGTCTGCGCCTTCGAAATCTACCTGTGCCAGTAGGCTAAGCCGTCAGGGATATTTTTTTTTTATAGCCAATCGGGTTCCCTTCGGATAGACTGATATTTTTTATCGCATGTCTCTATCGGGTCAAGTTGACTTTAAATGTTTCGGTTTCGGCTGAGGTTCTGAGTCTTGCGGTTCGAGTTCGGTTGGATTCGATTTTTGAATAGCCACTTCAGAATATTTTTGCAGAAAAGAAAATAGATACTTGAATCTTAATGAGTCTATATAGAAAGTCTACATAAAATGTAAAATGGGAGATATTAATTGTAGACTACACAATTCCAGTGAAATATGGATTTTTCTGGGTTAAGGTTTTGTTATTTGGCGTTCGGGCTGGTTTTGGATTGAAGTGTGTCGGGTTCGGATGGATAAAAATGATTCTGTCGTGTTCAGTTGCATTTCGGGTTGACTTGAAACAGGATTTTCGTGTTCAGTTTGGGTACGACTCAAACCTAAGAATTTCGAAATGCATCAGGAGACGATTCAGTATTTTAACAACGTCAGCTCTGAAAGTCAATGTTTTTTAAACTCACTTTTCATAATATTTAATATTTTACAATCCGCAAATTAAATTATTTAAATTACTACATATATATTTATATGCATATAAAATAATTCGAAGGTTTCAGAACTTAAACGTTAAATTAAACACGGTTTATGCAATAATATTCTGACATTCTTATGAATTTCTTATTCTATTTTTTAGATAAAAAAAAAAAATACATTTCTTCAGGGGGTGGGGGGCTCAAACCCGCTGAACCCTCCGTAATCTTATTAAATTTTTATTCGTGATTTCCTATTATTTGTGTGAATGATTCTAGTATATCTTCCATTTCGTTCTGCACAATGGTTTTATTACGATAAGCAAAAATTTTGAAAATAATTTCATGTTATCCTAATACCTAAATAGCAATATTTACCAATCACGAAACACTCGTATATGATTGATACGTTGAATAATATCTCGTGTACAAAAGTAACTTATGGAAACGTAAACTGAATCTACTATATATTTCACTTATATATTTCAGAAATCTAGTATTATTACAATTTTTGTTTCGGAAAAACAGTTTTGATGGTCATTGTACAATATTTATTTGACCTAAGTACATCCTGTTCTAATTCGATGGCAATAGCATACTAAAATCTCCCCAAAATAGGCTTATTTGGAAACTTTTAAACCTATTGTGTAATCATTCATAATCGTGCCCACTGCCAATTCACTAAATAGCAACCTTGATTTGGCGCTATAATGTATTTTTTGTGATAACATTTTATGATCTCAGTTTCCAGTAATTGTGCTATTTCAGGCTGTATGGATGCGTTTTACTACGCTAATTTCTTTAGATTAACTATCTCGTTGTACGAGATATTACATTCTATATTTAAAATAATACTAATTTTCAACCACGAAAAATCTACATCTCTTCCAGAAAATTAATAATATCTCATATAAAAATGTTTCGGCTATCATTCTATAATAGTAGTTAAAAGGTAACTTGTACAAAATAAATTCTCATTTATTTCAATAAAATATTAAAATCCTCAATAATATTTAATTTTGCGAATAAAATATTGTAGCAAAATCGTCTGAGTTACTTGAATTTTATCATTTTGATATTCTTTGAAATATGGTTGCTAGGTTACTGTTAAATTGAAAAGGAAAATAAAAATGAATGCATTTTAATATTTGCAAAAAGTGATAAAATAGATGTATTATATTATTAGAACAGATGTATAAAATTGCACCAAAAATTATACATTTAATTTAAAAAATCTGACGAATGTATAAACAAAATTTCAAATTAATTTAAATAATTTAACACCTGACTTGATAAATTTTAGCCTTCATAACTTACCGTTTAAATACATTAATGAAATGCGACATTTTATTTTCAACGACTGAAAAATTTCAAAATCGTCTGAATTCCCATAGGAAAGCATTATGATCAAAAAAGAAATGTTCTATATTTTCCGAACGAATGAACCAAATGTAACTAAAAACTATACAGCTAATTCCGGGTATCTCACCAACATACCTACCAAAAATTAAACTAATCGGATCATTTTTACGGCAGTTATCGCGGAACAGACAGACAGACAAACAGACAGACAGACAGAAACCAAAAACTGTTCGGGTCTCCACAGTAAGCCTTCACTGACGTTTCGGCAAAAATACAAAATTAGGTGCGATACAGTTAGTTTGCTTCATAATAACAGTTAAACAAGAAAAAAAAAAGCATGCATCACGCATTGATTGTGAAACACTTTCCAGAATACTGTAACGAAACTTCCCTATTTAATGGTAAAAGAAGATATCTAAATAAACAAGGTCAGAGTCAAACCGACCTTTTGGCTTAAGCTCAACTAGTCTTTCGAGCACAAAACGCGCAATCTAAATAAATAAGGGATGACCGCCCCGGGGACCCAGCTAATTTAGAAAACGCATAACACAGTAGAACACCCAATTGCAGCCATTAGCAACCACAATCGGTAATATATTTGAATTCTTTTGAGCCGCCCTGTATATCATCTGTAGATTTATATACAGCCCACATAGTTTGCTTAAATTTAATCTATACTAATAAAAGAAAGTTTCGCTCTGTGTGTGTGTGTGTCTGTTGGCGATAGCTAGGAAAATTGAGCGCACCTAGAAGTCTGAAAATTTAGATTTAGTTAGTCCAAACCCTCTCCTGGTGTACCTGAGTCTCAGAATTTTAATATTTCAATTATTTACTGAAATATTAATTAATATCCACAAAGAACTCTCATCAAAAATACGCTTTTTTCTCTTGGGTTGGTTGATTGCATCGATTCTTCACAGAAGTAATTAAATAAACCAGAGTAGCGATGCATAGATAAGGATTTCTAACTAAATAGTGTCAATATGGATTGAAGTTATTAGCGTACAGCCATGCTAATGTCGCGCCACCTGCACATGACAAATTACACATACGTCCCTCCGTTTGTAATATTTTCCAGGCACGTTTTTTTTTCATGACAATTAGTTGGGTTTAAGTATTTTTTTTTACATGACATATATTATTATGATAGAGATTATTAATACAGAAAACTTTATTTAACAGATTATTTTTTATATTTGCAGGAATGGAGAGGGGCAAGGGTCTAATTACATTTAACAATTTTAACATTTTTAGCTGTACAACGTAGCGTTTAGTTGCTGTTTTATATAGAGAATACCGCTATTTTAAATCTCAGCTAACAATGTTCCAAACTTCTCCAAACTAGTTCCATTTTTACTAAATAATCGTAAAAATCAGCATTCATAGCTTCAAGGTGTATTTCTAGAAAGAAGTTACCAGAATTTCCGAATAATAGTCTAAGCCAAATTTCAAATTAAGTTTCTAGCTTAACCAAATTAATCAATCTTTAAAGATGTATTGTGATCCTCCTAATTAGTTATTTGCTGAAGGCGACTTGAACAACCCCCCCCCCCCCCCCCACGGCCTTTCCTTCAAGGTTTTTTCTCTAACTCTGCTCCGTTTCCATATATCAACAACTACGTTTCCGATTTCAACGCAAGTGATTCCAAACATTATAATTAACTTAATAGTCACTCTTTATAACATTAAACAATTTATGAGTAGTGGTTACCACTATTTCCGAATAATAGTTTAAGCCAAATTTGTAATTAAGTTCCTAGCTTAAGCAAACAAACGAATTTTGAAAGATGCATAGTGGTCCTCCTAATTAATCATTTGCTGAAGAGCACTTGAACAACCCTCTCCCCAACCCCGGCCCCTCTTTCAAGGTTTTTTCTCTAACTATACTCCTTTTCTATATCTCAGAAACTATTTTGCGATTTCAACGCAAATGATTCCAAACATTATATTTAACTTAATAGTCACCCTTTAGAACGTTAAAATAAATTTATGAGTAGCGGTTACCATTATTTCCGAATAATAGTTTAAGCCAAATCTATATATTTAAAACGCTAAGCGATTTCTTTCGACAATCCGTTAGAACAAACTACTGCATCAAATTACACCATTATTTTTTTTAATGAAAGATATTAGGACACAGATTTGTTATCGTGCATTCGTTTGTTCGAAAATTTAATTAATTAGCTGTAATTTTCAATTAAACATTTACTTCTGCTTATGACGTCATAAAGTTGACAACTCCCACTTTTGAGGGCATAGAGTTTTTTCCCTGAACTCTGTGGTTCGCCAATCTTTTGACATTAACTAATATCAACTAGGTAATATTTTAACATTGTAGTATAAAATCTTTAAAAAAAAAAAAAACTTAATTAGCTAGAATATAATCATAATAAAATATCTAAACGTAAACATATCAATATGAATAACAAATCTCACGTAAAATGTTGCAATTTAAATGATTCCAATTGAAACAAGATTTGGAGAGTTATCCTTGACGCCCAGCTAACATAAAAGTACCTATTTTATTTTATTTATTTACACACATATTCAAATTTATTATAAAACACCAGGTTGCCATACAAAGCAAAAAATAACCCAGGTGCGTCTGCGATATCTGTACTGATTTAATCAAAATTATTTTGGTTGCACCGCAAATTGCGAAATTAATTAAATCCATGATTATTGTTTCATTCTCAGATTAAAAATAAGAAAATTGGTACTTCTCTATTATCCCGTCGACCACTTTTCATAACAAAAAACTATCGCCAAACTGTAACGCCAAATAAACGGGAGAACGTTCCCATTTGAATATCAAAATAAATAAATAAATAAAATACGTGAAATTAAGGATACAATTGTTATTTTAATTAATGAAATAACTAATAAATCAGTAAAACATAATGAAAAATAGACGCAAATCTCTAATTAAAAACCACTTGATGACGTAACAAACACGTATAATGCTTCTGACATCAAGTAAATCGGACTGTGTTTTTGTCGTTTAATTTTACAGTTTGGCGATAATTTTTTGTTATGAAAAGTGGTCGACCGGATAATAGAAAAGTACCAGAAAATTTAATGTTTAACGAAATTCAATTATTTGATCGATCGCAAATTTTGGTTCTTTTCTGTTATACCGACACCATGCCATACATGTAAATATATGCTTGGCGACAATGGTGTCCATATAATGGAAAAGTACTCAATGTTTTCTTAGTTCGGGCTATACAAAAACAAATATTTTACAGGTAACAAAAAAATCGCCGAAAATGGCTGCTTCATCAGCTGTTATGACAGCAAAGTTGGATAAAATCAAATAACCTGAATTTTACAACGTTTATGCGAAACACCACAGAGAACACACGCTATTTTTATATAAGTAGGGTATATTTAAACGAATAAGAGAACTAACAACCTTCAATAATATAATGCATGAAAAAGTAAACAACTAAGTGATTCAGCAAATCATAAAAATATGTATTTCTTAATATAACTATAAAATACAGAAAAATATTCTGGTACCATAAAAAATATTCATTATCCCGTCGAAATTCCGTGCATTCTCCCGTTGTCCGATTAAGAAAAAAAAAACTATATGCAAATTAGGTACTTTTCGGTTAGCCGGCACCAATAAAGTGTATATATATATATATATATATATATATATATATATATATATATATATATACACACATAACAAACTCCAATGGAAAATTACTTGCAGAATTATTATCACAAAAGCCAACCAAAATCTATAAACCACATAAATTCAATACTAAAAAACAAAACTATATACATTATATATATTTGTATATATGTATGTATATACTATATATATATATACTTCATTGGCGCCCTGCTAACCGAAAAGTACCTCAAATAATTCGCCAAACTGTAGCGCCCAATAAACAAACGGAAGAATGTTGCCATTAAATCTCAAAAAAAGAATAATAATAATAAAAAAATAATTAATAAAAGCCCCATTTACAGAAGTATCATTTATCAGTAACTTTTAACAATAAAACTTACAACATATTAATGCAAACAGAATCAAAAATAATCTTGGATATTTATTTACACTAGCCGCCACTGGCGACCAGTTTGGTCTCCCTTAAATGTATGTTAAACATTGCAACATGTTACATTTATTCATAATTTAATTTTCCCTTAATCCTTCGCCAAATCGGAAGATTCTAATACACAAATCATGAACTTTTGCGATCATGGTAGCATTTCGCATATTTTTGGGGCACAGGTGTCACATACGCACGTTGGCGCGATTTTTTCCCCCGCCAATTTGGAGAAATTTTTTTTATGGAAATTGTTGTTTATTAACTTTTTTTTTTTTTTTTTTTTTAGTTCCATAAATTATTTTTTATATGTATATCAATATTTATTTACATCAAACTATCATTTATTTATTTTTATTTCCTTTTTTAATTATGAGTATTTTTGTTAGCCGGGAGCAGATGATAAATCGCCAAATATTGTTCCCATCACCATCATTCATACTACATTAATTTAATTTTAAATTATAAACCTGTCACTCATTTCATTTAAAATACTTAACTTTAATCTAAAATGCTTATATTACATAAATTTGAAGTACTTCACACTTTTCATTTAAATAGAAAATAAATAAATAAATACGAAATAATATCATAAATCAAAACTTTGATTTCAAAATCAAAGTATCGTTTCTAATTTGTACACGCGATAAATAAAAGCTGTATTAGCGATTTTAAAAATGCTAAAAATTTGATTCATTAAATATTATTACATGAGTTCAATTTACGTCAAGAAAAGGTCCAGAAGGAATTTGAGTTGTATAGTATGGTAAACTTTGATTGTCTCACTGGTGCGAATTATTTTTTTGACGCGAGGCAGCAGTCCAAAAATTCATTCGCGAAGAACTTGCTTTGCGAATGATTACCTCCATGATTTAATATTTTAAATGTTCACGACGAATCAATCTTTTTTTTTGTTTACTTTCATGAATAGAGAATTTGAACTGCGAATCTTTCGACTGAAGTTATTGCAGAATATATACATAATTGAACGTAAGTCATCTCTCAAATATTAATTTATTTTGAACTATCTTTCTTAAAATGCAACTTTTATGGAAGTTTTATTCGAAAAAATAATCTTGAATAAAAAAGACCGCCTGGCATATGAAAAAGTGAAACGGTCATCCCGGAACTGTTGATGACAGTCACATGACTTACGCTTTTATTTTAGAAGATTATTTCTCTTAATTATGGAAAAGGAATAATCATCCTGATTATGTAAAGGAATGAAGAAACCATACAAATAAATTACACTTGAAAACATTAAAAATCTCCTTTATCTGCAGATTGATTTATTATTGTAAAAAAAATTCTTCATCTTTACATAAAAATTGATTAGCTTAAAACAATAGATGCGTTTCAGAAGATATGGATTTAAAACGAACAATGATTAAAGAAGACATTTTAAAAATTTTGATCAAAACATTTTAAAACTTTTTTTAACGTCGAATTTCGACGGTGCGTTTGGGGAGAAGCAATGCACATGCGCATTGGAGCTCATTCGGTTGCATTATCACAGGGGGAGGGGAATGTGTGCCTTATTTAATATGTTCTTTTATTGACTGAATATGAGATGAACGTAGGGATATGCTATTTGTATGATACTTCATAGGTTCAGGAAATTTTCTTTCTTGCCGTGGGGAATAGGGCGGTAATGTCAAACTGATTTCCATTTTGTTTACGGGTTGTTTGTTTGGAGTTTGCATCGGAAATAATAACGTAATTCACTGGGGGAATTTTTTTTTAAATAAAATATTCGAAAGATTGTTTCATAAGCACTTATGTAATAAAGAAGCTTATTTTACTAATATTGCTATTGTAATTTTTTCCGTCAAGTTTTGACGGGTACCATCTAGTTTGTAATTAAGTTCCTAGCTTAACCAAACGAACGAATTTTTATACATGCATAGCGGGCCTCCTAATGAGTCGTTTTCTGAAGGACACTTGAACATCCCCTCCCCTCTGCACCTCACTCAAGGTTATTTTCTCTAATTGTACCTTATTTCAATAACTGGGCTAATAATGTTCCCATCTTCTCGAAACCAGCTCAATTTTGTAGTGCGCCTAGTATACAGTAACGTAGGCAGCGGGGACCTGTCTCGGAAGGTCGTTCGGAAAGAGGTTTGTTTAGAACAGAATGCTCCGCTGGCGGTGGTAGGGGAAAATAAAAAAAAAATCCGGAGCGTACGAGCATGCCCGGTATACGGTGCCGAAGCCAGCGTAGACCGTGGCCAGTTTCGTTTTTTAAGAGATTTAAGTTTATTACAGGGGCTCGGGCAACGCCGGGCTGGTCAGCTAGTTCAGTAATAAAACACAAAACACATTTAAAACTTTATTTTTATCATTTACAACCCATATAGGGTAACTTGAAACATTTTGTGTAGACCTGTATAGGATCTAGAGTTTTTATAAACCCCACATATTAAGCTGAAATTGAATTCAGCTGGGAAACGCATAACGCAACTAAAATCGCACTTCCAGCAATTACCCTCCATAAACGGTGATAGTTTCAGATTTTTGCATAGAAACATGAATTTCTTTATGTAAAAACATATCTTAGTACATACTAACTAAATAGAGTTATAACACAATTAAAAGACACTTTGCGCATCCCTGTATTATAGGAGCTATAGAATTTATACATAAAACGTAATTGTTTAAGCTAACTCATCGGAATGCGCACTGCCAGCGATTTTTTGCTCATAGACATTACTATAAGCGAATTATTTTTTGTTGTTATGCACTCCACATTCTACAGCAGGCATGTCAAACACGCGAAGCCTTTGGCATTTTACCTGTATTTAATGGAGTTGTTAGAAAGTGCACTTTTCATAAGAAAGTTATAGGCTACCAGTTTAGCGAGCTTTTTTTCAAATTCAAAATGCTACCACTATTTTTGAATACTAATATTTGTCTTATATATTCTTTCATTAAATAGCGGATTCAGAATATCGTAATATTCTGCATTAAAAAAAATCTCGCTCATAAAAGTGATGTATATATAGACAATAACTCAATTTTGCATTTTAGCACAAAATAAAAATTGTTGTTACACAGATAACCACTCAGTAATCTAACACCGGTAGCAAAGCGCGAGATCTTGAGTCTGGAAATTTAAAGATTTGTAAAATTTAAAAATTATTCTGCTTCTAATTTTATTTGTTTTATGTTAAAACTAATACTTACTTTTTTCTCTTCACTTCACAAAATAATAGGATGTATTTATTAAATAATAATAATAAATGTATTGTAAAATTAATAAAAAATCTGCGCTAATTAAGAAGAGTTAAAATTTTTAAAAATCAAAATATAAAATTAATTAGCTTTTAATGAATCGCTTTGAAAGTGACTCAAATTATCACTTTTGGGCTTGACACAAAAATCCCGAATATATCATCCAGGTTTTTCACTTGGACTTTACTGCACACTCCTTAATTATTTTCATTGCTTAGATTAGTAAATATATGTGATCTTTCTGGAATCCTTCTTTCTTTTTTTTTTCATTCATTTTTTATTGATAATATACACATATTTTATTGCCATACTGTCATACATCCCAGGGATTTATGTATATAAAAAAAAATATGTTAAAGCTTTTTACCACTATGAATAAATAGGATAAACTAAAGCAGAATATCGGATATTTTTAAAAGGTGATACAATACAATTATGTTTAAAGGAAAACTGAAATTTTATGTTTGATATGGTAGACACTGTTGAAGTTTGAGAGGTGCTACAGCACAAAGTACAACAAAAGAAAACTTTAAAAAATCTGGCTAAACTGTCAGAATTGAAACTGGTACTTCTTAATAGAGAATCAAAGTACTTTCAACAACCCTATAAATACTTTTGTTTCAAAATCTAATTGTATTTATTACATTAAATGTCCCGTTAGTCAAAATGGTTCACTACGAAATTGAAGAAATGATGTCTAGAGCCGTTTAAAAAATTTGAAAATACTACAAGCTTAAAAGTACCATTGACAAAAAGATTTATATATAGTGGATAAATTTATAAAAGTCGGATGTGTGCTTTAAAACTTATATTATATTTGTACACACATGCTTAATGATCGTCAATCTTGAAAATATCTTGGAAATATGGGTAGTGAAGATAAACAGATCTACCTTCTTGCAATTTTCATTTTAAATCGACAAATTATGAATTATTAAAAGACCACTAACGGACAAAGTACTTGGAGTTTTAAATTACAAAGCATCTGAGTAAACTTCAACTTGCTTTCAAAATTTTATCTTGTTATTTAATAGTATTAGCGTTTTCAAACAGAGTTCATTACTTTGAAAAAAAAAACTTTCAAAAGGAAATTGTATTTCATTTTAAATGTTACAAAAATAATCGGAGTAGCAATTTTTAGAATATAGTAAAAATACATTAAAAAATGAATTCAAAAGCAAATTTTTGAATTTCAAGAAATATGAAAATCAGTTTAATTTCTCTACTTCACCTCTAATGATTGATGCTGAAATTATTCTACAGAATTTATTACTGCAATTAATCGAAATTCAGTGCGATTCCACATTAGATCGGAAGCCTATGGATATCTTTAATATTTCATTAATCGACCGATTTTTTAAAGCAAAGTAAACAATTAGGCCTATTTTAGCTAGGTTCGGTGCACACTTTTATACGACGTCTTTGAGTAACTACTAACCTTTTGTAATTAATAAATGTAATTTGAACCAGAAAATGTATATAATAAATGAAATCAAATAAATAGCTCATAGACACGACACATATTATTATTTTTTACTTGAAGAAAACACGGAAGATTGACAGGTATGCCTTTGATAGATCAAGAGTAACAGACCAGTAACAATTTTTTTAAATATTTGGAAAATTCAGATAAATTTGATAGATTTAGTTGATGAAAAGCATTTTCGAGTATTTTTTTTTCGAAAAATAAGATAACATGAGCTATGTATAATAATGACTTTCGAACTTTGTGTGAATAGTTCTTTCACATGGCTGTGTTTTCAACGTACAAATTTTATTCTGTGCAATGGTAATTCATATTATTTACTTTTTATATGTGGCCCGCGGTTTTGTATAGAATGCATAATTTGGCCCGTGGCGGTAAACGAGTTTGACGTGTCTGTTCTATAGCAAGCATCTTGCAATGCGGCTCAGATATTCACATCCATTTCATTATGTTCGAAATAGTGTACCACTTAAATAATAATAATAATAAAACACTGCACATGATTTTTTCCCATAAACCATGATGTAACTTTTATATGTCTCTGTAAATGAACGATCCATGCCACAGGAAAAATGTTTCATTGCACCTAAAAAATGTATAGCCATATCAGTATGTTTTAAATAATGTCACTTTAAAGAAATAAACTGAAAACAATTTATTTCCTTTGAGTGTCCTTGTAAAAGAACTATAAATTCCCGTTTTCAATGGGGAATGTCAACATCAACAACCTATAAAACATAAACACTTTGCAACTATGTTGGAAAGTGTTCAAAATAGAAAAAGAATTTCAATAATTTTGCTCGGTAATGGAAGGATACCCCATGTTCCATTCCAGTAGAGTGAAACATCTGTGCTGAGCGACAAAGGCCTAATTTCTTTCTCCGCGCAAGGACAAGAGCACAGCTACTGTACCTACGAAGTTGAAGAAGAATCTTTCAATTTCGGCTGCAGTGAATGCTGTGAAAAATAGTCTAAAACAGGCGTCATTCTTCTCGGTTACTCTGTTTTTTGTTTGTTTCTTTTAAGGGTTTCGTTCATCTCACGAAGCCCTATTACTCCCGCTTCGTTGTCTGTCTGTCACAGTGCTATTCTCAGAAACTATGTAACTTACAGAGTTGAAACTTTGAGTACATAGCTGAATATCAGCTATAAAGAGCTCAAAATATTAAAATTTGAAAAATTTGTATTATTTTAATAAATAGAGATAAAAAACCAAAATTCTAACAGCCTTTTCCGATTAAATTGAAACATTTTTTGTTATAGCAGATGCCAAAAATTAAAAATCCACAATGAAATTCTTTCTACATTAATTAATTTACTATCAGACGATTTCCACGTGAAAAATGAAAATGAAATAAAAAGTTTCACCCATTGAAAAAAAAATTAATATGAAATAAAAATGATTGACGTCATAGAGGTCATAAAACGAAATTTTCAAAGATTTCTCAATAATACAAGGAGTATGAGTATGTGTAAGTGGACAAAGCAGATTAATATACGTCATTAGAGAATTAAAAAGAAAATCTGACGTCCCATTGGGAGTTTAACGAATTTTTCATATGCTTGAGAATAATACAAAGCGAGTATCGATAGGAGTAATAGAGAATAGTAAATAAATGAGTTTGAGAAACATATTGAATCCTGATAAAAATCCGATTGTGGAAATATTCGCCTATTTTAACATTTCGAAGGTGTACAACATGTTTAATTTTGAAATTATTTTTTATATCGCATTGAGTCCACATGACAGATATTATTATGACAGAGTATAATAGTGGGTTGGTTTAGATATTCGAAAAAATAGAGCGGTAAATTTTTACTTTATAAAAAACATGACTTTTTGTTGTTGCTAAATGAAATGTATTTGGATTTATTAAGAAAGGATTAAACGAAACCCTTTTGTGCGATCTTCGATCCTACTTACCCACTTGTTTTCAACTTTTGCCAATTTTGATACCAAAGTAAAAATTCGGCTTCAGTAGTTGTTTCCGATATCGGATCGCGATAAAAGATGTTGTTATTATTATTTTTTTATATAATCGCCTGTTTTTTCCCCCCTTTTGAAGTAGAGCATCAGAACCTTCCAAGATGCTCCTGTTTTCCCAAAACGATCCACGAGCCCGAAACATGGATCTCCTTTGTCACATGAGATGTATTGTCCAATGTCCACCACCTTCGTATGACGGCCATCTTGGTGCAAATTGTGTCAAAGTTTTCTTTAGCGTTCCTGAACAACTGTTCAAAATCATCAACACATTTTTGAACACCCATCTCGAGTTTCTTGCTACAACTCGTTGAAATGACAGATATTTTGTAAGCGGCAATGGAATGTTGAATAATAATTTATCAGCAATAAAGTTGTTTTAGTAGTTCTCACGAAACCCTATTCGCCCCGCTACCTTGTCTATTTGTTACTGACGGTTCTGAGAAACTATATAACTTACATACTTGAAATATTGTGTATCTATAGTTGAATAATAACCTAGCATGAAGCTGAAAATCATAAAATTTGAAAAATTCGTATTCTTTTAATAGAGAGAGATAAAAAACCAAAAAGCTAACAGCCTTTCCTATTCAATTGAAACATTTTTCGTTATAGCAGTTGCCAACCATTAAAAATCCACATTAAACTTCTTTCTACCATAATTCATTTTCTATTGAAAGATTTCCACGTGAAAAAGGAAAATGAAGTAAAAAGTTTCACCCATTGAAAAAAAGATGAATAGGACGTCCTATGGGTCATATAACGGAATTTTTCAAAGATTTCTCAATAATACAAGGCATATGAGTATGTGTAAAGTACAGAAAGCAGGTTAATAAGACGTCATGAGAGAATTAAAAAGAAAATGAATCTGACGTGCTATTGGAAGTTTAACGGACTTTTTCAAATGTTTGAGAATCATACAAAGAGAGTGTCCATATGAGTAATAGAGAAAGCAAGTGTATTATAACGTCCTATGAGTTTGAGGAACGTATTGAATCCTGATAAAAACCCGATTATGGAAATATTGGCCTATTTTAACATTTTGGACGTTTCTATACAACATGTTTAATTTTAAAATAGATTTTTTTTTTAAATATCGCATTGAGTCCACATGACACATATTACTATGAAAGAGTATAAATCGGACCGGTTCAAATTATCGAAAAAACGAGAAAAATAGAGAGGTTTTTTTTTTTTTCGTTAAATGAAATTTTTTTGTATTTAGTAGAGGAAGGATAAAGTGTTTTGAAAGGAATATGAAACGAAACCCTTTGTGCGATCTTCGATTTGTTTTCAAGTCCAGCAAGCAGATTTAAAACAGTAGATAATATTTCTCGATATAAAATTATAGAAGAAAGATAAATCATGTCTCAAGGATAGATTATGAAACACTTCCAAAATACGTTAACAAAACTGCATAGATGAATATCTTCCTAAGTAAAACAACATAACACATTTTAAAACCACAGTTCAAAAATTATTCTCTGTAGCCGGAAAGATACTCGAATGCTTTTATGCATCCCTGTACATGACCTATAGACATACAAATGCAGACCCTGTGTGCAAAAATTTTGCTTAGTTTCAAAACGTATTACATAACCGAAAATTTAACTTTTGAAATTTCCGTTAATAGATGGAATATTTTTTTACAGCCCTGCATATATTATCTACAGATTTTTATACACGTACATTATTAAACTAAAAGTTAATTCAGAAAAAAAAAAAACACAAATGAAAACGTATTTTCAGAAATTACCATCCATAGACGGCTATATATCCAGTTCTTTGCGTAGCCCTGTATATGCATTCACTGTAAAAAATTTGCAGCAAAATAACCGGTCATTCGACCATTTTTATAAAAATGGTATTTTGACCCTAATATGAGCAATATTACGGTCAAAATAGCGTTAAACTACGGTTATGTACGGTCACTCGACCGTATTTATATAAAACGGTCGAATGACCGATTACTTTGCTGTAAAATTTTTTTCAGTGTGTATTTATATTCCATAGACATCTCTTAGCATAGTACTGCTGGAAAATGCATAAATCAATTAAGAAAATTAAGCAATTAAGCAATCAAGCAATTCACGCTCATACGCAGTAAATTTTACGAATTATTCTGCGCTTGTGCTATAGAATTTATACACACCTCGTTGCATGCAAAAATTTACTTAAACTTAAAAAAATCATACCACAGCGGAAAACGCACCTCCAACTTTTATACTGTAACCGAAAGCTTTTGTGTGTCCCTGTAAAGGAACAATAACTGTTATAAATGTCATATTCTACGGTAAGCATCCTGTAGTGCAATATAAATTTAATTATGTTTGAAATAGTGTAACATCATTAAAATAGGCTGCAAACAGTTTTTTAAGTAGAATTGTTTTGTGTGACCCTTTAATAAATGATGAATGCTTTGTAGTCCATATTCTACAGAAAGCATACTTTAGTGCGCTTCAGTCATGTCTATCCTCTTCAGTAAATGATTGAAATAGTGTAACATCATTAAAATATACCACAAATGTTTTTTCCCTATAAATCATGATGTAAAGGGATTATTTTGAGTGTCTGTAAACAAAATAAAAAACAAATGCTACCCATTCCATTTTTAATAGCGAATCAATATAGCCGATATCAATTACGTGGCAATCCGAGTTTATTTACAAGAGTTAGAGTACGGTCAGATGACAGACAGACAAGCCAAAGTCATGAATACTTTTCAAGTAGGTTGGAATGTACTAAAAATGGACAGAATAATCGCCGAACTGTGATCAATGTGACATCAATAGATTCATGTAAACTCGCCTGTTAAAGAAGTTTTGCGCTTTACCTAAGTAAAATCTGTGGAAAAAGAATCTCTAGGGGCCCGAACCGTTTTAGACAGGTTTCCGTCTTAACAGGTATCCTTCCGTGACCACGAAATGTCCCTGTTTGACACAAGTCAAATAAGCCAAGAAGGGATCGCTTGTAAAAAGTACTATTTTTAGACGTTTCCGTCTTATCAGGTATAAAAGTTACCTTGAATTGTTTATGTTTGAGGTAGTACTATCCTTTTCACAGGTTATACAACATTGCTTTCACACAGATGTACTAGAATGCTTAAGTTTTAGTACTTTTAGATTATTTGCTGTAAAAACAGAATCTGTCCACTTCGTGATCCCGACGAAAGAATTACGTACCTTGAAATTATACCTGCTAAGAACTTTTCGCCGATTTTGTTCTAGTAGTTTTTGTATGTATATTATTCAGTCAATTAGTTCCTCATTCAGGCAGAGAGGTTCATTTTAGTATTAGAACTTTTTCTGAATAAGAATGTCGAGGAGAAATCGTGAAAATCATACCTATAAAGTGAGACGGTTCGATAAGCTTTGGAAGGAAAATAATGTCATGGCAGGAGCTAGCTACTCACCTAATAAAGGGAGTCTAGTTTTGTCCTATGCCCAACATGTGTGCGTGAAAGCGACCTATCTATCCATTATTTCTTTCATTTTTACAAGTGAGACTGTGCCTCTCGGAATCTGTGTTTCGAGGTTATTCCACGCAATTTTACGTTCATTACGGCGCGACCCAGGTTAGCACAGTTTGTGGAAACCATTGGGAATGGTAGTGTGGGCAAATGGTTGGTGCAGTCATGATCTAGGATCCTAGGATTTCGAGCGTATCCGAGTGTGATCTTCAGCAGCGAACGGTAGACCACTGTTGGCCTTTGTTGCCAAATGTTTCTTTGAAAGCTAATGGTACGGCAATGCGGACATTTCTTGCCAACGTTGGCCCAACGTCAATTTTGTGGTACTTGGGGATGGTCAGCCGGCGAAGTATAAATATCGGAGTGAAAGATGAAATGAGCGGATCAGAGTCGAGTCCAGTGTCAGTCTTGTCTTGCCTCATAGAGGAGCCTTGCACTTTAAGTTTTCGTTTTGCTGTTTTAGCGGAAGATTTCGCCATTCGCTAAGAAGTTGCTTCATCGTATTTGAATAAAGTAATTTCCGGAAATGACTGGTATCTAGTAAGTTAGTGACATATCTGAATTGTCTCCTAGTAATAGTATTTTTCAGAGATATGTATATTCTTCGACAACGATCTTGAAAGGCCATTTTCCTGGCGTAGGTGATCGATAAAATTGTATTTCAGTTCTTTTGAGGATAAATTGGATTAGGCTGCTGCTAGCTCCCCTGCAATCCCAATTGCTTATTGAATAAATTTGTTGTTGTTGTCTCAACCTAAAGTCATGACTGTCTTATTTATTAATTGACAAGGTGGCCACGCCCCTTACAATATAAACGGAATAATAAATGTTACGGAACCTGTTTCACGAACTGGTTCGATACCATGTTGCATACACACATTTTGAAGCCTCCCCTTTACACAACTTCTTCCGTGTCTATGCAGAATGGCCTTTTCCGGTCTTAAGATCACCGCTACTTTGCGGAAAAGGCGGCCCCGGTCGTCCCTATACCCTTTCGACGCTTGACCGAGACAGTAGCGGCAGAGCCGATGACGGAAAATGTCACCGGAATATTTTTTTTAATCTAAATTCAATAGATTTAAGACACCGACCAGCGGGATCCGGGCGGGCGTTGCATTTCATTCGTCCGACCACCACTGCGGCTTCGAGATCATTACAGCTCTCATAAGAATCGATTGTCAGTCGATTGAAACAGCACACAAGAGAAAAAAGAGGAGATCTGAACGGTTGAGGGACTCAAATTGTTTTGCATTTTCTTCGTTGTGATGACACTGTTTCTGTTGACACATTAAAAACAGACAGGGTGCTCCAAAAGAAATAGGAATCCCAACAGCACTCAAAGCATAGACAGATACGATTTCAGAGACATGTTCGGCAAGAAGTGAGACTCTTTATTTTTCAAATGAGGAATATTTTATTGCCAGTGTCATTAGAGTTGCCACGAAGAACGGCCGTACAGCCACGCAGCTAGGATTCTAAAAACTCGATTGGATGGACTCTACTGAGGAATGTTGGATGTTGGCATCCTGTTTATCAACAAACTGGTTTATACTTGTTTACTCAACTCCACGTAGGCAAAATTTCGCACCCATTTGCACGTAGTTTGCACATAATTATAATACATCATACCATGTCTAAGAAATAATACATTATGAATTAATAGCGCTATCAGAATTGTTATTATCTGCCTACATCAAGTTGAGAAGTACTTCTTTACTTGAGTGACATCCCATGCACATTATGTATCAAAAAGGATTTGTGATGTCATTTATTTCACACAGGATGACTTCAATAGCGACAGGCTGTCTGCGATAAAGGCATCCATTCTAGCAATCACTTCTTTTGGCTATCCAAGAATCCCACGCCTTTCTGTTGAATTATGTGACTTTTCGTATCCTTATGTCTTGGATCACTTTTGGATCCTCGTGTATATTCCTCTCGTATGTTTTTTATGGGTGATGCGGAAGTTGAGCTATGGGGCCCCACTCTCTATTCAAGTGTGTTGTGAAACAAAATCAATATTGAAAAACACTTGCATAGATAATAAGCTTTTGTCATTATTCTCTCAGTGAAGGATCCTCGAAATACTTTTTCTTTTATATATTTTTCAAGACTCTGTGAAGAGGATGCCTCGTATAAGAGGCGTTGTTTAGGTACGTTTTGTGATAAAAAAGTATATTACTTTCGATTAGAAAATGCATTTCGAATCGAATTTAGAGCTTAAGATTCTCGAATCAATCTTTTTAATTTAGGACGCTTTAAATAAAACGTATTATTCTATAACATTATCGGAAGTGTAAAAGTTTCAATAAGCCATTTTATTCCTTGTTTTTTGATCTCCTTTCCTTTTGAGTTAGCGGTGTTTACTTCCATTAAGTGCTAGAAAAGTGTGGTTTAAAATCGTTTCTTTGACTCCCATTTCATTTTCTGGGTGATCTATCTTAAAGAACCCGGCCTCGCACAAATCATTCATTTCATAGACAATCTAAAATAGCATTTTAGTAACACCCATTCACAAAGCGTTTTGGGCACTTTTATGTTAGCTGGGCGCGATCGACAACTCGCCAAATCTTGTTTCAATTGGCATCCTTTGAATGGTAACCCTTCCCATTCAAATGATTTTAATTTTGATTGCAATTCAATTCTTGAGATTTTGTTATTTGTATTGATATGTCTTGCGGCCCATTTTAATAATGTTACACTATTTCAAACATATTGAAATTCACATAATATGTATGTCTGAGGTGCTTACTATGAAAAAGGGCGTTCATTGCATCGAACTTTCATTTATACAAAGGAATTCGGCTACAGTACTGTGCAGGGACAATAATGGCTGTAGAAATACTATAAATCCTATACAGGGCTGCACAAACGATCTCGAGTCCATTTCCGTTTATGGACGGAAATTTGCTGAAAGGGAATTTTCAAGACTATTTATAAAGTATTCAGACTATTTATACCCTATTAAGCCTATTTAGACTATAAATATCCTATTTAGACAATGTATTTCCTATTTAGACTATTTATACCCTATTTAGACTATTATATGTACCCTATTTAGACTATATATACCCTATTTATACTATTTACACCCTATTAGCCTATTTAGACTATTCAGACCATTTATATCCTATTCAGACTATTTTTAGGCTTACTTAGGACTATTAATACTATTTAGACTACATATATACTAGCTGTTACCCGTGACTTCGTTCACGTAACATTAAAAAAAGAATAAATGCATTAACTTAGTAAAACATTTCACTTGATAATTAACAACATATATAATTAACCAAAGCTTTATCACATTTTATAGGAGACCATACGGTATTTCTTTGCTATAGGGGCCTTGACATAACCCAGTCTTAAAAAAGTGAAATTTCATGCCAAATAATATATACAATCGCGAAAATGAAACTGCAACTAATGAAAAAAGGAGGACCCAGTAAAATCGTGAAAATCGAGGAATTCCTCTTCGTAAAACGAAAAACAACACTGGCAGAATTCTTCTATACAACAGTGCATTTTAGGTGGTATTTGGTGTACAATTTGTATATGTTTGCATTGCTAAATGGGCATTATTATATTGTTTATTTGCATAGACATATGTTATACTAGCTGTTACCCGTGACTTCGTTCACGCAACATTAAAAGAAGAATGAATACATTAATTAAGAAAATATTTCACTCCCGATAGTTAAAAACATTAAAATTAACTAACTATTTATCACATTTCATAGGAGACAATACGGTATTTTTTTGTTATAGGGACCTTGACATAACTCAGTCTTTAAAAAGTGAAATTTTGTGCCAAATAATCGCGAAAATGAAATTGTAACCAATGCAAAAAGGAGGGCCAAATAAAATCGTGGAAATAGACGAATTGGGTAAAAACAAATGTCAATTTTACCTGATAAACAATTTTACTTTTAACGCCTTTGTGAAACGTTTTAACAGCCATCATTCAAAAAAACATTAATTGGAAATAGTACATGCTTTTTCTTTAAATTCAGTTCTGCCTCCTTGGTTTAATGTATAGCTGAAACAAATCTTATTTTCTAAATGACAGTATGTTGACAGGCAATTTTTGTTCTCCAGAATAAATTGATTCATGAAGTTTGAATATATGAAAATAAGTTTTTATTTTTCGGATAATTTACTGAAATCAAGATTTTGTTTTCACCATCTATTCAAAATGAAATAAATTCTGTTTTTCAGTTTTAATGAGAAAATGGTGTAAAAAATATACAGATCTAATTTATTTCTCCCTTTTTTATACACAAATATGGAGTAATTTACTTTCCGTTTTTAGAGAAACTTCGTTAAAATTAACAAAAAAGAAAAAAAAAAATCTTGGCATATAATTTAATTTTTAAAATTATGACAGTTTGTGTAACATCCTCGGATCAATGATAACCGGTATAAAGTAAATCACGTTGCGCTCGATATTCTGGCATTGTAAATGAAAATTGTAAATTCACGGGCATTCTCCGTGAATTGCTGCCGTAATTTTACGGGAAATGCCCCCTTTTCAAGGTAAACGGTCCATTTCAGTAAATTTCATGTTTTTACGGGCAAAAACCATTTATCTAATAACAAAGCTCGTTTATCTAGTCACAAAACCGGTTTTCTTATGGACATTGCCGGGAATCTCTGCTGCAGTAATTTTACTGCAGCAATTTTTTACAGTGAGGAGTAGTTGCGAAATACAAACATAGATTCGTGTTCATTTTGCTTTTCTTAAAATTATGATGCGATTTTTAGCAGAAAATTCTCATCTGTATATAACGGATATTCATGCTTAATAATCAGTATAGATAAAAAAACATTTAATTTTTTCGTTATAAATATGGCGTGAAACTCATCTACTTTCTATACTTACTGATCCTTGTATTATTAATGTAAGGAATTGATTCACACTCATTTTAAAACACATTGGAAAATTCCCGTTTTATTTCAAATATGACGTCTCTTTTTCCCGCAGAGAAATCCCTTTTTAATGACATAATTCTTGTTAATTTTCTTTTCTAGGCGATTAATTTCAGTATTGGCATAGGGGAAATTATGTTGCTTTAACGAAATAATATTAAATCTTTAGTTTTTATCAACAAAAATGGAAATTTAACATTCGTGATTTTTTTTTTTTAGGTAATCGAGTTATTTCTTTTAGTTTTAAGAATGAAAATAAATATTTCTCGCTATCCATGACATCATTTTCGATATGGATAATTTTGCGGAGCATATTATTGACATTTGCTGGACTATTTTCTTTTGAAACTTCTTTTTACTTTTTTAAAATTTAAATAAAAAATACGGTATAGTTATATTAGCCCTGCGCAGACGGTAAAACGCCAAGAATTATTACCATACAAAAGAAAAAAGCGAAGAAAAAAAACCCAAGATCATTTTATTTCACCAATCAAAGATATCCGCTTTATTTTTGATGTATGGCGTCATATTCGCCTGTTTCCTATGGTTACTCATATTGAAACCTTGTATTATTATCAAAAACTAAAAAAAAATACGTTTTATTTCTAATAATATTATTTAATCATCTTTTTAATTCTTTAATTTTTTTATTTAATTTTTATTTTTCACGTGAACATTTTTCAATTGAAACTAAATTGCTGACTAAAAATGATTATTCCGGAATTTGAATTAGTTTTGGCAACGATAAAGTATTAGCAATGGTAAAGTAAATTTAACCATGTTAAAATATTATACGAAAAAAATGTCCATTTACTCTCTATGAAAAAACGAAATTTTGAATTATTAAGAAAAATATTTGAATAAAATAAACAAAAACCAGCCTATGTTCAAATGAGGGTTATAATCAATCTGTATGCAAAAATACAGGATCATTAAAGGCTCCATTTTGACGCTGGCTTCAGCCTAACATTTGCGCACAATCAGATTTATAATATTATTAGGATATTTCTTACTACATTATCTTGTTTATGTATATATTAAATTAAGTGCTTCACGCTAAGTGGTGTAAATAGTGAACAAACTGCCTGTGGATTTTATACATTGATAGATATTTCGCAAAAATATAACAATCTGATGCGATTCTAAAATGTAAATAAAGGTTGCTAGAAAGTACTTTAAATTCTGCCCAATTTAACCTCGATATTTTCTCTATCGCGTCAAGAACACTATAAGCAAATAAATACCGACGACACAAATCTGATGATCTAAATTTACATATTTTTGTTAGTATATATAGGATTATTTTTTGATTTATTTCATGTGCTTGAAATTTTTTACGCTTTCTCTAGGGTTAGGTGTCGAATAAATGTACTTTCTTGTTATTTTATTTTGCCATTTCTATTCATTCTATTTTCAATTCATTCCATTTATGGATATTGATTTAATTTACATATTCGTGTCAAAGAATATTCTTTAAAGTTATTATCAGGATTAGGATAGGATACGATTAGGGTTAGGATTAGGAATAAAAATTGAACAACAATGGCATGACCGATTCAGGTTTAAAGTATGAACCAGGAAGTCTATTTACATCATGAAGCAATAAGAAAATTAGAAAATTATCGGCTGATATTTTTTAATATGTTTTACAGTCATAGTTGGCATCAAAGATGAGCGGGGAAATGATCATCTAAAATACCATTAAGTGTTTACCACGCAAGAAACAAATCTGATTACAACAATGTATTTAATTTTGCGCCAAATTTCCCTTGATTTAAAAAAAAAAAAAAAAAAAAAAAAAAAAAAAAAAGCAAATTGACTATGGATCTAATTACAGACCCCTAACCTTCCTATTCTCGAAAATGTTCTACCTATATGTAAAAAAAATTCTACTGTATAGAACGCGCTTTCACGTTTATAATGTTATGAATTGGCACGATCGGCTTGTTCAAGTTTACACAATTCGGCTGGAAGAAAAGATTCAGTACTTTTTTATTTCTTCTTTGCTTTTGCATTACGCGAATTTGTTGGTAAAATCGATTTTCTTTTCGATAACAATGTTGTTTTTTAAGTTTAAAAAATATTGTAATTTTACTTAAACATTGCTTTAAAATCTATGCAATTTTTCTTATCCTACAAGACTTTACAAAAATCTATTATGAAACAACTTTAACAAAAGCTATATTTAAAAACGACAACAAAGTTTTTCCTATTTTAAAACTAAAAGAAATGTAAAATTAAATTCCGGTTCGAAACGACGATTTACAAATGTGTTTTCGATTGTGGGAAAATGATAGAAGAAAAATGCTGTTACTTCGACACAATCATATTAAATCTTTAGCTTTTATGAGAAAAGCAACTTTCTTTTAAAAAATATAGTTATTTTTATTAAGATTTTCTGATTTTCGATACGGATAATTTTGCGATGCATATCATTGATATTTGCCATCCAATATATATATATATATATTTTTTTTTTACTTTTTAAAATTTAAATTAAAAATATGGTATCTTTATGTTAGCCGTGTGCAGACGATAAATCGCCAACCTATCCCATCATTCGTATTGAATTCATTAAAAATATAAATCTTTCACTCATTTCACTTAAAACACAGAACTTTAATTTACAACATCTATATATTTAAAACGCTAAGCGATTTCTTTCGACAATCCGTGAGAACAAACTACTGCATCAAATTACATCATTCTTTTTTTAAATGAAAGATATTTGGACACAGATTTGTTATCATACATTCGTTTGTTCGAAAATTTAATTAATTAACCGTAATTTTCAATTAAACTTTTACTTCTGCTAATGACGTCATAATCGGATAACGCCTACTGTTGCGAAGCACAGAGTTTATTCTCTAAACTCTGTGGTTGAATAAAAGAGAAATAATAAATATTAAAAGCACGCGGTTTTAAAGCCGAATTTGTTAATTTGCAAGTTAAATTTCGGTAAAAATACTTATCCGCGTGTTTTATAAGCGAATAAAAATTCATATTTATTGTGACGTCACGGGAATATTGTCCATTGGGTTTATTTTATCATTATGCATTATAACTTTGTTGATGCCATTTTTTCATTAAAATTAAATACAAAATATATTTATTTGTGTGCATGGTGTTTAAGCATTAATGTAAGGTATATGAAGTACGTGTGAAAAGTTAGCGCCGGTGAAAATGACGTTATGCTTAGCTTGAAGTGCATTTTAACATTGATAAAACTAAAGAGAAAAATGTATATGATTGTGTTAACATGACATAATTTTAGTGATTGCATTCATAATTATAAAGATTAGAATTGGAGCCGTCATTGATTTCTTCATCTTGATTGCATACCTTCATTACATGTTACCAATTGCTTTTTTTTAATTATGGGATAGAAGATTTCCTTTTTTAATAAAAAAAAATCACAAAAGTAAAGGATTTCAGGAAATTTAAAGTTATTAAAAATAGTGTTATGGTAGAAAAAAATCTTGAAATAATGATTGTATTTTTAGCTAGAATAAACAATGTAAGACTAATATTTCATATGAACCAGACGGCCCGTGCGAGGATTTCGCACTGAAATCTAATATTTTTTAGGTACTTCTCTATTATCCCGTCGACCACTTTTCATAACAAAAAACTATCGCCAAACTGTAAGATTAAACGCCAAAAATGCAGCCCAATTTACTTGATGTCAGAAGCATTATACGTGTTTGTTACGTCAAGTGGTTTTTAATTCGACATTTGCGTGTATTTTTCATTATGTTTTACTGATTTATTAGTTACTTTATTAATTAAAATAAGAATTGTGTCCTTAAATTCTTATATTTTATTTATTTATTTTGATATTCCAATGTCAACGTTCTCCCGTTTATTTGGCGATAGTTTTTTGTTATGAAAAGTGGTCGACGGGATAATAGAGAAGTACCATTTTTTATCAATCTGTAGTATTTATTGGATGCAGGTTTAAACTTCTAAAGAAAAAGTAAGGATAAAAATATCTGCAAACAACATTTAGTTTTTAGTCAATCCAAAATATTATCTCATTTATTCCATCAAAGTTAGAGTAAAAACTGATCCAAGATTGCAAAAGGCACGCTAGAGAAAAAAAAATAACAATCATATTTTGACTGCATTAGAGGATGACGTCATCCGCTTCGGGAAAAACATGGGACATAGAAATATAAATCTAAACATTTCAATTTCAATGTCGCTTTTTAATCATAAATATAAAATAAACCCGTGCGGTGTTTTTTATAATAATTGCTGAGCATCATATAATGTGGTATTTTATTTTTTTGGCAACAATAAGAAAACAATGCCGATTTAATTTTTAATTTTCAGCAAATTTTAATAAAAAACATGTTTTAACGAAATGTTAAGTGTGCTATGTCAGAAGCCTGTTCAAAATCCTTTCATATGCTATCTTATTCGTCGTTCTGCGTTTCGTATTTTCTGCGAAAAAGGGATGTTGACAGGAGAAATAATATACATATGATTATTTTGGTAGGTTTGTTATAAGTTCATTTAAGAGTTCCTTATTAGCGCAAAGTCCTATTTCTTTCACTGTGAATTTCTCTTCCGATGTCAAAAAATGTTTTTCTACTTTTGGACGCCAGCCAAAATACAGTGGCAATTTTTAGAAATGTACAACAGTTGTGACAACAAAGGCGCTATCGCTTTAGTTTTCATCGCGCTTACATCAATTCGAAATACTACAAATTTCTATACATTTTACAATTTTAATTCTTACATCATCAATTAGAAAAAAAAATTAGCTTTCGATTGAAATTTATTTGAAAACTGCCGCTTAATTTAACAACTTTTTAAATATTTTTCAAGCATGAAAATTTTTTCAATTCTATCTTATCAATGACCACCAGTTGACTTCAATAATGTAAAATAGCCCCTGGGAAAGTTGCCACAATTGAAAATAGATTTCCCTAACCATCATAAAAAGTGAATAATAATTTTAAAAAAAAAGTGATAAATCATAAGATCAGATTATCCATAAGATAGAACATTTTGGCGCTAAACAAAAATCTGTCAGGAAAAAAAAAAAAAAAAAAAAAAAAAGAAAAAAAAAAGACTATTTTTAGTTTATGTTGAACATAAAATTGATATGTTGAATTCGTTGATGAATATGTTCCATCAGATATCAGGATATGCTAGGAATTGTATTTTTTTTATTTTTTTACATTTGCCAACTGTATAAGAGGAAATATATCCCCGACTGTGATGGAAAAGGGATAATCATCCTGATTATGTCAAGGAACCGAAGAAACCATACAACGAAATTACACTTGAAAACATTAAAAATCTCCATCTGCAGATAGATTTATTACTGTAAAAAACTTCTTAATCTTTGCATAAAAATTGATTAGCTTAAAACAATGGATGCGTTTTAGAAGATATGGATTTGAAACGAACAATGATTAAAGAGGACATTTTAAAAATTTTTATTTAATCATTTTAAAACTTTTTTAACGTCGAATTTTGACGGTGCTTTTGGGCAGGTGCAATGCACATGCGCATAGGAGCTCATTCGGTTGCATTATCACAGGGCGGGGGGGGGGAGATGTGTACTTTATTTACTATATTCTTTTATTTACTGAATATGAGATGAAAGTAGGGATATAGTATTTGTATGATACTTCATAGGTCCATGAAATTTTTTTCTTGCCGTGGGGAGTATGGCGACAATGTTAAACTGATGTGCATTACACAGTTGTTTATGGATTGTTTGTTGGGAGTTTGCATCGGAAATAGTACTGTATTTGACTGGGGAAAAAAAAAATATTTGAAAGACTGTTTTATACGCAACCCTTCATAAATAATAAAGAAGCTTATTTTACTAATACTGTTATAGTTTTTTTTTTTTTTTTTTTTTTTTTTTTTTTTGCGTCAAGTTTTGACGGGTTCCATCTAGTATACATTTAAAATACATATATTACGTACATTTAAAATAATTCCTTTCATTAAAAAAAAAAAAAAAAAAAAAAAAAAAATCACAAATAATTTGATAACCCAAGATCATTTTATTTCAACATCAAAACAAATCTGTTTTATTTTTCTATATATGACATCATATTCGCTTGCTTTCCATACTTACTCGTATTTATGCACTTTGTATTATTATCAAATATTTGAAAACGCACGTTTTATTTCTAATATGACATCATTTCATATTCTGTTTAATTCTTAAATAATTCATTTCCTTTTCATTTTTCACGTGGAAAATTTTCACTTGAAAATAAATTGTTTATTAAAAATTATTACTCAGGGGTTTTATTTTATATTGGCAACGATAAAGTATTAGCAACGGTAAAATAAATTTAACCATTTTAAAAAAAAGCTGCAAAACCGGGCCCTTTGGGCCAAACCAACCAAACCAACCAACCATTTTAAAATATACGAAAAAATATCCATTTATTCTGTATGAAAATAATGAAATTTTTAATTTTAAAGAAAAATATTGAAATAAAATAAACAAAAACCAGCCTATATTCATTTGAGGGTTATAATCAACTTATATGCAAAGATACAGGATAATTAAATGCTTCATTTTGACGCTGGCTTCAGCCTAACATTTGCACACAATCAGATTTATAATATTACTAGCTGTTACCCGTGACTTCGTTCACGCAACATTAAAAGACGAATAAATAGATAATATAATATATAAAATATTTTGCTTAATTAGCAAAATATTTTACTCCCAATAATTAAAATCGTTAATAATTAACTAACTATTTATCACATTTCATAGGAGACAATACGGTATTTTTTATTATAGGGACCTTGACATAATTCATTCTTAAAAAAGTGAAATTTTGTGCCAAATAATCGCGAAAATGAAATTGCATCCAATGCAAAAAGGAGGGCCAAATAAAATCGTGGAAATAGACGAACTGGGTAAAAACAAATGTCAATTTTACTTGATAAACAATTTTACTTTTAACGCCTTTGAGAAACGTTTTAACCTTCCATCCTTCAAAAAAAAAAAAAAAAAAAAAAACATTAATTAGAAATAGTATATGCTTGTTGAAAATATAGTTGAAACAAATCTTGTTTTCTAAATGACAGTATATTGGCAGGCAATTTTTGTTCTCCAGAATAAATTGATTCATGCAGTTTGAATATGTGAAAATATGTTTGTATTTTTCGGATAATTTACTGAAATCAAGATTTTGTTTTCACCATCTATTCAAAGTGAAAATAAATTCTGTTTTTCAGTTTTAATGAGAAAATTGTGTAAAAAATATACTGATATGTTTTATTTCTCCTTTTTTATACACAAATATGGAGTAAGTTACTTTCCGTTTTTAGAGAAACTTCGTTAAAAAAAATGGCATTTAATTTATTTTTTTTTAAATTCTGAGAGTTTGTGGGACATCCTCGGATCAATTATAACCGGTATTCGCTAAACCGGTAGTAAACTAACCAGTAGTAAATCGCGTTGCGTTCGATAGTCTAGGAGTAGTTGCGAAATACAAACACACGATCAGATTTTAATATAATAGATTCGTGTTAATTTTCCTTTTCTTAAAATTATGATGAGATTTTTAGCAGAAAACTCGGATACTCATGCGGAACGAAATAACGGATACTCATGCTTAATAATCAGTATAGATAACAAAACATTTAAATTTTTCGTTATAAATATTGCGTGAAACTCATCTACTTTCTATACTTATTGATCTTTGTATTATTAATGTAAGGAATTGATTCACACTCATTTTAAAACATATTGGAAAATTTCCGTTTCATTTCAAATATGACGTCTCCTTTTTCCCCAGAGAAATCCCTTTTTAATGACATAATTCTTGTTAATTTTCTTTTCCAGGCAATTAATTTCAATACTGGCATAGAGAAAATTATGTTACTTTAACGAAATCATATTAAATCTTTAGGTTTTATCAACAAAAATGGAACTATTAACATTCGTCATTTTTTTTTAAGGTAATCGAGTTATTCTTTTAGTTTTAAGAATGAAAAATCTCTATTTCTCGCTATCCATGACATCATTTACGACATGTTTAATTTTGCGGAGCATATTATTGACATTTGCTAGGTATTTTCTTTTGAAACTTCTTTTTACTTTTTTAAAATTTAAATAAAAAATACGGTATCGTTATATTAGCCGTGAGTAGTGGGAAAACGAGAGTTGAAGGACAGCAGGCGGAGGATCGGAGGATCGGATCCTCCGCCTCCCGCTCCTCCGCCTCCCGTGCCACCTCCGGCCGTGCCACCTCCGCCTGTGCTACAACCGCCCGCACCTCCGCCTCCCGCACCTCCTCTGAATCCGATTCCAGTGCCACCTAACGGAAAAAAGGGTAAAGTATGAACTGTAAGAAAAGGGGTGAACCTAAGAACTCTAAGATGAGCTTAAATGGACAAGATTATCATACTATACGATGAATATTGATTTTATATACTAATTTTGAATGACAAACACCTTAATGAGTATCACTAATTAAGCGAAACAATGAAAAAATATAAATTTTAACGAAAAAAGTCGATTTCTTAAGAATTTTTCAACTATAAGACGAGGATATCAACTTATAAGAAGAAATTTAAACTTACATTTTAGTTTTTGAACAATCATTACATTAATGAGTATCACTAATTAAGCGAAATAAAATAACAATTTTATCGAAAAAACTGATTTCTTATGAATTTTTCAACTATAACATGAGAATATCAAACTATAAGATGGATTTTAAACTTATATTATAGTTTCTGAATAATGGACACCTTAATGAGTATAATAATTAAGCAAAAGAAAATATTACTTTTAACGAAAAAAGCTGATTTTTTAAGACTTTTTCAACTATAAGATAAGGATATCAAATCATAAGCCGTAGATTAAACATATATATTAATTTTGAACGACGAACATCTTAATGAGTATTACTAATTAGACGAAACAATCGAAAAATATCAATTTTAAGGTATAAAGCTGACTTTTTAAGAATTTTTCAAGTATAAGATGATAATATCAACTTAAAAGAGGAAATTACACTTATATTTTTTAGTTTTTGAACCGTAATACACAGAAAATATTCAAAATTTGAATGATTTTTACCAAATTAATTGATTTTTTCATACAATAATAAGTGTTTTAGCAGCAATTACATAATTTTATTGTATATAACTGATAACTGTACATAATATAATCTTTTTATATCATTTAGACTTGAAATAAGAACCATGTGTAAGTAAAAAAACAGATGTTTCTTTATTCTCAATACGCAAACATTTTTTTTTTCATTCCCCAACTGTAGCACTTATGAGGGATGGCAATAATCCAACCCCCCCCCCACATTCTAAGAAAAGGGGAGACATAACAATGACCGTCTAGGTCACAACTTTTACTTTGACGTAATATACATATTATTCACTATCAATGTTTACAAAAAATCCATGTTGGGTGATAGATATGTGTTATATTTTAATAAAGATTACCCTTTTCCATCTTCTTAACGATTGCTAATAATTATACAAAACAAAAGAAATATCGATTTTTAACGAAAAAAGGTGAATTTTAATGAATTTTACACACGTTTTCGGTATTATTATACACTAACACATAGGATTTTATTTCTTAGATGATTACAATACAGAGAAAAGTATATATCTTTAGATTACTTTACGTGAAAAATTTCATCCATATACTTAAAGCTAACCTGCTTTTTAGTTTTTCGTACAAAAATGCTATTTATACGCATGCGCGAGCATTCAGCTAATCAGCTAGAGGCTTTTACTATCTTCAGACGCGATGTTCCAGCCAATGAAGTGAAGGCTTTTTCCTCTCTCTTCTCTCTAGAAGCGTATGTGTTCCATTTGGTTGTTCGGTTGTTGAAACTTTATAGATTTCTTTTATTAAGGTATTTTTTCATTTTACCGTATTTATTTTCTTTTTAAGTCGTATGTATTTTAATACTTTGAATTTTTTATAACTAACCCTTTTTTTGAGAGAGAGAGAGATTTCGTGGCACGAAATTCCGCGAATCATTTCCGATGTAAACAAACTAATTTTAAACTTTTAATATGTAATTCTGTGTGATATGATTAAATTCAGGTTTTCTCAACGACGATCACAGTATTTTTACCAAATAATTTTTGTATTAATCAAGCTTTTTTGGTTATTAAGCATAGCTAAACACGAAAGAAAACTTTGTTATTTTAAGATTTTGATGTGAATTATTTGCGTACATTTATAAGACGAGTTTCACTGAATAATTCAAGAAAAAAAAAATCTCATCATTATACATATTTAGTTATGCATTATTAATTATTTACTTGGCCTTTACTTTTAATATTTCAAACTTACAGCTGAATGTAACTATTAAAACATTTGAAATACTGTATTTGTAAAATGAAATTTCAGCTTAAACACTCGACAATTACTTTTACTTATGCATTATTAATTATTTACTTGGCCTTTACTTTTAATATTTCAAACTTACAGCTGAATGTAACTATTAAAACATTTGAAATACTGTATTCGTAAAATGAAATTTCAGCTTAAACACTCGACAATTACTTTTACTTATGCATTATTAATTATTTACTTGGCCTTTACTTTTAATATTTCAAACTTACAGCTGAATGTAACTATTAAAACATTTGAAATACTGTATTCGTAAAATGAAATTAGTTTAAACACTCGACAATTACTTTTAGTTATGCATTATTAATTATTTACTTGGCCTTTACTTTTAATATTTCAAACTTACAGCTGAATGTAACTATTAAAACATTTGAAATACTGTATTCGTAAAATGAAATTTCAGCTTAAACACTCGACAATTACTTTTAGTTATGCATTATTAATTATTTACTTGGCCTTTACTTTTAATATTTCAAACTTACAGTTGAATGTAACTATTAAAACATTTGAAATACTGTATTCGTAAAATGAAATTTCAGCTTAAACACTCGACAATTACTTTTACTTATGCATTATTAATTATTTACTTGGCCTTTACTTTTAATATTTCAAACTTACAGCTGAATGTAACTATTAAAACATTTGAAATACTGTATTCGTAAAATGAAATTAGCTTAAACACTCGACAATTGCTTTTAGTTATGCATTATTAATTATTTACTTGGCCTTTACTTTTAATATTTCAAACTTACAGCTGAATGTAATTATTAAAACATTTGAAATACTGTATTCGTAAAATGAAATTTCAGCTTAAACACTCGACAATTACTTTTAGGTTAAATTCAGGTTTTCTCAGTGAGGATCACAGTATTTTTACCAAATAATTAAAAGTACTACATGCATGCATCTATCTATCTATCTATCTATATTAGAAATTGTGCAGGTTTCTGGTCACTGTTTTGTTTACATATTTTAAACAAAAATTTCAATTTAATAATGCACTGAAAATTATAATGAATGCTTACAATTAAACACAACAACACAAAACAAAAAATTTCACAAAAACACATTATTTCCCCGATATTTTCCCACAACTAATCAATAAATTTCATGATATTTTATTGCGATTTTAAACCATGAACTTTAGTACTTTTCTGTTATATGGACACTATGCCAAAATGTATGTATGTATGTAAATGTATGTATGTATGTTTGGCGACAATGGTGTACGTATAACGGAAAAGTGCCTGAATTATTATATATATATATATATATATAAACATAATTGGCGACACAGCAAGTTTTCTGGATTTCTCCCTGTCTCTCTAACCACATTGTTAACAAAACAAAAAATTCACGAAAAACACATTATTTCCCCGATATTTTCCCACAACTAATCAATAAATTTCATGATATTTTATTGTGATTTTAAACCATGAACTTTAGTGCTTTTCTGTTATACGGATACTATGCCAAAATGTATGTATGTATGTATGTTTGGCGACAATGGTGTCCGTATAACGGAAAAGTGCCTGAATTATTATTTTTTTATATATATATATAAAATATAAACATAATTGGCGACACAGCAAGTTTTCTGGATGTGAAAGGCGGAGATGAATTTCATTCATTCAATGACCGTTTTAAAAGTTTCAAGTTTGGATTGAGTGCACCTGAACATAAAAACCGATACCTATTTCTATGTTCATGTTTGAGTTATTTGGATATCTTTTCGTATAGCACAGAAAATCATTTCTCCCGCTTTCGTAATACAGATAAATTCTGGTGTATTTTTTTTTTCTTCTTTTTATATCATAAGTACTTTTCTACTTTAAATTTTTTAATTGTCGAGTTTCTAAGCTGAAATTTCATTTTTCGAATGCAGTATTTCAAATGTTTTAATAATTACATTCAGCTGTAAGTTTGAAATATTTAAAATATTAAAAGTAAAGGTCAAGTAAATAATTAATAATGCATAACTAAATATGTATAATGATCAGAATGACATATTAAAATGTGTACAGAATGACATGAAAATTTTAAAAAACTGAAATTTTGCACTTGCAACTTAATTGTAAATTTCATTGTTTACATTGGAAACAATTTGTGGATTTTAAGAATTTGCTAAACTTCGTGTCACCAAATTACTAAATCTCTCTCTCTCACTCTCCAAAAAAAAAAAAAAGGGTTAGTTTAAAAAAATTCAAAGTAGCAAAATACATGCAACACAAAAAGAAAATAAATACGGTAAAATGAAAAAATTACTTTAATAATAGAAATCCATAAATTTTCAACAACGACATCAGACGAACGTATCTCATCTTTCGTTTGTGATAAGGAACGCTCCTTTGGCCCCCTCCACTCATTGGCTGAATTGTAAAGGGCAAAATTGGGGGACAAAATGACTACAGCATTTCTGAGAAAAGAAAAAATCAGAAAATCCACAGAAAATAATTATTTTTGTTGCAAGTTGTGTTAACTGTCTTTATGGTTCGAGTCGATTTCAGACTGAGTGTAGATTTCTGCAAGTTGGATTTGGGTTAACCCGATTTTTCAAAAGTTAGTTCAAGTTCAGTATATTATTTCAGATTAAAACTATACCTATCAGGGCTTGAATTTCAGGGCGGGATTCGCGCGGAAAATTTTGAAATCCTGCCCAAAAAAGATCATGAGCGGGAGCCTCCCGCCCAAAAAATTTCAGCATTTTTGGAGAAATTTGCATTATTTAATTTACCTGCAACCGAACGATAAATTTCTCGATTTTTTTTTCCCCCGCAACCGATTGACGGACTTTGTGTTTTTTCCACTACTGATCGAGGAACTTTGTGGTTTTTTCCGTGACAGATCAACGAACTTTGAGTTTTTTCTGCGACAGATCGACGAACATTGTGTTTTTTAAGCGACTGATCGACGAACCTTGCGTTTTTTGGGGACAGATCGACGAACTTTGTGTTTATTCTGCAATCGATCGACGAAATTTGCTTTTTTCCCATGACTGATCAACGAACTTTGTGTTTTTTGGTGACAGATCGACGAACTTAGCGTTTTTTCCGCGACAGATTGATGAACTTTGCGTCTTTTCCACGATCGATCGGTGAATCTCAATCAAGTAAAATCTAAAGTCAGAAATTTATTTAACAACCTAATTGTTAAGGGTCCCTAACACATTTAATGGAACTTGAAAAATACACTGCATATATAAAACTTAACTTTCTTCCCTTTTTTATAATAAAAATAAACATTTTACATAATCATTCTCAGTTGACTTAATTTTTTCAATGGTATTTTGTCATGTCTGCATTAATGTAATTCTTTAAATAGCACGTAAAAGAATAGTGGGGTTTAAAGATTTTTTTTCTCCCTCCCAAACATTACAACTCCCCTCCATTTAAAAATGTTGGTAGGGAGACTCCCGTCTTTGGAAAAATTGAATTTCAAGCCCTGCCTATAATATGTTTGTGTGTATTGAGGTTTGTATAGATGTTTGTGTGTGTGCTGTTTTTAATACAGACAGTTTCATTTTTCACACGAACCTTTCAAAAAATTCTCATTCTTTGCGCAATCCTTTAACAAAATTCGCATTTTTTTTTCATGATTCTTTAATGAAATTCGCATTTTTTTCTGTATCTTTTTTTTGTTGAGATTCATAATTTTTTCAGCTATCCTATGACGTAATTCGTGTTTTTTTTTCAGCGATAATTTGACGAAATTTGTGTTTTTTCTGCGATTTTTTTTTCCACAAAATTTGCGTTATTTTCCACGATTCTTTTATGAAATTTGCGTTTTTCTGTGATCCTTAGACGAAATTTTCTTTTTTCGCAATGCTTTGATAATAATCACATTTTCTCTGCTACCTTTTGATAAGATTCATGAATTTTCAGCAATCCTTCGATGAAATTTGCGTTTTTTCAGCAATCTTTGAAGAAATTCGCATTTTTCTCGCGATACTTTAACGAAATGTGCGTTTTTCAGCGATTTTTTGATAAAATACATTTTATTCCGCAATTTTTAGACGAAGTTTGGCAAGAAAGCGCTATCTTTGGGTGAAATTTCCTGTTTTGCGATTCTTTGACAAAATTTGCTCATCTTTTGTGTAAATCGCGTTTTTCTGTGGCCTTTTAACAAAATTCACGTTTTACATGATCCTTTGATGAAATTAGTGTTTTTCCCGTGATCATTTGACGAAATCTAGGATTTTTTTCCCGTGAAGATTGATTATATGTTTTTAGTCTGCAGGTGCCCTAAAAAGTTTGTGACGCCTGTCACTGCATTGCACGCATTCTGCCACGGTGTATCAAACAAACAAAATTCATCCTAAAGAATTATTATTTCGTTTCTGGAAATGAACAACCGTCAACTCATTGGCTGAATTATAAAGGGTGAAATGTGTAGGCACCGAGTATCATCTATACTATTAATGTCGGTAAACGTCTGTCTGTGTGTGTGTTGTTGTGTCTGGCGTCTGTAAGCACAAAACTCTGCATGCAGACGACGGACATAAGTGCTTTTGGTATAAAAAAATTCGTAAGTGGAGTTTTTAAAATTCACAACATTTTGCGGGAGAAGAGGGGTGCGAACGAATTTAAAAAATGAATCCGCATCAATAATTATGGAGGCGGGGAGGAGTATGTTTTGCGTACACGGGGCGGAGACTTTTCTTTGTTGACACCACTCATATGATATATCGTTCGAAAGGCCTGTGACTGCCTTTTCATGTTATGCATCTGTGTGGTCCATCCCCCCCCCCCCGCCAATTGGGGCACTTTTCTAAATTTTGCACATACCACTCATGTTATATATCGTTAAAAAGGTCTGTGACTGCTTAATCATATTATGCATCTCCGGTGTCCATCCCCCCACTTTGCCCCCCCCCAAGGGGGTACTTTTGTAAATTTTGCACAATCCCTTCATGTTACGTATTGTTGGAAAGGTCTTTGACTGCTTATTCATGTTATGCATCTCCGGGGTCCATCCCGCCACTTCCCCCCCCCTTTAAGGGGGGCAATTTTCTAAATTTTGTTGACACCCCTCATGTCATATATTGTTGGAAAGGTCTGTGACCGCTTAATGATATTATGCATCTCCAATGTCCATCTCCCCACTTTGCCCCCCCCCCTCCCCCAAGGGGGTACTTTTCTAAATTTTGCAGACAACCCTCATGTCATATATCGTTGGAAAGGTCTGTGACTGCTTAATCATATGCATATCTCCAATGTCCATTTCCCCACTTTGCCCCCCCCCTCCCCCAAGGGGGTACTTTTCTAAATTTTGCAGACAACCCTCATGTCATATATCGTTGGAAAGGTCTGTGACTGCTTAATCATATGCATATCTCTGATGTCCATCTCCCCGCTTTGCCCCCCCCCCCAAAGAGGTACTTTTCTAAATTTTGCACACAACCCTCATGTTATATATCGTTGGAAAGGTCTGTGACCACTTAATCATATTATGCATGTTCCGTGTCCATCCCCTACTTTACCCCCCCCCCCCCAAGGGGTTACTTTTTAAAATTTTGCACACACCCCTCATGTTACATATCGTTTGAAAGGTCTTTGACTGCTTATTCATGTTATGCATCTCCTTGGTCCATCCCGCCATTTCCCCCTCCCCAAGGGGGCACTTACCATTTACTTGCACAACAGCGCTAAATGTGTCAGATGAAAGAAATTCCGCGAGTACATGTGCCAGTGAAACTTAGCCAATTGCTGTTCTTCAACCTAGCTTTAATTCAAAGTGGGTTTTTTATTTATTTGAATTATTCTGCAAAAGTTTCAAACATTTTAAAGCAGCTATGAATTTTATTTTTATGGTACTATCAAGTTTTTTGCCGTCAAATTTTGACGGGTTCCATCTAGTAGTAATTATATAAACTCCTGTTTACATCACTAATTTACATATGAAAATAAGGATTTATAGGATAAAATAAATATTCTTAACTTATACTTAATAATTTTTACGCAATTCCAATGATTTTATACCATGTTTTACACGAGTTTTATATGAATTAACTTCCAATATTTTCCATGATAAGATTAAATATATTCTATCACAGAAATAACACTATCTAAATTTTCACTTAAACTATTATTCTAAGTATTGATATCCACTTATAGCTTTGCTTTACTTAAACTTTTACCTGCAATCATGTGAACTTATATAATAATTACCCTGCTTACGCATATGGAGTTTAGTACATCACACTGTTATCTAAATGAATATGAATACCTTATTGTTTTAAATTTTCCAATTTTAACAGAATATGCACGAATATAAACTTTAATTTTATCTAAACATTTTATTTCAAATAGCCTAGTTTATGAAAACGATACATATTACCAAATATTAGACAACATTTTAACATGAACTTAGATACTGATCACATACCTATTTTAGCATAATTTATTAGCATACAATAGCATTTTATCCATTCCTTTCAGAAATATACATATAAATATATGGATTTAACGAGTAAATATCCAATTTTAGCTTTCACTTACCAATTTTTTACACCATTTCAATGATTTCAAGCTATTTTATATCACAGAAACGAAAAAATAATTGAATACAGACGCGAGTAAATAATATTTGTATTGTATTTTCCATTCAAAGATTTGAAACTCAAGTTAAAATTTATGTTATAAGTATTGATATCCACTTTTAGTTATACTTTTACTTGAAACCATATGAACTTGTAGAACCTTGCTTACGCATATGAGTTTAGTACACACTGTTATCTAAATGAATATGAATACCTTATTGTTTTAAATTTTCCAATTTTAACAAAATATGCACGAATATAACCTTTAAGTTTATCTAAACATTTTATTTCAAATACCCTAGTTTATGAAAACGATACATATTACCAAATATTAGACATTTTAACATAAACTTAGATACTGATCACATACCTATTTTAGCATAACTTATTAACATGCAATAGCATTTTATCCATTCCTTTCAGAAATATACATATAAATATATGGATTTAACGAGTAAATATCCAATTTTAGCTTGCATTTAGTAATTTTTTACACCATTCCAATGATTTCGAGCTATTTTATACTACAGAAACGAAAACATATCTGAACATAAACGCCTGTAAAATAATATTTGAACTGTGTTTCCTATTCAAAAATTCAAATCTCAAATTAAAATTTATGTTCTATCACTTATCAACTATTTATCACATATAACTTTTACCATAAAAACATCGTAGACATTAAATATACGTTAAATGAAAATAATAAATTGTAAGTACCTAAAAATATCAAACACAAAATCTATTAATCAAAACTTAAAAAATTAAAAAAAAAATTAAAAGTTCTTACGAAGTTAAAAAAAAAAAAAAAATTACAAAAAAAAAAAAATTTACAAATGAAAAAAAAAAATTACAAATGAAAAAAAAAATTTACAAATGAAAAAAAAAATTACAAATGAAAAAAAAATTTACAAATAAAAAAAAAATTACAAATGAAAAAAAAAATTACAAATGAAAAAAAAATTACAAATGAAAAAAAAATTTACAAATGAAAAAAAAAATTTACAAAATTAAAAAAAAAAGTTTTTACAAAAAAAAGTTTAAAAAAAAGTATTTTACAAAATTTAAAAAAAAAAAAGTTTTTTACATAAAAAAAAGAAAAAAAAAATTACGAAGGTTTAATATATTACAAAAAGTGCCCATTTTTTACAAAATTTTTTAAAAATTAGAAGTTTAATTGCTATTATTACCACTATCACTTCTCAGAATTTAGCAGCCTAGACTTTTGTACACTATATATTTTTAATACTATAAAGAAAATTTCAACTGCAATTGTACCAACACTATTATTAAGTTCGCATAAACCAAATTTCATACTGTATTTAGCGAATTTCCAATTAACATCTTCCGTGTAGAGTAACTTTTTCCTCTAACATTTGAAATCGTGTATATCTGCTACTTTCATATTTATAATTAATATTTCAGAATTAAGACCATACTAACCATTTTAATATAAGACCATATTTAAGCAAGATTCCATGATAAAGCTTATTATACTGATTATTTTTATTTAGTACGCATGCGCAGTTTTGTCACATGATCACTTTAACTGATGATAATATGAAATTTTGAAAAGTGATGCAGAGGTTCTCATTTCCCAAGTCAAATTCTTGCAGATGACTATTCAGATGACTGTATATGTATAGCTCCAGTAAATTTCCTGATTTTAACCCAGTTGGGGAAACAATTTATCTGTTAACGAATAAAGTAAGTTGTACTATATCATTGTAAAACATCAATAAATGATTATTTATCTATTAAATCTTTTCTAAGTATATAATTATATTTCTTTTATTGTATAGATGTTACACCAAGATGAATCAAAACAGCAGAAACTCTCTTTACCAGAAATGGATACCCCGGATGATTCATCGTCAACACATATAGAGTTAAAGAATAATATACATGTGAGTACTTATATGTGATATATTAGAATACATATATTAAACATAATTAGAGTGAATTTACAATAAAATATTGTACCAGATGTTCTATAAAATGTGATGTTTTTTCGTCTATAGTGTTAGAAGGAATTCTAAATATATGCATTTATTTCTCTTGCAGATGTGTTCCACTTGTAACAAATACTTTTCAAGTAAATGGAATTTAAAAGAACATATACAAATCCATACTAGTGAAAAACCATATACTTGTAATCATCGTCAAAAATCATCTACAAGAAAGCGTGAATTATCTTTTACTAGAAAATACAGACCATCAGTTCATATGAAAACACATCCTGTTAAAAAATTGTTTCAGTGTGAAAAGTGTGAGAAAATATTCGTTATTCGTAATAAACTGAATAGACATATGACTGTTATGTTGAACTTGTCGAAGACAGTATCCCAAATCATATTGAAGATGGATATTCAAAAATTAACCAGTAGTTTGAAGAATTTAACAGTCAAAGATCAGATTGGATACTTCGAAAAATTGAGTTATAGAACATAAACCAACATAACATTTACCCAAACTACTCATGCAGCATTATTGATTTGACATATGATATCCAAAAAGTGAAATTTGTAAAGAAAAATCCAAAGTGTTGTAAAGAATTTTATTGATATAATTGATAAAATGTATTGAAGAGAAAATGATATAAATGTAGACAATATTCACAATGTATTGTTTAAATACCCATAATAATAAAAAATGTATCTATACACATCTGTGTTTATTTTTATAAAACATATTTCATTGTTAAAATACATTGTATGATTTTTAACATGAAATTTCTACATGACAGTAAATAACTAATTTTGCTTTACGTAAGACTTGAGATTTATCATAACTTGTTCAACGAAACAACATTTTTCCCCAATGAATATCCAGTTTACACACATACATATGAAAATCAACTTTTGATAATACTATACATCAGATTAATGAAAAATATATAAAATTCATTAAAAAATGTTTTTACAAATAAAAAAATTAAAAAATTTTTACAAATTTAAAAAAAAGTTTCTTTACAATTAAAAAAAGTTTTTACAAAAAAAAGTTTTTACAAATTAAAAAAAAAAGTTTTTACATATATAAAAAAAAGTTTCTACAAAGTTAAAAAAAAAAAGTTATAAAAAAAGTTTACAAAACTAAAAAAAAAAAATAATAATTTAACAAAAAATAAATAAATATTTCAAGTTTTTCTAAAAATATTTACATATTAACAAAAATTTACTCAAAAGTCAGAACCAGACCTATGTCTAACATAGCATTTTTTCGACTTCAGTTGTTAAAATCATAGTGTTAGCGCTGTGAAAATACAAAATAATACCTTCAAATGGTAATCTATCTTGGATCCAATATATGGTATATTAAGAATCATTTGTGATTTCAACAAATTAAATATGCATGAGAAAACCATTAATGTATCAGCAACTGATGGGACTCATTTTGCTGATGTTATATCAATCTATAAATCTGGAAGTTACCGACAGTAACAGTAACCAAAGACTAACAGATAGAGATGCTTTAAGGGTGTTGACATTACAGACAGATACAAGAAACAATTTATATCAGTCTTAATCAAATAAAAAATCTTCAGAGTTTCCTTTAGATTTACCTATTGAAGTGTAGATAACTGAAAACATATCTATCGGTCCAGAAGTGACTAATATAACAGCAAAGCATACAGATAATGGGTATCGCGGACTTTTAGTTTATGTTATCACTTCAAGTGATAAATACTGCTGATTTCGGATAGATATGCATACAAGTAAATTATATGATGAGTCGAAAATGAACCGAGAATTCATATCGGAGTATAACTTAAACATGTGTATCTGCTTATGACTTGAAAAATTCACGACATTCTACAACGACTGATTTCAAATTACACAACCAATAAAATATTTACCTTCAAGGAAAGAAAATGAAACCCCATTCAACTGTTTCAGTGTTATTTTAAAGAGTAGTATAATGGTTACCTAACCATTGTACATTTCTTTAAAATAAGAACTTTAAACAACCGAAATCGAGAAAAAATGGGATGTTAGATTTAGGCCTGATCCTGCTGTTCAACATCGATCACGTGATCAATTTGGATATCTGAAACAGTTGAATGGGGTTTCATTTTCTTTCCTTGAAGGTAAATATTTTATTGGTTGTGTAATTTGAAATCAGTCGTTGTAGAATGTCGTGAATTTTTCAAGTCATAAGCAGGTACACATGTTTAAGTTATACTCCGATATGAATTCTCGGTTCATTTTCGACTCATCATATAATTTACTTGTATGCATATCTATCCGAAATCAGCAGTATTTATCACTTGAAGTGATAACATAAACTAAAAGTCCGCGATACCCATTATCTGTATGCTTTGCTGTTATATTAGTCACTTCTGGACCGATAGATATGTTTTCAGTTATCTACACTTCAATAGGTAAATCTAAAGGAAACTCTGAAGATTTTTTATTTGATTAAGACTGATATAAATTGTTTCTTGTATCTGTCTGTAATGTCAACACCCTTAAAGCATCTCTATCTGTTAGTCTTTGGTTACTGTTACTGTCGGTAACTTCCAGATTTATAGATTGATATAACATCAGCAAAATGAGTCCCATCAGTTGCTGATACATTAATGGTTTTCTCATGCATATTTAATTTGTTGAAATCACAAATGATTCTTAATATACCATATATTGGATCCAAGATAGATTACCATTTGAAGGTATTATTTTGTATTTTCACAGCGCTAACACTATGATTTTAACAACTGAAGTCGAAAAAATGCTATGTTAGACATAGGTCTGGTTCTGACTTTTGAGTAAATTTTTGTTAATATGTAAATATTTTTAGAAAAACTTGAAATATTTATTTATTTTTTGTTAAATTATTATTTTTTTTTTTAGTTTTGTAAACTTTTTTTATAACTTTTTTTTTTAACTTTGTAGAAACTTTTTTTTATATATGTAAAAACTTTTTTTTTTAATTTGTAAAAACTTTTTTTTTGTAAAAACTTTTTTTAATTGTAAAGAAACTTTTTTTTAAATTTGTAAATTTTTTTTTATTTTTTTATTTGTAAAAACATTTTTTAATGAATTTTATATATTTTTCATTAATCTGATGTATAGTATTATCAAAAGTTGATTTTCATATGTATGTGTGTAAACTGGATATTCATTGGGGAAAAATGTTGTTTCGTTGAACAAGTTATGATAAATCTCAAGTCTTACGTAAAGCAAAATTAGTTATTTACTGTCATGTAGAAATTTCATGTTAAAAATCATACAATGTATTTTAACAATGAAATATGTTTTATAAAAATAAACACAGATGTGTATAGATACATTTTTTATTATTATGGGTATTTAAACAATACATTGTGAATATTGTCTACATTTATATCATTTTCTCTTCAATACATTTTATCAATTATATCAATAAAATTCTTTACAACACTTTGGATTTTTCTTTACAAATTTCACTTTTTGGATATCATATGTCAAATCAATAATGCTGCATGAGTAGTTTGGGTAAATGTTATGTTGGTTTATGTTCTATAAGTCAATTTTTCGAAGTATCCAATCTGATCTTTGACTGTTAAATTCTTCAAACTACTGGTTAATTTTTGAATATCCATCTTCAATATGATTTGGGATACTGTCTTCGACAAGTTCAACATAACAGTCATATGTCTATTCAGTTTATTACGAATAACGAATATTTTCTCACACTTTTCACACTGAAACAATTTTTTAACAGGATGTGTTTTCATATGAACTGATGGTCTGTATTTTCTAGTAAAAGATAATTCACGCTTTCTTGTAGATGATTTTTGACGATGATTACAAGTATATGGTTTTTCACTAGTATGGATTTGTATATGTTCTTTTAAATTCCATTTACTTGAAAAGTATTTGTTACAAGTGGAACACATCTGCAAGAGAAATAAATGCATATATTTAGAATTCCTTCTAACACTATAGACGAAAAAACATCACATTTTATAGAACATCTGGTACAATATTTTATTGTAAATTCACTCTAATTATGTTTAATATATGTATTCTAATATATCACATATAAGTACTCACATGTATATTATTCTTTAACTCTATATGTGTTGACGATGAATCATCCGGGGTATCCATTTCTGGTAAAGAGAGTTTCTGCTGTTTTGATTCATCTTGGTGTAACATCTATACAATAAAAGAAATATAATTATATACTTAGAAAAGATTTAATAGATAAATAATCATTTATTGATGTTTTACAATGATATAGTACAACTTACTTTATTCGTTAACAGATAAATTGTTTCCCCAACTGGGTTAAAATCAGGAAATTTACTGGAGCTATACATATACAGTCATCTGAATAGTCATCTGCAAGAATTTGACTTGGGAAATGAGAACCTCTGCATCACTTTTCAAAATTTCATATTATCATCAGTTAAAGTGATCATGTGACAAAACTGCGCATGCGTACTAAATAAAAATAATCAGTATAATAAGCTTTATCATGGAATCTTGCTTAAATATGGTCTTATATTAAAATGGTTAGTATGGTCTTAATTCTGAAATATTAATTATAAATATGAAAGTAGCAGATATACACGATTTCAAATGTTAGAGGAAAAAGTTACTCTACACGGAAGATGTTAATTGGAAATTCGCTAAATACAGTATGAAATTTGGTTTATGCGAACTTAATAATAGTGTTGGTACAATTGCAGTTGAAATTTTCTTTATAGTATTAAAAATATATAGTGTACAAAAGTCTAGGCTGCTAAATTCTGAGAAGTGATAGTGGTAATAATAGCAATTAAACTTCTAATTTTTAAAAAATTTTGTAAAAAATGGGCACTTTTTGTAATATATTAAACCTTCGTAATTTTTTTTTCTTTTTTTTATGTAAAAAACTTTTTTTTTTTTAAATTTTGTAAAATACTTTTTTTTTAAACTTTTTTTTGTAAAAACTTTTTTTTTTAATTTTGTAAATTTTTTTTTCATTTGTAAATTTTTTTTTCATTTGTAATTTTTTTTTTCATTTGTAAATTTTTTTTTCATTTGTAATTTTTTTTTTATTTGTAATTTTTTTTTTCATTTGTAAATTTTTTTTTTCATTTGTAATTTTTTTTTTTCATTTGTAAATTTTTTTTTTATTTGTAATTTTTTTTTTTTTTAACTTCGTAAGAACTTTTAATTTTTTTTTTAATTTTTTAAGTTTTGATTAATAGATTTTGTGTTTGATATTTTTAGGTACTTACAATTTATTATTTTCATTTAACGTATATTTAATGTCTACGATGTTTTTATGGTAAAAGTTATATGTGATAAATAGTTGATAAGTGATAGAACATAAATTTTAATTTGAGATTTGAATTTTTGAATAGGAAACACAGTTCAAATATTATTTTACAGGCGTTTATGTTCAGATATGTTTTCGTTTCTGTAGTATAAAATAGCTCGAAATCATTGGAATGGTGTAAAAAATTACTAAATGCAAGCTAAAATTGGATATTTACTCGTTAAATCCATATATTTATATGTATATTTCTGAAAGGAATGGATAAAATGCTATTGCATGTTAATAAGTTATGCTAAAATAGGTATGTGATCAGTATCTAAGTTTATGTTAAAATGTCTAATATTTGGTAATATGTATCGTTTTCATAAACTAGGGTATTTGAAATAAAATGTTTAGATAAACTTAAAGGTTATATTCGTGCATATTTTGTTAAAATTGGAAAATTTAAAACAATAAGGTATTCATATTCATTTAGATAACAGTGTGTACTAAACTCATATGCGTAAGCAAGGTTCTACAAGTTCATATGGTTTCAAGTAAAAGTATAACTAAAAGTGGATATCAATACTTATAACATAAATTTTAACTTGAGTTTCAAATCTTTGAATGGAAAATACAATACAAATATTATTTACTCGCGTCTGTATTCAATTATTTTTTCGTTTCTGTGATATAAAATAGCTTGAAATCATTGAAATGGTGTAAAAAATTGGTAAGTGAAAGCTAAAATTGGATATTTACTCGTTAAATCCATATATTTATATGTATATTTCTGAAAGGAATGGATAAAATGCTATTGTATGCTAATAAATTATGCTAAAATAGGTATGTGATCAGTATCTAAGTTCATGTTAAAGTGTTGTCTAATATTTGGTAATATGTATCGTTTTCATAAACTAGGCTATTTGAAATAAAATGTTTAGATAAAATTAAAGTTTATATTCGTGCATATTCTGTTAAAATTGGAAAATTTAAAACAATAAGGTATTCATATTCATTTAGATAACAGTGTGATGTACTAAACTCCATATGCGTAAGCAGGGTAATTATTATATAAGTTCACATGATTGCAGGTAAAAGTTTAAGTAAAGCAAAGCTATAAGTGGATATCAATACTTAGAATAATAGTTTAAGTGAAAATTTAGATAGTGTTATTTCTGTGATAGAATATATTTAATCTTATCATGGAAAATATTGGAAGTTAATTCATATAAAACTCGTGTAAAACATGGTATAAAATCATTGGAATTGCGTAAAAATTATTAAGTATAAGTTAAGAATATTTATTTTATCCTATAAATCCTTATTTTCATATGTAAATTAGTGATGTAAACAGGAGTTTATATAATTACTATGAAATTTTTCACGTAAAGTAATCTAAAGATATATACTTTTCTCTGTATTGTAATCATCTAAGAAATAAAATCCTATGTGTTAGTGTATAATAATACCGAAAACGTGTGTAAAATTCATTAAAATTCACCTTTTTTCGTTAAAAATCGATATTTCTTTTGTTTTGTATAATTATTAGCAATCGTTAAGAAGATGGAAAAGGGTAATCTTTATTAAAATATAACACATATCTATCACCCAACATGGATTTTTTGTAAACATTGATAGTGAATAATATGTATATTACGTCAAAGTAAAAGTTGTGACCTAGACGGTCATTGTTATGTCTCCCCTTTTCTTAGAATGTGGGGGGGGTTGGATTATTGCCATCCCTCATAAGTACTACAGTTGGGGAATGAAAAAAAAATGTTTGCGTATTGAGAATAAAGAAACATCTGTTTTTTTACTTACACATGGTTCTTATTTCAAGTCTAAATGATATAAAAAGATTATATTATGTACAGTTATCAGTTATATACAATAAAATTATGTAATTGCTGCTAAAACACTTATTATTGTATGAAAAAATCAATTAATTTGGTAAAAATCATTCAAATTTTGAATATTTTCTGTGTATTACGGTTCAAAAACTAAAAAATATAAGTGTAATTTCCTCTTTTAAGTTGATATTATCATCTTATACTTGAAAAATTCTTAAAAAATCAGCTTTATACCTTAAAATTGATATTTTTCGATTGTTTCGTCTAATTAGTAATACTCATTAAGATGTTCGTCGTTCAAAATTAATATATATGTTTAATCTACGGCTTATGATTTGATATCCTTATCTTATAGTTGAAAAAGTCTTAAAAAATCAGCTTTTTTCGTTAAAAGTAATATTTTCTTTTGCTTAATTATTATACTCATTAAGGTGTCCATTATTCAGAAACTATAATATAAGTTTAAAATCCATCTTATAGTTTGATATTCTCATGTTATAGTTGAAAAATTCATAAGAAATCAGTTTTTTCGATAAAATTGTTATTTTATTTCGCTTAATTAGTGATACTCATTAATGTAATGATTGTTCAAAAACTAAAATGTAAGTTTAAATTTCTTCTTATAAGTTGATATCCTCGTCTTATAGTTGAAAAATTCTTAAGAAATCGACTTTTTTCGTTAAAATTTATATTTTTTCATTGTTTCGCTTAATTAGTGATACTCATTAAGGTGTTTGTCATTCAAAATTAGTATATAAAATCAATATTCATCGTATAGTATGATAATCTTGTCCATTTAAGCTCATCTTAGAGTTCTTAGGTTCACCCCTTTTCTTACAGTTCATACTTTACCCTTTTTTCCGTTAGGTGGCACTGGAATCGGATTCAGAGGAGGTGCGGGAGGCGGAGGTGCGGGCGGTTGTAGCACAGGCGGAGGTGGCACGGCTGGAGGTGGCACGGGAGGCGGAGGAGCGGGAGGCGGAGGATCCGATCCTCCGATCCTCCGCCTGCTGTCCTTGAACTCTCGTTTTCCCACTACTGCCGTGCGCAGACGGTAAAAAAAAAAAAAAAAAGAAAGAAAAGAAGTGAAGAAAAAACCCAAGATCATTTTATTTCACCAATCAAAGCGTATCCGCTGTATTTTCTATAAATGACGTCATATTCGCCTGTTTCCTATGGTTACGCATATTGAAACCTTGTATTATTATCAAAAACTAAAAAAAGTACGTTTTATTTCTAATAATATTATTTAATCATCTTCTTAATTCTTTAATTTTTTTAATTTAATTTTCATTTTTCCCGTGAAAATTTTTAAATATAAACTAAATTGTTGAGTAAAAATTATTATTCCGGGTTTTAAATTAGTTTTGGCAACGATAAAGTATTAGCGACGGTAAAGTAAATTTAACCATTTTAAAATGCTATACGGAAAAATTGTCCATTTATTCTCAATGAAAATAACGAAATTTTGAAATATTAAGAAAACTATTTGAATAAAATAAACAAAAACCAGCCTATGTTCACATGAGGGTTATAATCAGCCTATATGCAAAGATACAGGATCATTAAATGCTCCATTTTGACGCTGGCTTCAGCCTAACATTTGCACACAATCAGATTTATAATATTATTAAGGATTAGGATAGGATATACCCTGTTTAGACTATTTATACTCTATTAAGCCTATTTAGCCTATTTAGACTATTTAAACTATTTATACCCTATTTAGACTCTATAGACATAGCATCCGAAAAACCTATGTTCCGCGTTGAGAAAACGGATTCTAAAAAAGGCATTCTAAGCAACATACATTCTAAAAAAGACTCACTCGGAAACGTTCCCGAAAATAAGTGCCCGAAAAAAAAAAAAAAAAAAAAAAAAAAAAAAAAAAAAAAAAACTTTGCTTTTTAAGAAACGCGGGCAAAAACCGGGCAAAATTCCATATGTACTTACAATTGAAATACTGTTTCAAACATAAATTAGAATATCGTCTTAAATAAAAAGTCTTTTTATTTTCTTTCCAGTTCTGATTGAATATTGCATTACAAATTACAGCAGGTTGCATGCTTGATGTTTTAATAAATTTAAAATTAGTTCTAGTGAAGAACTCCGAGAGTCTTACATTAATCGTTTTTTTTTTTTTAATTGCGAATTTTGTGATACTGAAGGAGCTTAAGAACTTGAAATTTGGCATAGTAGTTACTTACAAGATGTAAATGTTCTCTAAGAACAAAAAAAAAAAAAAAAAAAAAAAAAAAATCGAAATTTAAAAGGGTGAAATGAACGAAAAGTGTTCTAAAAACATTCTAAATTACAATTTGTATGGAATCTCTTAAACTACAGAACCCTTTTCAAAAGTGATGGTGGCAAATGGATGGTGACAGTCCCTGCTGTAACATAGACTATATTTTATGTCGGTTCCACTACCCTCAAGGGCTGCAAGAGCGAAAAACGTTCTAAAATTACGATTTTTGCAATACTGAAGGAGCTAGAAACTTGAAATTTGGCTACAAGATGTAAATGCTCTCTAAGAACAAATTCTTAAAAAAAAATCGAAATTTAAAAGGGTGAAATGAACGAAAAACGTTCTAAAATTGAAATTTTTGTAATACTGAAGGGGCTAGAAATTTGAAATGGTAGTTACTTATAAGATGTACATGCTCTGTAAGGGTGAAATGAGCGAAACGTATTTTTAAAACATTCTAAATTGCAATTTCTATGGAATCTCTGATACTACCGAACCGATTTTAAACGTAATGGTTGCAAATTTATGGTGACAGTCTCTGATCTGACATAGGCTATATTTTGTCAGTGCTACTACCCTCAGGGGGTTAGAGGAGCAAAAAACGTTCTAAAATTGCAATATTTGTGATAATGAAGGGATTGGAAAATTGAAATTTGTCAAGGTAGTTACTTATAAAATATATATGCTCTCTAAGAACAGTTTCTAAACATTTCGAAATTTAAAAGGGTGTTGTGAGGGAAAATGCTATAAAAACATTCTAAATTACGATTTCTATGAAATTGTTAAGGACAGAAACTTGAAATTTAACATAGCTGATACTTTTTAAGACACAAGTGCACACACAGAACAGTTTTTTTTTTAAATCGAAATTTAAAAAGGTGAAAATGGAAAAAACGTTGTAAATTATTTTTTTCTTTTTTTAATACTTACAGGACTAGAAACTTCAAATTTGGCAGGGAGGTTACTTTTAAGATACAAATGCTCGCCAACAATGGTTTGTAAAGAAATTCAAAATTTCAAAGAGCGAAATAAGCGGAAAACGTTTTAAAAGCGTTCTAAATTACGATTTGTATAGAATTGTTAGAGATATAGAAACTTGAAATTTGACGTGGCTCTTGCTTTTAAAACATAAATGGTCGCACAGAACAATTTTTAAAAAATCGAAATTTAAAAGAGTGAAATGCGCGAAAAGCTTTCTAAAAACGTTCTAAATTGAAATAGATTTTTATGGAATTGTTAAGGATAGAAACTTGAAGTTTGACATGGTTGTTGCTTTTAAACTGGTCGCACAGAAGAGTTTAAAAATTTTTTTAATTTAAAGTGTGAAAGCGCGAAAAGCGTTCTAAATTACGATTTATTTGGAGCTGTTAGGGCTAGAAACTTAATATTTTGCACGGATGTTACTCACGTAAATGATCACCCAGAACAGTTTACTAAAAATGCGAATTTTAAAAGAGCAGTTCTAAAATTGTAATTTATGTGGTGCAGCTGGTATAGAAGCTTCGTATTTGGCATGGTGGTTACTCTTAAATTGCAAATGAAGAGACCGGTTTCTAGAAAATTCGACATTTAACAGGCTGAAATGAGCGGAAAACGGCCTAAAAACGTTCTACATTATGATTTAATTGGATTTATTCGGGTAAGAAACTTGAAATGTAGTATAGTGGCAACTTTTAAGATACAAACGCTCGATATAAACAGTTTATTAAAAATTCGAAATTTAAAGGTGCGTTATAAATAATAGAATATAAATAACATAAAATGTTATAAATAATGTTTTTTTTTTTCGAAATCGTTAGGGATAGAAACTTAAAAGTTGACATGGCTGTTATATTTTAGACGTAAATGCTCGCACAGAACAGATTTTACAAAATTCGAATTTAAAAAGGTGCAGAAGCAAAAAAATTTCTAAAATTGCGATTGTAGTGATGCTGCTGGTCTAGAAAGTTGAAATTAGGCAATGGTGGCTATATGTATTTTTAAGATTTAAAAAAAAAATCGAAATTTAAAAGAGTGAAATGAGCTGGAAAAGTTCTATAAACCTTCTAAACTATAACTTATCTTAAATTGCTAGGGATAGAAACTGGAAATTTTACATGGCTGTTACGTTAGAGACAAAAATTCATCCACCGAACAATTTTTTAAAGTTTAGACATTTTAATGTGTGCAGGAACAAAAAAGTTTTAAAATAGCAATTTCTGTGATAGAGTTATTTCAGAAATTTCCTTAACTAGAAGATTGGAATTTGACATGATGTAAATACTCGCTTAGAAGTGTTTCAAAAAATGTCTAAATTTCAAAGGAAAAATGAAATGAAAGGTGTGTTCTAAAATGTTGATTTGTCACTTGAAATTTGAATATGAAATAGAAGTAAAAAATTATACATTTTTATTAGTTAGCGTAAAATAAAAACAAACTTTGTATCAATGTCTTTTAGAAAAGAAAAAAACATACAAAAAGTAGTGGTATCCCCCCAAAAAATGTTCGTCCAAGTTAAAAGTCAAACATCGCAAATATTTCATTGAAAATGGCTTCCTGCGACTGGGCCGTTAGTGCATTCTAGGGTGTTTTCTTGTCAAATTGTAAGCGATGGGTAACGATCTACATATTTAACTACAATTATATTAGAGGTAAAAAAGTACTGAAATAGAATACACATAAAGAAAACCACTGCATATTAAACCACTGCAGAGTCTGCATAGTGAGTGAAAATGGCAAAATTTATTTTTAACAGATATTCATTTTACAATTATAATTGTTTTCAGTATTCATTTACGTTTAGAAATTCATCTTCAAATGTTAAAAAACATATTACCTGTACTCAGAAGAGAGATAATTGCTAAATCAATCTTTTCGAGGATTAAAAACAAAGAAATGCATTCTAACTTCTCTAATATAAAGAAAAAAGTTCTGCTTCATATGAAATGAATTCCTGTCATCCATGAACAAGATTTCAACATTATATACAATATAATATATAATGAAACACAATGTGAATTCAATGAAAATCTATAATTTTTTAATTTCTTGGTTTGTTGTGTTAATGGCCATAGACCGTATACAAAATGACAAACTAATAAGTTGGTTCTCAATCACAAAGCTTTTACTTAAAGTGTTTTCATGCTCTTTGCAATCCTTACATTACTTTTATTATTCAATGAATTTATAAATGCACATCGTTCATTGGGAAAGGATTTATGGACAAAGATTTCAGTTTTTTCAGGTTGTATTCTAATATATTTTTTTTTTCAGCATTTTTCTCAGCTTCGAAGGACGTAGCGTCCTTCAAGAAAGAAAGAAAAACTTCTAGAATGCATTAACGGCCCAGTCGCGGGAAGCCATTTTCGATGACAGATTTGAGATGTTTGATTTGTAACTTGGGCAAGCATCCAGATACCAGTGCTTTTTAAGAACAGGGAACTTGAGAACCGTCCTTAAGAAATATTCTTTATTTCAACAAAACGTGAAATAAGTGATTGCAAAAAGAAGTAAAGGTTCTAAAACGGCTTCCTAATCCACGATCCAACTTCAGTCCATTTTCGTGATTTCATCTCCTACAAGTACCACACATGGGGTTGGGCCCATGTTGGCAAAATGTTAGCTCTCAATGTTAGCGCTATACCCTACCACTGAACAACTAAAACAGTGGTCCAACTGTTAGCTGCTCAGATACGCTCCAAATTAGAAGGGTCTCTAGTCTCTATAACTACCGTTTCCCAAGGGTTTCGACTAACGATGTGCTAACAATTGAAAAAGTATTGCAGATAAAAGTGAAAACGACCGTTTTTGGAATTTAGCAGCTGATTAGCGATACGAGGGTACACCCTGTATATATTTAATAGCTAACATTCCTCATGGTTAAATATTTAAAATAAAGTCGTTTACACTAAGACGGTTCTCAAATTCCCTGCTCAACAACGCGAAACTTTTTTAAACGTAAAGGCATAAAACTGGCAGAAAAGACATCAAATTGAAGAGATTGGAAATCGAATTGCGTTTTCCATTTTTTGATAAGTTAACAATTTTTTGACACATTGTACTTAGCTTGTTATGAGCCTTTATTGTCAAGTGACGACACGTTTTTTCCCTTTCTGGCGCTGCCGCATCGAAAATTCAGTTCAAAACGCCGACTTGGACAGTATTTTCTGAAATATCTTCTCCTTTAAAAGAAAATGGAAAATGTCATTCGATTCCATAGTTTCTGAATAAGAACATCTGCGCATTTCATACGTTTGCGAACGAAAATGAATTCAGAAACACGTCAGAAAGTAGCTCCTTTAGATTTGAGAACAACTGTAAAGGGACTCGGCACCTCTTTCACAATATGCAAAAAATGGGGAAAATTATACATTTTCCCAATTTATTTGCTCAGAATAAATGGAGATATCCGTAGTTCGACGAATTGTCTTAGAAATGGAACTATTTATCTATTTCATCTTTAAATGTTTCAGAGTTGCGATCTGTTAACTTCTTTTTCTCCGAGTTGGTGTTTTTTTTTTTATCAATGAAACTTCAACATGCAGTTTTCAACAAAACTCGCTGCTTTGTTTTGCATGCATTATTATGTATTTCACAAAATTTAAGAGTAGGATATAAACAGTTTATTATTTTTATTTTTCATTAAAATGTTCAGTAAAGAGTCATTTTGACAGCATTTTTTATATAGGTCGCGACTTTTTATTTACTTTGTTTTAAACGGATTCACTTTTTAAAAATCGGGTCCTTATAGAAATGTAGCGAACACTTTTAATAAAAGTGCGAAAACCAAATAGTGCCGTCCATTCAAAATCATGAGAGAAGTGGGGTTCTAACGTTTTCTTAAATTATATATAAATATATTTCCCAATTTTTACGACAAGGATTCAATTTTTTTTCTTGATTAAATCCTTTTTCTTCCTGTGTCAAAAAGACAATGCACTCAAATAGCAATAATAATAATAACAATAAATTAATATCTTTACATCGCAAGCTGACCTTGACCTTGTATCTAACGATACTTTTTTCCCGGTGACTTCGATATCGATACGAACAGGTTTCGCCGTCATAGTTTTCGAAGACCCCTGAAATACATCCAAACAGACAGACAGCTCAAAATGGAAGGGTATCGACACAGTACACATATATTATTGAAATGTATTTTATAAAGAAATAGAATCAAAATCGTGGTTCTACACTAAGTTGACATTTGGCATTTCAATCGACATCCTAAATGAATAAAAAGAATTTGATTTAAAAATAATAATTTAAATCGTATATTTTATTTCGTTTTTTAACATTTTATTCTTCAAGCGCTGAGACTATTTCCGCCACGTTTTTGCGGTAAAAGGGCTCATTACTATGAAAGCGGCCATAAAAACCAGTCGAACACTTGTATTATTAAAAGAACATAGACTCTTCAAAAGTGCGTAGTTTTTAACTTTTAACTGTAAAATTTATTTGAATACCATCTGTCATTTTTATTTTCAATTTAAACATCATGAAAAATATTCAGATAAGGATTTATTATACGATTTTGAGTTTTATTATTCTGTTAATATCGAACATTTTACATTCACTACCTCAAATACCGTTAAAAAAATCCCTCATCTCAAAATAACTTTTTTTTTTTTTTTTAAGTTAATTACATAAAACATTTAAATACTTGCTAAGAAAGAAACTCATCCTTCCTAATTTTTGATTGCAACATATATATATATATATATATATATATATATCACTATATATATATATATATATATTACATATATATATATATTATTATTATAAATATTATTAAAATAAATCACTTAAAAAAAAAGTTCTCCAAAATATAATTATAAAAATATCTAAACCGCTTTTAATGATTAAAAAACAAAACAGATTCGATGACATTTCAAGTAAAAAAAAAAAAAAAACTACACGAAGTTCTGAAATGGGATGAAATGCGAATAGAGTCCATTTACCGGCTTAATCCTCCGGTTGACATTTTCGCACGGGAGGATGGCATGACACCGACCGTATTCAGGAGATGAGCAGACGAATTGAGGGATGACAGCGGATAGATGATCCCTCAAAGACGTAATCCACGGTAATGGGATAGAGAGGAGGACTGTCACCGATAATAATCCACGACACGATAGTACTGGGTCGGACTCGGTAGAAAAAACTTGTGAAGCACGCATTATCGAGCCGTTTGCCCTTTCGAAACTGTATTTATCGGTTTAAATCCCACTTCCGTGGAGAGAGGGCGCCACTTCATCTAGAAATAGATTTCATCCGTCCGTAGAGCTAAAGAACTTCTAATGTTCTAATAAAGTTCTTTGGTATATATACAGGGACGTAGCTTTAGGAGGGGGGGGAGCCTCCCCTCCCAATAACTTCAAGTAGTAGGGCGCCACAGAAGGTTTAAGGGCGCCGTCAGGCGCCCATAAAAAAGTGTATATCAGTAGTAATAAATGATTATACAAACACTTTATTTTAAATCTTAAATTAGAAAGTAAGTTACTTTTAGCATACAAAATTTGCATAAGGGGATTCATTTTAGATTTGTAACTACTTATATCCCCCCCCCCCACGTCCACGCGCCGCCCTATATATATATATATATATATATATATATATATATATATATATATATATATATATATATATATATACATGCAAAAAGGAAAATTCTGAAAATAGTATTTGTAATCAATTGCTGGGCGGTAATGTTTATGTATTTATTTGAATAAAAGAAATGCATATCTTAATACGAAAAATTATTATTTACCTCTAAATAATGGGAAATTTTGAAATAAAATTAATTTTACCGACACATTTGATTTTTATTATGTAATTCTAAATGTTGAATGTTTTATCTGCAATAGACCAACATTCGTGTAAAAAAAATAATTTAACTGGATGAATTTAAATGAATCGCCCTCTTGAACAAAGAAATATTTCATCGCAAATTATCATATTCAGTATTGCCAAATTACAGGATTTTCCAATACCAATATTTACTCTAACATTGGCCACCCTTTATAGTAGAAAGAAAGTGTGAAGATGTGGAACTGACTTGTAGGGGTTAGAACGGTTCTCCAATACGTTCATTTAAGGGGTCAAAGAAAATTTAAGGGCGCGTCAGGCAGTCATAAAGAAAGCGTTTAAATAGTAGTTGCAAGTAATTATACAAGAACATTATTTTAAATGTTAAATTACAATGTAAGTTACTTTTAACATACAACATTTGTATAAGACATTTAATTTTAGAACTGTTACTACCTCTATTCCCTGACAAAAACAATTTATACCCTGCCTGCAGAAGAGAAAATTCTGAAAACAGGAATTGCAATCAATTGCAGGGCAGTAATGTAATTCAATCCTTGAAAGTACAATTCTTTCCTTATCTCAGTAGTTTTTGGTCATCTTTGGTAATCAAAAGAAAATTCAAAGAAATGGAAGTAACTGGAGAGAGATTACAGAATGGCTTAGAGAGGGTGGGGGTGGTCTAGAGGTCTCCACGGGCGGAAATTTCTAGGATAGGACCCGCCCGGGTACAAACGAAAGCTATCTTGGTCCTGCCCAGTCCGTTTTAAAAACCAAACGCCTCGGAATGGTTAAATTTCTATTAAAGAAAATCCAATTTTTCAGAACATATAATTAAGATTCTTTTAAAAAATACTCCATACTTCTTTTCTTTTCTTTTTTTTTTTTTTTTTTTTTTTGCGAAAATTTTAAAGTATAATTCAGAATATATGTGGTCATTCCATAGAATACAGAATATCAACATTAATGAACACTTAGACTTCTAGACTTTCACATTCAAGGAAAGACTCATTAAAAAATAATGTACTTTAGAGTAAAGATTAAAAAAAATGTTTAAAAACATCATAAATTTTGAAGTTTTATAATTAAAAAATTAGATTAAAAAAGTATTTCTTCGAATTCATTAAAGTTTATTTCAAAAGATTTTGTTACCAAAAATCCAATATCAATTTTAGTTTTAAAAAAAAATTGTCTGTCCGACATGTCTTAGGAATAATTAAGTTCAGGTCCAGCCTGGCTCGCGTAAGTAGAAAAAATGTACGCCTGAACACGGCCGGAGTCGACAGGAAAAATTAGGCACAGGCTCAGACCCAATGTAACTGTCCAATGAAAATCTACGTTAGGCATATTAAATTTCTGTATTGATGTTGTTAAACTAGTATCAGATTGTGCAATACATTTATAATCTATTCTGGCATAGCCGGTCCATTGAAAATAGTTCATATTTCATCGGCTTAGTCCGATCCTTTTAAATTTGGTATATCGGTACCGGTAGTACCTCTTAATTTTTTTAACCAGCCGCCTAGCCCATTTATTGTTTTTTCAACCCAGACCGTTTGAACGTTTGACTTCATTTGGCCAGGTGCGGGAATCGAGCCGTGCAGATCGTGATCTCTAGAGTAGAGGTCTGCACGGGCCAGAGTTTACAGGCCCGGCCCGAACGAAAGCTATCTTGGGCAAGCTCAGTCCGGTCTAAAAGCTAAAAGTTTGGCACGGGCTCGGACCGGCCCGTTGAAAATTCAGTGGAAACAGGCCCGACCCGTTGAAAAATCAATAAAATCAGGTCTGGCCCAACCAACTCGATTTCTACAAAAAATTCCAATTTTATTAACATACTATTAAGATTCTTTTAATGAATACTGCATGCATATTTATGGGAAAATTTTACAGTATATTTTAGAATACTTTATACATGCCATAGGATACAGAATAGTATTATTATATCACTTAGACTCTTAGATTATTACATTCAAATGAAGACATTAAAAAAATTAATGTAGTTTAGAATAAAAGAAAAAAAAAAAATGGGTAAAAGCATCCTAACTTTTGTTGCTGTATAATTAAAAAAATGTTTCTCTGCAATTTATAAAAGTACACTTCCAAAGATTCCGTTAACAGAAGTTTATTATCGCTATTACTATTGTTACAAAACAACTCAACACGTCCTGGGAACAATTAAGCCCAGTTTCCAGTCGGCCTGAGTACATAGAAAATAATGTAAGCCTGATCCCAGCCTGCCCGAGTATGCTGAAAAAATTAAGCCCAGGCTCAGGTATGATGCAACTTTCCAATGCCGATTTCTAAGCTTGACATATTTCAGTATTGATGTTGTGAAGCAACTCATGCAGTACATTTACTTATTCTCGTCCCAGAAAAATACATTAAAAATTGTTCATATTTTATCAGCTTAGTTCGATCCTTATAAATTTCTTATATCAGGCCGGTCGGCTCACTTAATATTTTTAAACTGTTTTCATTCTGCCAGACCGGTCCGTTTGAAAATTTACCTTCATTTTGCTGGGACGGGTACAATCCCGTGCAGACCTCTTTCTTTCTGGGCCAAGATGTGCTTGGACGTTATTCTTCCCAGAGATCTACAGGGACAGAAATTTGCAGGCCAGCATAAAAATCAGAAAATTAGGCGTGGCACAATAATTTTTACGAAAAATTAGGCGAGAGAGGGTGTGTGTGTGTAGAGGGGGGGGGGGAGTGGAAAATGAAAATTATATAAAGGGAGCCAAAGTCAGGTCCTCCCCCCCCAATAAAAATTTCAAGCTACGCCCCTGTATATATATAGTAACTAGTAACGGCTATTTTTTTTTTTTTTTAATTATTGTTATTCCTACTCCTACAACTATTTCTAAACAAATAAGCAAACAAAAAATCTTTCTGGAAGAGGAACAGAAATCTATCACGAAGATTATTGTTTTGAAATACTGGTAGTAATAATAATAATAATAATAAATAGTCGATCAAGGCAGTTCTGTCGCATTTTAAAAACATACTTCTAAAAGAAATATCCTTTTTTGTTTTTTATTGACTTAAAAAAGAAAGAAAGAAGTGGAAGGAATTTTTGAAGCCACTTTTAGAGTGAAGTATTTTATGAGAAACTAGTCGATCCCGCGCAGAGCATCTGCGCTCTAGTGTCTACTCTTTTAAATATAAGCACATTAGAATACGAATTTCAGCATTATATGTATAAATACTACAGAAAAAAAATGTCTTCACTTAGGACTGGGTACTTTGAAATTAAAAAATATATACACATCATAAGATACGGACGCCATTTAGAAATGTGAAAACAGAGGTACTTTTTCAGCATCTTGCATATAAAAACCTTTGTATGCACACAATAGTTACTGGATACTCTTTAAAATTAAAAAAGTGTATACATATTATATTGAAAGTTTCTACACCAATCAAAATTATTAATTAATTTTATCTTTTTTTTTTTTTTTTCAGCATCGAAAACTTCTTTATGCACACAATTGTAAATTTCAAAGCTCACATATGCTACAGTAACAAAATCAAAAGATCTAAATCTTGAAAGACCAACATACAACTGACCATTAGCTAAAAACTGGATTTGACAAATCTAAGCAATTTCTTTCAAAAGTTTGACCCTGGGATTTATTTATAATAATTGAAAAAGCTAATCGGATACTAAATTGTATACGCTTAAATGTAAAAGGCATATTATTCTCTGATGGAATAAGTTATATTCGAGGGGTAAGAAAAGTTTCATTGATATTAAAATCAATTTATTTTGCTCCAATATCATTATTCTGTAAGTCTTGCACAGACCTTTAGAAGGTACTAAATTTCTTGATAACATTATGATGGCCCCTGGCCTTCATTTCAGTTTATGAGGTGGCATTCCAATTGGTGTTAAACTGTTTAAAAATTCTCCAGTATATATGCAAGTTGATCTTGTGGATCATAATTTTTGATCATGTCAATGCTTTCATAAACCCTTTCCGTTCCTAGCATACATTGTAAAACACGATTTTTAATTTCAAGTGACAAATTATTTGTCGCTGTTAGTTTATGGCTCTTCTTTTAAGCTTTTGAGGTGTCACTGTCCTAAAAACGATGTCACTGAAAAGTTGATGCACTGGATCATGAACATATCTGGATAGCAAATTGGGGGAAACTTAATAGTTTCCCCACCCTCTTTGACATTCGCCAAACTGTAACAGCCACCTTGCTAACTCTCTCTCTGTTTTAAGGGTACGTTTATTTTCTCTAAGTTTCAAAATTTAAAATTTAGAACAAAGTCTATGCACCTTTATGCAACGCTAAATTTAGAACAAAGCTGGCGCTGTTAGCGATCTTGAACCTCTAAAACTGAGAGGTAGGACCTGACGGAAATCTCCACTCTATAAGATAATTTTATTCATTTATTATTAATGATTCTATATTATAAATCACAAATATGTGCATCAGTAACATTGACGTCATAAAGATGCGGACTACAATGAGGTGAAATTGCATAAGGTAAACAATGGAGCTAATGTTTAAATTGGTAACAAAATGGCGCGTTTTTTGGTTTGACTTCACACTTTATTTTCTTTCCTTTTTAGAAAGTAGCTAGTTTTTTGCAAAATATAAGAAAAAATACAGCCCCATTTTTACAAAAATCGTATTTTCGATGCAGAAAATTTTTCTACATAATGTGTGATGAGTTTTAAATCGATACCTCAAATACTTTTCTTAATATTTTCAAATTAGTGAAAACAAAACACTTGTTGCTACCGGCAAAAAAGAAATAATCGCGATTTCTGTGCCACGTACGATAGCTTAATATATATATTTAAAACGCTAAGCATTTTCTTTCGACAATCCGTGAGAACAAACTACTGCATCAAATTACATCATTCTTTTACTTACCCATCATCTCTATAATAAAACCGTAAGTCATGTGACTGTCATCAACAGTTCCGGAATGTCCGTTTCACTTTTTCATATGCCAGGCGGCCATTTTTATTAAAAATTATTTTTGCAAATAAAACTGCATAAAAATTACATTTTTGGAAAGATCGTTCAAAATAAATTAAGATTTGAGAGATGACTTACGTTCAATTATGTATACATTCTGCAATAACTTCAGTTTAAATTAGGTTCGCAGTTAAAATTCTCTATCTATGAAAGTAAACAAAGAAAAAAGATTCATTCGTTGTGAATGTTTAAAATATTAAACCATGAATTTTTGGATCGCTGCCTGGCGTAAAAAAAAAAAATCCGCACCAGTGAGACAGTCAAAGTTTACCTTAATTCTGTTCCATACAACTCAACTTTCGGATCTTTTTTGACGTAAGTTGAACTCATGTAATAATATTTAATGGATCAAATTTCGAAAAGAATTGTCAGCTTTTATTTTTTGCGCGTGCAAATTAGAAACGATACTTTAATTTGAAATCAAATGTTTTGATTTATGATAATTATTATTTTTCTATTTTCTATTTTAAACGAAAAATGTGAACGTCATGTATTTTAAATTGAAACAGCTGTCACGGACGCACCGGGGTTGGCGCGATTTTTGTTTTGCGCCAAATATGTTTAAGAATCTCCGCATTAGCGAACATATTGCAAATGATAAGCAAACGGACATGAAGCATAAATTCTTAAGTGGGTTAAGCGATTTTTGTCAAGAAAGATGAAATACATAACAACAAAAAATATGCGAAATGCTACCGCGATCGCAAAAGTTCTTGATTTGTCCATTAGATTTTTCCAGTTATGCGAGGAATTAAGGAAAAAAATAAATTATGAATAAAAATAATTTGTTACAATGCTTAACATACATTTAAGGGCGACCAAACTGGTCGCCAGTGGCGGCTAGTACGTAGTATTACTTACCCATCATACGTAGTATAGGGTAAGTCTTGTAATCGTTTTGAAAATCGAAATTTTTTTTGACGGATTTGCACGTTTCAGACACTGGAGATTCCGAAAAACATATTTTTAGAAAAAAAATTTTGCCGTCCGTCTGTGTGTCTGTGTGTGTGTCTGTAAACGCTCTATCTCCCGAAAAAATTGAGATAGAGACTTGCAATTTGGTATGTACTTAGTATGTAATAATGGGAAGAAGCCTATTTCATTTAAATAACCTCGATTAACCGGAACAATTTTTTTCGGACTCTCGAAATATTCGTTCTGATGAAAGGTATATAAAAATTTTCGAAATTGTTTATTTTAAGAAATGAATATAAAAGACAATAAAAAAACATAAATCTTGCATAAAGCATGAAGTCGATCGGATAATTAGTTGCCGAGATATTTGGAATCCTATTTTCCACACGCTTCGATTTTTCATGACTCTGTATTTCATCCAAATTTCACTTCAAAGATATATTTTAATTGGAAATTCGACGCTTAATCAGATGCAATAAACCGCTAGTTAATAGGATTATTATTTTTGGAGTTATAAGAATGTTTCTTTCAAGCAATTCAGTAATCGAGCCTTTAAAGTTTATGACGTCATCAAGCCACGATTTTATTCGAATTGCAATGCACTTTATAAGTAGTTTACACATTTTTATTTTAATATTTTACATTATGCATATCCATGATGGGTAAGTATTACGGTGGCCCCCAACGACTAGTTTTTAAATGAAAGCTATTTCGTCACAGATTTGTTATCGTACATTCGTTTGTTCGAAAATTTAATTAATTAGCCTTAATTTTAAATTAAACTTTTACTTCTGCGTATGACGTCATAAAGTCGGCAATCTAATAAAGCCTACTGTTGCGAGGAAACTCCGTGGTTGCGAAGATCAAAGAGAAATAATAAATATTAAAAGCACGTGCCTTTTAGGCTGAATTTTTTAATTTGCAAATTAATTTTAGGTAAAAATATTTATCCGCGTGTTTTATAAGCGAATAAAAATTCATATTTATTGTGACGTCACGGGAATATTGTCCATTGGGTTTATTTTATCATGATGCATTAGAACTTTGTTGATGCCATTTTTTCATTACAATTAAATACAAAATATATATTTATTTGTATACACGGCGTTTAAGCATAAAAGTAACGAATACAAAGTACGTAAAGAAAAGTTTGCCCCGGTAAAAATGACGTTATGCTTAGTTTGAACATTGATAAATAAAACTAAAAAGAAAAATGTATATGATTATGTCAACATGACGTAATTTTAACTCATTTTTCACTTTTAAATTTTAAAGATTAGAACTGGAGCCTTAATTGGTTGCTTCATCTTGATTGCATACCTTGATTACCTTGATTTTTTAAAAATTATATTTGCGAAGATTTCATTTTTTAATAAAAAGAAATTCACAAAAGTAAAGGATTTCAGGAAAATTAAAATTATTGAAAATAGTGTTATGGTAAAAAAGAAAAAAAGAAAAAAAAGGAAAAAAAAAAAGAAATAATGGTTATATTTTTATCTAGAATAAACAATGTATGGCTAATATTTTATCGGAATTATTTTGGTAGATTTGTTATAAGTTCATTTAACAGTTCCATATTAGCGACAAAGTCATATTTCTTTCACTGTGAATTTCTCTTTCGATGTCAAACTAGTCGTTGGGGGCCACCGTAATACTTACCCATCAAGGCTATGTATAATGTAAATATTAAAATAAAAATGTGTAAACTACTTATAAAGTGCATTGCAATTCAAATAAAATCGTGGCTTGATGACGTCACAAACTTTAAAGTCTCGATTACTGAATTGCTTGAAAGAAACATCCTTATAACTCCAAAAATAATAATCCTATTAACTAGCAGTTTATTGCATCTGATTAAGCGTCAAATTTCCAATTAAAATATATCTTTGAAGTGAAATTTGGATGAAATACAGGGTCATGAAAAATCGAAGAGTGTGGAAATTGGATTCCAAATATCTCGGCAACTAATTATCCGATCAACTTCATGCTTTATGCAAAATTTATGTTTTTTTATTGTCTTTTATATTCATTTCTTAAAATAAACAATTTCGAAAATTTTTATATACCTTTCATCAGAACGAATATTTCGAGAGTCCGAAAAAAATTGTTCCGGTTAATCGAGGTTATTGAAATGAAATAGGCTTCTTCCCATTATTACATACTAAGTACATACCAAATTAAAAGTCTCTATCTCAATTTGTTCGGGAGATAGAGCGTTTACAGACACACAGACACACACACAGACACACACACAGACACACACACAGACACACAGACGGACGGCAAAAATTTTTTTCTAAAAATATGTTTTTCGGAATCTCCAGTGTCTGAAACGTGTAAATCCGTCAAAAAAAATTTTTCGATTTTCAAAACGATTACAAGACTTACCCTATACTACGTATGATGGGTAAGTAAAAATGGTAGTCTACTTTTGAACGCCAGCCAAAACACAGTGGCAATTTTTAGAAATGTATAACGGTTGTGACAACAAACGGCGCTATTGCTTTAGCTTTCATCGCGCTTACACCACTTCTAAATACTACAAATTTCAATTTTTTACTACATTTTAATACATTTCACAATTTTAATTCTTACATTATTAATTAGAAACAAAAATTAGCTTTCTATTGAAATTTATTTTAAAACTGCCGCCTTATTTAACGACTTTTTAAATAATTGTCAAGCATGGAATATTTTTCAATTCTATCTCAATAATGACCATCAGTTTACTTTAATAATGTAAAAAAGCCCTTGGGAAAGTTGCCACAATTGAAAATAGTTTCCCCTAACCATCATGAATAGTAAAATAAATAATAATAATAAAAAATCCTGATAAATCAAATTATCAGATCAAATTATCAATGATCAAATTATCAGATTTTGGCGCTAAACTAAAATCTGTCAAAAAAAAAAAAAACTATTTTCTGTTTATGACTAATATAAAATTGATATGTTCAATTCGTTGATGTATATGTTGCATCAGAATATGCTAGGAACTATATTTTATTATTTTTTAAAAGATCCATTGGATATTTAACTCTATAAGAGGGAAAAGATCCCCGACTGTGATGGAAAAGGAATAAATATCCTGATATGTAAAGGGACCGAAGAAAACATACAAATAAACTACACTTAAAAACATTAAAAAAATCTCCCTCATCTGCAGATTGATTATTGTAAAAAAAAAAAAAAAAAAAAATCTTCATCCTTACATTAAAATTGGTTAGCTTAAGACGATGGATGCGTTTTAGAAGATATGGATTTGAAACGAACAATGATTAAAGAGGACATTTTAAAACTTTTAATTTAAATATTTTAAAACTTTTTTTAACGTCGAATTTTGACGGTGTCTTTGGGCAGATGCAATGCACGTGCGCATAGGAGGTCATTCGGTTGCATTATCACAGGTGAGGGGTGTGTGATTTATTTATTATGTTCTTTTATTTACTGAATACAAGATGAATGTAGGGATATACTCTTTGTATGATATTTCATAGGTCCATGAAATTTTCTTTCTTGCCGTGGGGAATATGGCGGTAATGCCAAACTGATTTGCATTACACAGTTGCTTACGGATTGTTTGTTTGGAATTTGCATCGGAAATAGTACTGTATTTCACAGGGGGAAAAAACTTTTAAAATAAAAAATTTGAAAGACTGTTTCATACTTGTCCCTTTTTAGGTAATAAAGAAGCTTATTTTACTGATATTGTTATAGTAATTTTTTTCCGTCAAGTTTTGACGGGTTCCATCTAGTATATATATAGATACTCTATTGATAAGGCATGCATTCCGAGTTCTAACGCTAACGATTCTAGAACAATGTGCGCTTGCTAAATGTTTTAGAATCCCTTTTTAACACTTTCCAACCTAGTTGAAAAGTGTTTATGAATTCGATTTGTCTGACGGCTCGTGTTATTGAAGGTATCGAAAATGAATTGTGTCGCATTTAGAGTTATATTATTTATTATTATTATCATTTAGAGCAGGCATGTCAAACTCGTTTACCACCGCGGGGCCACATGAAGCATCCTATACAAAGCCGCGGGTCACATTAAAAAAACATGTAGATAATACCATTGCACAGGATCAAATTTGTACGTACAAAACACAGCCATGTTAAAGAAATATTCACAAGGTTCAAAGTTATTAGTTTAGTTAGTTTATTTTATCTTATTTTTCGAAAAAATACTCAAATTTTCTTTTCATCAACGAAATCTCTAAAATTTAATTGAATTTTCTGATTTATATTTATTTCAGAAATGGATTGTGCACGCTGTTTGTTAATCCTGATCTCATCAAAAGCTGCTAATCTTCCGTGTTTTCTTAGAGTAAAAAAAAAAAGCTCATTTCGAAACAGAAAAGTTATTTAATAAAATGTGTCTTGTACCCATGCGCTACTTATCTAATTTGATTTATTAAATACATTTTCTGGTTCAAATTTTGTTTATTTGATTTGAAAATAAAAGTTGGAGCTATGCAAAGATGTATAAAAATGTGCTGCCGAATATAGCTAAAATAGGCCTAATTGCACACTATAGTTTAAACAATCCGTCGATTGATGAATAATTATAGTAATTTGGAAACCCCATATCCAGGGGTGTAAAAACTGGGCGCCAATGGGCCGATTGTCACCACTAAATTTTATTAGCATTCTTCGCTTACATTTTATTAGTATACTTCGCCTAAATTTTATTCGTATACTTATTAGGCGAAGAATACTAAAAATTTAGTGGTGGCAATCGGCCCTTTAGCGCCCAGTTTTTACACCTCTGCCCATATCCATATATTTTTTGCTTTAATATGAAATCGCACGGAATTTTGATAAACCGTACAGTAATAAATTCTGAAGAATAATTTCAACATCAATCATTAGAGATGAAGTAAATAGATTAAACCGATTTTCATATTTCTTCAAATTCAAAAAACTTTTTTTTTTAAATAATTTTTGAATATGTTTTTAGCATATTCTAAAAATTTCCACTTCGATGATTTTTTAAGTAATGCCTGACACTATTTAAATTGAAATACATTTTCTTTTTGAAAATTGCTTCATCAAAATAATAAATTATATTTGAAAACGCTAATACTATCAAATAACAAGATAGCATTATGAAATTTACCTTGAAGTTTACTCAGGTACTTTGTAATTTCAAATGAAAACTCCAAGTACTTTGTCTAGTGGTGGACTTTTAATAATCCACATTCGTAATTTGTCGATTTAAAATTAAAATTGTAACATTTTTTAGCAGTTCGAAAATAACAGTTAAAACTTTATACTGGAAGACCATCAAATTCCGTATAAGAAGGTCTTATAAGAAGTCTGTTTATCTTCATACCCGTATTTCCAAGATATATTCTAGATTAACGATTATTAAGAATGTGCATACGAATATAAGTTTACAAACATTAAGTTTTTAAGAACATATCCGGTTTTTTAGAAATCAATCTTTCTAGCAACGATACTTATGCTTATAGTGTTTTCAATTTTACAGATATAATTGTAGACTTTTCCTTAATTGCATCAAATTACGGATTCATTTTTAACATTTTCCAACCTAGTTGAAAAGTGTTTATGACTTCGGTTTGTCTGGCCGTGCTCTAACTCCCGTAAATAGGCTCGGATTGCCCTGCAATTTTTATATGTGATTGTCGTTATCTATAGTATGTTCCCTATTTCAAGTGAAGTGTGTAGCACTGAAGTGTGTTTTTTTACAGGGGCACTCAAAAGAATTCCGTTATATGACGGTCTATGGGGAAAAATCATTTGCGGTTTATTTTAACGATGTTACACAATTTCAAACACATTGTAATGGATATAAATCACTAAGGTGCATTACAAGAAGCTTAATATGGAATAGGGTGTGCACTTATAGTTACTTGACAGGGACAGTCAAAAGAATTCCGTTACATGACGTCTACGAAGAAAAATCGTTTGCGGTTTAATTAAATAATGTTTCACTATTTTAAACGCATTGAAATTTATATAGATCACTAAGGCGCATGACAAGAGGCTTACTACAGAATAGTGTGTGTATAGTAGTCATCGTTCATTTACAGGGACACACAAAAGAATTCTCTACTGTCTGTTAACAATAATTCCTGGAAGTGCGTTTTAAGTTGCTGAACGTGATTTTAAATTGAACTCACTTTTTGTCTATTACTGGGTGTGTATTATTTCTGTATTTCATATACAGGGCAGCACAAAAGTTAGCGAACACATTTCCGTTTATTGAAAGAAACTCCAGAAGGAGAATTTTAAACTGTGCTACGCGTTTCCTAACTAAATATATATTATTGTATATGTATTAATTGAATATTGTATATGTATACGTTGGAAATATATGTCGGAAATTCCTGAAATTACGTTTTTAAATACGTTATGCGTTTTCCAAATTGTTTACTTAGATGTTATCTTTCAGCTTATTAAACGGTCATGATTTGTAAAATAATTTTGGAAGCGTTGGAAAGTGTTACATAATCTATACTTGACGCATGATTTTTCGTTCTTGTTTTCATGGATTTCGGGTCGAAGTTTGTTGGGTTCAGGTCGGGTTGCTTGAAAACAAAAATTATTTTATGGGGTTCCGATCGGCCATCCTTATTTCCGTAAAAAGATGCAGATATTCTTAAATCTCCATTATTCTACATTTTAATTTTTTCTTAAAGGATTTCGCATGCATTTCTACGGAAAAGATAACTAGGACTTCCCTCAAAGGGATAAGTCTGGGTTATATTGCTGAGAACATGGAGTTAACAATTACGATATAAAGAAGATACAATATATGAAAAAGAGCAAATTAAACGATAGAATTACAAAATATCATATATAAATTCATATATACTGTTATGTTTTCATACATATTTTTTTATAACATTTGGCAAAGCATCTCATTTTTTAAGCGGGTATTGCTCCAAACTTAAAAAAAAAAAAAAAAAAAAAAAAAAAAAAGGCCGGAATTTTTTAAAACGCCAAGCTTTTTAAAGTTTCGTAATCGGATTTGCAGCAAAGAGCGTATTTTAGCAAGCGTAGTTTAACGCAAATTTAATTTCATTGATGCAACATTTTCTTTGTAGCAAATATTTACATTTGAATTAAAAAATATTCCTCCTTGTTTATTTGAATATCTATTTATAGAAACTCGTACACTTCAAACCACATTGATAACATGCTTCGCTACAAACCTGATTACCAAATTGTAGCTAAATTTCTACTAAAGTACATAAAAAATCTTTTGATGACTTCTGTAAGATAAATTTTACATTAAATCTCCATATCGGCGAAATTGAAAAAAAAATATTTCAAAGATAATACTTCTTGATTATTTTCTAGGAGGCTCTCCCCCCCGTGCCTTTACTACATCTAACCCCAGACTTTTCTTCTGCCTGCCTGTCTGTCTCTCTCTAAAATCTGTTTGTTTCCCTATCCGTTCTTCTACCCATCTCTCTACCCTATTGACTCTCTCTCTACACATCTCTCTGCATGTCTGCATATTTCTTTACTTGTCTCGCTACCCGCCTATCTGTTTCTGTAACTGTCTGTCTACCCGTCTAACTACCCGTATGTCTAGCCGTGTCTCTATACCGTGTCTCTCTCCGTACCCATCTGTCTACTGTCTCTCTACTCGTCTGTATACCCATCTCACTATCCGTCTGTGTTTCTACCCTACTCTTTAACCGTCTCGCTACCCATCTGTCTATCCGTCTCTCTAACTGTCTCGCTTCCTGTTTCACTACCCGTCTCTCGACACGTCTGTGTGTCTATATACCCCTCTCTCTACCCGTCTGTCAACTCGTCCCTGTACTAATCTCTATACTCGTCTCTCTATCCACCACGCTACCCGTCTCGCAATCTTTCCCTCTACATCCTGTCTACCGGTCTCACTACTCGACTCGCTACCCATCTCCCTACCCATCTCGCTACCCCTCTGTCAACCCTCTTTTTTACCCGTCTCGTTACCCGTCTGTCTATTTGTTTCACTACCCGTTAGCTTATCTGTGTCGCTATCCGTCTCTCTACCTGTCTGTCTACCGGTTTGTTTACACATCTCTCTACCTCTTGCCACCTCTTCCCAATATTTAAACAAATTAGTATACAGAAGCCGTTTATCTGTTATTAAATGCAAACAGGAGTAATTTATCTAATAAGAGTAATCAGATGCAACTTTTTAAATGCATACATAAACCAGCATAATAATTCATCAGGTTTATTTTCATAGTAGTTTATGTCATTTGGCAGTAAATCTCAACTTCTTAAACTCGAACTACGTCAAGCTTTTCAAAAAAGCCCCAAGCTCCGTATATCTGGGAAGGGAAAGTACCCTCAGGGCTATTAGATACATGTTAGTGAAAGTTTCGTAATCGGGTTCGCAGCCAATTGCTTATGTCAGAAAGCGTGGCTTAACGTCATTTTAAATTAATTTCTGTAACTTTTTTTTTTTGGGGGGGGGGGGGGGAGGTTCCAAATATTTACACTTAAATTCAAACTTTTGCTCCCATGTTAATATTAATGTTGTTTATTATTAATTAATACTTTAGTGACAGAGCTTCATTCGAAACAAATGTAAAATACTTCTACTACAGTTTTTTTTTTTTCTAGGAGAAACATCCGTAATCGGGCCCAAAGCTAATCGGAGAATTTAATGTCATTATTGTTTGTAACTCTTATAGAGTTAAAAAAAAATATTGTTGCTAGCATTACTCTTGTTTGAGACCAGCCTTGTCTGTGTATCTGAATGGGGAAAAGATCCGTATCATGTGCTGGTTGGCGCCATTGGGGGAAAAAATTAAAAATGGTGCTAATAGGCAGTTTTAGCATCTTGCCAAATTTTTCTAGATAGTGGAAAAACATGTTTTTCAAATATTTACAAATATACGTTTATTAAACCATGTTTTTGCGCCATCTTAAAAAATTAAGTACGATGCTAACATAAAATTTTATTGCCATTTTTGATATTTTAACAAGTAATGAAAATACATAACAAACGTATTTAACAAAACTAAGAGACATTTTTGTGATAAATAATTGTTATTGTCAGGGGGGCAAATTGTAAACAATTAATAAGCGAACTAAAAAATTACCGAAAATAACTTGTAGGAATCTCAGAAAAGAAATATCTGATATAAATAGCATTTAAAATCTTAAAATGGAGAAGTGGTCCATATAAAAATGCAAAACATTATACGCCACATATAAGTATTTTTTTATTTTTTCATATTTCCGAAAGCACAGATAAAAGGGTAAAAATCCCGGCACAGATGTCATATACTCACCACGTTGGCGCGATTTTTTTCCTCGCCAATTTGGCGAAAACTGTGTGTTATGTTTATTTACTTTTTATTTTTTATTTTAATTCTATAGATTATTTTTATATGTATATCAATATTTATTTATATCAAAGTATTATTTATTTATTTTTATTTCCTTTTTTAAAATAATAGAAACTATTTCATTTATTACGTTATTTTATTTTTATATATAAATAAAAATTCACGTGCTATTATTGCACGCTAACTTGTAACTAATATTCAAAAATAAAGTTTTCGCCAAATTGGCGGGGGGAAAATCGCGGCAAAGTGGTGTGTATAGGACATCTGTGCCTTGTTTTCATTTCACATATGTATTGGTACTTTTATGTTAACTTGGCGCAGTTGATAAATCGCCAAATATTGTTTTCATAACATCTTAATATTTCATTAATTTCATTTAACTATAAACTTTTCACTCATTTCACTTGAAATACATACATTAAAAATACATGTCTTTTACTCATTTAATTTAAAATACATGCCTTTCACTAATTCCATTTAAAGTACTAAAAAGGAAAAGAAAATAAGAAGAAACAATGCCACAAAAAAACCTTTTATTTAAACAACAAATAAATGTTTCTGATTTACACACGCGAAATAAAAAAGCTAGGCTAATCGGAGTATTGCGCCAAATCTCTAATACTAAGTTATTGCGGGGTTTTTTTCTTTCAAAAAGAAAAAATTCCAGATTAATTTTCCATTTTTATTAAATGGAAATATGTGTTATTGTACTGATATTGTATTTCACTGTGCGTGCATATTTTTTTGCTCCGTGTTACTTCATGAACTTTTGAAATCCTATTATTTACGAAAACCTCCGCAGGTGAAAATGACGTATGCACTAAATTTTAGTGACGTATGTACTTTAATAGTGCTTTTTTATTTATTTTTAAATATAATTTCCAAACGGTGTGACGCCCCACCATTGGCTGAGAGGTTGTGCTCTCGAAGCTGGTAGACGGGAGGTGCTGGGTTCTGGCCCAATCGCGCCCGTCGGCCTAATCGTTCGGAGTTTTCGTGGTTTTCTTCGAGCCGTGGATTTATCCATGCGTAAATACGGATTAGGTTCCCTTAGAAAGACCCCCACGAAGGGCACTCCCCCCGGGCCTATATCCCTAGTGTAGATAATTGGCCGTCAATAATCAACCCAACTCAACCCAAACGGTGTGACATTTATTCTTGGTAATAAATAGGCGTCGTTGTCACCTTTATAGGTACCTGCTGTAAAAATTTGAACGAAATCCGTTAAATATCTTTTGAGTTATGCTTGACGAAAGGTTTTAATATCCATCGTAGCTATATACGGGGCAAAGTAACACTGCGCTGTGTATGAGTCTTCGTGTTCACTCAGACAAAAAATTTGAACGAAATCCGTTAAATATCTTTTGAGTTATGCTCAGAGCATATTTTAAGGAATTTTCACTGGGGTTTGATCTGTTGTCCCAAGCATATATCTATAAATTCAGCCCCCCCCCCTGATAACTGCAAACCAAATAATTAGAATATCGATTTTTATAATTCTGTTTTATTAATTCTGTCTTATTTTACTTCTTCTGTACCTGGTAAGTAAATAATGATGTTTTCATTGAATCATGTAAACCCGTTCATTTATAGCTAGGTAGCATTAAAGAAAGTCTACATTCGCAGTTCATACTAATTGTTAACCATTGTTATGTTAGTCATATATATAGTCAAACATAACATTCAACCTACCAAATTTCTGTATCTAATTAAAAATTTATGCATGAAATTTATCGCTAAAATTATGTTAAAATGCTGCTTACCTTTTACTGTTTCTACACTTGACTTTTGTACATAACAGTATTACATCTACCAATTTGGTATTTGGAGCCTGGAATAAATTATTAAATTGAAAAGCAAATTTGATCTGAATAATTAAATATTTGTTTTTAATTTCTCGTAACTATAGTTTTAGACTCAAAGTGGAACTAATCAAAAAGATTTTCCTCTTGCTGTTATTTAAAAATATTAAATAAAAAAATACCATGTTAAATTTTATAACATGTTTCCAAAATGCCAAATAATGAACAATAATTAAAGTGTTTAAACATCTTTAGCCTTTCAGAAATGACTGTATTTTGAAAAGAGCAGAACTAAACAAGGAAATCGATTTTACTCTTCATGTTTAAAAGAATCAAATTCTAACTGTAAAATATTTCCAAAATACTACAGAAATATTTACAATAGTTTAAATTTTTTATACAAAGGACTTTCTTATTGAAATAATGGAATTAAACAAGAGATCGATTCGTTATTTATATTTTAATGAGTTAAAATTTTTAATATTTTTATAATGGTTTTAAAATGTTACAATAATAGTTAAAATCTTTAAATTTTTTCTTACAAGTTATTATCAATTGCAAAGAATTTGTTCACAAACTCTTGTGTTTGTTAGAATTCTTTGTCTGGAAGTTTTCTCTTTCTTTCTTTGCTTTCTAGGAACCTTGCAACAGCAGGTCTTGGATCATAAAAAGCTGTTCCAATTCCATTAAGAGCAATAAATGTTCTTGAGTTTAATGCTTCTTTTGATAGTCCCGACTGTTTGTTAGATTTAAGCGTTGTATGTATGGGCCAGCGCTGTGAGGTGTTAAAGAAACATATGATTGTACCAATTTGTTAAAACCTGAGTGGGGTTGAGACGCTTTAAAGTAATGATAGAGTCTTGCTGTTGATGAGGTCATATCTGATGGAGGAGGCAGTTTTTCAGCCGCGTAAAAAGCAACCACATCATCGGTAAAATCGGCAATTTTGTCTTTACCAAGAAGGTTCCCAACATCAAGGCGGGCTGCACTAACAACCTCTGTTGGTCTTCTTGCTTTTAAGAAAGCATCTATCCTGTTGGAGATGCCCAAGTTCTCAAATACGATTTTGACAGAATCCATGAGGCCTTCTGCTACTCGCTTACTCAATTTACATTCTCCTAGAAAAACTGATTTCATTTCTTATTCTTCTGTAATAAATCGTGCTGTAACAAATTTATTATCAACTCCATATTTATCAACGGAACCATCTATCTGGATAGAAAAACAATCAGCCTTTTGCAACTGCGTGTCTGTATTTTCTTTTACTTGGTCACCAACAATATCAAGCATCTCGCGATACATTACTGGATTTCTATACCACAACAGTGCTGGAGATGGATTAAAAGAAGAAAAGTCACACTCTAAACCATTGTCCATGTAAGAGGCAATTTGTGAGTCAATGTCAATTTTCGTTAAAAACCGCGAAAGCCAAAAATGAGCAGCGAGAGTCAACTGTCGGCTATCATTATAAACATCCAGTGCGAGCTCTATTAGCAATTTTATTTTTTCTGCATTGTGTGATTTTAAAGTTTTTATCCAAGAATGCTAATGAGATTGTGCCATCCATTTTTTTAATACGCTGCCGAAGACAACTCTAAGTTCTTCTTGAGGCCAGGATGCACTGGATGAAGGTGGATGGATTCAGTGGTGGGATCCAGCTGTTTTGCACCAGTTGTTAATTTGTGTGGAGTTCGGAGAACTGGTTCTTAAAATACTTCAAATGCGAAAATCGTATTTACATTAATTTACTTTTTCTTAATGTGCATCTGCACAACAGCATTTTTAAAATATAACACTGTGACATTTTGTAAATTGATTCATTTAATATAAAATAATGTTTAGTTTGAAAAAAAAAAATTCTTCATTCCTGTGAGAATCCAATTTAACTTAACAAAAAGCATTAAAATATTGAAGATTTGATGAATTTGGGTGTCTAAATCGGCAATCTAGGATAACTCCCTGGTTATATAGCATGCTTATTCAACATTTCTTAAATTTCTGCTATTCTTGCATTATCGTTATTGTATTATTAGGTTTTGATTCATTTTCTGTTAGAAATTTTGATCAGGATTTCATGATTGCCTAATATTTATTAAACAAATTACGTCCTTATAGGAAAGCATGTTTCAGGATATTTTTTTTTCCCCATTATACTTAAAATTCAAAGTTTATGTTGTTATTTTAATGTAAAGTGTTTCATAATATATGTGTGATGCTTAATTTTCCCTTATTGTTAATGCATCAAAAATCATTCGTGAAGCGAACCGGTTGTTATATTATTTGAATCCCATCACTAGATGGATTGTCGGAAAATAAATCTTTCAAGCAGTAACACAAAGATCACAACAACGAGATGTTTCCCATAGGCCATAGGTCACACGGCACTTCCCGCCATCCCAGCCTGCCTCATATTGTATCGTACTGCCCCTGCCTACACTCGGTATCTTCTCTATAACAAATGTCGACAGTTATAATATCCGAAGCACAAAGACAGCTTTTGTTATTCAAAATTTTTTATTTCAAAAATTGCCGGCACCATTTCCTGTCACTGGGCAACAATAATTTCCCACTGGGCGACACTAGTGTCGCCTACTTTATATGTTATTTTATGCCCTGGTTATGCTTGACGAAAGGTTTTAATATCCATCGTAGCTATATATGGGGCAAAGTAATACTGCGCTGTGTATGAGTCTTCGTGTTCACTCAGACAAAAAATTTGAACGAAATCCGTTAAATATCTTTTGAGTTATGCTTGACGAAAGGTTTTAATATCCATCGTAGCTATATATGGGGCAAAGTAATACTGCGCTGTGTATGAGTCTTCGTGTTCACTCAGACAACTATAACATTTATGCTATAGCTTTTTCAGATGTCTGCAAGCCATGTAATATGGATTAACAATATATTAATATACATACAGTTATATACAAAAGAAGATTCAATGAAAAATCATTTAGTTTTAAGAACAATATAAAAAAAAGGGCTTTAAAAAAATCCTAATCTTATAACGACGGACGAGAATCTTACGCGTTTCGGCAGATTTATACTTGTTTAAAAATTTTACCTAAGCCCCATATCACCCCGAAATTTTTTTACCTTTTCCTCCCCTAGAACACAAAGTATAAAATATTCAAAACGCTTTCATTTTTTTAACTTTCTATGCCCTGTTTGTTATGTTATCGAAACAATAATTAATCAATCCTCTAACTTCTCCCTCCTCGAAATTGCTTTTCCCCTTTGTCACCTTCCCTCCCCCCGACCAAGTTAACAAACATTAAAATCATTAAATTTCTTTGCTATTTTTTTTTTTTTTAATTTTGTTTTAACCATTTCTCCCATTTTTGAGTGTATTTTATACATTGTTAAAAGGTTCATGTTATTTGCATTTCGAATGTATGGGACCAGTGTTCCCATGCGAAGATTTTGCACTGCAATTTAATATTTTTTTTTACCAATCTATACTAATATTATAAAGAAGTAAAGATTGTTTTTTGTTTGTTTGTGGGGGGTAATCTCTGGAACTACCGAACCGATTTCAAAAGTGATGGTGGCAAATGGATGGTGACAATCCTTGCTCCACCATAGACTATATTTTATGCCGGTGCTACTAACCCCAGGGGGGGGGGGGTGCAGAAGCAAAAAAAATTCTAAAATTGCGATTTTTTTTATACTGAAGGATCTAGAAATTTGAAATTTGGCATTGTAATTACTTATAAGATGTAAATGCTCTCTAAGAGCAATAATAATAATAATAATAATAATAATAATAATAAAAGGGTGAAATGAGCAAAAAGCGTTCTAAAATCATTCTAAATTACAATTTCTATGGAATCTCTGGAACTACAGAACCGATTTCAAAAGTGATGGAGGCAAATGGATGGTGACGATCCCTGCTCCAACAGCCTCTTTAATAAAAAGCTATGCGTTTCTGACGACTGGGTTTTTCGCTCATCGTTGCCACAGATTAATCTCGGAAAATGAAACATTTGAAGTCACTTAAAAAAATAATAGCTCGAAAAGTATTTGTCAGAAAATGGTTAGACAAACTGCGTTAGAAAGGTCAAAAATTGTATTTTTCTTGATATAAATTTCATATCTAATGATTATGCCGTTTTTCAAATATTGAATTTGAAAAATTACCCGATTTCACAATGGAGTACCATAGCGAAACCTTCATGCGTAAAACGATAATGACAAGGGCGACGTGTCCTGAAGTGTATATTGGCTATAGCACGAGTCACAAATTATTATTCTGTTAAAATGTAAAAGTGGATTATGAAATGTCAAATATTTTGTTTGATTAAAGGTGCGTTGAGAGAAATTGACCGGCGTAGCGGGCGTAGCTTGCTAGTATCTAATATTTCTTAGATGCAGGTTTAAACTTAAAAAAAAAAAAATGAACATGAGTCATGCCAAAATAGCGTCTCATTTATTTTATCAAAGTGACAATAAAAACGTATCGAAGATAACAAAATGCACGCCCATTGAAAAAACAAATAACAATCGTATTTTAACTTTATGAGAGGGTGCCGTCATTCTCATCGGGAAAAACACGGGACAAAGAAAAATAAAAAATACAATTTAATATAACAAAGCATATATTTTAGGCTACACTTGAAATGACACTGCTTCGATCGATCGAGGGTTTCTTTTTCTTCTAAACATTTAAACTTGAATTTTTCATTTTAATCATCCATATAAAATAGACAAGTATGAGGGCGACCCAATGGATCGTTTTTGTACTATTCATTTTTATAAATAATGCGCAATATAGAGTGCGGTATTTAATTGTGTGGCAACACTGATGTGAGAAAAACCTTTCATTTCGTTTATGAAAACAAAGCGGATTTCATTTTTATTTAACTGAAAAAAGAAAAAAAGTTTTAACGAAATGTCAGTGTCTTATGTCAGAAGCGTGTTCAAAATCCTTTCATCTCGGTATCGCATTCATCCTTCTGCGTTTTGTATTTTCTTAGAAAAGGGGATCCAATACTATATAGGAGGACTTGATTTAATTTGATTTTTCTATTTTTCAAAACGTGTTAACAAAGACGAAGTAACTTTATAATAAAAATTATATTTTTTTAGCAGAAATATGTGTATAACTGTGTGATAAAACAATATCCATCCGGAATGAATATGTATAATAGATCCATCACAATGACCGAAAGCGTAAGCTGTTCCCAAAATGGGTAGCCATGGCGCCTCATGGAGGTCATTCTTTTGAAAACTTTGACATAGGCCTCCGTCCATTTAGGGTGATTATTTTTCAGTGTATTAGCTACAAAAGGGGTAATAGCTGATATTTTAAGTTAGTCCAACTTCTACATTTATAATTTAAAAAAAAAAATGAAATGACCCGTTCCATAAGCAAGCAAGGAGACATTAACCTCCAATAAAAGAAACAGAACGAAAAATCAAAATAATTTTACAAATCTTTACCGTTTAGTAAGGCGAAAGATGAGTTTAAAATTGCCCGCCAATAAACAGAAATGGTCTTTTGTGCATTGTGCTGTCCTGTATAGGATCTATAGAATGGATACAAAAAATGAGTTCAATTTAAAACGCATTCAGCAACTGAAAATGCACTTCTAGCCATTATTGATAACACACGGTACCGAATTCTTTTGTGTGTCCCTGTCCATGAACGATGGATGCTATACACAAAATATTCTCTTGTTTCAGTATGTTTGAAATAGTAAAACACGATTAAAATAAACCACAAATGATTTTCTCCCATTGGAATTCTTTTGAGTGTCCCTGTAAAAAAAATACTTTATTTTCAATACCAAATATACCATAGTAAACCTCAATAACCTTTAACAACTGCATGACAATCTATTGACACAAGTTAGAGCACGGACAAACAGACAGAAAAACCGAATTCAAAAACACTTTTCAACTAGGTTGGAAAGTGTTCAAAAAGCATTCTTAGCCCACACGACCCGGAAGAAATAAAATACAGAAAAAGAAATGTCAACTCCGAACTCGTCCCGAAACAAAATGAAGTTAAAAACCCGACCACGTTTTCAAAAAGGTAAAATAAAGTCCATACAAAGTTTAATAAAAGAAAATTTCACGGAGCTAGGGCTTCGGGACAGCCTCCCCCCCCCCCTCCTTCCCGCCATCGCTGGGCAATTTTTGGTGCCGCCCCGCTCTCATTAGGCAAATAATTAAGAATTTGAGCAAACGAAAACTAGTCGTTGGGGGCCACCGTAATGCTGACCCATCATGGATATGCATAATGTAAAATATTAAAATAAAACATGTGTAAACTACTTAGAAAATGCATTGCCATTCGAATAAAATCGTGGCTTGATGACATCATAAACTTTAAAGGCTCGATGACTGAATGGCTTAAAATAAACATCCTTATAACTCCAAAAATAATAATCCTATTAACTAACGGTTTATTGCGTCGGATGAAGCGTCTCATTTCCAATTAAAATGTAGCTTTGAATTGAAATTTGGATGAAATACAGAGTCATGAAACATCGAAGAGTGTGGAAAATAGAATTCCAAATATCTCGGCAACTCATGATCCGATCGACTTCATTCTTAATGTAAAATTTACGTAATTTTATTGTGTTTTATATTCATTCCTTCAAAAAAAAAAAACAATTTTGTAAATTTTTATATATCTTTTATCGGAACGAATATTTCGAGAGTCCGAAAAAATAGTTCTGGATCATCGAGGTGACTGAAATTCAAATAAGCTTCTTCTCATATTACATACTAAGTACATATCCAATTTCAAGTTTCTATCTCAATTTGTTCGGGAGATAGAACGTTTACAGACACAGACGGCAATTTCTTTTTTTTCTAAAAATATTTTTTTTTCGGAATCTCTAGTGTCTAAAACGTGACAATCCGTCAAAAAAAATATTTTTCGACTTTTAAAACGATTACAAGATTTACCCTATACTGCGTATGATGGGGTAAGTAATAGGTATAACAAAAATTTCTATTTAAGAAGAGGAAAAGAAAGAGACACAGCTTCTCACAATCGGAAGTTTTTCCTCGAGCTCCTGTTTTCTGTTCTTTAAGAAAAAGAACTTTTGTAACTTTCAAATTCCCTACAGATGGCAGCACTAGAACACAGCGCCAGGAATGTGATCCTATTTTATGCAAAACAGTGAGCTCCCCATTTTACTGCAAAACGAGGCAATCAATGGCGGATCTAAGGGGGGGGGGGCGATGGGGCGATCGCCCCCCCCTTGAGCCGAAAAAGAGTCGATAAACCGACATTAGAGGCCTCCATTGGAAAAGGCTTCCGGCGATCCCGGACGGACCCGCGGTTCGGGCCGGGACCGGGCCTTCTTTTTCTGGAGTCTCGGGCCTGGAGCGGGCCTCGCGTTTTCTGGAGACTGGGGCCGACCAGACTTCTTTTTTTTCGGGTCGTGCCTGGATTAGATTTCATTCTTTCTAAGAAGTCTGCACGGGCCGAAATTTTCAGGCCTGAGACAGGCATAAAAGCAGAAAATTCGGTCCGGTTGCCAGCAATGGCGTATCGCACCCCCACCCCCTTTGCTTTAATAAAAGGTCTGCAAACCGACATCAGAGGTCTGTGCGGGAAAGGGTCTGGCCCAAAGAAAAATCTCGAGCCAGTTTTCATTCACGAAACTCGGACCTTGCTTGTTCTCCACTCTTTTCTGGCCGGGTATTCCTTTTCTGTAGACTCGAGCCGGGCCGGTATAGACTTCTTTTTTCCAGGACGAGTTTGGCAAGGAATTCATTCTTTCTAGAGATCTGCACGAGCCGAAATTTCCTGACTCGGGCCCGACCCGGTATAAAAGCTAACAATTCGGCCCGTGTCTGATTCAACCCGTATGAAAACCATTATTTGCTCGTACATACCTCTAAATTCTTGCATCCGAGCCTATGTTCTGGTGGCATTTTAGGTAGATTTCCAGATCTACGCCGATCATGACTCCCAGAACCCAGAACCACACCCAGTTCAAAACTTTATATATCTGTATCACTTTTTTATGGACACGATAACTTCAATAATTCTGCACAAATCTCATCCAAACTGATATATAAAATCAAGGGGCATAAAATCTCAATTTGGTCAAGTTCGTTAATGGACAAAATTGAACCAAGGTTGGGGAAATGGGGGGAGGGGGGTGGGCTTTTTGTGAAAACAGAAAAAAACACATAACTTCTTAATTATGATACATATCGAATCCGTTTAAAGTTATTATTACTTCTAGGAAAAGGGCCGAAAATTTATGTTGGACAGATTTTTGATATCATTAAAAATGGCCTCAAGGGGAGGGGGAATAGGTGTGTTTAAGAAGAAAAAATTCATAACTTTGTCAATTCACAAGATATCAAATCCTCTTAAATTTGTTATAAATCCTCTTAATATTATCTACAACTTTTATATTGACAACTTTTTTATAGGACCAACCCTTACAGCAAAACAAAATTAAAACAAAAAAATCTTAGCCGGCTCCGCCTACAGACATAGGTGATTTCGAAGCAGTCGGTCTAAAACTGCCGCAATATGGCAAAAAGGTCATTTCTTCCGGAATTCACAAAATACAGGCGCCCCACGATCTGAGTCTTCGAAATCTGCTTGTGCCTATAGGCCGAGCCGTCAGGGATTTTTTTTTTCGAACAAAGTATTTCTTCCCGGGTGAGGCATTAACGTTCAACGGTACGGCTCCTCCGGACCGAGTGACCTCACTCAGGCTTTCAAGAACAAAGTATTGGATTGGTAAAAATTTTCGACGTATTTTTACATTTTAGGAGGTCCTGAACAGTTCTTAGAAAATGTCTGTCTGTCTGTCTATAGACACTGCTTGACAATTGCTAAGGAACAGAAACATTTTTTGAAATAAATAATCACAGGCAATGATTGAAGAAATGAAACTAAGAACATATGTAATAGAGGTAGAGTGTTATATTTATCATGCAAAATGGTACAGATCGCACCATATGGGAAAGCGGGATAACAAAAATAAAATAAAGAAATGTCTCCTTTTAAAATTTTCGGACTTGACAAAAAAGGGTCTTTTTATATGAAAAAATAAGATATATCAATCTCTCAAGGAATATGGCTTTCTCGGACACTAGTGCACATTTTCATCTGTTATTCATGCTGTCTATTAAACTATTGAAGAGTCCTTATGGGGGATATTTTCCCATAAGTTAATCTAAATTCCTCCTCCCAAATTTTACTCTCAGCATACAAAGTTTGATTATGATTTATTTCGTAAAAAAGTAATAAAATATAGGATTTTTTTTCCCCCTTCTAATCATTTCAGCACTTTTCTTTGACAGAAACACTTTCCAACGCATTTTAAATGCCATAACAAAACTAAATGTAAACCGCAATTTCAAAGATAGAGACATTTTGTCTGGAACAGGAAGAAATGATTCCATAATAGACAAATTTATAAAATTCAATATTAAAAAAAGTTACGGGCCGATTTTAAAACCAAAAATTTTGTTTTAAGACAAGGAAAAAAAAAAAGAGCCATGATTCTTGTCACTCGGACACCTAGAAGTGCTAAATTCACTACGTCGCTCAATTTTTTCAATCAGAAGCTGACCGCAAGTTTAATATTCTTGGACGTTCGACACGAATCTTGTTACTTGTAGTATTACCTTCCTCGGTTGTCCCAACGTCCCAGATTCGAAAAAAAAAAAAAATGTGAACAGTTCTCGATTCGTAAAAGCAAAGGGGCTGGTGTTTTGCCACATTTTCAGAAGAAAAGGCAAAATACGATGCCTATCAATTTGACTCTCTCGTTTACAGTGAAAAGATTTGTCGGAATTGTTGCGATTTAAACGCCACTTCTAAAGGTATTGTTATTCTAAAAGAAGGCAACACTTTTCGGCAATTAAAAATATCTTGTAAATTCGGTAGTTTCTTTTCTTTAAGTAACGAATATTGTATCTAAATAGGGAATTTTTTAATTGATTTTTAACTCATTTCCTAATCGGAGAGAATTATAAAACTGATGGGTCAAAGGTGTGTTTCCGATGATAATACGACATTTTCATATATTTTCATATTTTGGACACCCGGCATATATTCAGTTTACAGCATGAAATGTAAAACGTAAGAAACGAGGTCATAGTTTAATTCTTTCTTTATGGTACTTTTATGAATGCCCAAAAATCGCCGCGAAACACGAAAAGACTCTAAAAATCGCATGAAAAAATCCCGAAAAATTAAAAAACCGCTATATTAATACCAAATAAACTTTGCCGAAAAGAGTACAAAATTTATAATAATTGTGGCTAAGAAATTAAAATCGGATTCGTTTTACGACGCGAAACTATATATATATAACTTTTGTAAATAATTATATATATATATATATATATATATATATATATATATATATATATATATAAAGCTAAAAAACTCATTAAAAAAATTCTAAACTTGTAGAGGACAAAATTTGCTACAATACTTGCAATACTTTTATTCAGCCCTGTATAGGATCTATAGATTTGTATATAGACTACATAGGATGCTCAATTTTAGTTGAGTTAGGAAAAGCGTAGCACAGTTTAATATTCTCCTTCTGGAGTTTCTGTCCATAAACGGAAATGGGTTCGCGAACTTTTGGGCTACCCTGTATATGAAATACATAATTTATACACACCAAGTATAGACAAAAAGTGAGTTCAATTTAAAATCGCGTTCAGCCACTTTAAACGCACTTCCAGGAATTATGGTTAACAGACAGTAGAGAATTTTTTTGTGTGTCCCTGTCCATGAACGATGACTGCTCTACACACACTATTCTGTAGTAAGCCTCTTGTAATGCACCTTAATGATATATATATAAATCTCAATGCGTTTAAAATAGTGAAACATTATTTAATTAAACCGCAAACGATTTTTCTCCATAGACGTCATGTAACGGAATTCTTTTGACTGTCCCGGTAAAGTAACTCTTAGTGCTATGCCCACCCTATTCCATATTAAGCTTCTTGTAATGCACCTTAGTGATCTATATCCATTACAATGTATTTGAAATTGTGTAACATCCTTAAAATAAACCGCAAATGATTTTTCCCCATAGACCGTCCTGTAACGGAATTCTTTTGAGTGTCCCTGTCAAAAAACTATAAGTGCTACACACTTCCGTTGAAATAGGGAACGTGCTATAGATCACGACAATAAGATATAAAAATGGCAGGGCAATCCGAGCCTATTGACGGGAGTTAGAGCACGGCCAGACAAACCGAAGTCATAAATACTTTTCAACTAGGTTGGAAAGTGTTAAAAGACATAACTCCTCTGCTAAAGTGAATTTATGCATGGGGTTTTATTTTAAAATGTATTTATTGAGAAAAGCTAATAAACATTTTTTCAAATCTTTGACACATCAAAGGCTACTTGACTCCTTAAACAAATTATATTTTTCTAAAAAACAAATAACGTAGATGTGAATCGCTGAAATAAAATTCCCATTTAAACTATTACTTTATTGCTGGGGATTCGATTCGCCAGGATTCTATTTTTGGGGGAACTGAGTAGGAGCGATATGGAAATCATTTTTTTCTGTAGAATTCAGTCTTGTCATTCAAAAGAAATTTTCCGGACAGTCATGCAAACGCTTTTGTTTACAAATGCTTTCTTTTCAAATGATCCACCCCCCAGAACAAAAGGGAGTGATTGAAACTTTTGGTTGTCTTCCATGATGGATTTTAAAGCTGTTGAGGGGAGGGCAATAAACCTTACAATAAAGATTATTCTGTCAAATTTTCACCAATAGGTGGTTTTACTTGACCACGGGCCTTGACTTGACTCTTCGTCCCAAGATCCCCATGTAGAAAAGGTAACGAGACTGGTTTGACATGCCCCTCCTTCCAGAAAATTTTAGGGGCGAAAAGGTGGGTGGGTAGGCGCCAGCTAGGATAAGAGAGTTTTTATTTTCCCTGGAAGTTACACGAGGTCGTTGTTGTCCGCCATTCTATTTCAGTAACATTTCTGATCAGCAAAGGTTGATATTCCACGGCCAGAAAATTAAGAGGTCTATTTCGCACAATGGATGATGATCGAAATGAAATGGAATCCTCCATACTAGAGGGACTGAATGAATTTTTACAAAATGCAGTTTGGCCTGAAACTAGACAAGATCGTTTCGATTGGTACTCTGCTGTGCAGTATTTAAAGCAACACTCAAAATTTGTCTTAGCCGCAGGGAACGCTCCAGTGTTTGGTGAATTTTTCATGAAAATTCTTGAAAGTCATCCCATGGAAGACAGTACAGTTTTTTCTGCGATCATTGATATAATAACAGTCATATTTCTAGAAAATTATGACAGAGAAACTCAAGAAATGCGAAGATTTGGATATCAGTATTTGTATCTTTGTAGAAGCCAAAGACATAACTTAGCCGTCAGTGTAGACCACTATATGAATCGAAAACTCAAAGTACGTGCTTTCCCTGCCATCGAATGTGTCCCAGTGGTTCATGCCTTAAGAACGGGGAATCATCGGCTGATGCAAGTTTTAGCTACCAATGGATATGATGTGAGGATCTCCGAATACTCTTCTTTTGCTGGAAAAGTAGCACGTAAAATGATACGAAATATCATGTAAGTATATATATATATTTAGCTTTTTCAGATAACTTAATTTTGGCTACTTATTTTCTTGTTGCGTGTACGCGGGACTTCACCATACAAAGACGAAGGGAGGCCCAGGGACTTGTATTGATTCGGAGCCCCTTTCCTATACTCTCACATTAAAATAAAAAAAGGATTCTATAAATATATCATATATCTACTTTCCGGTGGAAACGTAGAATTCAGGATTTTCGGCACTAAATCTAATTATTCATTCTTGGGTTCGATGCAAGTCTACATTTTTTTTTCTTTGGGGGGGGGGGGGGGGATAGCCGACGAAATACAACAAAAGTGCGAGAGCTTTTGATGAAGTAAAACGCATCGATCGAATTTGAACCTAGGAAAAAAAAATTCCTGACCAGGCACAGGTAGATTTCGAAGACGCAGACCGTGGGGCTCCTGTTTATTGAGAATTACAGAAGAAATTACCTTTTTGCCATGATGCGGCAGTTGGGACAACCTACTTTGAAATCTACCTGTGTCTGTACGCAGAGCCGGCAGGTATTTTTTGTTTTTTAATATTTTTTTTTGCTCTAAGGGTTGGTCCTATAAAAAACTTGTCAATATAAAAGTTGTAGATAATATTCAGAGGATTTATAATAAATTTAAGCGGATTTGATATCTTGTGAATGGACGAAGTTATGATTTTTTTTCCTTCTTAAACCACTACTTTTCCCCCCAAAGAGGCCATTTTTAATGATATCAAAAATCTATCATACATAAATTTTTGGCTCTTTTCCTGGAAGTCATAATAACTTTAAACGGATTCGATACGTATCATAATTAAGATGTTTTTTTTTTCTGTTTTCACACCCCCCCCCCCTCTTTGGTTTGATTGTGCTAATTAACGAACTTGACCGAGATTTTATGCCCCTTGATCTTATGTATCAGTTTGGAAGAGATTTGTGCAGAGTTATTGAAGTCATCATGTCCATAAAAATTGATATAGATAGATAGATAGATAAAGTTTTGAACTGAGAGTGGTTTTGGGTTATGGGGGTCATAATCGGCGTAGATCTGCAAAAATAACGAGGTAACGAATGTCTGATTTATATCATTCCCGTAGGCGAATATTTTCTGTAAATATTTGTGAATTCTATTGGCAATAGTCTAAAAAGGTGAGAATGTTTGCGTACGAGAATGCTCGTATTCATCACTACTTGATTTTGATATTCGTGAACGCGAATACGAATATTTTTCGTCGATGTCTACGAATGCGAATATTGAAAAAGCGGTGTGAATATTCGCATACGAGAACACTCGTTAACATCGACGAAAAATATTCGCGTTCGCGAATGTCAAAAGTCAAGTACTGATTAAAACGAGTATTCTCGTATGCGAATAGTTACACAACTTTTCAATATTCGCGTTCGCGAAAAAAATCAAGAAGTGATGAATACGAGCATTCTCGTACGCGAATATTCTCACTTTTTTTACGCTATTGCTAATAGCATTCACAAAGATTTACAGCAAATATTCATCTACGGGAATGATATAAATCAGACATTTGTTATTTCGTTAGTTTTTAGAACTTATTTATCAATAAGTTCAATATTTATCAATTCCTTGTCACGTTTTTTCAGCTCTTGTTTTTTCAGTCACTTTTTTTTCGGTTACCATCGAATTTTAGGAAAACTGTCACCGAAAAATCCGCGAATATTTATCAATTTTTTCGATAGGTTGTCAAATATAACCATTAATTTAGTCAATCGCTCACTAAATAAAGGCGTCAGTCGCTCGTGGAATAAATCCGTAAATCTCATCTATCTGCCGAAAAAAAAAAAAAGTTAATTTCGTCTCTTTCGTGGGAAAAAAGTCGCGAATTTCGTCAAACGGTCGTCGAAGTAAATAGCAATTTCGTCGTTGCAGAAAAAAAGCAGGAATTTAGTTAATCGGCCGCGGACAAAAATTGCGAATTTCAATCAGTTGATCACGAAAAAAAAACAAGAATTTCGTCGATCATTCACGGAATAAAACTCCAAATCTTAGCTATCAATCGCGAATTTCATCAATCGGTCACTGAAAAAAAAAGCGTAAATTTCGTCAAACTATCTTGAAAAAAAAAAAAAAAAACGTGAATTTCGCCGAAGAATCTCAGAAAAAATCGTGAAAATCGGCAATTTGTCACAAAATTTGAAATTTATTTTCTGCATAGGGTTTTTTAAAAATCCTAATGATTTAATTTCAACAAATGTTGCAATGAGTATTATCTCCCTCCGGCCACAATATACATACCAGAATTTGTTAAATTTATTTAATTAAAATCTAAAACCTAAAAGAAAGTAAAACCTTTTCCATATTTCTGGATTATATATTTTCATGCTATGCTAATAGAAAAAAAAAAAAAAACATCACTGAGATCATTGTATAACCCTAATTGATGTAAAATACTGTGAACTAACTAAAAGGAATTTATGTTTCTTTAGTAAATAATATAAATTTTCATTCAGGATGCATTAAAAGTGCAGATAATAAAAATAATTTATTTAGTTAATAATACACAGTATAGTTTACAAAATCCATGCATAAATGTTGTGAAAAATGTCGTACATTTTATTTCACGCGTAATTTTCTCTTTTTTTTTTTTGTTATTTTCTCAGTTTAGAGGGTAAGAGGGGGGCGGGGTTGCATAAAGCACTGAAAAGTTCAGCGCTGTTTTTCTTTTCTTTCTTTCTCTCTCTCTCCTTTTTTTTTTTTTTTTTTTTTTTTTTTTTTTTTTTTTTTGAGTAAGCTTGTACTATGTCTGATATACTATTTGTTTTATCCAATTAACCCTTTCAGGGGCAAGCAATTTCGTTCTTGTAACGTCGAATTCACACCGGTATTTACGAAAAAATTTAGTTCAAAATAAGCAAAAGCAATTTTTCAACTTTTCCCCGTCAAAGTTAAAAAAGTAAAATTGTATTAAAAGTTTCTGGTTTAAATCGGATTAAAATAAGGTGGTATATAATATATACCACCGCCCCACAAAGGGTTAAAAAAGTCGAAAATATGGATACATATGGCTGTATCCATACATAGGGTTGTATATTACATTTTTAATGTATTTATTTTATAACTCAAGTGGTTTCTTTTTGTTGTCGTTTGAGACTGAGGGGTTTTAAATATGTGTGGCCAGTGACTCGTATAGAGTTAATTGGGGTCTCTGTGCCAATATACCACCGGCACAGCATTTGCAGTGACTTCGGCTGGTGGTGTTGAGCAATGCGTCTCTAAACTACACTGTAAAAAAATCCTGTGGATTTAACTGAAAGAATGTGTCAGTTATGCTACCAGATTTCCGCTGTCGTTTGTACAGAGAAAATCTGTTAAATTGGTACAGACTTCCCCTGTATGCAACAGAATTTCTCCTTAGTATAGACAGAGGAAACTTGTTATCAGTGCAAAGTCAAAATAAACTTAAAATAACAGTTTTAGAAAAAATGAATTTCAAATATGCCCCCCAAGCCCAGTTAGCCCATGCTTCAATCAGGTTTTTCGTGTGCGCCAAATTTTCCGAAAACTCTTGTAAATGAATATTTTAACGGTTTTCTCACTTAATATTTAAAGACAGATTAGATAAATTATGTCATTAACATTTCTGCTGTGTGTTGCCTAGATTGCGTTTTCTTGAGCTAAATCTCCAAATTTTGATTCATTACTTTCTTGGTATGAGGAGGTGGGGGAAGAAGTTTGGTTCATTTCACCCTTTTTACATTCTTCTATCTTTAGAAGAATAAAGTATTGGATTCCTGAAAAATGTCGACTTCCGGTTTGGGACGGATTTATACGTTTTGACAGTTTTTTAGAAAATGTCTGTATGTGACACAAATTTTATGGGAAGAAGTATTCTATTGCAAGAACGGAGTTTCACCCAAATTCATACTTTGTTAGACCTTGACATCCATAGACGGATTGGTGGAATGACCCAACAGGTGACGCTGCTAAGCTGCATTTTTCATGATTTCTCTGATAGCTATAGAGCAAGGTATAGCACTGATGCGAAGAGGCACGGAATTTCATATTCATATTAAACGTAATATTAAATTTAGAAATCATTTGTTCATTAATACTTATTTATTAAATCGATAGGTATAAGAATTTTTTTATAAGAAGTGGCACAGCATCATTCATATTAATAACAAATAATGTTTTTAATTTTAATGTCTTTTAATTGTTTTAAATTAAAGTAAATATATCATATTTTTCTCTCAGAATGGGATCATTTTTTGAGGGTAAAAGTTTCAATTTTTCAATAACATTTTCTTCAATACCCATTCTGGTATAACTATTGAAAAAAAAAAAATAAAATCTGTCGTAAATTGGCCGTGGAATCCAAATAGAGTAAAAGACAATACTGTGCATAAAATCTAAAAAAATTTCGTTATTAATAGACGTATTAAATTTACGTAATATAGACGTAAATAAATTTTCAATAAACTTAATGGGGTTTTAAGTTGCTCAAAAATCACAAACTATTCTATTTTTACTTTTCGTGTCTTAGAAATGAATGTGAATTTTGAGAAAAAAATAACGCAAACCACATGTAGGTACAAGGATTAGATCATAGGACATAGTCCTCTTTATGTTGTACTTACTGTCTCTGCTGATTTCTATCGAATTCTTAAGATTTTAAATCCATTTAACTTTATCCATTTTACTTTACCATCCTTAACTTTTATCCATTTAACTTTAATTTTTTTTTTTCAAGATTCGTTCTATTTAAATTGCCATATTTCTAAATTTCAATAAAATATAAGGTAAATCTATCGGTCATGGCCACCTGCTTTAGTCAATAAATAAGTATAAACGTTCAAAAGTTTCTTTTAAAACAACACAAGACGTCATCTTCAATATGGAGGGTTTGCATTACAGAGTTCTCGCTGACTTTTGACCCATCTTGGGCATTTGGCTAAACAGCAGAAGAAAAACATTTAGAAAAATAGAAGAAAATGTATATGAGTAATATGGGTTCGTCATGAAAGATTGATTTTAAAATAGTTTTTTACCCCCCCCCCCCTACCCCTATTTCTATTTCGAAATTGGCTTGGCACCTGGTGCCAACGGGTCCTGATTATGCCAGGGACACATGGAGCCCCTGCTCCAGTTCTCCCGAAAATTCTCTTACTGTACTCTCTGAAAAATATAACATTGAAAATTCCTGTTTACAGTTGGCATTAAAGATGTATTTCACTTATTTAACATCGCTGAATTATATGAGTATTTCAAATGAATTAAAAGAAACAGCCAACTATATAGAAACTGAATATTACGTAAAACACGCTTATCCGACAACTCAAGCTATTAGGACTCTAATTAGCATCACAAAACAAATAATGCATTTTTTAAAACATAAAACGATGTTGTAAAAACTGCATCATAGGGTTGTATATTACGTTTGTAATGTATTTATTTTATAACTCAAGTGTGCTTTTTTTCTTTCAGAATGAGGGTTTTTAAATAGGTGTGCCCAGGGCCCCGAATGGAGTTCATTGGGCTGTGTGAGCCAACACACCGCTCACATAGCACTTACAGTGACTTTGTGTTGGTACTAAAATAAAGTGGTAGGGAGCAATGCATCTCTAAGCTAGTATATGTTGTGGCCATCACTTTCTCCTATAAATCAAATCGTCTGCAACAATCTATTCGTTCTTCAGACAGAACGATCGCAGAAATCATGAAAAACAGAGCATAGCAGCGACACCTGTTGGGCGGTATACACCCAAACATTGTAAGTGTCTGTTATGCGAAGGCCTAACAGAATATGAAATTCCGTGCCTCTTCGCATCAGTGCTATACCTTGCTCTATAGCTATCAGAGAAATCATGAAAAATGCAGCTTAGCAGCGTCACCTGTTGGGTCATTCCACCAAAACCTAATCAGCATCTATGGATGTCAAGGTCTAACAAAGTATGAATTTGGGTGAAACTCCGTTCTTGCAATAGAATACTTCTTCCCATAAAATTTGTGTCACATACAGACATTTTCTAAAAAACTGTCAAATCGTGTTCAGAACATTCTAAAACGTATAAATCCGTCCCAAACCGGAAGTCGACATTTTTCAGGAATCCAATACTTTATTCTTCTAAAGATAGAAGAATGTAAAAAGGGTGAAATGAACCAAACTTCTTCCCCCACCTCCTCATACCAAGAAAGTAATGAATCAAAATTTGGAGATTTGGCTCAAGAAAACGCAATCTACAGCAGAAATGTTTTTCCAAAGGTGCATTGATATAAAATGTAGGATCTAAATTTATTGGTCTTGATGGTTATTAAAATATATACATATATGTGCCTGCTCAACAACGTAACGCGAAACTTTCTAACAAATTTACGGACTCATTTATAAACGTCATGACACGTGTAGTTGTACTACTACCTAGTTAGTTTTAGTTGGTATGACTATCGAATAGATTTGAATTCGAATAGTTTCGTTTTTTTTTTTTTTTTTTTTTTCAAATTTAAATTATGAATATTGCACACTATAACATAAAAGATTATTGATATAAAATTAAAGTAAGACGTCCTTTTTAGGTGCGTTCGTAATTATATAAATACGTAGCACTTATTGTCGTCGTCCGTCCGCATATAACAACACAAAAACTACCCAACTGAATGGTTTGAAATTTAAGATATATTATCTTTGCAGAATTTTGTGGAGTCATTTAAAATTTTATGAAAATCGAATCAAAACTTTAGGAGATATTAATAAAAATATTTATTAAGAATTTATATATATTTTTTTTTAAATTGGTGTTTTCTTGTTATAGGAGCTTCCGAGGTTTAATCGTCAAGTGACTGAGAACTTATTTCATGACAGAAATGAATCTGCAGACGATAGAATTCATTTCACAGAATTAAAAATCATCCAGATCTGAATATTTATATAACTAGCTATAGTACGAACGCACCTCACGTTTGACGTACAATTTCCAATGTAGGGTTGAATGTATTAGGTCATTTCTTCATATTTCAGCAGCAGTTTTAGTTAGCTTCGCGAAAATCAGGAAAAAATCTACTCTATCATCTACTAAAAAATGAATAAAACACGTATTTCAGCAATTTTGGATATTCCCCCCCAAAAGGTGCTTAAATGGGGGGGGGGTCGAATTTTTTAGGTCATTTCGCCAAATCTCAGCTTTTATGTAGGAGGGAGAAATTAATTAAAACAAATCTACTAAAAAATTGGTTAAACACGTATTTCGGCGATTTTGGAAATTCCCACCAGAAGATGGTTAAAGGGGTATTCAAAGTTTTGGTTCATTTCGCCATATATCAGCAGCAGATTTAGGTAGGAGCGTGAAATTCAGAAAAACACATCTACTAAAAAATGGATAAACACGCATTTCAATGATTTTAGAAATTCCCCCTGAAGGGTTTTAAAGGGAGTGGCCGCTAGTGTTTATATATAGCAATTAATCCATTTGATTGTTGTCGCGTTCTTCGCGTTTCATTATTGCCGAAACGTCAGTGAAGGCTCACTGTGGAGACGCGAAAAGTTTCTGGTTTCTGTCTGTTTGTCTGTCTATCTGTCTGTTTCTCTGTCTGTTCCGCGATAACTGCAGTAAAAAACGTCCGATTGGGTGGATTTTTGGTAGGTATATTGGCGAGATACTCGGAATGAGCTGTATAGTTTTGGCGTTTTGGGTTAAATTGGGTTCATTCGTTCGAAAAATATAGAATATTTCTTTTTAGGTCATCCTGCTTTCCTATGGGAATGCAGACGATTTTCAAATTTCATTTTTCACTGAAATGAACATCGATATTCGAATAATGGATTTAAACGTAAACTTACCGATTCTAAATTTTCGATAGGGGGGGCGGGGTCTTAAATATATCCAACTAGCTGTTACCCGTGACTTCGTTCACGTATCATTAAAATAAGAATAAATGCATTAATTAAGCAAAATATTTCGTTCCCGATAATTAGAAACGTAAATAATTAACTAACTCTTTATCACATTCCATAGGAGACAGTACAGTATTTCTATGTTATAGAGGCCTCGACATAACTAAATTTTAAAAAAGTGAAATTTTGTGACAAATAATCACGAAAAGGAAACTGCAACCAATGAAAAAAGGCGGGCCAAATAAAATCGTGGAAATCGGCAAATTGTGTAAAAACATATGTCAAGTTTACCTGGTAAACCATTTTACTTTTAACGCCTTTGTGAAACGTTTTAATAGCCATCTTTCAAAGATAATGGAAATACTATATTACTTTTCATTAAATTCAATTCTTGTGAATAGGGAGCAATAATTTTAGACCTAAATGCAAGGAGCTTCAATTTGACTCCTTGATTTAATCTATAACTGAAAAAAAATCTTTATTTCTAAATGAAAATATGTTGACAGACGAATTTTGTTCTCCAGAATAAATTGTTCATGAAGTTTGAATATGTGAAAATACGTTTTTATTTTTCAAAAATTTTACTCTAATCAAGATTTTTTTTCACCATCTATTCAAACTGAAAATAAATTCTTTATTTCAGTTTTAATGAGAAAAAAATATATTAATCCGTTTTATTTCTTCTTTTTTATACACAAAATTGGAATAATTTAGTTGCCATTTTTAGAGAAACTTCATTAAAATTTACAAAAAAAAAAAAAAAAAAAAAAAAAAAAAAAATATCTTGGCATTTAATTTAATTTTTTAATATTCTGAGAGTTTATGACATCCTCGGATCAATGATAGCCGGTGTTAAGTAAATCGCCTTGCGTTCGACAATCTGAAACTGAAAGGAGTAGTTGCGAAATACGAACAGGCAGTCAGATTTTAATATAATAGATTTGTATTTATTTTTCTTTTCCTAATAACCATGGTGTGGTTTTTGGCAAAAAACTTTCATCTATATGTAACTGATATTCATGCTTAATAATCGGTATAAATAAAAAAAATATTTAAATTTTTCGTTTTAAACATGGCGTGAAACTCATCTAATTTTTTAATTTACCGATCCTTGTATTTATTAAAGTAAGGAATTGTTTTACGCTCCTTGTAAAACACATTTGAAAATTCCCGTGTTATTTCAAATATGACGTCACTTTTTTTCTCAGAGAAATCACTTTTTAATGGCATAATTCTTGTTTATTTTCTTTTTCTGACAATCAGGACGTAAATTTTAGTGGAAAACTCGCATTTGTATGTAACTGGTATTCAAGCTAATTATTAATCAGTACCGATAAAAAATATTTCAGTTTTTCATCTTAAATATTACGTCCATTATCTATCTACTTTCATTATACACATTGATATTCGTGCTCTTTGTATTATTACGAATATTTGAAAATGCATGTTTTATTTATGACGTCATATTTGTCCAAGCCGAGGAGGATCCTTTTCATAGTTCCATGGTCCAAGCGAAATCTATTTTTAATAATATAATTATTGTTCATTTTTCCTTCTAATTATAACGCAGTTTTTGACAGAAAAAGATCTTTTTAATGTAACCGATATTCATACTTCATGTATAATAACAAATACTCCATATTTTTGTTTCAAATATCACGGAAATTCATCTTCTTTTGAATTATTTTTAATTTTCAGTTTTCACGTGAAAATCGTTCAATTGAAAATTAATTGTTGAGGAAAAATTATTTTTCCATGTTTTTATTTATTGGCAACGATCAAAGCCCTAGCAACGATAAAGTAAAATGGTTAAATTGTATGGAAAATGTCCATTTATTCCCTATGAAAATAATGAAATTTTTAATTATTAAAGAAACTATTTGAATAAAATAAATAAAATCTAGCCTATGTTCAAAAGAGAGTTATAATCAACCTATATGCAAAAATACAGGCACATTAAATGCTCCATTTTGACGCTGGCTTCAGCCTAACATTTGCACACAATCAGATTTATAATATTATTAGGATAGCTTTGAAAATTTGCTGATACATCTATTAGAATTTAGAAATTAATTCATAATGAACAGAAGAAAGTACATATATTCAACTAGGTAAACTATATCCAATGGTTGGACTATCATAGTTGAGATTTTTCCAACAGAGCGAAAATAGGCCGGGACCAGGACTCGAACCTGGGTACTTTGGTTTGCCGTACCAACGCTCTCCCTACTGAGCTATCCCGACGATTTCCTGGCTGGCATATTTCACTCTTTATTTGTTGGACAAGGCTGCGAACTGCAGCGCTCATTTTATTCATCCGAGCTATAACTATAGCATTTTACATGATGAATCTGAAATAGCACGGAAACTCCTGTATACCATGTAAATTAGATCATAATGAACAAAGGAAATAATATTCAACTAGGTAAATTATATCCAATGGATTAATTGTTTAAATTATTGGACATTTTTTTGCATGTGTTCAGGAAATATAAAACAATTTATTTTCCTATTTTTTACAAATTTTAAAATGCATTTCTTTTTACTTTTCTCTTTCATTTATGAGTCGCTTAGCAACCCTATTTCAAAGAATATCAAAATAATAAATTCAAGTCCCTCGCACTATTTCGCTGCAATATTTCATTAGCACTATAACCTATTTCCATAAGTTACTTTCGTACATGAGACTTTATTCAACTTATCCATCCGATGAACGTCTTTCGTGGTTGGCAGGTAAATAAAATATTGCTATTTGGATATTTAGACAACATGAAATCCTTTTTCGAAACAGTTGCTTATCCTAATAAAATCACAGTGCAAATCGAAATCCAATATATACTGTAATTATTCAAACAATCAATAGGAAATCATAAATATAAATTTAATATATATGATTACGGGGGGGGGGGTGGTTGGAGCCCCCCTGAAGAAATGTTTTTTCTTTTTTTTTTATCTAAAAAGTTCATAGGAATTTCAGAATATCATTGCATAAAGCGTGTTTTAATGGAACTCTTCTCATATCTGAAACCTTCAAAGTATTTTATAAATGTGTATGCAATATAAAAACAAATAAATTGCAGATTTTAAGGATGCTAAATAATACGAAAAGTGAGATTGAAAAACAATGACTTTCAGAGCTGACGCTGAGGCTCCTGATCTGAAGATTGTCGAGTTACATGATTTTTACATAATAAACGATTACACTCAGAAAATGACAACGAAAATTTCTTATCCTCTTTTTTTGGGCCAATATCACATCGTCCTTGTGTTCGCCTGCGAAATTTCTTGTTTTTCTCATCTTTTTGAATTCTATGCAATCTTTTAACTCCATCACGAAGGTCTTTAGAAAGTGGTGGAATATTTGTTCGAGCAGTAAGGTGTTCCAAAGAAAGCTCTTTTAGAAAATTTCGTCGGTTGAGCATTTTCTCCACTCTTATTGTTCGAACAGTATGCAATGCAAGCATTTATACCAGCTGGTCTCATCTTTCCCGAAAGTCTCAAAGGCCAACATTTACATTTCTGTGAAACTGAGTCTATACCACATACTTCTAGAAGGTGATCATTTCTGGTTTCTGTTTATCATCCATTTTAGTATCACAGTGCATAGAAGACATATATTTTTTTCTTGGGTATTAAGCATGAAATTCATTTAAAAATGACGGAGTATTTTTATTATTAATCTTAACAAATAGGACTCATCCATCATAAGCAATCTTTTAAATCATTTTTTTTTCTTTTATTTTTTTTAGGTCGATACTAAATTACAAGGAGTCTATTAGAAGTGGTACAAGTATAGTTTCGTGGACTTTTCACCGTAGTGCATTAAACGAATTCCTTAAAATGGCAAGAGAGGATCCTTCGGCAGGAGTTGAACCGAAACTTCTAAATGCACAACCCTACTTAAATCCTTATGACCTAGTGTATCTCGGAGAAGACCCATTATGGCGACCCACATGTGTCAGTTTTCAAAGACTATTCGTTATTACGTTGGGAATGTATGCTCTTTGGCTGAAATTGACAAACAATCCGGAATTAACCCACTTCCTTCAATGCCTGGACATCTATTTCAAGACAATAAGTGAACCATACCTCGCAGTCAGTGAATTAAGGAGTTTGTTGATCAAGTACATCACTCACAAGAACAAGGAACATTTGCTGGACGAATGGTGCAGGGTTTTCACGGATACGATGCCGTTTTGTGCCCCAAACTACGAACCTCGGAGGCTGTGTCATCTAGTTCGTTGCCAGGTTAGAGAGAATTTATGCAAGAAGGGAAGCACTTTACCAGCCGTTTTAGATGAAATGGAAATGCCACAGCCCATTAAGGAATTCCTTTTATGTAAGCCGTCAGAAGAAAATGCTTAATTGTTTTTTCTTTTTTTTCAAAATAGTGAATAAATAAAAAATTAAATCTGTCAGTGGATTAAAGTTTTTTTTATGTATTTTTGTTGTTGTTGTTTTGTTTTGTTTATTTCTATTAAGAATCTCTCTTTTCATTTTAATTAACGACTGGGGCTCTGCCCCCTATGATCTATGCCGTAACCTTCGAGATACAAGGGCGTGACAGTAAATAAACATGGCCGACGTTTCCGCCCTAGGATGCACCCCATAAAGACACGAATATTTCTATCAAAAACTAAGCAAAAAATAAACTTTTATACAACATAGTTTATAATAAGCATATACTAATAATAATAGGTATCTTCAAATATATTACTGTATGCTTATTTATGTATACTTTAATTAATAAATTCAATTCATTAGTTTTAAGGATGGTTATTGATGCTTTTTACATGCGGTTGTAATTCCTTAAGTTGATAATGTTTTATTGTAAAAAAATCCACATTTATGATTTTTTTTTTAAATACAAATTTTAGTCTTTAGAAAATAGATGAGAAAATTTTCAGATTATTCATTAAGCAGACTCCTATTTATATATGCTTTTTACATTTATTTATATTCATTTTTCCCAAATATTTTTATATCAGTGGTTTAATTTTTTTTTACAAACAAACTTTTTTTTTTTCAGATATTAATGATCCAAGTAAAATTATAATAATAAAGTAATCTTATTTATGCTTTTAATATTCATTTATAAACATTTTCTCCAAATTTTAAAGAACTTATTGTGATTATTGCAATAATGAAGATTTCTAAATAATTATATTATATATTTTTTAAGCATTTAAAAAATGTTTTATATCATTGTTTTGAATCTTAAGCGAGCAAAGTACAAATTGTGGATTTTTTTAAATTTCAGATATTAATAATCCAACAAAAATTACAATAACTAAATGATTTCATGTATGTTTTTAACATTAATTTAATTACATTTTTTTCTTCAAAATTTCAAAGAAATAAATTCTAGTGATTATTTCTACAAGGATGTTTTTTATTTTTAAAAATAACTATATAGCCCAGTGCAGTGGTTAGGTAGTTGAATACGGAATGAATTGGGGGGGGGGGAGCTGGAAATTGTTTTAACCCCTTTAGTTCTGGTCTGTAATGAACATACTAAGTTTCCCCTTCGTACTAGGTGAGCTTTAGCTGCTATGTACAGATTTCTAATAGGAAAACGCGTTTTTCTATATTACCATAACAGTATCTCGAATCAACCAACTCTATCAAAAGCACTATAGAAACTCGACAGAGTTTCTCGCCAAGCATAAGAAACAGCAATGCATTGAACCGTAAATGAAAGGAATTTCCGCCAATGGATGCCAAACGATTTTACAATTTTTTTTTTTAACTCTGTCTAGTTTATATTTTGCGGACGGGACAAAACGGGTTTTTGACACATCTATATCTCGCGTTCTATTTATGATAGAAACAAAATTCTTGATTCTATGGAATGGGGCGTGCCACGTGACTAAAAAATCAAAAGAAAAGCAAGATATGTCGAATAGGTTTTCAGGAAATGCGATTTTAAAAGTGCTGTTTTTTGCACTTTTTAAATCTTGTACAGACCAAAAACTGTTGACAGGGCTACAGCAATGTGTAATTATCGGATTTTTACGCGGTTTACGTCATTTGAATTGTTTTTATGAGTAGTTCAAACCTTTGTAAGTTTCATGAAAAAAATATTAATTAGTTTTTGATATATCAGTTTAAATTTATTGATTCCTATACTTAACATAGAGCAAAAAAATAATAAATGACCCAACTCTTTTAGAAATGGTCGTATACACATGATATTAAGATATGTTATTGCAGTCGACCCAAGTAAGCTCCCTATTATAAAAAAATAGTAACATTTAAGGTTCTTTTACAGGTTCTCTCAAAAGATCTTTTGATATAGGGCTAAAGAATTGTGTAATTATCCGATTTTTACGCGGTTTTCAGCAATTGCATTGTTTTTATGAGTAGTTCAAATGTTTAATATTTCGTGTAAAAATATGAATTAGTTTTTTTATGTATATCACTTTAAAGTGATTCCTATACTTAAGATGAAGAAAAGAAATATTAAATGGTCTAATTCTTTTAAAAAAGAACGTATGCGGAGGATGTTAAAATATGTTACTACGAACGACCTAAGTTAGCTTCCTATTGTAAAACAGAATTGTAGAATTTACTGTTCGTTTACAGGGTAACTCAAAAGATTTTTTAATAAGACTAAATAGTTGTGTAATTAGCGAATTTTTACGTTGAAGTACTTGATTCCTCAACACAGAGGAAAAACAATAGTATAAATAGCATAGTTTTTGTTAAAGTGGCTATATACACAAGATATTCAAATATGTTGCTGCATCCGATTCATTTAAACTCTCTATTGTTTGTATTGTTGAACCATATACGTTTCGTTTACAGAGTCTCTTAGAAGATCGTGATTACATTACAACCGATGTATATTTACTGAGTGAGATGTATTTTAATGATTTTATACTGTTTCAATCTCTGTAATATTTTATTATCTTGCTTTAAAATTTAATACGCGTTCATTTTGTCCGCCTGAAAGCTCGTCGATCTTAAGCTCTAAATCTATTAAAATATAGTATTTTCATCGATTACAAAAAAAACTGTGTTTATTAATAAATGTATCAGGAATTGATTGAAAAGCGATTAAAAAATTCCAACTTTACATTCATGCGCTGAGTAATAGAATGTAAAAATGTTGCTACCCCAAGATTAGAAGTTTTGTGTTTAAATATTTGCCGTTCATCGAATCTCCGGCTATGACGAACTTAAAATGCTCTAAAAACGGGCCTAGAGCACAATGAAAAGGAAATATCTTCTTAAATTCCCCATAAAAATTAAAAAAAAGCTATATTTCGTATACAATAGGTGATCGGTAACGAACTGTTCGGTTTACAAACAAATCGATTAACGAACATTTTCGAGTGAGATTTTTATGTTCGGATAACGAACACATGTTCGGTTAACGGACACTTTCAAGAGATTTTTATGTTTGGAGAACGAACACCTCACGAAACAAAGTCATGACTTTGTTTGTTCATCATGATGAAGCAATGCCGTGTTTTATATTTGCCGAGCTATACTTATTGCTTCTATTGTCGACTTTGGGAACATTTTAACAGTTGCATACTAAATAATTCATGGTTCTAAATAATTCATGGATTGCCGAGGATTGAGGACCTATATTTTAGCATCCCCGAATTGGAATGGACAGACTAGAAACATTAATTATGTATTTTGTGTCTTTATGTATTTTGTGCATTTAGTAAATATAATTCTTTTTGGTTTAATCACCCTCCTTTTTAAAATCTAATTTAAAGCTTTATGATTTATCAGATCAAAAATTTTAATAAAATTTTACATTTTTTTAAACGGTTCATTATGTAAACGCATTTGTCTTTGTGGTATATTTACAAAATCACACAAAATTTTGGAATACATGTCATCCTACGAACATTTTCTATTTTGAAATCACTTTAATAGTTTTTATACTTTTGCAAACGTTGCGAATCTTATATTTTTCCGATTCTCGAAACGTTGAGTTAAAAAACTTAACAAATAAAAAAACTTTTAAGGTGCTCAGTAATTTTCAAGAATAATATTTAATATATTAGTATAAAAATCACTGTAAATTACAATGGTTCGTAGAAAAACAAATTTGATTATTCTCGGTAAAGTAAACTGATTGTTATAATTGACCAAAGAAAAGGTGCTTCTTATTTTTCCACATTTTTCTGAAACTGCAGTATTTTAATTACTTTGTAAACTACTGTAAAATTTTCTATTTTTTTGTTTTTTGAATGTATATAAACGGAAGAGTGATATTAACAAAAGAAAAAGGAAAAGAAACATGTCATAAATAATCTGATGAATACAATGTAAGGAAATGAATATAAAAGTTTCCCCGTTGCTATGGTAGCGACATGTACATTGGAATAAGTCACTCAATAAATTGTATAATTCTGATGTATAATTCTGTTTATAGCATCACAATTATTCTTTTATTTTGCCCCTTTCATCTTTCTTTTATCTTTTCTTTTCTGAATAAAAATGGGATCTGTGTAATTGAAATTAAACACCTTACAAAAAGGAGTGATATCTCATCAAAACCGACTCGTTGTAAATGATCCCGCCAAGCCACAAACCTAAAACGTCAGCCATAAAAAGAAGTGATATCACATAAAAAGAAACGATATAGAAGTGCATACTCCGAGCGGGGCCTCCGAGATGTCGCTGTGTGTCCTTCACCGGGCCTGTTACAAGTATTAGTGACGTCACAGTAGTGATCCACTTTGGTCAATGTATCGCAGCAGAAAGATGTAATAAAAAGAGTATTTCCGCTCTTATAATTTGTGATTACATAAATAATATTAAATTTCATAATCGTGAAATAAAAGGGAATCAATACACTTGTTTTATTAAAGGAAATTAAAAGTTTTAAATTTAAAAAAATGCTAAGATTAATAAATCAGATTGAACCCATTGACTTACCTTTTCCTAAACACATTATTTTACAATAAATATACGTACAAAAAATATAATAAATCTACCAAAAACTTTACAAAATCAATCCCATTCCTCCCTTTTACAACTACATACCATAATTTAACCACCAAAACACAATAAATGTCAATTTAAATAGAGAAATCGACATTTTTTAACTATAGAGACCGTGGCACTTTTTTTAACGCTTTGGCGTAATCTGGGCTTCAGAAAGTTAGATATGTTTTTAAATTATATACACAATTATGAAAACAAACCTAATGAACTTTTATGTTTATTTATATATATAAAATTATTTATATATACAATTCTGTTCTACCTGCATATAAAAAGAGATATATGGCTTCTTCATATTAAATAAATTATATAAATATTGAAAAAAAAAATACTTATTTATATGAAACTACGAATAGGTTGCCAGAAAATATGTTGCCAACTTTCCTTCTCTCGCCATAAGCCTTTTTCGGTACTTTTCGGTTAGCCGGGCGCCAGTGATACATGTACATATATAAATATATATATATTAATTCATACATATATGTGTGTGTAGATATGTGCATATATATATATGTGTGTGTGTGTGTGTATATATATATCACTGGCGTCCGGCTAACCGAAAAGTACCCAATTTTCTATCTTAACTTTGTAACTGACTTGTAACATTTTAATAATTGTCTATTTATTGTACTTGGGTCTAGAACCTAATAACCACTCAAATTAACTTATCAAAAGTTTTATTTTCATAATATATTTGTACACTTAAGTTAGCTAAACTGTTAAATGGAACTACGTAGAACTACTAAGTTGTGTAAATCAGTTACTTTTAATTTTATAAACAAAGCACACTCACTTCTAACTAAATGTATCCAGATTTCATTCAATTTATTACAGTATTTCTTTCAAAATCATTTTTTAAACTGTTTGTCGTCTGCTTATTTTATTTTTTTTTTTTTCTAAAGATCATTTGACTCTTTTCGATTTGGAAGTACAAATTCATTCAAATATGCCGGAATATTTCCATTACAGTAGGATGGACATTCGTTGTTAGGGTTATTTTTTTTTCTCAGCACAGCAAGTTCAATACCATCATATTAATTTTAGCTTCACGAATTATGAAACGTATATCGAAACATTTAATGCAGACTACTTCTGTTGAAATGTAAAAATAATTATCACAAGGTAATTTTCGTAGCTGAAATTTCTTCTTTTCATTATCAGTAGCGAATTTGAAGACTTAGATTAGAAACTAGGAGCACAACATTTTCTTCTCATTATTTTATAGATATAATCTACACTTTCTTTAATAATTATAATCAATAATTATTGATAGCATTATAATCTAAATACACGGAAAAATATTATTAATTACTATATAAAACAATAAATAAAATTAAAATACTATCGTAAACAATACGTACAAACGAACAAAGTACATGAAAATTTTTAAGTTATTATGGATCACTGTTTTGACGTCAGCAGGTTGTGACGTCACTTGTAGCAGGCCCGGTTAAGGACACACAGCGACATCTCGGAGGCCCCGCTCCGAGTCCCGTGTAAAAATCTATCACCACTCATAATGTTTCCAAAGGACTCGGAGTGAGGTACAGTATGTGACTGCTTGGCGACCTGCAGGCTTTTATAATATATGCAGTATATCAATTTTGAAAATCGAAAAAATAAATTTTTAATTTTTGTTATATCACTTTTATAAATATTTTTGTATGCGAAAGAACTGACAGAACGGATTTTTCCCCAGACTTATGCGATTCCGCTTACGCTAGAATTATTGCAATATATCTCAATTTAGTTAACGTTTATTATAAGGTGCATTGTTATTAATATGCGTATGATCATTATATATATATATATTTCAAACTCAAAATCTTTACATGTTTACTTAAGAAATCTTCTTCGTAAGAGTGGTGTTTCTAGTTTAAATAATGGTAAATAAAATCAACAAATTAATTTTTCAAGCTCATAAATAAGAAAAGACATGCAAACACAGAAGCTTCAGCTTTTTACAATTTTATGGGAGCAAAATAAATAAATAAATAAATAAAATAAAATAAAAATAATATAGTCATATGTAATTGCAGGAAACGCGAACATTATAAAAGCCTGCAGGTCGCCAAGCAGTTTTCACATATTGTACCTCACTCCGAGTCCTTTAAAAACATTATGAGTGGTGATAGATTTTTACACGGGACTCTGAGTATGCACTTCTATATCGTTTCTTTTTATGTGATATCACTTCTTTTTGTGACTGACGTTTTAGGTTTGTGGCTTGGCAGGATCATTTACAACGAGTTGTTTTTGATGAGATATACTATACATACACATCATATATATATATATATATATATATATACTATAAAATACAAATCCTATATAAGGGTCTATACAAATGTTGTGGAGCATAAAATTCTGAGTAAAATGAGCACACACACTTAATATCTATGTTGAACATTGAGCTCAGAACTTTATATCAAACTTTTGCATCCATCATAAATCAAGAACTTAAAGCCAGGTCAGTCCACCCTACCTCCAATTTTTATATACGTTTTTTTTTTTTTTTTTTTTTTTTTTTTTAATTTATTGAGGTCTTTACGACGTTGTTGTAATTGTTTTAGCTCTCTTTATTTTGGAGTTTCAGCCGCTACGATCCAATGAATATCTAAAAGAATGAATTTTTCATGATTGTAAGCCTATTTCATAAATGATGGGGATTTCTGTTTGTTATTTTTGATATTGTACTTGAAATAGGGAGTAGTATTTAATGTGTATTCAGAGTGAATAAAACTACCTTCCTATTAGAATTAAGGAAGTTTGAGATAAAGTGGTAGGGCTGGAGTAAGGGGGCAGAGGAACCAACAAATGAGAGTGAAGGAGTGTTGATTCGAGTGGGAATTCAAAGTCAACCAATAACACATTTTTAAATTTCAGGATGGTTTTATGATTTTAATAGAAAAATATACGAGAATTTTAATTTAAATTCATAAAAGTTTAAAAGCTTCGGGATATGGAAGAAAAGTATTCATAAACTTTGTTCATTTAAAACTGAGCTCTGAGGATTGTGATAAGAATTGCAAAATGACATGTAAAGCAGCTGACTTTCGTGGCTAGCTACTGAAGCGATTTTGATACTTTTTGTAGTAGTTTTGGCAGGAGCTACACTATAAATTGAACGCATCGTTTGGCAAAAGATAAAAATAAGAATGCAATTGATATGTTAATTTTAAAAGAAAACCAAAATTTTTTTTTTATCCAAATCGCTTTTGTTGTATTTTTTATTTTTATTTCTTTCAGAAACGATCCATTTATAAATTAATCACTGAAAAAAATGTTATGTCTTTAAGTTTTGATCGCTTATGGAGGTTTTAAGTCTTATTTAACAAAGTATATTTTCTGTAAATCTAAAATCGGCTTTAAAATTAATTTTCTTAAATATAATAAGTAAATTTAATTAAAAAATATGAGCCATTAAAAAGGGTTAATTGGGTGAAAAAGTACTGCGCAAGACCCGGAAGTCAGTATTTTATGACTTATTTTCTACTAAGACTGGTGTTGTACATTTCAATTGAGCTTGTCATGTGATGGATTGCTGTTGCAGCGTGTGATGTGACAGTCAAATGATTCATTTTCCTCCATCTTGCTAAACTATGTTCTTCAGTGTGGAAGGCGCAATAAAATTACATAATTAAAACAATTTCATGTAGAATAGGTACATTGATAGGTTATTGACTTCATCTCCTCCTTTGAATCCATAAAGTATGCGATTAATAAATATATAACCCTATATGTACGTCACTGCAAACGTGTAAAAAAAAAAAAAAAAAAAAAAAAAAAAAACAAGGGCAAAAATGTAAAATAAAAAGAATTTTTAGACATTGATAACGATATTATTAAGGGGGGCGAGGGGAGGGGGTGTTTGTTCGAGGAATGATAACGTACGATATCGTAAGGGGGGTTGGGAGGGGGTCAAAAATTACCAAAATGGTGACAACGTTATATATGTACAGCCCCATAACAGAATCATAACAAATAAGTAGCAATTAAATATTAAATGACACAGTGTAAGAAAATGCGCAATAAAAAAATTCCTATAAAACAAAACAAACAAGTGGGTAAGTGTGATCGAAGATCGCTCAAAAGGGTTTCGATTAATATTCCTTTCAAAACACTTTATCCTTTCTTTAATAAATCCAAATAAATTTCATTTAGCAAAAAAAAAAAAAAAAAAAAAAAAAAAAAAGGTCGTGTTTTTCATAAAGTAAAAATTTACCGGTCTATTTTTTCGTTTTTTCGAGTATCGAAACCAGCCGGATAGCAGGCGAAGCCCGCTATTATATTCTGCCATAATAATATCTATCATGCGGACTCAATGCGATATAAAAAAATAATAATTTCAAAATTAAACATGTTATGTTGTACACCTTCAAAATGTTAAAATAGGCGAATATTTCCGTAATCGGATTTTTATCATGATTCAATATGTTTATCAAACTCATATATTTACTATTCTCTATTACTCATATCGATACGCGCTTTGTATTATTCTCAAACATCTGAAAAATTCGTTAAACTTCCGATAGGACGTCAGATTTTCTTTTTAATTCTCTAATGACGCGATATTAATCTGCTTTGTGTACATACACATACTCATATTCCTTGTATTATTGAGAAATCTTGGACATTTTCTGTTTTATTTACCACTATGACGTCAATCAATTTTATTTCATATTTATCTTTTTTTCAATGGGTGAAACTTTTTATTTCATTTTCATTTTTCACGTGGAAATCCTCTGATAGAAAATTAATTATTGTAGAAAGAATTTCATCGTGGATTTAAAATTTTTGGCATCTGCTATAACGAAGAATGTTTCAATTGAATAGGAAAAGGTTGTTAGAATTTCGGTTTTTTATCTCTATTTATTAAAATAATACGATTTTTTCAAATTTTAATATTTTGAGCTTCACAGCTGGTATTCAGACATAGACACAAAGTTTCAACTCTGTAAGTTATATGGTGTCTGAGAATGGCTCTGTGATGGACAGACAACGGAGCGGGAGTAATATGATTTCGTGAGATGAACGAAACCCTAAAAACGAAAGCGACGATTTTTTGTAATTGTTCATCACATCGAATTTCCGAATGAGAATATTAATTGATAAAATATTTCTTCAAAACAAAAAAAAATAATAATAAAAATATTGTTGTATGCTAAGTTTTTAATAAATTAAACTTTTATATTTCGTTCTATTAAAATACAGAGTCTACAGAGAAACATCTACCTAGTCAGTTGGCAAATTATAAAGCATACGAATTTATGTTCGTGGTCAATTTACCAGAATAGATGAATTTTCACCCTAAAAAGTTAAGACCCGTTGTACAGAACACTGTAACACTTGAAGTGACATTAAGAATCAAAGTTTCGAACATGAGAACTTTTGTTACCTTCCTATCTCTATAGATAGGTGTTTTCAGATGTTGGTTGTGGATATATTTTTTCATTTTGTTGTTGAGCAAATAAAGGCAGAAAAGGAGGGTGTATAAGAATAGGAGAAATGTTGAATGTGGATTTTTTTTATCTGCTTTAGCAAAGAAGAAATGCAATTCATTCGATGTTGTTTTATGACCACTAAAAATAGTCCATTAAAAATACTTTTTAAGAAGCGATACATAAAGTAAAAAAAAATATTTTTTTTTCGAAGGTTTGCTTCGATCTTTCGTAAATTTTAACGCTACGTCAACGCAATTTTAACGCTACGTATACAATCAGAGATTAGAATATGTTTCAGATATTAATATACTAAAAAAATAATAGTCAATAAAATAGGAAAAATGTTATCCAAAAATCTAAAAAATTACTTAAAATTTATAAAAAATGTTCAATGTTAAAAAACATTTGAAAAACATTCATAGTGTCGTGTTCTACAGGTACATATCATTTCAAGCATTTCATTTTACAGGGTTATCGAATATATATATATATATATATACTAGAGGGCTACCCCCTGCGAGCTACGCTCGCCAACCCCCGCTCAGACTTCGAAGCCTCTAAAAACATGACAGCGTGCTTTGTTTTAAAAATATTGGTAAATCTGTAATTGGGTTGCCATGCTTTTAAAGTTTTAATGGGGCATTTTTTTATTACCATGGCCTCATACACAGCTGTTGCGACAACTGACGACTGTTTTTGGGATTGATAAGTAAAATCAATTACAATTTGAAAACCAGCTTGTATAAAATGGTTAGGTTTAAATTGTGGCTACCTCTCGGACTTTTATAACAACGATCTGTATTCTATTCTTCCTTTGCGTTTAAGGATGAGAAAAATTCCATCTGCTTGTGAATAACATTAAGAACCACGGTATTGAAAAGTACTGTTATAGACATTTTTAGTAACAGGTTTTAATTTTCTCTCTATTTTAGTGCACCATCATGCATATTTTCATGTTATTTTAAATATTTACATATTTAATTAATTTTTTAATTTATTATTTATTTTAATTAATATGTATATACGAATTTTCTAATAATTATTTATCATACAAAATTAATTAAATATTTTGTGCATGCATGCCCGCATTTATTGATGACATATTTAAACAAATTTGCTATCTGCGATAATTTTACACCTTGTTATGTCACTTGAATATTGTCTATAAGAAAATCGGGTACTTTTCCAGTATAGGATCCTTTGCTTTTAGGTTTGGCGTAATTCGAGCTTCGAAAAGGGATAGATTCGTTAATATACATAGATTTGTTGCCAAAAGTTATGAAAACAAACCCAATGAGATTTTGGTGCTTTTTTATTATAGGGGTCTTGACGCTTTTTTAAGAAGCTTGGCGCAATTCGGGCATCAGAAAGTGAGATTTGGTGCCAAATGACATAAACAGCCATGGAAACAAATTCGACGATTTTTTTTTTTGTTTATATGCGTATTTTAATTATACGTATATTAATATTGTTTTTTCTATACAAATTACTCCTGATTATATATAAAATAGGATAAATGACATTTTACGCTAAACAAATTGTATAAATATTTTTTTGCTGCTTTCTTTTGCGTTTACAAATTCAAAATATTTTCAGTTTATAAATTAAATTAAATGCTGACAGACGATTGAATCCTGACGATAGAAATGTGATTTTTTTTTTTTCAAATTTTCCTGAAAAACATAATTTAATCACAATCTTGTCTTCATTATCGATTGAAATAAAAGATAAATTCAATTTCAATTTGAAAGTGACGAATAAAAAGAAATCAATAATCCCTATCGGGATCCTTTTCGATTTTTTTCCCTTTTTTGTCACAAAAAAACTGAGTAATTAGTTGCCATCATTACAGAAATGTCATTAAAATTAGAAAAAAAATAATATCTCGAAAACTAATTCCAATTTCAAAATTCTATTACCAGTTTTGACATCCGCGGATTTTTATGGACAATTGGTATTAATTTCACCATCAAGCGTTTAATATTTTATTAAAAATAGCCCTGAAACATAATCAGTCGTTTCATAAAATCGTTTCATAAATTCGTTTTATAAAATCGTTTCACAAATTTGTTTCATTAGGATTTTATATATATAGGGTAGATATATATTATTGAATTTGTTGTTTTTGTATTATTTATCGTACTGATCAAACCGTCCCTAGATGTATGAGGTCAAATCCATTCTTTTTATTCATGAAGTTCGAGAAGAATACTTAAAAATTGTTTCTAGATATTCGGCAAAAAGTTTGAAATCGTGTCCAGTGACTTTGGACCACATAATGTACTGAATTAAACATATTTTGTTAGATACTTTATAAAAGCATTGCAATAATAAAAATTAAGTTTAGATTATTATTATTTTAAGTGTCAGAGTAGCTATCTATTTCGGTATTTAAAAGAATCAAAAGTTACACGTCACGCATAAAATATTACCCATTTTAAATGAAGTGTACTATCATTTCTAATTGAATCGGGATGCTTTTAAATATTAACCCATTGAAGAGTGAAGAAGATAATAGGGTTCACAAAATTTCAAAAAAGGTTTCAACAAAAATTGAAGTAAAAGCTTTTCTTATAAATCTTTTTCATTTATTTTCTTTTTTGTAAGTTAACAGGCGGTACTAAACATTCTCAGAAGGAAAAAAAAAACTTATTAACATTTTAAAACATTAAAAATTATTAAAAAATTTAAATTATTAATTATTAAAATGTTTAATATTAACGGATAATGTCCTCAATTTGTCAATTTAATCAATCTGTCGATTTAGTCTTAGCCTATGAATGCCCTAGAATGACCTCCGAAAAACCCTCGTCCATAAAATAAAAGCAATTTTTCAGAAAATGCCACCTAACAGTGTTCTTTCACTGAGCTCTGCCATTCTCGAAAAGTGAATGAAAATGATGTGTGATTTCTTTCAAGATAAATCCTACTTTTCCTGCCTGCATTTGTAAAAAAAAAAAAAAATATCTTATATTGTGTATGTCATTACATAGTCTGGAAAGAATCCAGAACTATGTAAAAAGGAAGTGGCACTCCAATAATGGAAAAGAAGGGGGGGGGGGGATGGCAAGGCCAAATAAAATTTTAAAAATCAGCCTTGTCGGTAGCTCTTATTCAAAAACTAGCCAGGTGTGTGTGTGGGGGGGGGGGGGATTTCGTTTTAAATGAAATGAAAAGTGGGATTATTAATATCAGGTACACTGGTACGTCAGTAAAACCCGAGAAGAAGACACATTATATTTTTTTTATGACAGGATCTTTTAAATTCAGTGATCTTCAGCATTCAAATATTGAAGATATTCCCCTTTTAACATTTTGTAATTAACAAAACCACAAAATAAAAATACAAAAAAAAAAAAAAAAAAAAAAAAAGTTATCCTGGAATACTTCTACAGATAAAAATGCCAAAAATACAAATGTAAAAAACAGCTTTGCTGTACGAAAAACACTGTCTTTCACATTAGTTCTACAGGGTGGCTACTAAATATTGTACATATATCCAGTCATTTTTTTCTACAAATATAAAATATAAAATGATAAATACATTAATATTATGAACATAAGAGATGAAAGTTTACCTGGAAATAATTTTACTGGAATCGACCGCCGTCTTTATCGATTCCCCAAAATAATTTCTTATGCCATTGAGACTGCGGCTCGAATCATTTTAAGAGGTAATCGGTCCCATTTACGCAATAGGGAGGCTTTGAGGGAATCCAAACTTCTGTGTTGTTTTCTATTTACTTTAGCCTTTAAAATTATCCAGACGCAATAATCTAAAGGACTTAGATCCGGTGAAGAAGGTGGCCAATCTTCTTGCATGATAAAGTTGGGACAATTGAGATGGAGCGAAGCCTATGTTGATTTAGCTCGGTGCGAAGGTGCAGAACCTTGCTGAAATATCCAATTCTTTTTGCGATACAGCCTGTCATCATGTGGCAATAAATGTGTAGCTAATATGTCCTGTTTGTAATATTCCGCATTGAATTTTATTCCTTTATCGATGAATTTCAAAGACACCATTCCATTGTTTGACCCTGCAGCCCAAACCATAACAGAATTCTTGTTCTGAAAGCGTTTAACAGTTCGAAGATTTTCAGGTATATTCTCGAAGATTGCTGGATATACGATATCATTTTTAGCATTATAACACTGTTCAATGCAAAACAGTTTCTCATCAGAAAATATTATTCTCTCAACACTTTCATACCATGCCGTTTCAGCCATTTCTTGCACCTTTGTAATCTTTTTATTCTTTGTGCAGCAGTCAAACCTTGAACTTTCCTTTTGCGATAAGGGCGAAAACCCAGGTCTTGCATAGTTCTGCGATTCACGTTCTCTTCTGCAGCCATTTTATTTGCAGAATGTTGTGGATTTCTTGGTATCTTTTCACGAATTCCTCTTTTGTACGAGCTGAGCGCAGACGACCAAACCTAGCTATCTATTAGTATCCAATAATCGATTTATAGTTACATATATAAATGTTCTATTAAAACCAAGTCATTTTAATTGCTTAAAGAATTTACCTTCGGATAATCCGCGATCAAAGAGTTGTTTAATCATCCTTTTTTTTACTTCCATCTTTAAAATAATTTTAAATATTTGCTTTATACAAAAATCGTCTGCACTAAAAGAAAATTGCCAAACGCTGAAATAGAAAAATAAATTGTTTTATCAAACGATTAAAATTAATTCTTATTTTTTGGAGTGTATCAGTATTTAGTAGCCACTCTGTAATTTAATAATATTTATCCTAAAGCTTTTTCGACACATCGACATAACATTGGCATTTTATCGATTTGAAGCAAAACCTGCAAAAACGATGGACGCGGTGTTTCGGTATCCAGGAAATTCAGCCGCGTTCATTCAGCCCGAAACACATTTTCTAGTCCGAATCCGAGTTTTGTCCATAAAGTTAAGCAGATGTTTTAACGAAATTGGCAACATTCGCTTTGTTATAGAAGGGGTCGATCCAGTTGCAGCTGATAAAAGAGAAGTTGCCAAGGGAGTAAAAAAGAAGAAAATGAACTGTTTTCGATAACGAAGTCGTGGTTTGTCAAAAAATGTTACTTCTTCAGAAAATCGTAATTCATCAAAATACTTAAAAAGTACTAAGAAGAAGAAAAAAATAATAATAAACGAGAGAAATAGTAAAAGAAAAAAGTATAAAAGATAAAAAATGAAAAAAATACATATAAAATATAAGAAAAAGCAAAAATAAATGTATATATGATATGTATAAAAAATAATGATAATCAAAATATCTAAAACAAGTCTGGCTGTTATTAAGCACACATAATAGGGTGAAAATTCTTATAAATGTATCTCAAACAAGAAAAAAAAAAGTATAAAAGAATCTCAAACAAGGAAAAAAAAATGTTAAAAGTTAAAATATGATGAAAAAATTATAAAATATAAAAAAAGTAAAAATGTATATAACATATGTATATAAAATAATTATAATCAAAATGTGTAAAACAAGTCTGTCTGTTATTAGGCACTCATAATTGGGTGAAAATTTTCATTAATGTATCTCAAACAAGAAAAAATAATCCAACTAAGAAAAAAGGAATGAATTAGAAAAGAATGAATGTATAAAGTCGAATAGAAAACCTAAAGAAAAAGAATGTAATAAATAGAAAACATATGAAAAGTTTGAGCTCTAATAAGGAGAAATTTTTTTTTGTTATAATGTCTTAAAAAAGGAGGACGGAAGGAATATTAAAAATATAATTATATAAAAAAATGGAGGATGGCGGTGTTATTGAAAAATAGAAATATATAAAAAATATGGAGGATGGAGGTATTATCGAAAAATATAAATATATAAGAAATATGGAGGATGGAGGTATTATTGAAAATATAACTATACAAAAAGAATGGAGGTATTATTAAAAATATAAATATATAAAAACAATGGAGGAGGGAGGTATTGAAAAATATAAATGTACAAAAACAATGGAGGATGGAGGTATTATCGAAAAATATAAATATATAAAAAATATGGAGGATGGAGGTATTATTGAAAATATAAATATATAAAAAATATGGAGGATGGAGGTATTGAAAATATAACTATACAAAAAGAATGGAGGATGGAGGTATTATTAAAAATATAAATATATAAAAACAATGGAGGATGGAGGTATTGAAAAATATAAATATACAAAAACAATGGAGGATGGAGGTATTATTGAAAAATATAAATATATAAAATAGGAGAGGAAAAATAATAAAATACAAGAAACTAATAAAATGACATCTTACAAGTATTTGGCTTTAAAGAACCCTCATGAAATAGTAAAACATTGTATGATCTCATCTTTAAGAAAAAGGGAGGAGGGAGGAATTGTTGGAAAATTAAAAGTCCTTCCGGCCTGTACCGGGAGGAAAAGGTAGCTTTCCTATATCTTCGTTTTAAAATTTTAGCTAATGTTACACGAACACAGCAAGTTAAAATGCAAAGAAAATGTTTACAAAAGATTCGTTAATACTGAAATTGAATAAGAAATTCGCCAAATTATTGAGCAATAGCCAAATTGGCTTCATTTATGAAGACTTATTTTGGTCGCCAAATTTGGCGATATTTTGCGAAATGTCGCCAAGTTTGGCGAGAATTTGGCGCTAACGGATATGAATATATAGTTTTATGCGTATGATTGGGAAAATTATTACAACAATGAAATTTTTTGTAATGTGCTGTCTTGTTTCAAAATATCAAAATGTCAGCCACCCTAGAATTTCAAACTGCTCTATCTCAGCTATTTTTTAAGATAGAGGTAAACCAAAAAATGCTCTGGAATCCTTGTATCAAGGCCTAACACTTAATTAAAAAATAAATTTGAATTTTTAACTTTTATGTATATTTACTTTAGTTTTAAATTTTTAAATGGCCGCTATCTTGAAACAAAATGGCGGACTAAGCTGGTCAACGAACACGGTCGAGACATTGGTGAGCTTAATACACACAATTAGTTTCATCCAAATTGATTTATAAATACGAGCGTTATCGTATGACATAGGTCAGATATATATATATATATATATATATATATATATATATATATATATATATATATATATATATATATATATCATCAACCGTTTTCAATCCACTGCTGGATATAGGTCTCCCCCAGATTTTTCCATTGTTGCCTGTCTAGTGCTTTAGTCATCCAATTAACACCGGCCACTTTTCTAATTTCGTCACTCCATCTTACTTGAGGTCGTCTTCTTGGTCGTTTTACATCTCTGGGATACCACTGGGTGTTTGTGCTCCATCTATTGTCTTGTCTTCTTGCAATGTGCCCACCCATTTCCATTTTAGCCGTTTAATTCTCTCGATGATGTCAAAAACTTTCGTCTGACTTCTTATCCACGTTATTCTCTTTCTGTCTCTTCTGGTTATGCCTAGCATACATCTTTCCATACTTCGCTGTGTTGTTTGTAATCTTTGTACCATCCGTTTTGTTAGTGTCCAAGTTTCTGCTCCATAAGTGAGTGCAGGCAAAACACATTGGTTAAACACCTTTCTTTTCAAACAAAGAGGCATGTTACTCTTCAGAATAATATTGTTCTTCCCAAAAGCACTCCATCCATTTCTTATTCTTCTATTGATTTCATTCATGATACTGTTGTCTGATGATATTTCTTGTCCAAGGTACACATAACTTTCAGCATCTTTAATCTCAGTGTTGTTGTAGACGATTTTCTTTTTTGATGCAAATGAATTGAACATCATCTTAGTCTTTTCCAAATTTATTTTTAATCCCACATTAATGCTAGCTTCTGCCAAATATTTTAGCATATTTTGCAATTCTTCAGGGCTATTACTGAAAATTAAAATGTCATCAGCAAACCGGAGATGGCTTAAATATTCCCCATTTATTCTAATCTAATCCCTTTGTTTTCCCAATCCAGCCTCTTGAAAATGCTTTCTAAGACAGCAGTAAAAAGCTTAGGCGAAATGGTGTCTCCTTGTCTTACTCCTCTTCCAAGCTTGATCTTCGCTTTCCCTTTGTCCAAACGGATGGTGGCTGTTGCTTTCTTGTAGATCTTCTTTATGATATTGATATAAGGTTTGTCTATACCAATGTCCTCCAGAGAAGTAATTACTGCAGATGTGTTAGACCGAATCGAATGCTTTTTCATAATCAATAAAGGCAAGGCAGAGAGGTAAATTATATTCTTTATGTTTTCCTATAACTTCCCTTACTGTTTGAATATGATCCATTGTGCTAAATCCACTTCGAAATCCTGCTTGTTCTCTAGGTTGAGCTGAGTCCAGAGCTGATTCAAGTCTTGTCGTTAAAACTTTGGTGAAAATTTTATAAATCACTGACAAGTAAGCTCACGGACGATAGTTTTTAATGTTTTCCTTTTCTCCTTTCTTATAAAGTAACACAATCACAGCATTATTCCAATCTTCTGGTACATCTGATTTCTCTAGACATTTGGAAAACAGTAAGGCTAGCATTTTTGCAAATTCTTCTCCTGCTTCTTTGATAAGGTCAATTGTAATTCCATCTTCGCCAGGGCATTTACCTTTTCTCATGCCTCTAATGGCTTGTACAACTTCATCTGTCATCACTGGGATTATCTCTTCAGTTTCTGTTATGTTTACTAGTGGATCACGTAGGTTGATTTCCCTTTGATCTTCACATTTATATAGATCGTTATAGAATTTTTCGACAATGTGCACTATTTCATTATTGATTTTGGTGATTGTTCCATTTGCTCTCTTCAGTGCAAAAATACCTTTTCTTCCAACACACAATTTGCGCTTAGCTGATTTTAAACTTTTGTTATCTTCTAGAACTTTTTTGACAAGATCACAGTTAAATTTTCTGATATCTTCTGTAACACATTTTCTTACCGTTTTACATAATTCTGCATATTCAACTCTTGATTTAGGATAGTTTTTCTTCATTTTAAATTCTCTGCGTTTCTTCATCAATCTTCTTGTTTCTTCTGTTATTTTCTTTGTTTGCTTTACTTGTGCTTCACCAGCTATCGTCCTTGCAATTTCTTGTAGAGTATTTGTTATTTTCTTGTTCACTACTGTAACATCTTGTTCTTCTTCTAAGATTGATTGAAGTACTTGAAAACGATTTTTAAGTTCTAAATTAAATTCTTCTTTATGTTTCTGGAGATTTATAATATCGACTGATTTCTTTGAGCATTGCAAAAGCTTCATTCTTTCCACTTTAGTATTTAAAAGCAGTTTGCATCTAACTAACCTGTGATCGCTTCCTGTATTGAAGTTATTGAGAACGCTGCAATCCTGAATAAGATGCTTTTTGTTTGTCAAGATGTAGTCGATTTCATTTGTTGAGCCATTTGCACTACGCCATGTCCATTTTCTTTGTGGCTTTTTCTTGAAAAATGAATCTCATCAAAAAGTCACCTGTAAAAAATGCAGCCAAGTCTCGTAACTCATTTACCGTAAAAAGTACTGAGATCGTATAAAGCCAAGTTTAACTATCTTATTAACTCTGAAATTTTCATTCTCAAATCACTCCTAGTCTCTACATCTTTAGTTAATTATTATTTTGTGACTTGGCAATTACGTAGCACGAGAATGTGATGTATATAGTTAGTCTTAATGAAATAATACTATAACATATTAAAGTGTAATAACTTCCCTGTGCGTATATAATTTGCCTTAATTAAACTATCCCATCGCATCCCATAGCATAGTAAGGTGTAATAACTTCCCTGTTCTGCGTAATTGCCAAGTCACAAAATAATAATTAACTAAAGATGTAGAGACTAGGAGTGATTTGTGAAGGAAAATTTCAGAGTTAATAAGATAGTTAAACTTGGCTTTATACGATCTCAGTACTTTTTACGGTAAATGAGTTACGAGACTTGGCTGCATTTTTTACAGGTGACTTTTTGATGAGATTTCACTTCTTTTTGTAAGTAATCCTCCTTTTCTTATTTTTTGGTTCTTTTTGGAGATCATCCACTGATTTTCGCTAAGCCCACACTCTGTCCCGATTATTTACAGGTATAAAAAATGTGAAGCTTTAGTTTCATTTGCAAAGTACTGTAGATAAAAAGAGATTTCAGGTTCCTAAGTGTCCTAAAAATTGTCTCAAAATTTTCAAATTGGAGATATTCCGTCGTAAGATTCCAACGCTGTGATAGCGATTTTTTATTTTTAGCCATTTTCAATATTGTATCATAGGAAATTGTACGAATTTTTGCATAGCGGTGAACTCAAACTTCATATATGGGTCATTCCATGTAAACTGGCCTAGAGGCTCCCACTCGACCCCTTTCAAATATTATAGAATTGATACAGGACATACATATAGGTATAAGATGGACATCTGCAAACTGTCAGTGTCAGAAATAGTATAGTTGGGGCGCTAGGGGTCGTTTTGTAAAACTCACTATTTCATGGTCGCAGGAAAAACGGGGAAATCACCAAGTTTACTATCTTATTGCTCATGATACAAGAAACCTCACTTATTGAAAATAGGTGATCTAGTACAATTTTTTGTGCTAAAAAATATAATTAGAGTATTAAAAATCACAAATCAATACCTTTGTCATTACTTGGCCTCAAAGTAGCCATTTCGTAAACGAAAGAAAAGAAAACCATAATCCGGGGGAAATAACATAAAACAATTAGGGGCGTTGTACTAGCTAATAGGACAATTATCTTAAAACTAATGTTTCTAGCAGTACAAAATCAACTTGTTTTCGAATTTTCGATTTCTTAAAGATATTTCGATTTTATTTTCGAATTTAACGAATATTTTAATTGTTCCTTTTATTGAATAGTAAATACTACCTTTACAATAAAGTTTTAAGTTTCTAAGACTACAAGATAAAATTATTTTCAATTTTTGATTTTTTTCGAAATTTTTTTATAATTTTCTGGATTTTTTAATTTTTTCTTATTTTGTATCCTTTATTACAAGTTTCTAGCGCTACAAAATCGAATTATTTTGAAATTTCCGATCTTTTTCGAGTTTTTTTATTCTATTTTCGAATTTATTGTGTTTTAATTTTTCCTTTTTCTGTATCCTAAACAATAAGTTTACGCCGAATTTTAAGTTCTAAAGCTACCAAATCGAATTTTTTTCAATTTTTCGAATTTTTTTTTTTCGAATTTTAGAGATTTTTTATTTATTTATTTTTTTTTTAGCTTTACAAAATCGAATTATTTTCAAATTACCGTTTTTTTTTTTCGATTTTTTTATTTTATTTTAAATTTTTGTTGTGTGTTTAATTTTTTCTTTTTCTGAATCCTAAACACTACCTTTACACCAAATTTTCAGTTTCTAGGAGATCATATATTTTCAATTTTTCTCTTTTTCTTACTTTCTTTCTTTCTTTCTTTTTTTTTTTTTGAATTATCCATATTTTTTAATGTTTCCTTATTTAGTATCTTATATTACCTTTATTCCAAATTTCAAGTTTCTAGCGCTATAAAATTGAATTATTTTCAAAATTTCCTTATTTTTCGATTTTTTGATTTTATTTTCGAATTTTATTGCGTTTTTATTCTGAACTTATTCTGAATCCTAAACACTATCTTTACCGCGAATTTTAAGTTTTTAAGGCTAAAAGATCAAATTATTTTAATTTTTTTCAATTTTTTTCGAATTTTTGATTTTTTTTTCGAATTTTCTGGATTTTTTAATTTTTTCTTATTTTGCATCCTAAATACTACCTTTATTCCGAATTCCAAGTTTCTAGCGCAACAAAATTGGATTATTTGAAATTTTTCAATTTTTTTCGATTTTATTTTCATTTTTTTTTTTGTGTTTTTGATGTTTTCTTTTTCTGAATTCTAAACACTACCTTCACACCAAATTTTAAGTTTTTAAGACTGCAAGATCGTGTTATTTTTAATTTTCAATTTTGTTCGATTTTTTTTCTTTTTTTTTTTTATTTTCCGGATTTTATAATTTTTGCTTTCTTAGTATCCGAAACACTAGCTTTATTCCAAATTTTAAGTTTCTGTGGCTGCGGGATCTACCCAATCTTTTTGATGACGCGAGAGTGAGTGAGTGTGTGAGTGACAAAAAATCGAAACTTTGAGTTCATATATATTCTGCACTAATTTAAGGGTATTTTTTGTATTATCCATATTTTTTAATTTTTCCTTATTTAGTATCTTAAATATTACCTTTATTCCAAATTTCAAGTTTCTAGCGCTATAAAATCGAATTATTTTCAAATTTTCCTTATTTTTCGATGTTTTCGATTTTTTTATTTTATTTTCGAATTTTATTGCGTTTTTTATTTTAACTTATTCTGAATACTAAACACTATCTTTACTGCGAATTTTAAGTTTCTAAGGCTAAAAAATCAAATTATTTTAATTTTTTCAATTTTTTTCGAATTTTTTTTTCAAATTTTCCGGAATTTTTAATTTTTCCTTATTTTGCATCCAAAATACTACCTTTATTCCGAATTCCAAGTTTCTAGCGCAACAAAATCGGATTATTTGAAAATTTTCGATTTTTCAATTTTTTTCAATTTTGCTTTCTATTTTTTTGGTGTTTTTGATGTTTTCTTTTTCTGGATACTAAACACTACCTTCACACCGAATCTTAAGTTTCTAAGACTACAAGATCGTATTATTTTCAATTTTCAATTTTGATGGAATTTGTTGAATTTTCCGGATTTTATAATTTTTCCTTTTTTTGTATCACTACCTTTTTTCCAAATGTCAAGTTTCTAGGGCTACGGGATTTTTTTGATGACGCGTGAACGAGTGAGTGAGTGAGTGACAAAAAATCGAATGTTTGAGTTCATATATCGTCTGAACTAGAAAAGGCAGAAAGTTGTAATTTTAAATTTTGGTCCTTTGTGCCAAATACTCTAGAAAAACGAAGTTTCCAATTTTTGGGATACTCCAGCGCAGAGATATGGGGGGGGGGGGGTCAAAGTGCCCTGAGTTGCTTCCAGAAAAGTATGCTTACGGCTGTCCTCTCCCGACTTGGCGGAGGCACTACCGTGCCTCCAGATTCATGATATACAGGGTGATTTTTTTTAAAGTTGTGAAAGTAAAACACTATAACAAAAGAACCACTGATCCAAATGGCCTAAAATTTCACCAGTATGCTCCCAAAGCAATGGGAATTTTTTTAGCATGGTTAAAAAAAACAACTTAAAATCGCACCGACAGATGGCGCTGTAAGGTAGCAAAAACAAAGAATATCGTCTGTGGGAGGAAAACAATGGACGGTACTTTGAGAAACCATCTTTCGTAGACCCTCTGTCGTCATTGGACCTTTTCTTAAATTCTTAAGTGTTCTAAATCTCCTAAGAGCAGTTGCTGCGCTGTCATTATTCTGATAATACAGTTTCACTAACAACGCACGGTCTGTCAATGCAGCAGTCATTACGAGGATTTCCGTAGAATAATGAACACGAGATGCGCCTATTTCACGTTTTTACGCCAATGAACCCGACTTTACTGCATGTACAGCGCCATCTGTCGGTGCGATTTTAAGTTTTTTTAACAACGCCAAAAAAATTTCCATTGCTTTGGGACCATACTGGTGAAATTTTAGGTCATTTGGATGAGTGGTTCTTTTGTTATACTTTCACAACTTAAAAAAAAAATCACCCTTTTTTGCGTTGTTAGTGAAACTGTATTATCAGAATAGTGACAGCGCAGCAACTGCTCTTAGGAGATTTAGGACACTTAAGAATTTAAGAAAAGGTCCAATGACGACAGAGGGTCTAGGGAAAATGGTTTCTCAAAGTACCGTCCATTGTTTTCCTCCCACAGACGATATTCTTTGTTTCTGCTACTTTACAGCGCCATCTGTCGGTGCGATTTTAAGTTTTTTTTAACCATGCTAAAAAATTCCCATTGCTTTGGGAGCATACTGGTGAAATTTTAGGTCATTTGGATCAGTGGTTCTTTTGTTATAGTGTTTTACTTTCACAACTTTAAAAAAAATCACCCTGTACATCTGTGCACATTCTGCAAATTCAATCAATCTGTTTCCTCTTTCATTACGCACCCCATATCCATGATTTCCTACTGAGAACTCACCTTTCTTTATATATATATCTATATCTATAAATCAACATTTGAACGGAGGGTGGTTTTGGGGTCTGGGGGTCATGATCGGTGAAAATATATCGAAATTTTACGGAACTGCTTTCCTCCGAACGGCTGCAATAGGTAGCTTTATACTTTTTTGTATTGAAAACTACCTAAAAATGACAAGAAATACGAAAAAAGAAAATAGTCAAATGGCACTATACAACAAATTTGATAAGAACCCTCATGAAACAGTGAAAAATTTTATCTCATCTTTAAAAAATGCTGGCTGGAGGGATTTTTATAAAAACATAGGAAATGTGATAAAGAAAGATGGTGAAATGATGTCGTAAATCATAGTATCTTCAAGAAGAAAATGAATGTGTTAAGTGCAGCAAAATGTGTAAGTGTAGAAAAGTGGCTAAATGCCTTTTGTGTGAATAATTTCAAAATTGTGCATGGTTTTCCTGCGAATAAGAAAATATTTCTATTATATTTGTTAGCGCCTTTCTATTTTGTGAAGTTTTGAAATACTTTCTTACATTTCGGCGATGGATTTCTTTTTTTCTTGTGGAATATATTTTGGATCTATGTCTACATTTTTGTGAAGAAGAAAGGATCCATTTGCAATCTCTTATTTTATTTTAATTATTATTGTCGTAAATGTATCTATCTAATAGATTAAAGCGAGAAGTAAAAAGTCTTAATTTTTCAGCGCCAATTCGACCTTACTGCGCATGCCTAAACTTTTTTGAAGAGTGAATACAGCAGGAAATAGAATTAAGAAGAATCAAGAAGGTTGGGAAAAGAATAGCTCGGTTATTGGCCTTCACTGCTCACAACCCTACCTCTAGGAAATATTCCTTCTAAATTCTTCTTCATTTTATTTTATTCCCCTTTCCTGGAGGGAGCACTCCTCCTGCTTTGTTTGAGAGAGGGGAGAACAAAAGGGAAAGGGAGGAATGCACTTTCATCTTTTTTTAAGGCTGGAAAGGGAAATGGGAGAGGGTGGGATTCTCCCCTTCTATAGAATTTGAAATAGGGCGTTTTCTGGGGAAGAAAACATATTTATTTTACAACCAGATAACAATATTTCTGACGTAAAATATTTACATGAGCTGTATTTATAACCATTAAACTTTTCAAAGGGTATTCTTATTATTATTCACAACAAAAGCTTTTTTTCTAATGCTTTCTTATGAGCACTTTCACCACTCATTATCAGTATTTTTGATTTGGGGTTCATTTAAGGTTTTATCACTGACCCGGGCAATGCCGGGCGGGTCAACTAGTATATATTTAAAATATGAAACCTGTTGTTTTTTTCGTCATCTGCCCTGAGCTTTCTACTGAACCAATTTAACTAACTATTGTTTTAACATAAAAAGCTGTGGTGCACTAGGCATTTAATATAGTATATATATTCACATTTTAAAAGTTCTATAACTTATTTCATTCGACTCGAACCAGAAATTTCTTCATAAAGTAAGTAAAATAAAAGTCACAGAGAAAGAAGTCAAATACATATGTTAAATAGTTTTAAATAAAAACTAGCCGGCGTGTTGTTCCCTAAATGTTCCATAAAAATAACGCGGGACATGAATGCTGCTGCACGGGTTTATTTTATGATTAAAAAGTAGGAATTCACTTGTAAAAATGCGATCAGATGATATGAAAAAAAAAATATTATTTAAAAATATTTAAATGCAAGCAAGAATTCTGAAAAGAACGCTCCCATAGGTTTAACATTAGTATGCGAGTGTTTTCGCGTGACTAGTGTAGGCTCTTAAGAACATTAATATTTTTAAATATTTTTTTTTCTTAGGCTAGCTGAGGCTGATGTTCGAAAGTGAAAGTAACTTATATATGTATTTATTTATATAAACCTGCAACAAAAATCGAAAGAGTAAACAGGTTAGAGATCAACCTCAGCTATCCTAAGAAACAAAATATTAAAATGCAAGCGAGAAATTTGAAAAGAACGCACCCATAGGTTTAACATTAGCTTGCGAGTTTCTTCGCGTGACTATAGTGTAGGTTCTTAAGAACTCAAAGACCAGGATTTTCTGTCTTACTAGCCATGGTGCCCTGGGTGAGATTATTTCTGAACTCCTGAAAATAATACATCCCAACCTCGCACCCATTAAAGACAGATCTCCATGTAAAAAAGTAACTGTAGTAAAAAGCATGAGTGGTATTTTTCAGTTGTCGCCTACATAGAAATGGCAAAAGGATAAAAATAATAAGAATTTGGGAGGATAAAGGCAGGGGCTGTTTACTAGCCGTGGCACCCTAGGCGGGATTTTTTGTGCACCTTTATAAATAATATATAAAAAAAAAGAAAAAAAAAAGTTTTACTAAGTATTTTATTTTGCGTATATTTTCCACACCTTTCCTTTTAGTATCCCGAGTAGTCACCTGATAGCTCCTATAAGCTCCAAGGCTAGATATAGATACAAAAAATAATTGCAGCAAAATTAATGTGGATGAATTTTCCAGTTGTCGCCTAGGGCGGCAAAACGCATAGAATTGGTAAAAAGAGGAGAAACATAATTTTGGAGGATAAAGGCTTTACTAGCCATGGCGCCCTGTGCAAGATTGCTTACTGTACCTCTAACAAATGCTATACTTCTTTTAGAAAATGATTTTACTAAGTATTTTACTTTATACATTCCCCTTTGTTTTTATTGTCTCAGCAGTCACCCGACGACCTGACCTCGCCCATAGCAAGACGGGGAAAAAAAAGCTCCATGCTGATCAGCGAGAAAGAAGAAAGAAATAGAACACCCTTCTTGGACTTTTTTCGTAGGGAATTGCTTGGCAATTATCCTTGTTGGACACTGGACAGTGACACAAAGACATGAGACTCACCTTGGAAAATGTTAGTGATTCTTACTACAAGGAAAGTGATTTCCCCGATAGATAGAAGACATAGACATCTTCTTTGGGCATAGTGTATTTGGAATAGGACAAAAATAACCTAAGAGAACAGTTCTTTCTTCTTATTCATTTGCTATCTAGTATTTTAGGCGAATCTTATTATCTATTTGTCAATTTTAATGCATTTGGTTCAGTTTTTTTTTACCCCCCCCCCCCCCCCCCCGTAGTTTCGGCCCTGGTTCAATAAAATGATTTTTCTCGCTTACCTGAAATAGGTAGGGTATGTTTGACCTGACACCCTTTTTAACCCCTTAACAGTTTGGCCCGAACACCGCTCGGCCAAGAAGAGTTTGCTTTTTTCGTGACTAGAAGCTTTTGGATACCACTCATTTTTAACTGTAAAATTTGCTTTATTCATAATTCATTGGCAGACATTTTTCGATTATAAAAGGCTCTAGATTATATCTTAGTACGCAGGGCCGTAATCAGACGGGGTCAGGGTGGGCCGAGTCCCCTCTCGACTTCATAATCTTTCAATGCGAATAACAACATTTAAGAATTTTATAATGATAAGTTTTATGAGAGGGGGGGCTTCTGTTTGTATTTATATATCTTTAAAATAGACAAGTTTAGTACGGAAAAAATGGTGTTTTGTTCCTATTTTTAGTTTATTGTGTAAAAAAGAAAAACGAAACTGTTAAAGGGTTTAAAAGCGCGCTTAGCAGCGTTGCATACCCCGCTGAAAAACGAAAAGAAAACAAATTGTATCCCGGATCATCCATCTGGATGTTCACTCTTTGTCATACCACTGATTTCGCTTTGTGCGATGTTTCTAACAAAACCGCTGTCAGGTCAACTATACCAGATTTAAGCTAGGAAAGTCAATTTTTTAAAAATGTCTTTACTTTCTCTCCATCTATATGCTTTATGGAAAATTAAAACATTTCTTTGCAGTTAGGTACAGTCTTCATGAAAACCGAAAACTTTACAAATTTCGCGGAATGAGAGAAAAAGTTGAAAAAAGTCATATCTACTGATCCTCTCCTTAATAGATTCTGCTAAAATGGCTAGTGCTGACATCTATTATCCATAACGATATAGAACATCTCTTAAATTGAAAAATGTACGTTGTCACTTTGCATGATAGATGGCAGCACTAAACAATCCGTCCTATTGATTCTATAGAGACGGCTCATTTTTTCACATCCGCTTGCCACATTTTCCCAAAAATATGTTTTACGTGATCTTGACGTGTCAACAACAATAACAAAATTTAGTGAATGAAATAATAAATCATAAGTAATTCCGATACAAAGTTACTTAAAATTTTGTTTTTAGGATTAAAAAATATGTGTTGTACTTTAGAAAGTAATAAAAAAAAAAATACCATATATTAGATGCCAAATGCTAATTGATATCAGCTTTGTACTTCTGACTTGGAGAAAAAATATTCAAATGTCAAGCGCCAGCTTCTTCAAACAGTTCTTCGTGTCTGTCATTGAATTCTCATAATTTTAGCAACGTTATTTTTGCCTTATAATCTTTCTAGCAAAAGAAACTTTATTTTTATGAATGCTTCTTTAAATCTTATGCTTACATTACTTTGGCATTTTGTAATAAGAAAAGAAAAAAAAAATCTTTTTGTTCCAAATCAATGTATCTGCAAATCTGTAACCAACGCAATCGAAGGATTATAAATATTCAATAAATTAAGCTACAAATCAAACAGAGTGCAATCAAACTATACTATGCAGAGATTGAGAGTGAAACTGTTACTATTGAAAAACTGTGGGAACATTGATTACACTGAACGAAAATAGAGAAAAGGAAAACTGCATCAGAAGATGAAATACTTTTTATTGTAACTTATGAAGAGCAAAGTTTATTGCCCTGGTATTGTAAAATTAAATCCTTTGTTTTAAAACCAGAAAAAAATCCCTCACTTTACTTCGAAAATTTCAAATTTCTCTCACTTTTCGTCAGAAATTTTGAATTTTACGAACTTTTCTTCAGGAATTCTCTGATTTTTCCAGGTATCTATCTAGAAAATCTATTTTTAAAAATATGAAAATATTACGTCACAGATTTTTTCGAAGATGGATTCGCCGATAACTAACTAATTATGTATCACTACAAAAAACACACAATCACAATAAAAAACTCACTAGCGGACTTGTCACTAATTCACAACACTAAATAAAAATGGTCGAGAGCCAAGATTTACACAACCTCTTTGATCGGCATCACGAACCCAACTCACAAGTTTTAAAACATTTTTCATAGACGGCTTTTAGCGGCAACATACCGTCGGTCCTTGAATGTTGCTAACATTCAATAATATAAATGCAATATAATTCAAATACAATCTCTAAATGAAAAAATGTAATACACTGTAAGAAACAAAGGTATGAATTTAAATAGTTAATAAACCGTCATTCACATATGGTAAAACAAAAATTTTTGTAACTGGCCTTTCATATGTGCCATTTTTATCTTTCAAGGTGACAACTCTTATGATATTGTCTTGGCCTGGATGAATTTTAATAATTCGTGCCAAATGCCATTTTAAAGGGCAATAATTATCAGAATTTTTTACTAATACTAAATCTCCCTCTTTTATCTCTACCCTTCCCTTATACCATTTATGTCTATTTAAGAGCTTGTTCAAATATTCTGATGACCATTTTCTCCAAAGATGTTGTGTTAATTTTTGAACTAATTGCCATCTGCTCAACCTATTCATAGGAATTTCTGTATAATTTGGTTCAGGTAAGGCCATTAAAGAGGAACCAATAAGGAAGTGAACAGGTGTCAAAGCTTCAACATCATTTGGATCATTTGAAAGGGGGTAGAGTGGTCGAGAATTGAGAACTGCCTCAATTTGAGTAATAAGAGTCAAGAGTTCCTCATAACTTAAAATAGTTTTACCTACAACACGTTTTAAATGATATTTAAGGGATTTGACATTTGCCTCCCACAAACCTCCAAAGTGAGGAGTTGAAGGGGAATTTAAATATCAGTTAATTCCTTCATTAGCTAAATAATTTTCTATTTCCTCCTCCCACTTTTATCTTTAAATAAAGATCTGAGGATTGCTCTTAATTCTTTATTGGCACCAACGAAATTTCAACCATTATCACTATATATATCAGAAGGTTTGCCCCGCCTTGCTATAAAGCGTTTAAGTGCTACTAAGGTAACTTTCACTTGTTAAATCATTTACTATTTCAAAATGCAAGGCTTTTGTAGTAAAACAAACAAATACACAAATAAATATTCTTTTTTTTATCTGTCTACTTCTACCTACGAAGTTTTTTACTTCAAAGGGATCACAATAGTCCAATCCAGTACGCATAAATGCTCTGGCCATTGTTACTCTAGAAGCTGGGAAATCAGCCATCTGTTGCTCTGAATTTTTAGAATTTACCTTTTTACAAGTCATACAATTGAAAAGGATTTTACGAACTACATTTCTAGCAGATAAGATCCTAAATTTGTTTCGGATGAGAGAAAGAGTTGTCTCAGCACCTGCATGGAAATACAAATTATGAAAATATTTAATAACACAAAAAGTAAAATTATGGTTTGAAGGAATAATCATAGAATATTTTTGATGCTCGGATAAGTTGCTGTTTCTCAGCCTACCACCAACTTGGATTACACCAGTATCATCTAAAAACGGGCACAAGTTTGTCAGTTTACTACTTTTAGGGATAGCAGTACCCTTTTCTAAATACTGCATTTCCTTCGCGAATGAAGTCCTCTGAATGTTCTTTACAATACAGAATAAGGACTGAGAGAGTTCACTGCTGGTTAAAGTTCCACCTTTGGGATACAAGGGATTTCTACAGTTATGGATAGAGTTGCAAAGGCTGTGACGGCCATTATTGACTGTCAGGCCGTGCGGTAGAGCAGAGACAAATAACAAGTCTATTTTTAAAACCAAAAACGGTTTATTAAAACAAAACGGTAGGGAAGTTGAGCGAGCTCCACTTGATTTTCCTAAAAATTAATAAAACGAAAGGCTTTTGCTAACGACTCGTAGCTGTATAGAAATTAAAACTATATGATAACTAAACTTAAACTATCCAGAAGCAAATTCACGATCCAATAATTTTATATTTCAAATTAAATAAGCACTGATGCAGGCTCAAATCAGCTTTACAACAGCATAGAACTTCACTATAGAAATGCTAAGGCCAATTATTAATCTTGAGACTCGATGTGAGGTCTCAAGGCTAAATCTAAATCTCAATATTAAATCTCCCAAGCTAAGTCTGCTCTAGCTCCTCTGAGCTCCGTTCTGAAATGAAAATTCGAAGCTTATATACTTCACAGTATCGATCGACCAGCTCCAGAAAATTTGCATAACTGAAAGAAAACGGCGACTCACAATTTTCGAGATTCAGACATCCCTCGAAAGTTAGAGAAGTAGAGCATTGCTAAATCTTTTACGCACATGGCTGGTTATTGGACAAAAAATTACGATCGCATTCAAACATCGCCTACTCACGTGACGAGAGTAGTCGATCCCTTACAAGGCTAGAAAAAAACCCGGTTTAAACCTGGGAATAAACTGGGTTTTTTGGGAATAAACCAGGTCTTTTGGGAATAAACCGGGTCTGTTGGAAATAAACCCGGGAATAAACCAGATTTTTGCATCTCTAGTTATGGATGAATCTGTTAAACCATGCTACTACTCTTTGCAGCTTTATGAATGAAGAACTGTTATTAATGATGTCTAAAGGCTCAACAGTGTTAACTAAGGTACATACTTGAGTTACTGATGGTGCTTTCAATTCACGGATAAACAGCTCACTGGTTTCAACAGAAACAATATCAGGAGACTCCACCATCTCAGGTTGTTGTAGGAATGACGGACCAAACCACCATAAATCCCATTGCTCGATCTTGATGGGATCTAGGCCTCTAGAAATAAGATCTGCAGGATTTTGCTTGGAAGGTACATAATTCCACTGATCAATCACAGTTAAACTTTGTATAATCGATACCCTATTTGCGACAAATGTCTTTAGATCATTCGACTCCTTTTTTAACCATGCAAGTACTCCACCGAAATCGCAACATTATACTAAATAACTCATCTTGGATTGTTCCTCCGTTATACTGCAAACTATTTAGAGATTTTCCGGTAGAAGTTAAGGAGCTAGCGTTAAAGACAACTCTTAATGGTGCGCTACTTGATTCATCACGAACACGCAATGATGGGGTATGTAATAAGTGATATCTCTGTCACCTCTTCCATACTTAAATGTTCTTGCATAAAGATCATTAAATTTAGGTTCTCTAACTAAGCGATTCCATAATGAAGTGAAAACTTTCATAGCCTTTTTCTTTGATTCTCCAAGACAAGATGGATCTTCCTTAAATGGCATTTTTACCATGTATTGCCCAGTTGCAATCCTGGATTAATTTTTCAGAAAATGTTCTTCACAAATTTCTGATTCCTTATTTCTAGAAACTTCAGACTCTCTCTCTATGTTTTCTATTTCCCAAAACACTCTAATTACCCTTTCTAACTCCAAATTATCTGTTATCAACCCACAATGTATATTACTTTCACCCTTAGCCGGAAGGCTTGTGCTAATAATATAACCGAAAACACTGTTTTGTAACACTATTCTAGTATTTAATGGTTGGGGGTAAATTTGACCTGGCCTTCAAAATTCATAGAAATTTTCTGCACCCAAAAGCAAATCAATAGAGCCTGGCACATTAAACTTTTCATCGGCTAATTTGATGTTATTTAACGATGGAATACAAGTCTCAAGCGGTCAAGAGGGCGTAAATTCCATAATTTTCGGAACAACTAAAAAATCTAATTTTAAATAAAAATCTTTATCTCTATTCAAAATAGTTGTGTTAACTCTAGATCTAACATTAAGGGACAAATTATTTATTCCAGAAATAGAAATATTAGTCTTTTCTCTTTTCAAATTTAGTTTATCTACTAACCTTTTACTCATAAAATTAGAGTTTGCACCGACATCTAATAAACCACATGTTTCATGAAAAAAAAACCATGATTCTGCTTGTTTAGCATTTATAAAATACATGACATCTTTTTCAAGCGTTTGACAAATCTTATCAGAAACTATTAACTTGTTTTAAAGTTGTCTAGATGGAATTTTAATTGTTAAAGTTCGTACACTTTTAATGAGAGAGTCTAAAGATTCTACACTTTCTTTTTTCTCGAGATCACTTAAATTATCATTTTTGGTTTCTGCTCGGGCCTTAGCCAACTCAATTTCTAGCATTGCATGTTTAATTTTTAATTTCTCAAGATCTAGTAATTTCGATTCCTCATTTTTTCTTTCCTCAATTAAACTGTTTGCTGTATCTTCAACCAGTTTATTATCTGCTTTATATTTCGAACTTTCCTTTATTAAATTTATTAAATCATAAATAGTTAATTTGGAATCTGATATGTCTATGTCTAATTCAGCAGCAATCTGCTGATAATCTTCCTTTTTTGCACCTTTAAACATTGTATTATAAATACAATTCACAATAAAATAAATAAAACTGAAGTACCTTTAACTATCAATAAATTTCCAAATCTCATAATTCCACATTGAAAAGATGTAATCCACTTTTCTATTCTCAAATTAGTTCAATAGTAAAGAATATCAGTTCTTCTCTGCATAAACACATTCACACTTTATTTTTTCGTATTACGAAATTCTCAAGGTTAATCGAAATTATTTTTCTTCTGGAATAAAAAAAAACTTCCATCAGAATTCTGAATCACAATATTTTATACTTGAATATGAACAATACGATGATTTAATTTTAGTCTTACTCTTTCTAATTACTGTGACGGAATTCCAAACACCATTTTATCTGCAGACGATTACCAAAAACATAAACATAGAAAAATTCCTTCTGTTCTTTCTCCAGCTCGACAGACCACTAGCACTGCTCAGATCTATGATGTTCATTTTTACTTTCTTCTATCTTTATAAGAAGAAATTATTGGATTCATGAAAATTTCTGACGGATTTATACATTTTAGAAGGGTCTGAACATGATTGGACTGTTTTTAGAAATGTTTGTCTGTCACTCTGTCTGTATGTGACAAAAATTTTGTAGCCACTCTATCTCAAGAACTAATGGACGGAATTTAATAAAACTTTATATTCAATTAGTCCCTGATATAAATGGGTGTTGATTAGTTTTTGGTGAAAATCGCCCGACAGATGGCACTGCTATGCTGCATTTTTTGCGATTTCCGCAATAGCTCTCTCTCAAGAACGAATGCACTTATTTTCATCCAACTTCAGGTTCAGTTAGACCTTGACATAAATAGATGCTGACTACGTTTTGGTGTAGATAGCCCAACAGGTGGCACTGTTATGCTACTTTTTTCATAATTTTTACAATAGCTATATCTCAAGAACGAATGCATGGATTTTCATCAAACTTCAGATTCTGTTAGACCTTGATATAAATAGATGCTGCTTATGTTTTGGTGTCAATAGCCCAACAGGTGGTACTGCTATACTACTTTTTCATCATTATCACAATAACTATATTAGAGATGAGACGGGCTCAGCCCGAGCCCAGGCTTGACATGGGCTCACGCTCGATTTTTATATCAGTCTTTGGGTCCGGGCTCGTTTTTTCTGATACTGACAATTTTATTTATTCTCATATAGAAAAAATAAAAATAACTTTTTTCCCCCTATAAAATCACCCATTCCATTTTAAGTCATTTTAATGCTATTTTTATCAGAATAAAAAATTGCAGAAGCAGAAATCTTATTTTTCTTTTCCAGTTTTAGAATCCTACTTTAAAAGAAAATTCACAATATTTGCAGATATATGTGTGGCATTGACGCGGCAACGACCGGATGATATGGCACCAATAGGAAAAGGCGCGAATAATTTCGATTTTCGTTTGTAAAAGTAGGATATTTTTCAATTGGAACATTTATTTATTTTTAGATATCTAAAGCGAAGTGAATACTTTCTTTTGTTTGTATTAGCTTATGATTTGGAAAATTTTAGTTTTCTATTGTGTCCGAGTCATAATGGCTCTTCATATGAAAATAACGTTAGTAATTCTATTTTTCCTCATGAACTCTACTCGTGTTAAAGCTCTGTTCTGAACATTTATGAAGTCACAATAATTGTCATGTATTGTTATTCCGATAAGAAAGCAATCGAAAAGTGTTTCCACACTTTGCCTAATAGGACCTTTCAGATAACGGTGCCAAATTTTAAATTTAAGCTGATTTTCAGGAACACGAAATACTGTTTTAAGTAAGGAATCAATTATAATTTACGAAATACACCTATTATAGGAAATAGAAAAACGGCATAGGAATAGTAATTTCTGCAAATTTCATGCATTTATTAGTAAAACGCACTTTATTAATGTGTCCATCAGGTTTGCATGTTGGGTGAGAAAATTATGAGAATCTTTTAAGGAAGTATATTTTTATTTCATACCAAACTTCTCTTTTGAAAAGATTGAATGTAAATTCCCATAAAATTTAATTCTGTGCTGGTGATTAACAGTTATTTTCATGTAAGAAGTTATCTAAATATGAGATATTAGTTTTAAAACATTTTTTTAATATTATGCATTTTTTTTCGATATCAGGCTTGGATGGGCTGACACAAAATGTTTCGGGCTCGGGCGGGCCTGGGCTCTGAAAAGAGAGTCCAAACTCATCTCTAAACTATATCTCAAGAACTAATGCACAGATTTTCATCCAACTTCAGATTCAGTTGAACGTTGACATAAGTTGTTGTTCATTAGGTTTTGGTCTAAATCTCCCAACAGGTGGTGCTGCTAGGCTACATTTTGCTGGATTTACACGATTTTAGCCATAGTCATATCTCAAGAGCTAATGCACGCAATTGAATAAAACTTTAGATTCAGTTAGACCTTGATATAAATGGGTGCTGATTGTTTTTAGTGTATGCGAAACCTGTGTGAGATAGAAGAAAGTTTCGGGATTGGCACATCCAACTAGTTCAATATATATTTTTTAAAGTTGATTAGTCTTCTGAGAGCCTGGTATGAGAGTTATGTTAACATAGCCTTGCATTATAACATGTTGTTTTGCATCCACATAACAATTAAATAGTTCAAAAAGGAAGTAACAGTAATAAAAGTTAAAAAATCACTAGCAAACAATATTCTGTAAATAGATCTTGCACAAATAAACATTTTTCTTTAAACATATTTATTTATCAATCATTTAATACAAAAATACAACATATGAAACTATAAAAGTGTATAAAAAACATCAAGAGTCCTCCTTAATGACTAACAGCTGTGTGTCTTTTGGCACATTGTCACCCACCTTGTAGTGTATACTTTCCACCCGGCCATCTGTGTGAGCTTTGATGACGTACTGCGAAAAAAGAATGGAAACAGAATTAGTTAGACAAATGATATTACAGGGAAAGTGTGATTTCTGACACATCATCTGTGGATCAACACAAATGTGTTTAGAACCAGACATTAATAAAATGCTAAAAATGAAATAAACTTTCTGGGTCTAAACATGTTTGTTTTGATCTGCAAATTACAGACCAGACAGACCCTACAGTAGTCATGATCTTGTTTTGTCACAATCCTTTTTAAAAGTGAAATAGGTACTGGTTTTTATTTTATAATAAAATTACAATGCGTGAAGAGTATTTTACACACACACACACACACACATATATATATATACACTGGCGAGAAAAATGAAAGGAATAACTATAAAAACTCATTGTACTTGAATAATTTTTCAGATAAGAACATGAAACTTGCACAAGATCATTATTTTGTCATGCCTGAGATATATTCAAAATGCAGAACTGCCTACTTCTGCAAAAAAAATAAATTTACGTAAAAACATAGGAATGTGTGATATAAGAGGGGATAATGAAACTGTACTCTTACAACATTTTAGAGACACAGAGGAGAAATCAATAAGGTATGTGGTCACCCCTGACGGAAGTGCAACTTTTACAGTGATTTTCCATACTGTGAATTAGATTATCCAGAAATGCTTGTGGTAAAAAAGTGTATTCAAGATAAATAGCACTTCCAAGCTTCTGGAGAGTGGTATTTGGGGGTTGCCGAGATGCAAGTCGGCGTCCTAGTGCATCCCATGCATGTTCTATCGGATTTAAATCCGGCGAATATGCAGGCCACTCCATTTGCTAGATTCCTTCAACTTCAAGATAATCAGTCACCATTAAGAGGAAGTTATGACTGATTGCATCCCTGGACGACTTGATCAAGAACCTCATCTCTGTACATTTCAGCATTCACAGTTGCACTGGTAAAAATGTGTAGGTCAGTGCAGCCATTCAAAATGATGCCTGCCCATATCATGATTCCAGGACTTTTGTATCGATGATTTTCCCTGATGTTTGTAGCCTTATTGCGTGTATTTTTCTCTCTCCATATGGTATTACGTCTGGAATCACTTTCCAAACAATATCGGGAGTCATCGGTAAAGAGAACACGGCTCCAGTCCGTGGTACTCCAATGACTATGATCTCTGCACCACTTTAACAGGGCACATTTCACTGCTGGAGTTAGTGGAATACAAATCAAGGGTTTCCTTGCATACAGCCCTCTTTTATTGTGCCTGTCACTCACAGTAAATCTGGATAGTCGAGTTCCTGTCACTGCAATGAACTCCCTTTCAATCTGAACTGATGTCAGTTGCCTGCTTCTTTTAGCAATTATTGCTAAATTTAGCAATTATTGCCTCAGAGTCTGTTCTGGCATGTTTTCGACCTTGACCTGGTAGTCTCTTCACATTACCAGTGTCTTTAAACTGTTTTGAAATTCTTGACATGGCACTTTTGGCTATTTTTAAGTCTTTACAGACCCCTGTCAGTCCTGCTTCCATTCCCCTAATCTTATGCCATTTCTCATCATCGGTCAAATGTCTTTTAGAAGACATATTTCACCTATTACAAGCGAGACATTTATGTAACTACAAGTACAATCCTTAAAATTAGATGTCAAATCACTCACGTGCAATCCTTTTCAAACGTGCCCAAAAATTTGCATATTTTTCTGTATCAAAAGTTAATCCCATTGGACTACATGATAACGTTGACATTGAGTTACCAACCAATCACCTTTTATTGTAGTTCCCATAATAGAATTAACATAAAGCAGCTTTTTATGGTTGTTCCTTTAATTTTTCTCGCTAGTGTATATATATATATTTCATGGGAAAATCGGATAAATAGAAAATACACATAAAAGTTTCATCTATTGTATTGACTGTATATTTATTAACGAAGGAGAGAAGTAAGGTGCATGAAGAAGATGATTTTAGAGACAGATGCATAACTCTTTTCTTAAAAAAGACTCTTGCTTCAAAACAAAGTGAGCATAAACTTATTGAAAGCACATGACTTCCTTTAACATATAATACAAAATGAAAGATTTCTCATGGGGTTTTTATGGTTTCTTTTTTGTCACCCAGACGCATGGATCTTGAAACAAAGTACTTTTTACAATAATAATTAAATTCTACACAGGTGGATTTTGCACTTAACATACACAGCAATTCCACCACACATTTGCACAATTTCACCAGATTTATACTAATATTATAAAGAAGAAACAATTGCTTTTTTGTTTATAGGGGGTAATCTCTGGAACTACCAAACCGATTTCAAAAGTGATGGTGGCAAATTGAGGGTGACAACCCCTGCTCCAACATAGGCTATATTTTATATCGGTGCCACTAACCCTAGGGGGGTGCAGGAGTGAAAAACGTTCTATAATTGCAATTTTTTTTTATACTGAAGGAGCTAGAAATTTGAAATTTGACATTGTAGCTACTTATAAGATGTAAATGCTCTCTAAGAACAAATTTAAAAAAAAAATGAAATTTAAAAGGATGAAATGAGCGAAAAGCGTTCTAAAAACTTTCTAAATTACAATTTCTAAGGAATCTCTGGAACTACAGAACTGATTTCAAAAGTGATGGTGGCAAATTCATGGTTACAATCCCGGCTCCAACATAGGCTATGTTTTATGTCGGTGCCACTAACACCAGAAGGGTGCAAAAAATGTTCTAAAATTGCGATTTCTTTTATATTGAAGTAGCTAGAAAATTAAAATTTGGCATTGTAGTTACTTATAAGATGTAAATACTCTAGAAGAACAAATTTAAAAGGATGAAATGAGCGAAAAGCGTTCTAAAAACTTTCTAAATTTCAATTTCTAAGGAATCTCTGGAACTACAGAACCGATTTCAAAAGTGATGGTGGCAAATTCATGGTGACAATTCTGGCTCCAACATAGGTCATATTTTATATCAGTGTGGGTGCAGAAGCGAAAAACGTTTTAAAATTGCGATTTTTTGTTTGTACTGTACTGAAGGAGTTAGAAATTTTTCATTGTAGTTACTTATAAGATGTAAATGCTCTCTAAGAACAAATTTTTTTTTTTAATTCAAAATTTAAAAGGGTGAAAAACGTTCTAAAATTGAAAATTTTATAATGCTGAAGGGGCTAGCGCAAGTGCACATACAAAACATTTTTTTAAATTTGAAAATTGAGAAAAAAACATCTCTCAAAGTAAGATTATTTTTTCATTTTAATGTTAAATAATTTGTTTGAATATTTGAAAAGTAAATTTCAATATAAGAAAAAAATCCCATTGGTTATGACAGACCCGTTAAATTTGGCATGAATTGGCTAGACTTTAAGCTGAAGTGCAATTCTATAGAGAATTCAAGCTTGAAATTAAAAATTAAACTTCAAACTAAAAATTCGTGGTTCATATTTTCCACTTTTATCAAAGAAAAAATAATCTGATACGCAGACTTATATATATTATAAATATTACAGACAGGTTAAAGCAACAAGTTAGTTTGAGAGAAAGAAAAAAAAGAAGAAAACCAATCTTACTTCCATCTTCATGGCAATCAACACGATCAAGGAATCTCCCTTCTTAACACAATCTCCTATTTTCACATTGATTTTCTCAATGATCCCGGGCATGGGAGAAACAGCACCTTTGGCGGCAGACTGAGATTCAGACGAGCTCAAATATTTGGGTCTGTCAAGTTTAAAGTCATAGGAGTCATTCTAAAAAAAAATAGGAACCTATCTATATTAACAGAATGTCATAGGAGAGTAACATTATTAAAGAACTTGACCACTTTAACTAATTCAAAATGTTTCTTTCTTTTGTTCCTTATGGGGGTCCGGGACACAAACATCTTAAAATTTTTGAAAAATATTTTATTGTTTTAAAAAAAATTCTGTTTTTATCTGTTTAAGATGATGTTTAAATCACGTTTCTATCTTAATTAGAACAGGATATATTAATTTTTTGTTTTCAAAATCTATCTTTTAAGTAGTGGTTGTCATGGAAATGTTTTTGCATTTTTCTGCGTGTTTTTTTTTTACAAGTTCTCGTCTTTAAATCATTATAAATCAAGAACCGTTAAAGATGATTGGTTCACACTTGGAGCATGTCTTTTTCAGTTATTTTACTTTAATTTTGATTCAGCAAATTTGAAAAAAATATTTACTTTTGAAAATATGATTTTTAAAAAATAAATTACATTTTTTCTTTCAAATTTTTACTTTAAATATTTTTAATATTTTAAAAAAAATTAATATTTAAAAAAATGCTGAATCAAAATTAAAGCTTATATCTTTCTGTTTAATTAATTGAAAAAAAATTGTAATTTGACGAATAATATTTCGATTTATAATGATTTTAAATTACCCCACTTTAAAAAAAAATTTATTTAAATTTTTTTAAAAACTTTATGAGAAGTTTTATGATATGATTTTGTTTACAAATTATAGGGTGATGATTACATCACAAAAAAACTTAAAATTATAATTCAATAAATAAAAATGTTTTTAAAATGTGTCCCAGACCACTTAAAGTATTCTTTAAACACACAAAAAGCTTGTTTTATTTGTATCGATACCAAATGTGAAAGGGCAATTTTGGAGCTATAAAGATATGAGTGACCAAAAGCAAAGAATGAAAACTTTAAGCGTATTTCTTTCAGTAAAATGGTTATACCTATTTCACTAGCTTTTGAACTACAAAGCTAAGTTGTGGATGTGATAGAGTCATGTGATGTTATAAAAATAAATTTCTCAAACTGTTCTGTAGGAGTTGTCGCACTCCCGAGGTGTATCTCTTTACATTGGTACCATTATCATATGTCTGTCTACAGATATTTTCAATATCTAGTAATAATGTGTCAAGTTCATGTTGTATAAATTTCTCTTATGCTACTTCCTACTAGAGTCCTGCATCAGGTCGGGTTACCTGCTTTTACCCACACCTGATCTGACCTGTAGTTTGGCATTCTATTTTTTGGTTGCGGTTCGGGTTGGGTTTTAACTCTTGTGGGTCGGGTTCAGGATGACCCATTTTTTTAAAAGAATGTCCAATATTTTTTCAGACTAAATAGATATTGCGCTACTGAGACATGGGAGGGTAAAAAACACCATATTGGTTATTTAGCTCTTGCATGATGCTTGGATTCTTTGATGACACCAAGTTCTGCAAACCTGTTTGTAACAGAACCACAAATGACTGCAAGAAGCCCTTAATCAGCAATTTAACTTTTAAAGAACATAGGATTTTGAAGCGCAAGAGTAAAAAATATGAGGCTAGGAAACCAAGATAACAGGGGCAATTCAGACTTAAGTACAGGATTTAAGAATTAGAGATAAATTGTGGTTAAAGGGTTGTGGGTTAAAGTATTTCGGGTTTGGTTCAGGTACGCATTGAAATACGTTGGGTTGTAGGTAGAGGAAATTATTTCTGTCGGGTTGACTTCAAATGAAATTTGTCAGTTTGGGTCAGGTACCCATGCAGGACTCTACTTCTTACCTTGAAAAACTTGATGAAATATTCACATATACTTGATGGAGCACTTTATTATATATCTAATTACCATAGAAATTTGTTAGAAATACAATTGAGAACTAACGCAAAATACTTAACTTAGCATCCTTTATTTGCAATTATGCTTTGTTACTATAGAACAGCTTTTGATCCATTCTATTAATAAGTTCATTTTGGATTCTTTTTTTTTAAAATAATAAATGTGTAACTGTTCGTGTATTTCTTCATTTTGGATCTCGCATTAATGAATCAAACTTTCCTTGCCAGTCAACAACACCTAAGTAAATTTTTATTATGCGGTGCTCCTGTGTGTTTCTAATAAATCTTTTTAGCTTAAAAGGAAACAGTTTACTTTAGAAAATAATATTGTGACTAATTGTGTATTAAAATCAGAAAAACTTGCACTGCATCATTTTAAGATACAAACCACTGCTGTTTTTTGTAAAACATGAAATGGGATGTTAAAGGTATGATATTTTCCCAAAGTTTTGGTGTGTGCTGAAAAAGCTGAGAGCAAATTACAATCTAGTGTGTGTGTGTGTGGGGGGGGGGGGGCAATTAAAGCATTTTATTCGCATGTATTTATTTTAAAGTAGCCACAGCATTAATGATAAATTGGTCTCACTTAAAAATGTTGCAATACCAACATTATTGATAATCATTCATTTCTGGGCTTCAAGTGTTTATTTAATGATAATGCTTCAGTTTTAGTCAAATCTGACAAGTTCCTTTAGCTTTTGTGCTTTATTTTCTGATTTATTTTTTAGTCTGACATGTGGGAACTGCTGAAATACTGGGCAACTACCCCCCCCCCTTTCCAGCCTTTTTCAAATGGTGCCCCTCCTGGACATTACTCTTTAATAGACTATCAATAACTGAATATTTAAAAAAAGAACACAAATTTAAGACCTGCAGGTGGACAGGGACATAATTTTTTTTTCTGCAAATGTGGGTTTATAAATACATTCTTTTTCAAATGTGTATTTAAAAAATGTATGTGTATGTAATGAATGTATTTAAAAAAAAAACTCTTTTTAAATACATTCTTTTTCCTTCTTTATTTTTTTAAATTATATATTTTAAATTTAAGCTATGCATTTAGTGTATCTTCTAAAAGAATAACTCTTTTTACATTTTTGAGTACAGTAAACAATAAAAATTAATTTGCCTTTGGAATTTACAAAAATACTTATTTTAAAAAGTTAATAATTAAAAAAAAAGTTTATCTTTTTATGAGTACCTTTTACTACAAGAATGCTATTTTCAAAATTTTCTCTCAAGACAATTAAAAAATATATGTAACTGAAAAACATTATATAAAATATAACAGCTTTAATAAAAGTGTAGATATAGCAATTTAAGTAAGACAAATTATACATGTGTAGCGACGTTAATTTGCCTGATCTGAAAGTGGAAGCTGAAGCATAATTCAGTTCATAGTTCAGTTCGGCAGCAGAGGAAATGAGCGTTCTCCTATTTGGCGAGAGTTTGGCGGGTTTCGCCAAGTATAGAGACAGACTGATAACTCAGCGAAAATCTTTGATACTTGCTTTCGTCAGTCACTTGTGAAGCGTGGTCTCTGGGAATGGCTGCAGGACAGCTGTTAAACATTATATTTATAATTATGTTTATTACTTTAATATGTTGAGTTATTTATATCTTTAGCTTAATGAAGCTTTGTACAGTCAAACATGCCTTATACATAATCACAGTGTAACCTTATATACCTACAAGATGCAGCAACATACAACATGTTAGCTCTTTTGATTAAATTATTACATTTATATGCAGTTTGTGTTATTTTGATCTAAAAGCTGTACAGTATTTTTTGAAGCACAACTGATTTTTTTTTTTTTTTTTTCAGAATTTTCGTATTCAGTTTCAGATATCATCTTAAAAAGTATAGTTTACTAAAGAAATACCAATACAAGTTTACACATCAGGAGCCAATATTTTACAGAAATTTGAAATCTAATTGGCTCAATTTAAAAATTTCTTAATTTACATTTGTTTATTTATTTTTTTACAAGTATCCTCTTTAATAACAATAATTTAACTTTAATTTGTAATACAGTAAAACCTGTTAAGATGATTGGGTAATAATCTGTTTCTGACAGGTTTCTGCAGAAACTCTACTCTACAGACTCTACAGAAAAGTTTAAGTAAAGTTTTGTAATGTATCGGGTGTGTGGGTTTAACCCTGTATATTGGTTGCATTTTCAGTGTTCATTTGCTGAAATACAGTCATAAGTCGTCTTCAACATCTATGTTATATTTTGTCTTCAAAACAGCGACTAAGATGAAAAAAACATTATTACTGACTCACGTCATTACGCCTTGCTGTATAGTGGTTGTTGATACAGACATGTCGTTTTCCATAAAAATTTTCCATTTAAGAATTTTTTTTTTTATTGTGTGCATGTAAAGAAGACTAGTTGTGTATTCGACACATTATTGTAACGGATCAGCTGAGCACAACTGTGACAAAGTTGAGATTATCCTAAAATAGAGAGTCATGATAATGAGAGAGTTAAGTTCATTAAGTTCACAGCAATAAATCTTCAAGAGAAATTCAGATGGAATGTTCCACAGGTCAATCAGGTGGCATGGAAATTTTAGACAACAAAACACTCAGGCAAATGTTTCTGCCTAATCAGCTGTTTCTGTGCATTTATAAAGAATTGTTGCAAATAAATAAAGGCATTTTATTTAAAAGAAGGAAGCCAAGGTGAGAAAAGACAGAATCTTGAACAGGTTTTAATAACTGTTAACACTGAAATGAAAGCTAGGTGAGAAATTTTTAATTTCCATTTTCACATGCTTTACTGCGTAAAATGTCTAAAATATTCACAAAAATCTTTTTCAACACGTGGAATCTTTTCATGGTCATGATAGTTCACATTGTTTATATTGACACGCTATGGTACGATAGCGAGAAGATGAAGTGTTTTGATTATGCCAGACATAGGTGCATTTCATGGGTCACTTTAAATAGATTACTACTAGGTGGAAATACATAAATCTGCAGTTGTTCTAATGTACTGTTGCTTAATAGGTTCACAAAATCTCAAAGAAGACATTTTTTTTTCTTTTAAATCCTATACAATTCTTCCCATTATTTCTTTTAAAACAAATCCCAATTTGAAAAAAAACCTGGTATACATTCAACTGATTACATCTATTACAGACTCACTCGACTACAATCAATGAACATGTATTCAGAGCTGCCATTCCAAAAATTATTTGAAATAGTCGCTTTAGTAGCCTTTAAAACCAAAAATAATAGCAAAAATAGTTGCATACCATGCCCGATTTAGTAACAAAATAGTTGTATATAAAGTATTATCCAAAATTATCACTGTAGTTCCCTTTTACAAATTTCCTGACTTTTTTCCTCACCTTTCCTTAAAAATGATTACTGTAAAATCCCGTTAATTCGCCCCCGTAAACGGGATGGAAAATCGTAAAATAATCAGGGGAGGCGCTTACACGGTCTTAAAATTATAGTATATGATATTTATGGGTGGGGGAGGGAGGGGGAGATGCTAATGGAAGATCGCCGCAAAATATGCATTATTTTAATAAAGTGACAAAAGAAAAACATTTTGAAAAAAAAAATGGCATACAAAATAGAAAAACAGTATAACTTGACGATTAATGACGATTTCAGATTATAGAAAATTCTGGATTTCAGAAACTTTGAAACTGGAATGCATTTAGATAAATAATGACACTAATATCTGTCATTAATATGATAACAGAAAAATAAAAGGAACTTAATAATTTAAAATAATTAAAAAACACTGAGAAATTGCAGTTAAAAATGTCTTGAAATACTTTTTAGAACTAGTAACATTTTATGTGGTGTCGCCATCTATTGTAAAATAAGGAGATTAAATAACCTTTTTTTTAAAAATCATGATTTCGTATCTATAAATGCTAAATAAATAATACAATTCACAAAAATTGAGAACATACAGAACGAATTGGTAGTGTTGCCAGATTTTTAAAAAGAAAAACATTGTTACCACAGAGATAGAACAAAATATGCTACGAATTCGACTGTGGCACCATCTACTGATCCATCAATCGATAAATTTTCTGTGTTTGGTTTTCACAATAACGTTAAATACAACTTTAAATTCTTTGATAAAATAAATAAGATTCTTTTTTAATCAAAATATTTCACACACAGCATCAAATACACATGTTTTAACTTATTTCATGAGAAACTTTCACTATCGATATTTTTATTACCTTCATATCGCCATGGAGATAAATTTACAGCAAAACTAATGTTTCGTTATATTGTTTTTACAGATTGACAATAGTTGAAGTTGTGTATGTTACTTTTGTGTTTGTACATGTTTGCGATATATCTAAGATTATTTCAAAGCCTTTCTGATCCGACGGAAAAAAAACAAACACTCGTGAGATAAAATTTTTGGTGTTGATCTTGACGTGCACGGTGAAATTTCTTTTGAGGAAGGGCACATTCTCGGGATTTTTTGAATTTTCCAATTTGTTTAGAAAGTGAGAAGGGGGCGCTTAATCGGGAAGGGCGGATTAACGGGATTTTACGGTAAGTTTTCCTGTCTACAGCAATACAACATGCACAGATTCAATACTGTTTCATAATATTATCCAGTTTTTAACAAAATTATTAAAAGTAACTCTATTCTAGTTTTTCTCAAATTTGAGTTCAATTCAAATTTTGGATCAAAGTTTGCCCTAAATTGCAATATAAAGAAAGTTTTTATTTTCCCTAGGTTTCTGATTGAATAAGACAAAAACTTAAAAAAATTTGAGTTTTAAAGATTTCAAAGTTTTTTTATAGTGGAAGCAGGGGGTATTTTATATGATTGATTTATTGTTATTAGAAAGAAACTAATATGGCAGATAAAGGGAGAAGCAGAAATTTGGGGAGGGGTATAATTTAAATGACTTATTATTTATACATTTTCACTAGGCAGCAACAAATATAGGGCAGAAGGCTTTTTTTTTTCTAAATGAAGATTTTAAGCTTCTTTGTATGACAGTGTAAATTTAGAAGGGAGGAGTGGATGATTGGTTATTTATTGTTTCTAGTGAACAACAAATAGGGTAAAATGGATGGACATTGTCAATGCACTTGCTGCTGAGCTTTATAGCAGTTGGGTGCAGCATGTGCAACATAATCTCTATGCAACTATTACTGAATATAATTTTAGGCCGCAATGAAACATTTTGTAGGATTGATTTTCAGTGTTTTTAGCGTCAGAGTCTTTTTTTCGTTAGTCTTTTAATGGAATGGATGCTTTTTAAATAATTTTTTCCAGCAATCTCTTTTAATTCTCATACAGGAGGTCAAACAAAAGTATGAGTCACGCTTTCATTGCATCGCTTTTAAATCTTAATCCAAAGTTACTTTTAACAATAGGAATTTAGATGAAGTTTGAAAGAAAAAAAAATAATACTCAGGCAAAGTTATTGTTTTCTAAGATGAACCTCGATTGTAAATAGTAGAAGTTAGAAGAAGGGATCATTTAAGCTTTACCATGATTTAACAAGCTTCAGTCTCTTCAGCTTTATAAAGTTTTAATTTTAATATTTTGCTAGTTATACTTGACAAACAGTCATGGAGCTCATGTGAAACTGTTTATGGGTTATTGACTCAAGACTGTTTCCAATACAGTATAATTGAGGGATGTAATTCTGGCTATAGGTCAGGACTAAAGCTGTTAAGAATTCTGAAGAGATGACAATCAAACCAGATGACTCTCAAAAGATTGGAAAATTGTTACCTTGGTAAATAAGTGGATTTCGCCACCCGATTCCACAGCTCTCACTTGATATGTTTTGTTGTCAACAGTACACTGAAGGATGGATGGATCGCTGTCTTTAGAAGCACCCGACACCCGAAAAGTTTTGTTTTCTACGGTGAATGTATAGGAATTCTCTCTTTCATATTCAACATCCACTGCATATTCTGGAAAAAAATATAGATATATGCATGATAGATACATAGTTTTAAGATAATGATAGATTACTGAGAAAAAAAAAAAAAAAAACTTTCCTAATAAACAAAGTAATGACATTGTAGTAAGCAGGGGATTGAACAGAAATAGTAAAACACCAGTACAGATTACGTTTATGAGGTCCCTACATGCCCTGTATAGATGCAAGTAGTTAAATACATAATGGTAACTTATCACAGGACTGATGCCAGTGCTTCATTTGTGGTGGAGCTTAGCTACGGTACATCTTTATTTTCAGTGAATATTTAAATTCCAGCTGGAGCTTATAAAAAGTGTGTGCCAGAACCTACCAGAACATGGTTGTATGTTGTATATTGCTGGTTAATATAAAAAAAATTCTTTGGCGAGTAAGATTTTCTAAAAATTCCCCTTATGAATGTTTTTGCTATTTGTTCATTCATCATATTTTATTACCTATATAAACGCATATCTGCCAACTATTCCTTTTTCATGTTACCACTATTTTCGAATAGTAATACTGACCTTATTGACTCATGTTAAGATTTCTATTTGGAAGTAGTGGTAAGAAAACAGTGGAAAAGTTGAGTATGTATGAATATAATGTATGAAATACAAATATTAGAAGGGAAAAATTTTAATGGCTCTGGTACATTTTTCTTCGAAATTAAGTCTTGACTGAAAACAAATTATTTACAATGAAACCTAAAATTCTTAAACACTGTTTCAGTTACAGTTCATAAGCTGAGGTCAAATACATCATGACTATGACCCTGTAAATAATATCATAGATATATTACTTTTAAATGCTAAAGGTGTAAAATTAACAACTATAATATAAATTAAAATAACTTTTATTAGTTGTTTGACATGTTTCAACTCTTCTGAGTCATTTTCAAAAACAAAATGAGAATATTCTAAAGCTGCACGGGCTTTGAAGTTATTATTTACACGTACTTTAAAAAAAAAATTACGCACGTTATCTATTATTTTTTACTTGATTGTTTATTTTCATATCTTTGAGCATGGAGTAATTCTAGCCACAGTTTCGGTAAATTAAAAGATGCCGCATCGTTACATATTGTATTTTTGCGCGTGAGTATCTCTATGGTTTCTCTTATTATGGATGGATAGTGTAGACTGGAGGGAAATATTATTTTACTTTCATTGAAATTTATTTGGATGGTTTCTTCTTGATATAATCTTGCTAGGGCTGTAGTTTTTCTATTGTATTTAATATCAGCTATAGGCTCTTTTTTTCTGCAATTAAATTTCCTGCTGGTCATGCCTATGTAGTAATTCTTGGATCCATCTTCTTTAATAAAAGGTATTTCATATACTCCTGAATAATTCTCAAAATTAATTGGGTCAATTTTACTGCAAATGATATTCTTTAATTTCTTAGGTGGTTTGGCTATTAAGCAGATATTGAAACGTTTAAGGCTGTGTTTTAATTTTTCGAAAAAGCTTGGATAATATTGCAGAGTATAAAGTTTGTATTTTTGTGAATCAAATTTCTTTTCTGAATACTTATTATTGGTGATATCTATGATTAATTTATTAATATGGTGTACTGTAAAACCATTATTATAGGCAATTTTACGAATATTATCTAATTCATTATTCAATTTATTTTCAGTACATATTATAAAGGCTCGTTTTATGAGAAATCTGTAGGCTGAAATTTTGTATGTAAAGGGAGAACATGCGTTATTTGGTATGGTAGATTGGTTAGCCATGTTTTTCCGGAAAACAGTTCTGTCGATAGATTTATTTGTTCTTGTTAACATAACATCAAGGAATGGAAGACTTTTATTATGTTCAATTTCAATAGTGAATTTAATGTTATTGTTGATTGAGTTTAGTTGATTTATAAATATTTTAAGTTCATCAAGACTATGCTGCCAAATTATAAAAATATCATCAACATATCTGAGCCAAGTGTGAGGTGTTAAGTGAAATGTGCCAAAAACTTTATTTTCCAATGGGCGAAGAGTATAATCAGCTAATAAGCCTGAAATAGGTGACCCCATTGGAGCTCCGTGATTCTGCTTATAATATTTACTATTGAATGTGAAATAGTTATTATGGATGATTAGATTAAGTCCTCTTTTTATTGTTATTTTCATATCATCACTAAATTCTTCTATCTGTTCAATATCATCACAAATCTTATTACATACTACATGTGTGTCAATTGATGGATACAATGATATAATATCAAGACTAGCCATTATATAATTATCTGGTAGCTGTATATGTTTGATTTTTTGAATGAAATCTTCCATTGATTTAATAGTTAATGTAGAATCTGGTAAAATATCTCTTAAGAAGGGAACATATAGTATATATATATATGTATATACATATAGTATCGTATAGTAAATATTATAAGCAGAATCACGGAGCTCCAATGGGGTCACCTATTTCAGGCTTATTAGCTGATTATACTCTTCGCCCATTGGAAAATAGTTTTTGAAAATGACTCAGAAGAGTCGAAACATGTAAAACAACTAATAAAAGTTATTTTAATTTATATTATAGTTGTTAATTTTACACCTTTAGCATTTAAAAGTAATATACTATTACAAGGTGTTATATTTTATTATATTGTAATATCATAGATGTCATTTCTTTTTACAATGGAAGCAAACAAAACCTGACAAGAGTGACGATTATGTAAACTAGTCGGATATGCCAACCCCCAAAACTTTCTTCTATCTCATACATGTTAATGCTTTAAAATTCGCTATCACACTGGCAAAAGAAAAATCAACGTTTTTAGTCATTCTGTTGTATGTCAGCTGTTTGCGAATGTCAGGTTACCTGGATGCGAGCAGCCGATGTATTATACTAAACTACAAAAAGTCTTTCTGGCCTGCAACAGCAGGAAAAGATAGTCTCCCTATCGCTTGGTTTTGAGATTTTAGCTAATTCTACTGAAAATACACGAAGAAATTTTGTATCCAAAGATGTTTCAACTGAATATGCAGATGATTACAACATGATGTCCAATGGATGAACAGTGGGAGCTCCAGCACATTGGAGCTGTGCATTCAGCAGGAGTATATAAGGAGCAGTTCTCGATCTGATGATAAAAATTTCTATTGCATTTCAACTGCCGATATATTGTCAACTGTAATAATGCCTCACCGAAAGATTCATCCTCATTACGAGTCTATATTCGACCTATTCGAAAGAGGTCGTGTCATTGGACTGAAAGAGGTTGGGTGGGCAGATCGAAGAATGGCTAGACAATGCTGGCAAAAGTGGCTCAACAACAGCAGATTTATGCATCAGAATGGCAGCAATCGATGAAGATCTGCAATAGAATGAGAATACAGAACAATTGTCAGACTGCACTGGATTCGTCATTTATCAACTATCCAACATGTGATCCACACACAAGAGTCTAACATGGCCACTGACATGTGTCAGAGAGAGCAGAATCTATGCTCACACCAACCGTCATGCTGTTTACCCCTCACTCTGTACATCATCTTTTAAAATTTCTGCATCTTTAGTCCATAGATCTATAGCAAAATCTTAGACCATTTAAAATCTACATAATCTGAATTTGACAAAATAATTTCGGTTAATACCCAAGCCTCTTCTTGCATAAAAAAAAATATTTTTAAAGTGTAGCATTAAAAAGCATAAAGTCAAATTAAAAATATATTATACTAGAAATATGAACTAACATTCCCAATTATTAAAAAAATATAATTACCTTTTCCACCAAAGGATATTTTAATTTTTCTTCTGTATGTAAGGTTAGGTATGAAGCCATCTAATAATCTGAAGGGTGAGTAAGGATCTGTAACACATAAAAATATTTTTAAGAAATTTAAATTCTTACTTACAAAAAATTCCCAATAGCAAAATAAATTGTTTTCTATAATGAGTGGAAAGTTTTCAGTCATCTAAACAATCTTATATATCTACTTGTACAGAAAGATATTAAACTAAAAAAGATTGGAACCTGCTGCAGATTAACTAATCAAGTTTGTGATGTATTTAAAGCTTCCTACATCAACATACATGGCAATATCATTTTTAAGCTAATGGTTATATTTTAATGTTTCATGTAGAGGCCTACAATTTCCAGGCCCGGTCCTGAACAAAAGTTATCTTGGCCTGGCCTGATGTAAAAACTAAAATTTCAGCCCGACCCATTTATGATTTTGTAGTTAACCGCCTAGCCCAGCCTGTTAAAAATAATGTGAAAACAAAATTTGCCTGGCCCATGCAAAAAACAATGAAATCAAGTCCTGCTCAACCCGACTCAATTTTGACCAAAAATTCCAATTTTTCTTAACATTCAATTAAGATTCTTTTAATGAATACTGCATACATATTTATGGGAAAATTTTACCATCTATTTTATTTAGATAACTATATGTTCGCAAGCCATATAGTAATCTATACTATACACTACTACATTCAAATAAAGACATTAAAATAATTAATGCAGCGTAGAATAAAAGAAAAAAAGATTATTAAAAGCATCATAGCTTTTGTTGCTGAATAATAAAATATATATATATATATATATATATAGAGTTTTGAAAATGTTTCTCTATAATTTACTAAAGTGTATTTCCATAAATTTCATTAACAGAAGTTCATTATCACTATTACTATTTTTACAAAATAAATTGCTTGCTCGACACATCCTGAGAAAAGTTCAGTTTCCCGCCTGGCCTGAGTATGTAGAATAAAATGTAAGCATGATCCCGGCCTAGCTGAGTCTGTTGAAAAAATTAAGCTGGCTCAGACACGATGTAACAGTCTGATGTCAATTTCTATGCTGGACATGTAATATTTCTGAATTGATGCTCTCAAGCTAGTATCGGCTTGTGAAGCACATTTATATTTATTCTTGTCCCAATCATATCCACTGAAAATTGTTCACAGTTTATTAGCTTAGTTTGATCCTTTTAAATTTGTTATATCAGGCCGGTCAGCCCATTTAATTATTTTGTTGGCCTAACTGGTTCGTTTAATTTTTAAAACTTTAATTATCACACAATTAATTTATGCACATATGTGTACAGCATACGTTGTTAAGTCATGATTTATCAATAGTTTTGTATGAATCTCAAAAACAGACAGAAAAACATTCATGGCTGATATAAAACAAAGGAAAACAATTGTCTAATTAAAATTAATTTGATTTAATAGTCTCTTAAGAATATTAACCCATTAAGTGCCAAAGCTCCCATTGTGAGGACATATACTTTAAATTTTTCTCCTTAAGTAATTAAAAAAAAATTCATACACAAAACTTTTTATGTAAAAACAAATAGAATTTGATCTATTATAATTATATAATTTTTTTTTTCTAAATAATTAATACTTTTAATTTTTCTAAAAAAATTTTTAATTAAAAAAAAATTTTTTTTGAGTAATTTAATTGAAATGTGTAAAAAAACCCAAAAATATGTTTTTAAATCATCCAGTTACAATTTATACTTAAAACAAACATCTTATTTAATATCCTATTAAAAATCCAATGTAAATAGAATCATTTAAAGTTATGCTAAATACGCTTCATTTTAATGTTCTTGCTAAGAGGGTTTTGGCAGTTTGTGCACCGGTTTGTATGGGAGTGCACTTTAATAAATAATGAATTTTGCTCTTTGACAACACAGCATTCTTTAACATATAATGTCAACAAAGGAAATGTTTTTTAAGTGTTTTGCACACAATATGATTCTTAAGTGCAATGATTAATAACTGTATTTAACAACTATTTATATTGATTTTCATCAATTGTAAAAACATTATATAATAGTGTTTTAAAATACGCACTTATCATTCTTAATCTCTCCAAATAGCCATAGATAATTTAAAGTGGGAGAACATACATTTATGAGGAAATAAAAAACTACTTACAAAGTTAGCAGGTTTAATCGAATCATCAATGGGCAGACTCTATTTTCCTCCCCTCTTGAGAAGAAACAAAACTGTGGACGGAGACTATCTGACGTAATTTACACCTCCTAAATCACCAGAGCATCAGTCAAACCTCACTCCTTCTCAGCATTTCTTGTAACATCCGCGAGCATTTGAGTTGAGTCTTTTGCTTGCCAACTTTGCGATTCAACCGAACACCTCATATATCTCCCGACGACGGAGGTTTCTCGGACTACCCATATCTTCACAAATCCAGCTCCAACACACACAGCGATCAGTCTTCCTTATTATAAACAAGACAATATTAACGTCTCATAGATAGTTGAGACCTCTCTGGACTGCACAAGAAAAAAAAAAACTTAATCTCTACGCATCTGGAATCGTTGACGCTCTTTCTCTGACTATCATTTTCATTTCTTTGACCAGCAGCTTTTCGCTCATTATCACAAGTACCGCTACGCAACGTCCACTGATTTTTCGAACCAAACGACAGGTATATCAGCCAAACAGCAAGTGTCGTAAACATTCACTCTCCCGCGCTGCTTGAAAAACGGGACCGATCCACTCTGCCAGGGGTACGGGGATGGAAACAAAAGGAAAAATGGACTCTTCCTGAAGACTACAGCTTGCCGCTCCACTCTGCCGGCCGCTTCATGGGGGAAGGCAGCCATGCTTCACCCCCATGGCATGTGCTGAAGGGGGGTCCTGTGAGCCTCTGTTTACATGGGCGCCAGCTATCCGCCTGATAGCAGAGCCAATTGAAGTCTGTCGTAAACTTACAAAGCCTAATTGCGTATATAGTACACTCATAAGATAACGTAATTCTTATACAGGGCGGACGGTCTTTCTTTTAACCAAAACCAGACTAGGTGACTACAAACACATGATTCAAGGGTATGGGAGAAAACGTACACGACTGCCCAATACAATATGTGTGGTCCTTTACTGAGAAACCTCCCTCCCTGCTATTTATTTTTCGTATATGAAAACAGGAAGCAAAGCTAGACTATAAACGTTGAATTTACTTTGCAAAAAGAAAAAGAAAGAAGAAAAAATAAAAACTGAATTTATTATTATTATTACAATTACTTTTATTTATTTAAATTTTTATTAGAAACAGAAAAAAAAAGGAGTGCTTTTAAATAAATGTTGAGAAAGTGATTTAAATAATTAATGTAGATTAAAAAAAAAAAAAATTGGTTGAAACCAACCGTAACAAGATTGCTCCCCCCGGCTAATTAAAAAAAAAAATTTTTTGAGAAAACAAATTATTTTTTGAAAGGTAACTGGGTACCACATGGCATGCTGGGACCTCAACACTGAAAAAACTGATCCACAAACACAAATCATACATCGATCCGGGACGGGATCCAGAGAGTTCACCGCTGAAATACCACCCTGACAATATATTCCGGATATATACAACCAGAGCTCGCACATCCATAGAAACCATTACCTAAAATATTACCTGAAATATGACCATAAAAGAGTACTACCAGAGGCGGGACCACAAGGCTGATTTTACCACTAAAATGACCAAGATATTTTCTGCACCTGTAAAAGAACACATGTTCCACCTGACTGTGAAACCTCACTTCCCTACTACTGTCATTCCTACGCATAACTGCATCCTACCTGAAATTTCTGGCAACAGAACTGTAAACAATACATAAATTGAATTTTGAGAAAAAAAAATTAGCCGAAAAAGAAGAGAAGTGCCCACTGATTAATTTTCATTACACTGCTTATATACATAACTTCAATAATTGGCATCACAGTATATTACAACACTATCTATTAATGTAAATAAGTACTAGTAATATCATAGTTACAACACTGTAAATGTCAATGAAATTTGTAAAACACATATTAATTCTATTATACAAAAATACACAAGAGCAACTGGCGACATAAAAATAAAAATATATACATACTGTAATAGAAGGTTATACATATAGAAAATTAAGAGCAAGACACACAATTTGGTAATTATAGACCATGTTATAGAATCACGTATACATTTGTTCGTGAAGTTATGTTTGTATTTGAAGAAAGTTCTTAGAACCGTGTAACTGTGTAGATTTTACAAATGCACTTACAAGTAATGTGCATGGGAAAGAGTATCTCTGCCTCTGTGCTACTTATAGCAAAAGCAGTTTCGGGCTTTTGGGTACTACAGGGAAAACATTCCACAAAATAAAAATAAAAAACAGGGGTGGTGACATATATCACCAGGAAGGAAAAACACACACTCCACCAAAAATAGGAAGTAAAATTAAGAAAATACTTAATTCTAGTAATTTAAGCCATACACAACCACATCCAGGTATGTACATGAGAACGTATGTACAAGAAAGAGAAAAAAAAATAAAGGTCCACAATCCTTAAAGTTAAAGTTCAAATAAACCCACAAATTGCATAGTAAATAATAAATCTATCTAGTTAAAATGTAGACATTAAAGTAAACACATATTTAAAAAGTTATATACAAAACACTGATGCATTAAAAAAAACTGAACTAAACAGATCTACCTCGGCAAAAGGGCATACAAAACACAACATCCTAAAAAAATTTTAAAGTAACAAAGATTACATTCGTTTTTTGCAAAAAATACACCCAAAATCTACGAAAACGGGGTGCGGACGGGTATATACCACATAATCTACCATAAAACAGACAAAAACCTTAAGTATAGGCATAAAAAGGGTTAAAAATGCCTACATGAAAGTATCAACACACAACCAAAACAAACCTTTAATACGCTAGAAAAACTAAGTTCCGTTTTAAAAATGTCAAAAAAAAATAATTAAATATACTGTGACATTTTCCCATATCCCAGCTAAGTTACTTTACTATGGACCGCAGGAGTTGTCGGGCCGAACCTAAGGAAGCGATCCATCTCCTACGCTGAATGGTTTGGACATTAGGGAAACAATACTGGAGACTGGCTGGCACCTACCCGACGGTAACGAATTATTGATTCTACTTGTGAGGTCGCAGATGGAGAGATTCCCAGAGACTAGCGGACGCCAAGGGAAGTCCTTTAAAATCTGGGAATGAGAACCAGAGATCCACTACGATAGGCTGCCGTAAGTTTAAGAGGCCGGGAGGAACCTTTCCCCCGCCCCCCTTTTTTTTGGGAGGCTAGAGAAAGAAGAGAAGAAGGGAGATGGTTCTTCGGGAGGAAAAAGGGTAGGACGTGACCCTGAAAAAGCAGAGTCTGGCAGTGAAACGAGCAGCGCAGGGGAAGCCGGAGGAAACAGACGCCCTGTCTGAAAGAGAGGCATCCCGGAGAGAATTCGAGTTGACATCCATTGGACACCCGGTCCAACGCGACAGCTTCACTGAAAGAATAGACTGAACCCACTATCTGAAGCAAAGATTTAGGACTTAATCACAATAGTTTAAAATTTCACCGAACTCACTCGTATCAGTATTTAATATATGAAACTAAAACTCTTAGAAGAATAAACTGTATTTGTTCTGTTGAATAAAATATTTTCTTCTAATGAAATAAGTAATGCTTCGGGCGCCACGGCTACCAGATCAACATTTCATTAATCCCCGAAGTCTTTACAATACATACACATTAACTAAACTATAAATAAATACAAATAAACAAGGTAAAATTGAATAAAAAAGCTTGAATAACGAAAAAAGGTAGTTAGTATTTATAACTCGGACGGTCTCGTCTATCCCGTAGCGAATAGTCGGTTCTAGAAATCGATATTGAACGACTACTTCTATTCGATTTAGCAGCTGGACGAATCGATGAACGAGACCTGCGCGAATCGCTGTACTCAGCAGTTGAACTGCTTTCTGCCGTGGCTGAATTTTTACCTACGCGCATTTCGCTGCCTTCTGCCGTTGCTAAATTTTTATTTACGCACATCTCGTTATTTTCTGGCGCTGCTAAAGTATACCTTTCGTTGCTACCTCCGGAGACACGGGAGGTGGGGAACAGGGAGTTATGATTTCAGTCGCGTCGCTGTCTGTTTCTTCCACTTCTGGCGCTACCGGAGTTTCGTTATTGTTGACATTCACTACTGCTGGTGCGCGGTTATTATCATATGGTGCCCAGGGAATGAATCTGTTGCGTTTACACCTGCGTACAGGAGGAGAATCGCACGGTTGGTGTGGTGAATCGATGTTCACGTTTTCAGTGGATCCCAGGCCAATTGTTTGTTTTGGTTCACTGGACCAGATGGGGAGTCTGTCTTTGAAAAAAGACAACCTGTCAACATGGACAACCTGACAATTTTTGGGATTAGCAACTAGCGCTATTTTAAAATTAACCTCATTTAGCTTCTCAATTATAGTAAAAGGACCATTATTTTGCTTGCTTAATTTTTTTGTATTACCAGGGGCGACTGTGGGTGTAAATAACCACACAAGATCTCCTATTTTAAAATTTTTAACAACAGCTGTCCTTTCACGGTATTTTTCCTGCTGCTCAGAAACTTTAATTAAATTACTATCTACTTCAGTGTACACTTTTTGGAGAACTGGGATTAAGAGTTCGCAAAAAGAGGGTGCATCATTATAATTAAAAGCAGGTGGCTGGGAAAAGAGATTATATGGTAAATTCATATTTCTGCCATACATAACTGCAGCTGGGCTAAGTTTAGTTGAAGAGTGGACAGCTGAACGCATAGCTAGTAGCGCAAATTTTAGTTTAGTGTCCCAGTCAGATTGATTTTGATTGACTATGTGACAAAGTGCATTTTTAAGAGTACGATTCTGTCTCTCCACTTGTGAGTTGCCAGCCGGGTGATAAGATGAGGTCTTAATATGTTTAATACCAAACATTTTATATACGTGCTCTATCGCATCTGAAATTAGATTCTTCGCGTTGTCCGTCGTAATAAAACAGGGCGCTCCGTAGCGTGATATGAAATCAGCTAAAGTGTCCGCAATGACATCTGAAGTGGTTGAACTAACCGCATATGCTTCTGGCCACTTAGTAAATGAATCTATATATACGACAATATACTTATTTCCCGAAAAAGTTTGCGGTAAGGGTCCAATGAGATCCAAATGAACCTTGTTCATGGGAAACTGGGGGGTCGGCATACGTTGCAGAGGGGCGAGCTGGTTCGCTCTATAAGCTCGCTTCTGCTGGCAACTAATACATGACTCCACTAGATGCTTGACATCTGACGACATTCCTGGCCAATAGAAGTGCTCACGAATGCGATCAATGGTCTTTTGAAAGGCTTGATGACAAGCCGCTAGGGACTCATGTGTTAGTGCAAAAACTTGAGTAACCAATTCTTTTGGCACGACTAACTTTACAGGTTTATTCAAAATAGCTGACTCCCTTGTATTCTCACAAACTAAAATGTCATCTCTAAAAAAAATTTCATGTATTTAGGAGCAATTTCTACACCTTGGTCTAGTTTTCTTGCAATCTCGCAGCATTTCTTGTCTGATTTTTGTAATTCACCAATTTTTTCAAGTAGATTGGAATGAGGCATAAAAGTAACTTCTTTTTCGACTTGTATACAAAAATTACAATTAACAATATCACTGGAGTTATCATTGTTGACATACCTCGAAAGGAAATCTGCGACACTGTTACACTTACCTTTAACAAACTTAATTGTAAAATTAAAGTCTGAGAGAGTGCAGATCCATTTAGCCATGCGAGATGTAGGGTCGTGAATTTTTAACATAAATGTTAGAGGCGCATGGTCTGTATAGATGAAAAAATGGGTATTAGCAATGTAACATTTAAAGTGGGCAGTAGCCCAAACTAAAGCTAGTAATTCCCTTTCAGTGGTGGAGTAGCGGGTCTCAGCATCTTTCAATTTTCTGCTGGCAAAGGCAACAGGATGGAGCATGTTATTTTCATCTAATTGTGATAACACTGCCCCTAATGCTTCGCCACTGGCATCACTATATAAGTGGAATTCTTTCTCAAAATCAGGGAGTGCAAGACATGGTTTTGAAATAAGAGCCATTTTAAGGTCTTCAAATTCTTTCTGTGCATCTTCATTCCACGAAAATTTTCCTGTCTCTTTCGTTAAGTTGATTAGATTTTTAGCTCTCTTAGTAAAATCTGGTATAAATCTCCTATAAAAGGATAGAGTTCCAATGAATGACCTAACAGCCTTTCGGGTAGTTGGAGGTTTAAAATTTTCTATTACGGCAATATTTTTATTGATAGGTGACACTTGGCCACTACAAATCTCAAAACCTAGATATTGTATTTTATTCGAAAGGAAAGTGCATTTACTGGGCTTAAGTTTAAGTTTATGCAGTCTTAACCTTTCAAAGACCATGCTAAGCTTCTCAAAATGAGAATTAACATCACTGGAGGCAATTACAATGTCGTCGATATAAACAAGAATTCCAAGATTGCCTAAATCACCGAAAATAGCATTCATAAGTCTTTGGAAACTGTTACCTGAATTTGAGAGCCCAAAACAGTTACGGGTCCACTCAAAAAGTCCTTTGTGGGTGATTATAGCAGTTTTATGCCTATCCTCTGGGCGAATAACCTGTTGAAAAAAACCACTAGTTAAATCTAGCGTTGAAAAAAATTTAGCCCCACTTAAAGCATCAACAGAGTCGGTAATGTTAGGTATTGGATAAGCATCTTTAACAAGATTTTTATTTAGTCTTCTGTAGTCAACAGCAAGTCGATAGGAACCGTCTGATTTCCGAACCAGAATAACCGGAGAAGCAAATTCAGACATGGAAGGGGAAATTATGTCCGCCTGTAATAAAGTATTAAGTTGGTCTTCCATTTCTTGACGTAATTTGTAGGGGACTCTATAAGCTTTGCCTTTAACTGGTTTATTTGAAGTTAAGTTAATTTCATGCGGGATTGTATCACAGCCGGGTAAATCTAAGACCGATGCTGCAAATACATCTTTGTTTTTGTCTAGAAAATTTTGCATTTTAAGTTTTAATGGGGGTTCTAAATGATCTAAATTAATTTCAGAGCTCCAAGTGAGATCAGCGTGATCAAAGTCACCAATTGGAGGGGCCAAATTTATATTATAGGTTAATTTATTATCAGTTACGGGTATATTTGACTGGTCTACACATTTTTGAATTTTGGCAACAAAGGTTCCTTTATTTAAATGAATACTATTGTCTGAAAAATTTGCAAATGAGATATATAGGCCATGTTCTTTAGTGCAAATGGCTCTGGAGGTAAGGAGACCTTGATTTAAATTTTTCGCCAAAGGTTCTAACATAACAATATCATTCTCCTTAATAAAATTTTCCTTATAACTTTTAACCTGGGCTAACATTTTTGACTGCGGGGGAATTGAAATTTTACTACATAACACAGCGAAACTTATATTTTTATTTTTATTGCTTTTATCACTACTGCTATCTTCATTGCTCTCCTCCTCGACTTCAGGTACCTTATCCTCTATACTTACCAAATCTTCACTTTCATCAATATTACAAATTTCAGTAGTATCTTCAGCTAAATTACCGTGGGTTACCTGATTCGCTGCTGATAGATTATTGTCGACATTTTGAATACTTGAAAAATTTTCAGTATTATTACCTTCAGAGCTACCACCTGATATTGTTTGCATGCAAAAGTTCTGCGCAACACTTTCAACTTCCTTATTTGACTCAGTTTGAATGACTATCTCACCACCTTTTCCCATATTACTCAACTGCGGGTCTTGAACTACCATATTTTCACTACTATTATTCCCATTTTCAATATTAACTGAGTCATGAACATTAATACATGCAAAACTTTCAGGGGGGCTATTGGCATTACTACTATTTGTATTCTCCCCTACTTTGTTGACACATTTTATATTTACAGAACTATTTTCAACACAATCATTATTTATACAATTATTATTTGAATTTACACTATATACAGAATTAGAAATATTTACAGAATTAGTAGCAAGAGAAGTATTAGACCCTGAAGTATTACTTGGGGTTTCTACGCTTTGTTTACATTGGCCTGCAACTGGCACTTTAAGAGCGACAGCATTTGTATCACAATTTATACTTGCCCGGTACTCTTTCAAAAATGGCATTCCCAAAATCATATTAAATTCCTCTGCTAATTTACCTTCCACTACATAGAATTCAGCTTGACATTGAACATTATCAAAAACAAATTTTAAAAATATCTTCCTATTTAGGTGCACTTTCTCACCAGTGACAGTCATAATGGGGATATTGCAATTCTCCATTTCAAAATTCTCTAAACAGTTAACATCAGTACCACTCAGGAGATTAATTGCAGAACCCGTGTCACATAATGCATTTAGGCAAACTTTATTTATGTAAATTCTTGCAGTTGGTAATGTATATGATTGGGGCTGAAACATACTATACACAGTTGGGGGGTCCAGGGGCCTGTTGGGGATCGACTTGACCACATCTGATCCGGCCACTAATAGTTTAAAGCCTCACTTTCACTGTTAGCTACTGGGGTGTTATTTACCGCCTGCACTTCATTTCTGTTCGCAGCTGTGCTCTTATTGTTTTGGTAATAACCACCTCTTCTTCCCCTGTATCCGCCTCGCTGATTGTGGTTCCCTCTAGGATTTTCACCTCTGTTTCTATAATTTTGCCCACGGCTCCTGAAATTTTGCCCACCTCCCCTTCTAAAATTATAGTCGACAAAATTTAGTGGACAATCTCTGGCATAGTGGCCTTGTACGGAACACCTATAGCAGGTTATGGGTCTTACTTCCTGGTTATTTTCCTGCATATCCCTAGCCCTAAGATCAACTAAACTGTCTATCTTAGCTGCTAAAACATCAATTTGAGATTTTAGTTGGTCTATCTCCTTCTTTTGTGAGCTATCTTGCTGAAAAACTGCAGCACAGGGTCCTGGTTTTGGGTCAAATTTGGGTTGAGAATTTCCTCGCGGTGGTTGTAGAAAGGGTTAATGCTCCTATAAGCTTTTTCTTCCAGAAGTGCAATTTTGAGAACCTCTTCTGGGGATTGCGGATTTCTCGCAATTACTCCCTTTCGCACTTCTGGTGTAAGATTGCTCAACAGCATGGAGTGTAGTAGAGCCGTTCGGCTTTTATCGACTACTTCACCCTGGATACCTTCAATTACAAGGGCTCTTAATGACATATCATATGCCTTGTCATAAAACTCCTGAACACTCATATTGGGTGGCTGTTTAAAATTTAAAAAATGACTGAGGGCAACATCTGGTGTGGCCTGTGAAGTATAACTCTCTTTTAAGATTTTTAATAGCTCATCAGATGTTTTTGCTTTGTGAATTTTTATTCGCCTAGAAGCAGCTCCTGAAAGTCTAGCTAACAAAACGAATTTTTTCTCCTCCTCATTCCAGTCGAATAATTTGGCAAAACTCTCAAATTTCTCAGAAAAATCTGAGAAGCAGACTGAGCTGGCCTCTCCATTGAATGGGGGAATATTAGACAAATTATCCACTAAAGCATTTTTCCGCTGAATAGTGGCAATTGCTTCCGAGTGCTTATCAGCCATAGTTAGAGTTAGAAAATGACAAACAAACCAAAAAAAAAAATGAAAAATGGGGGGGGACAACTTAAAAATGAGAAAAAGAGAGGGGAAAGGAAAACCTTATAAATACATAAAACTTAAGTACAGGACTATGATTTTAGTGACTAAGCTAAAGTTATGTACACAAAACATAATTTTGACTGGGGATTGTATCTAATAGCACAGAGAGAGAGCCTAGACCTCTTTTTACACTTGAACATATAAATAAAATTTTAATTGCAAAAACACCCAGTTGCTCTTTGATACATAAATACATACAAGTAAAAAAAAATCAATAACCCAGAGACCAAATTGTTACGGCTCCATTTGTTGTGGGTTTGGGGTTCTTTCTAAAACACTTACTTAAACTTAAAAAGCTCATTTATTACTCAATCTTCACTTGACAATTAAATATTTAAAAAAAAACAAGTATACCCTGATTAGCTCTACTGAAATCTGTTGCCATGGAAAAGGGAGAAAATTATATTAAACTAATCAAAATAACCAAATTTAAAACAAACCCGAATAAATTAAGACAACATGATACTTTTGAATTCATAATTTTAAGATAATATTAAATGTAGTAAGGGGCAACAGATTTCTAAATCAAGTAGCATACTGGATTGCATAAAGAACACCCAACTCCACTCCAACCCGATCAAGCTCAAATCTCCATACACATTAAATTAACAAAAGTGTAATCATCATATAATTTGGAAAAATGCAGACAACCTGAAATTCCTCCAATATGAGGACCAAAAGGGGAAAGAGTTAAATCCATTAATAGAATAGGGATATGATGATGTACAAAAATTTTAGAACAACTATGGAGATTCTGAACAAGATCAGATCGGTTAACCAAGAATCGTATAGTGGCTTATAAACAAGGAATGCAATCCTTTCCTTTTTTTTTTTTTTTACTTTTTAAAATAAAGCATTTTAGGAGTTTATTTTAGAAAACAATATTTCTGAGAGAGGAGGATTAAAGCTTAATTTAAACAATTATGAAATTAGATTTAATATTACTGTTTCACTTATTAATCTATCCATCCTTAAATCAAGATCAAAAATACGATTGTATAACATTGAGTGAACTTCAATTAATGTTCATTAAAACAGTCAGTTATGAATTTAGACTTAGGAAATTTTAAAGTCCTAATTTAATAAAGTTGGATTTTATCTCTTTTTTTTTTTTTTTTTTTTTTTTAATCACTCATAGAAAGGTTAAGCCTTTCTTATAGGTCTACTGTGAATATAAAAAAATTAATTATTTAGAGATTTATACAAAGAAAAACATACCATCTTTAAGAACAAACAAATCTTTTATTCAAACACTTAAAATTATAACAACTTCAAATTATTTCACTTCAAATTTATACTTCAAATTATTATAAAAACACAATCTAAACGTTGATCTGTAATATGGGGATTAATTACTTAAATATATTTTAAACCAAACAACACATTTCTAAAATTATCACACTATCATGCTTTTAAGGTTGATCAACTTTGCTGAATTCACTTATTATTTTAATTGCAACTAGGCACAGAGAATCTTAAAAATATAACATTACATTAAAGCTTAACAGTCTAAAGTTTAACAGTCCATCAATTGTAAAAACATTATATAATAGTGTTTTAAAATACGCACTTATCATTCTTAATCTCTCCAAATAGCCATAGATAATTTAAAGTGGGAGAACATACATTTATGAGGAAATAAAAAACTACTTACAAAGTTAGCAGGTTTAATCGAATCATCAATGGGCAGACTCTATTTTCCTCCCCTCTTGAGAAGAAACAAAACTGTGGACGGAGACTATCTGACGTAATTTACACCTCCTAAATCACCAGAGCATCAGTCAAACCTCACTCCTTCTCAGCATTTCTTGTAACGTCCGCGAGCATTTGAGTTGAGTCTTTTGCTTGCCAACTTTGCGATTCAACCGAACACCTCATATATCTCCCGACGACGGAGGTTTCTCGGACTACCCATATCTTCACAAATCCAGCTCCAACACACACAGCGATCAGTCTTCCTTATTATAAACAAGACAATATTAACGTCTCATAGATAGTTGAGACCTCTCTGGACTGCACAAGAAAAAAAAAAACTTAATCTCTACGCATCTGGAATCGTTGACGCTCTTTCTCTGACTATCATTTTCATTTCTTTGACCAGCAGCTTTTCGCTCATTATCACAAGTACCGCTACGCAACGTCCACTGATTTTTCGAACCAAACGACAGGTATATCAGCCAAACAGCAAGTGTCGTAAACATTCACTCTCCCGCGCTGCTTGAAAAACGGGACCGATCCACTCTGCCAGGGGTACGGGGATGGAAACAAAAGGAAAAATGGACTCTTCCTGAAGACTACAGCTTGCCGCTCCACTCTGCCGGCCGCTTCATGGGGGAAGGCAGCCATGCTTCACCCCCATGGCATGTGCTGAAGGGGGGTCCTGTGAGCCTCTGTTTACATGGGCGCCAGCTATCCGCCTGATAGCAGAGCCAATTGAAGTCTGTCGTAAACTTACAAAGCCTAATTGCGTATATAGTACACTCATAAGATAACGTAATTCTTATACAGGGCGGACGGTCTTTCTTTTAACCAAAACCAGACTAGGTGACTACAAACACATGATTCAAGGGTATGGGAGAAAACGTACACGACTGCCCAATACAATATGTGTGGTCCTTTACTGAGAAACCTCCCTCCCTGCTATTTATTTTTCGTATATGAAAACAGGAAGCAAAGCTAGACTATAAACGTTGAATTTACTTTGCAAAAAGAAAAAGAAAGAAGAAAAAATAAAAACTGAATTTATTATTATTATTACAATTACTTTTATTTATTTAAATTTTTATTAGAAACAGAAAAAAAAAGGAGTGCTTTTAAATAAATGTTGAGAAAGTGATTTAAATAATTAATGTAGATTAAAAAAAAAAATTGGTTGAAACCAACCGTAACAAACAATGGTGTTTCAGTAATGCTTGAAAAAAAAAAAAAAGTTAGGATCTTACAGAATAAGGTTAGATTTTATGCCACATAATGATAATAGTCTAAAAAACTTACAATTTATATGGATACTTTTGTATATTTTTAGAATTATTAAAAATACATAAATAAAAAAGTGAGAATTTCTAGTGATGGGATGTATAAGAAAAAATTGACTGTGTGTGAGCCGGCTGAAGGTACTAGGACAGTTTTTAAACATCTTTTAACATCTATTTGTGTCTCTTAAGTGTCACTTGTTAAGTAACAGTGGGATCTATCGAGTCTCCTATTGAAATTTTAGGAATAAACGTGGGTGAAATTTGCATTTTGCCCTATGTGTGTGACATAAAAAAATTATTGTAAGTGCCGTTATAATATTATTATTTTAATGGATGGAGGAATAATAAGGATCGTATAGTGAACTTTTAAATATTGCAGTTGTGATTAAATATGCAATTAACCCTGCACAATTTGTGCATCTGTTCTTTAGGTCAATAATTCTTAAGAAGAGAAACAATCATAATAATAAAATGAATTAAACGGTCTTACTTGATCTTTGTTGAAAAATAAGAGACTCATACTACTTGAAATAAGAACTCGTTTAGGTTAGGAAAGGATCCAATAATGTTTATTACATTTTCTTGAAGAAGTAGGAAGGATGAGATGAAAGCTGCACATCAAGTCTTTAAAAAGTACTGGCTCAAATTTCGTAAAATTCGGAGAATCTTTAAAATATTCCTTCTGGCCGTAAGGGACGTAGAATTAATGCAGAACTTAAATTACCAGTTGATTTAAAACTTTTAAAATATTAAACTTAAAATTTACTACAGCATTTTTATAGAATAATTAAGAACTGAAAACGCGAAATTGATCTCCAAAGAATCCGCGCATGGCGATTCTAGGATACGAGCACCGGCACAGGCCAGGCCTCAGACCACACGACGTTTAGCATAAAATTACAGCATCATTTTTATTAAAATTCTGTTAGAAAAATGTGCAACATTAGTATAAATACCCATAACAGGGGTGCACAAATGTGAGAGCAAGATTAATTTAAACTAATTTGATGATTAGGAATTACGTGAAAATTAAAAGAGCAAATCAGAAACAAATTAACATTTAATAATTAAAAGAACGATTCTAATTTGTATTTGAAAGACACGCCCCTTTCGGATGCAGCGCCAAAACAAAACAGCTCCCGAAAACATACCGAACAAGAGCGGCAGTGACGCATGCGCACAACACATGCGTGCGGAGTGAGAGCCGCTGAATGACGATGACGTCACAGCTCAGCGCCGACCGAAGCGAACTCATAGCACGAAGGAGGAATGAAGTAACGCCGTGAAAACCACCTGCGTGGCGCGGAATCGCCGATAAAATTGCTTTTAAAGAACGGCAAATTTAAACTGGAAAGGCTATAAAATAGAAATACGTTGAGCTGAAATAAAAATAATTAAAAAAGATAAAACTGTGATATATCTTTATCACAACGTGTTTTGAACAACAACATTATAAGTTATTCTTTATGAATTTTAAAATGAGTTTGTTTATTATTATAACTTACGTAACTTATATTGTACATGCATACAATATATGGAAATAAGTAATTTCAAAACAGCACCTAAGGAACTAAGCTTTAGAAACTAAGAAAAAATTATTAGGTGCCTTTGATGCCGGAATTTTTTCTTCTAGTTCCTAATCCTGAATATAACCAAATATATATTAAGCAGCTTTGTGTCTATTTCCTTTCAACTGACCAAAGGGTACTTATGCCAGGAAAAAGATACAATGCCAAGAAGGGCCAAAAATATTAATTACAATATCTTTCAGTAGCAACTGTTTTGACAATACAGTTTCTACTCTTGTATGTAACATAATAGCGGTGTTGTCAATATTTTACAAAAAAGAAAAAGCTTATAACTTCCAATTTAATAATTCATTTTTAATAAATAAATCCTTTTTAAATTTCACATTTTTATTAAATCTAAACTTCAGACACTAAGAGAGAAAATAATGATTTTTTCTTCCTATTTGAGACTTGGAAGTGTTTGTCAATAGAAAAGAAATCGATGAAACCTATTTTGCGGCCAAACTGGAAAAGAAGAAAATACCTTCATTTTTTGTTTTCCCTGCATCTCTTTTGTTGTTTAATATAATAGAGAGAACAGCGGAACAGATGTCGGGATAAGATGGAACTTTTGGCACAAACAATGCTGTTTCGTGCTGTCGAATGAAGTCTGTATGAACATTTCCCAAAACAAACTCTGGGTGGCTGGCCAGATACAATAGAAATTTAACATTCGTTTTGAGGCCTACAATCTGAAAACATCAATGGAAATTAAATTAAAGTCAAGTACAGATGAAAAATATGCAAACAAAAGCAGTTATAAAAAGTTGGAAATTGTGCTTCAAATGTAATAAATGAGGTGCGTTCGTTCTATAACTAGTTTCAGTGAAATGTCTCTTATTAGGATAGGATTCAAATAAATACATTTTGATTTTACATTTTATCTTTTGTTGACATTTACTTGGAAATTCCAATGGAAAACTTAAGTCTAGCTTCGAAAATTTCAGAACATGAAATCCATATTTAGACTCCTTTCCATTGAATATCTATTTTCATCATTGCATCAAGATTATTATATGCTATCATTAAACAATTTTAGTACACAAATTCGGTCACACGGAAATAATAGGACATAATCACCATGGCATTTTCATAAAAATTCGAAATGACTCAACACAATTCTGCAACGATATTAAATTTCAAACCATTCGGTTGTGTATTTTTTGCACTGTTCTATGCAGACAGACAGACGGACAGACCAGATGATGACTCTAGGTGCTATATATTTATATAATTACGAATGCCTAAGAAGTCATTACCTAATTATCTTAAAAGAATTACATAAGAAGTAATATAGGCAGTCTTAGGACTTTCGAACGATTCAGCTGGCAAAACCAATGGCCACGCTCCCTCATCCTCCCAAAACATTGGATCTTGTAATACAAATGTATATAAAGCTTCATGTACAAAAGTGCTTTATTGAAAGATTTTTTTATATTTTTCATACTTCTACTTAAAGCTTTAGGCACAATTTTGTTCTCAATTCTGTGTTCTTTTGCTCTTTTTTTTTTTTTTTTTTTTTTTTTTAAATAATTGATAATTGCTGAAGCATATGTTTGTGATTTGCCAGCAATCATTGCTGAAAGATCAGTATTACGTTGTTATCCCATTCTTTAAGGTAAAAATATTCAAGATTATTTTATTATATTGTGGTAGAATTAAATGCATGATTGAATACTATAGGTTCTATGTTTACATTATCAAATATGAATATTGGATAGCCTGTTTTTTTTCTTTTTTCCTGTTTATGCTTGTTCATATTTTCAATATTTGTTTGTACACTTTAAAAATAAACATTTTTTTCTTAATTTCCAAGTTGTACATCAGATTAATAAGAAAGTGTTGCTACATAAAAGTATTGGTAACTTACTACAGTTGGCAGTTTTTTGAAGCATGACAGTTTTTGGCAGTTTTAACCCTAATTTAAACTGCCATGTCAAAAACCTGAAATATTAATTTTTTTAACATTATTATGCGTTGATAATTATTTTGATTTAAACTTTAATATGCACACATTTGGCTTGTTAAAACTATGCTCCAATCGGTTTATTCTAACTAAACTATGTTTTACAAAACCATCTAAATAAATATTAGAAAAAACAAACTTTAAAGATAAATTCTTTTTTTTTATATATACAGTCATATTGTAACTAGATGATAAAACACACAACTATGCAAGATGACTGAACAACAACTATGTGTTATATTCTCTGAAATCTTCATTCAAATGACAATGTTTTAATTTAATCTATTTGTTTGTATATTTGAGTGAGGATTTCTCACATAATTTCGGATAACTTTTTCAATAATGTGTAATGTTTGATTCAATAAATTGTTGTTGCCAGCTCAAAATATTTCTCACTTTACCTTTTGCTTTATGGAATGTCCATGTACAGACATAAATTGGCAAACCATTTCTAAAAACACAAAAAGAACTGGCTTTGATAGACTACATTAAGTGGCCAAAAAGAGTTGTTTGGGGAAAAATAAATAAAATTAGTATTACAATTTTTCAAAAAAAAAATATATATATAATAATAATAATAATAATAAAATAAATAAATAAAATAATAATAATAATAATAAAATAAATAAATAAAATAATAATAATAAATAATAATAATAACCAGAGGATTTCACACTGCCTTCTAATGATTTTTAGCAATACCTAATATTTTTCAGATTCAGGCAGGGGTCGGAAGTAGCGTGCTACAAGTAGCGAAACTAATGTAGTCTCTACATTTTACAGTAGTTTGTAGTGTAACACGCTACATTTTGAACAATGTAGTGTAGCGAGTAGCGTGATACAAAAAACCAGTAGTTTGTAGCGAGAACCGACGCTACTTTTAACGCTACTTCAGGAGATCAGGAGGAAAAAAAAAATGCGATTCTACAAATCACGTGATCGAAACTCGTTTCTTTTGTGCAGAATTTGTTCTACTCAAAAATTTCCGAATCGCAGTGGCAAATCTCAGCTGCAGTGTATAGCAACGCATCGCATGAAGTCATAGATTTTTTCCATTGACACTTGCTGCTGAAATCAAGTACTAACCCACCAAAGGAATTAAATTTCTTGCTGGTCTATTTACTTGTTATTAGGTCTTCATGTTTTAACACCGAGTTTCTTATTATTCGGAATTGCTTTATTTACAGATTTATTTATTGTTTGCATTTAGGGTTGTTTTTCTGTAATTTTTTAGATTATAATATCTCTCTTAATTTTGCAACAAAATTTGTTAAGTGTGTATAAACTAACGTTTTCGAGACGAACACAAAACATTTCCTTGTATTGTATCTTTCTTACTTTTTTAATGCCCTCAGTTATGTCGCATTTATTTAATTGTACCTGGCAGACGCAATATAATGAGGGGTCACTTTATTATTGAATCCATGTCTTCAATTTCTAGTGTAAATTGAACACTTTGACAAAATTTGAAAGTAGCGAAGTAGTGACTACTTTTGAAAAGTAGCTTGTAGTCGCTACTTTTTAAAACAAGTAGTTGTAGTTGTAGTTAACTACATTTTCGACAAAGTAGTTGTATAAATTCATATTAATACTTGGAAATTTTTCCAGAGAAAATTTCTCACGCCTTGCATTCATAATATTCAAATTTTTTATTTGCTTAATAGGCGTATAGCCAGCATAGTGAAAAAGTACCCAAGCCGGGACTCGAACCCGGGTCATCAGATTAGCGCACTGATGTTCTACCAACTGAACCACTATGCTGGCTATACGCCTATTAAGCAAATAAAAAATTTGAATATTATGAATGCAAGGCGTGAGAAATTTTCTCTGGAAAAATTTCCAAGTATTAATATGAATTTATTCAATTGTCGATGCTGGTTTCTCTTTGATTTCGTGCTTGCCCCAGGGTTGGTGGCTCACTGAAAATATTCCATCTTGTGCTGCGTTTGTAGCCTTGCCAACATGTTATGGTGGAAAGAGTTCCAAGCTGGGTATCGTTCCCAAGTGGTTCAGTTGGTAGAACATCAGTGCGCTAATCTGATGACCCGGGTTCGAGTCCCGGCTTGGGTACTTTTTCACTATGCTGGCTATACGCCTATTAAGCAAATAAAAAATTTGAATAAAGTAGTTGTAGTCGTACTTCACTACAATAAAAAAGTAGTTTTTCCGACCCCTGGATTCAGGTTTAAACTTCTAACAGAAAAATGAAGGATGAAAATATCTGCAAACAACAAGAGTCAATCCAGAACAGCATCTCATTCATTCAATCAAAGTGACAGTAAAAACGGATCGAAGATAACAAAAGGCACACGCGTGAAAACAAATTATCTACCTGGACTAAAAATATCTGTGAACAACATGAGTCAAGACAGAATATCATCTCATTGATTCCATCAAAGTAACAGTAAAAACTGACTAAAAAAAAAACATGGGATAAATCAATATAAATTGAGCATTTGAATTTGAATTTTGCTCATTTCATTACAGTAAAAACTGACCGGAGATCCAAAAGGCACTCAGAAAAAAAAAATTAACAGTTGTATTTTAACTGCATTAGAGGACTCAGAGAAAAAACGGGACAAAGAAAAAGAAATTTTATTTAATATAACAAAGCCTACCTTTTTTTAGGCTACATGTGAAATACCATTGCTTCGGTCCATCAATGGTATCTTTTTCTCTTAAACATTGCAATTTCAATTTGACTTTTAAATCATAAATATAAAATAAACCCATGCGGAGATGTCATACTTTATCTTTTTTGTGCTATTTATTTTTTTATAATCATTGTTGAGCACACTACAATGTAGTATTTTGTTTTTGCAGCAACACTCATTTGAGGAAGACCTTTCATTTCATTTATTAAAACAATGCCAATTTAATTTTCAATTACTTGCAATTTTTAATCCAAAAACGAGTTTTAATGAAATGTAAGTGTACTCTGTCAGAAGTCGCTTCAAAATCCTTTCGTAGGGTATCTCATTTATCGTTCTGTGTGTTTTATTTGCTTAGAAAAAGGGACGGTGACAACAGAAATAATATATAGGATTATAATTTGGTAGAAGTTTCTCTAAAAATGCCAAAGCAAAATTTACAGTGGAAAAACTTTTTAAATAGTTATTGGATACATTTAATAAGGATATGATAATTAAGACAATGGAAAGAAACTAAAGCGAATGCTAGTTCACTTAGAACTAAGAGTACTAAAAACAAGAATACCATCTTACATTATAATCTGCTAAGCACTGTTGCAGCTTCTGCAAGGCTGAATTCCTGTCTGGACCCCACACCACCAGTTTAGCGATCATTGGATCATAATGAACAGAAACAGAATCACCTAAAAACAAACACTTTTATGGAGATAAGAGAGTACATTTTGCATTCTAATTGCATACAATGTTTTGGTGGGTTAGGGAATGAGTGGTCAAAATGTTTCATTATTTTTATTGGCTGCATAAACAAATCAGTATGTTACAACTTCAAAAGAAAAAAAAATTAACAAAATAATATTGTGAAACGACCACATTTTGTTAAATTTCATATACAGAGAAGCTCGATGAAAAAGTTTTAATCCCAATACTGACTCTGTCGTATGTGAAAAACAATGACATAAATTGTCCTGATATTTAATTTAAGCTGTATTTTTATTGTATATTTATTAATAACTATATTTTTCTTTGAGTAATAAAAAAGATTTTGATTATTCCACTTTCACATTAGTATTACACTGTTAAAAATTTGCAGCAAACTGTCCAGTCATTTAACCGTTTTTACAGAAAACGGTTACATAACTGTAGTTTAACTGCATCCTGACTATAATGTGGACAATAATAGGATCAGAATAGAGTTAAATAACGGTTTTGTAAACGTTTTCTATAAAAATGACTGAATGACTGGAAAGTTTGCTGCAAATTTTTAACAGTGTACCTATCATTCGAAACTTTACTTTTTCCATAGGATACAAAAGACTCTGTTAAAAAACAACGTCATCCATTGCATCCACTTTCAAACTGTATCTTTTATAGTACAGCATGTCTGATATAAGAAATGGGATTTATAATGGGAATCCTGCAACTCATCTATAACAAGAAGAACGTTATAATAACAAATTTTGCATTGCAACATAATTTTATGGTAGCTTGTATGTATTTTCCTTTACGTAATATGCCTACCTATTAGATAGGTCCCAGAATGTTTTAAAACTTTAAGGTGGATCCTATAACAATGATATTTGGGTAGAGATCATAAGAACAACAACAACAGCTGAAAATGACAAAACACACCAGCTGATTATTTACAGTTGCTTTGTTTATGTATCTATAGTAAAGACAGAACTTTATTAAACTTCTAGAGAATGGGATTTAAGGAGAAAATGTTCACAAAAGTTATTTAAATCGTGCAATTGAACTGTGATCTATGTAACAGATGTGCTTTATGCCCTTCATTTGCAGCCAGTTTTTTCCCATCAAGACATTCCGAGAAGAAAAAAAAAAAAGTATTTGAAAAAGAATTTTAAAGTTTTTGAAAAATAGAATATTTTCTATAGAAATGAACACTTTAATCACTGCATCAAGTTAAGGCATGAAGCTAACTAACGGCCGTAAACTTAGCTAATCAAAAAAATAAAAGAAAGAAAATAACTGAATTTTTACATGTGCCAAAGATTTCAAAAGACAATGAGAAGGATACTGTGACTGAGTAGCAAGGCCAAAACAGAATGTACCTTTTTAAATGTGCTTTGTGCACTCATTAGCATAAAGTGAAAATGACGTTACTAATTAAAAGAGAGGATACTCACCTCAACTCATTTGTAGTCCACCCCCTTACAAAAAATAGACAAAAAAGTTGGGTATTTGTGAATTCTGTTTTTTTTATTGGCTCAGTAGTTTAAAAATAATAAATATTTTGCTCATTTCACTCTTTTAAATACCATATTTTTGGAGCATCTTAAACAGAACCCCATAGAACATTCTTGCACCTGCTCGAGTGCAAGGGTACAGAGATTAAAGAAAAAAGCCTTAAGTGGGGATAATGATCAGTAGTTTCAGAATAGTCATTATTTTAGAATCTTTTCTGAATCCTTGTACACTTGGAATTTTTGGAAAATTGTTGTGTCTTAAAAGTGTCAAAATTTAAACAATCTCTCTAATAAATCCTATCTCGAGATTAACGTTTAAGCAGAGATAGTCACCATTACAATACTAAAAGAATTTTTGTAATCAATTTGGTAATTTCAAAGTAACTGTGATTTTAGAATGCTTTCTGCATTGTTTTACATTTCAAAATTTTGGAAAATTATTCTTAGTGAGTATTTACCACTTAAAAGTAACTACCACACCTATTTTCAAGTTAGTCAAAGAAATCATTGTTTCAGAATGTGTTTTGCTCTGCCACTCCTTTGGGAAATGTATTAACATAAAAATTAGCACAGAGACTGTTATTATCAATTTGTAACCATTATTTTTTAAATCGGCTCTGTAGTTCCAGATCCTAAAAAAACAAACAAATGCTTCTTCTTTCTAATATTAGTACAGATTACAGTTTTTAAAATAAACCAAAATGGAAGTAAATAAGTACAAGTAACACATACAACACAAAGAGCTGGAGATGAAAGACTTGGGGTCCATTTTAACAATTGAATAAGTAATTTATTCTCAAGTTACAGAACAAGTCAATTCTTTGTCCAGATATGCATTTTGATGAAGTAAATGAATATTTAACGTTGAATTTACAGAAATACAACTTAACAATAATATAACATATTTGAACTAAATAATGTGGTTTTAAAAATATTACAGCATTTCAATTTTCTGTCACCCCTGCAATATGGGAAAAACATGCTTGGCCACACACAGAGCACTTCTGTGAGGCCTTTCAGCTTGGCAATAAATAAATAAAAATAATAAAATAAAAATTCAAGCCCCCCCTGCAAAATGAATAGGTGAACTCCAGCATACACTTTTTTCTTGAAAAACAGATTTATAATACATAATCACAGAATAAGATCACTAATTATAATTCAAATGTGGATAAAATGCTTAAGTGATACAAAGAGAAACAACAAAAGCCTTAGAAAAAAAAAACCTTTTAATGATCAACATACGTTTCAACGCTCATTTTCAAGATATATAACGATAAACAAAAATATTCTCGCAAATTTTTGAAAATAAACTTGAAAACATGAATCACGAGATCATATATGTAAAAAAAGCAGGTGCTTGAAGTAGCCTGTAAACGTGAAAATTAATATTTCATTATTGCTTTTTTAAAACTGAAAAGTACCTTGTTCCAAATTTTAGGTAATTCAAATGAGTCGGATTCATTGCAAATGTTTACGTTACACATGTAGATTTCTATTGATTCATGGATAATAGAGTCTTAATGGATAAATTTGATAGATTAAACCAGAGCAGATGGACCATTACAATATTATATAGGAATGACCACTAGAAAGTTTAAAACAAGATTAAAAGAGCCTATGGCAGATATCAAATAGGACAAAAGTACTACAGCACTGGCAAAACTACATAGAACCGGAATTTAAAAACTGATTTTAAAAAATAGTAAAATAATTTAGTATTTAAAATTGCATAAGTTACGTCTCTGCATATTTTACACACACTGTATATTTAAAAGAAAATTTTGTTAAAAAAAAAACAAAAATTCACATCAAGATTATGAAATAATAAAATTGACAGTCTTTGCTTATTTTAATTGTTCTGTTGGTATTTTAGGATATACAACTCTCCGAAATGATATTTCCATAAGGTTCAATACTATAAGCTTCATAATTCAATGAACAGTTAAAAAAAAAAGACTAAATAAATAAAAAAATAAAAGATGCATAGAAATATACACATTGAAAAAATAAAATAAATATAGCTTTTAAAAATTATTTAATAAATGCAGGAAATAGGTGCATAAATTTTCCATTATAACTATGTATTAAGTATGCTTAATGTGTGCTTAAGCATGTTAAGTATGCTTAATGTATAGCTATCAACAGGGATAGATTACCTTGCCTGACTCCCGTTTCAATCCTGACATTCACGGAAGGTTCAGGGGTGTAGAGGCGATTCAAAGGACCTGCCCCAGGCATGAAATTGTTGTCGGGATCTTCCGCATAAATCCGAGCCTCAAAAGAGTGACCCTTCAGTTTCAAATCCTCCTGCGTCACCGGCAGTCTCTCACCCGATGCTACCTGAAACACCATCCGTTATAAGGTAACCAGAACATACTCATTTAATTCTCAGTATCAAAAATCTTTTGCAAATTGACTGAATAAAAGATTTAAAAACAAAACAAAATTCTACATCGTCCCATTCAAAGAAAAATGTTGTATGCAATTTTAAACAGTTTAGTCTGCCTTACTGCAACTGAGTGGGAAACTCAAGGTTTGCTGGGAAAAATTGGAAAGTTAAACCATGTGAAGTTAAGGATCTTTAAAGAAAAAAAAAAAAAAAAAAAAACATGAAAGACAAATCATGGATCAAGCATAGATTACGAAACACTTTCTAACACTACCAGAATACTGTAAAAGAACTTTATCATTTAAAAAAGGTGAAAGAACTTAGAAAATGCATAGCACATTTGAAAATTAGATTTCAGCAATTACCATCCCCAGTCAGAAAGGTACTCGGATTATTTTGTGTATCCATGTACAAGATCTATATATCTACATAGTGGGCTAAAATTTAGTTTAGTTACAAAACACATAACACAGATGAAAATTCCCCTTCAGCAATTTTCACTGATAAATGGAAATGCTGTCGAATAATTTTGTACTGTATATTACCTATACATGCCTCACATTGAACTAAAATTTAATTCAGAAAAAAATGTATAAAACAACTAAAAACGTACTTTTAGAAATTATCATCCATGGCAATGTATCCAATTCCTTGTGTATACCCTGTACCTTCAATACCCTATATATGAAGTTATTTATATTCTACTAAATATAGCTAAGCTGGAAAATGCATAACTCAATGAAAAACCATCTTTAAGCAATTCATGCTCATACTCAGTAATGCTTACAAATGATTCTATGCAGCCCTGTATACGATCTACACAATTTATACACATCACATAGCATGTAGAAATCTTGTTAAATTTAAAAAATGGAAACCACAACTTCCAGCATTTATTACTTATGGACAGTACTGCAACCGAAATCTTTTGTGTGTTCCTGTAAATGAATGATAACTGTTACACACATCCTATTAAACAGTAAGCATCTTGTAGTGTACCTCAATATATATATAATATGTATGTATATAATTTTCATTATGTATGAAAAAATGTAATTTCATTAGAATACATTATAACTATTTTTTCCCCACAGATCATTATGTAACCAAATTCGTTTACATGATACTGTAAGATAATGATAAATGCTTTTCACTCCATATTCTGCAAAAAGCATGACCTCAGAAATGCATATCAATTTCATTATGCTTGAAATAGTGTAACATTACTGTCAGATTAAAGCTCTGGCTTCCCGTGAAAAATGATACTTTTGTTAACACCAGTGTTGAATTCAGGGGGTGGCCCGGGGGGGATATTCCCCCCGGAGCATTGAAATGTCCCCCCCGGAAAATTTGAGATTTTATACTTTCAATGGTCAAAAAGTGCAATTTCCCCCCCGGAAGTCTATAATGTCCCCCCCGGAGCCCCAGAAATCCCTCCCGGGGAAAAGTGTCTGAATTCAACACTGGTTAACACGATAGCATCCAAAATATTAGTTGGATTGACATTAAATTTGAGTGGGATGTCAGTAGGGCCAAAATCTCTTTGGGGAATTGAAAATCACAAATATTCATCAACTCAAACACCCTGAAATGTCGGCCAAAAATTTTTCCATTTACCCATCCATTTAACATTGCGATTGTTTGAACTATTAACTAAAACATTAGCTGCATTGTTGTAATTATGCATTTTAATCTCATTGATATGACGTCAACATTACGGATGCACACATTTGTGATTTATAATATAGATTGATTTTTAAAAGATTTACTTCTTACATACGTAACGACCATGTGCTTTTTTAAAAATGCATATATATACATAGCTCATTCTTACCAAAGAACTGAAATAAAGACTTCGGATTAAAAGAAAAAAAAAATTATACTGTCATTTTTAGCACTTTCCAACCTAGTTGAAAAGTGCTTATGACTTCGGTTTGTCTGGCCGTATGGCCGTGCTCTAACTCCCGTAAATATGCTCGGATTGCTCTGCAATTTTTATATGTTATTGTCGTTATCTATGGCACGTTCCCTATTTCAACTGAAGTGTGTAGCACTTATAGTTTTCTTACAGGGACACTCAAAAGAATTCCGTTACATTGCGGTCTATGGGGAAAAATCATTTGCGGTTTATTTTAAAAATGTTTCACTATTGTAAACGGATAGAAATTTATATAGATCACTAAGATGCATTAGAAGAAGCTTAATATGGAATAGTAGGTGTATAGCACTTAGAGTTACAGGGACAGTCAAAATAATTCCGTTACATTACGTCTATGGAGAAAAATCGTCTGCGGCCTATTTAAATAATGTTCCACTATTTTAAATGCATTGAAGTTTATATATATTACTAAGGTGCATTACAAGAGGCTTACTACAGAATAGTGTGTGTATAGCAGTCATCGTTCATTTACAGGGACACACAAAAGAATTCTTTACTGTCTGTTAACAATAATTCCTGGAAGTGCGTTTTAAGTTACTAAACGCGATTTTAATCTTAACTAGCTTTTTGTCTATTACGTGGTGTGTATAAATTCTGTAGATCCTATACAGGGCAGCACAAAAGTTCGCGAACACATTTCCGTTTATTGACAGAAACTCCAGAAGGAGAATTTAAACGGTGCTACGCGTTTCCTAACTAAACTAAAATTTAGCATCCTATGTATATATACAAATCTATAGATCATATACAGGGCTACATAAAAGTATTCGGATATTTTTCCGAATATTGTATATATTGAAAATTCCTGAAATTACGTTTTTAAATAGGTTATGTGTTTTCCAAATTGTTTACTTAGATGTCATCTTTCAGCTTATTAAACGGTAATGATTTGTAAAATTATTTTAGAAGCGTTGGAAAGTGCTACATAATCTATGCTTGACGCATGATTTTTCGTTCTTGTTTATTATGAAAAACTTGATTAAATGAAAGAGGAGTGAAAATTACATAAAATAAAATCGTTGAAAAAGGTGCAGCTTTATGAATTAAAATGCAAGTTAACAACGTAATTTTAAGCAGTGGATGTATTTTACTTTTATGAAATAAGGACCCCATAAATTTTAATCTTGAAACACGTGCAATGAAGTTTAAATCGTATTAAGTACATGGATTTTGTTTTTTAAATCAAACTCAGCAATCAGTGTAATTCAACTCTTTGTTTCCATATCAAAATATTCTTTTCAAGTTTATTGTGTAAACAAAGTATGAGGTAAATCTGTTTATTTTGATATAGTCCAGACAATCCAGGATTTAAAGAAAAGTATAAAGAAAGATTTTACATATGAACAGATTATATGTTTTTATTATATAGAATTTGCAAGAATGCCAATTAAGAGAAAGGAATCAATTGAGATGAGAAGAATTACTCAATGTAATTCTATGCGGAGAAGTCACACAAGAAGTCAGCTACTTTTGGAATTTTTGTCGAGTAACGATATAACGACAACTCAGATGAATGAAGCTATAAAGTTTGATAGAAAGGTATCGCAGATCCCCTATGTGAGCTGTAATACGTGTCACAGAGCTTTCCTTGATATCATATTAAATATTGCTGGGCTCTGTCAGACATGCAAGTCTATAGACGGTGTGCTTTGAAGTTTGCTGCTGCTAATTCGATGGAGCCAGGTCCAGTTAAAGATCTGAGCTACATTGAACAAATGATGATCGCTCAAATACATCCAGTGGTTTCTCTTTACTATATATGAGGCTCACAGTATGGATACAGAGGAAATGTATTCAGGTTTAAACAAAATATCAAAGTTTTATTTCACGCCTCCATGCCAATCCTTCAAATATGTCTTCAACTGTGTTAGTGACAACAGATACTTTATCAGGATGTGCTGAGTTTTCTGTTAGCTTACAATGCCTTCTAGAAGCACTCAGATGGCTTAAAGCTCACAATCCTTATTGTTCAAATATCGTAATGGATGTTACACTACCTGAAATGGTTACCAACATTTGCATAGGCTGTCACCCTACACAACATTATCATAAATTGCAGTGAACATGGGTCCAAAGGAGTTGTCACTTGGAGCAACTTATGTCGCTTTTAGTAGAGTTCATCATTTCGCAAAGGATAGGCTCGACCCAATTAGAAGAATGGAGGCACTTGATGAAATAGATTAGCATTTGAGCAGTAGCTAAGGCAACTGACGACTGAATAAACACTTGGAAATGAAAATTTAACAGCTGTTATTGCAAACTTACTTTTATAAATCTGAACTTTTCTTAGCAATTGGATGCAGAGTAATGTTGCGTACCAATCTGCAGACAGAGGGAGGGGATTGGTAAAAGGTGCACTTGGTGTGGCAAAGATATTGTCTTGATAAATAAGCTTTCCGTTTAAATTTTATCCTTATCCATCGGTAAATCATTACTTATGTCAGGTGCATAAAAATATATTTTGTTGATTCATTGCCTTAATTATTTTTATATATGTATAGTAGCATTTATAAATACTTTAATTTGAAACTTTAGTTTGATGTCGTAGTTGAATTAACTTATTTTTTAACAAAAGGGTGGCAGCCCCATTATTTTGCAATTTTTGTATTTTTAAAAGCCCTGTTGCAAGTCATGTTGATATTTAGGCTACTACTTTTAGAGATTTTATGCTACTCAATCAAGTTTTGTTTCTTACACTTTCTCTGTGGCAACAAATCAATTACTTTTGTAAAAATCATGAATAAAAGAAATAACATTTTTTCATCCATAATCTGAAAGATAAATCAAACATTCATGTGAAATTTACAAAATAATATAAAAATTAAAAATTATTACTGTATTTTCCTGCATCTCAAAATTTAACACTTTTTATTTTGGTAAAAGCATGAAAGTAAAAGAATGACACTACTACCTAATTCAAAAATAAAAATATTGCAATAGCTTCTGAACGTTTCAGAAGGCCTGCAAAATCCATGTCCTATTCATATAAAAAGTAATCCTCACTTCCATCCAGAGAATGACTGATGCCACATCTTTCCAGCCCCAAGTGAAAATTTTGTACCTTCATTGCATACAATGCACTCCATTTTTAAGGCACATTGCAAGACGAAACAAGAATGAAAAATCATGCATTTGGCATAGGAGAAGTTACAGAAAGATCTCATCATTATCAACAGGCCATCCTTTCTTTTTAAATGATTCAGAATTAAATTCATTTTTCTTAGTTTGCGTTAGGAAGATCAAAACCATAAAATTTCAATCTAAATTTGATTGTTGATGGATATGTTTAATTGTCATTCTTTAGGGTGTGTTTTATGAAATCAAGGATTCAATTTGTAATAATGTAAGTAGTTTATCTTTTAAAAATAAAAATGTCAAGAAATAGTCCTTTTTACATACATCAAGCCATTCTATTTATTTTTGCTTACATTCTCTGGAAATTGGATCCTTACAGTTATATAGAAACAGCATCCTTTTATAGTTATCGTTACTTGTAAGAAAAGTGTAAATTTTTTTTTTTTTTTTTTTTTTTTTTACTTCACAATGGTAGCAAAATTGTGTTTACAAGATTTTGTTGTTTCAAAAAATGTAATTTTTTTAAAAATTTTACCATAAGTATTACATTTTTTTTTTTCTCCATTAAATCATTTTCTTTTTTAAAGCCATTCCATAATGTTATAAAAATACTCAAACAAAAAGAAATAGTTAATAATAATCATAATAAGAATGTAACTCACTTTCAATTGCCATTCCACTAAATCAGTTCCTGTGACCATTTCTGTGACGGGATGCTCTACTTGCAGCCGAGTGTTCATTTCCATGAAATAGAATTTTTTGTTCTGGTCCATGATAAACTCGACTGTACCTAGGAAAATGGGAAACACATTTTAGACAGACACACATACCTTCATTAACCTACATTAAACGGAAAAAAAAAAATAATGCTGTACCACCTGAAGAATAATAGGAAAATAAAAATGAATCAATAACCCTTGAATTAGTCCTGTGTAATGACTCCTAATAAAGCAGGCAGTGGTGACAAAAATTACTATGTTGTCGAATTTTATGATGAAATTATTAATAGTACACAAAAGAATGACAGGTCTGCCTCGGCATATGTTGGTATGCTATGAGCAGCAGAGAGCATCCATTTGTCATTTCAACAGCACTATCAAGTTTTGAGATGAAATGAATGCAAAATTAAAGATTAAATAAAGCATTTTTTAAATATTTGCGGCATATCTTGGTAGGACCCTCTGTCAAATTAAAATTTAAGACAGAAAAGGATGTCCTATAACACGAATGAATCTCAATAAACATAATATTTCACATTACATTGTTTGTGACATCACATTACATTGAATCGCCAACAGTATAAAAAAAATATAAGCAATTTTCTATTTTATTTATTAATAGAGTAAATGCCCATCCTAGGATGGTGGATAGAAATCATGGTTTTCCATTAAAATTTGAAATAATTGATAAAAATATTCGTATACTATTTATTGACAATGAGGAAAACAGATCTGAAACATTAAGTTCAGGGCCTCTCTTCATTATCATGGTATTCCTAATTACATGGTATACAGGAGTTTACGTGTTATATCACACTTTCATCACGTACACATGGTATAGTTATAGCCCAGATAAATAAAGTTAGCACTGCAGTTTGCAGTCATGTCCAACAAATAAGAGTGAATTATGCCAGCCAAGATATCGTTGGGGTAGCTCAGTCAGAAGAACATTGACACGGCAAGCCAAGGTACCCAGGCTCGAGTCCTGTCCCCATCATTTTTTGCTCTGTTGGAATAAATCTCAACTATTATACTAAAACCGTTGAATAAGAATATAAAAAAATGTGTTTCTGGAACATTTCGAAATTTCTATTCTGTTATAAATAAATAAATAAATAAAAGTAAAAGAAAAATGCCACCTCCAATTCTAAATTGTCCAATCTTCTCAGTCATATAGAAATCAAGGTCTGAATCCACAACCACAACACAGATTATAATCCTTTAATGCACATATAATAGATGGATAGAGGCATGTGACAACCAAAACAAGCAATTAATAAAACATAAAAAAAAAAAAAAACCCAATAAGACTTAAAAATTACTAAACAAACTATTCCACATTCATTAAAAGATAAAAAAAATTTATTTCATTCCTGGAAAATGACATTTCAAAATCCAGTAAAAGATGTTTATCTAACAGAGGAGTATGGGTACTTTTATGTTGGCTGTGTGCAGGTGATAAATTGCCAAATAGTGTTCCCCTTGCCATCCTTCCTATTACATGGATTTAATTTAAAATATAAACTTTTAACTCGTTTCATTCAAAATACATGCCTTCCATTCATTTCCTTTACTCCTTAATAATAATAATAATAATAAATAAATAATACCATACAAAAAAGGATTTTGTTTCAAAATTCAAAACATTGTTTCTAATTTCTACACACAAAAAATAAAAACTGCTGCTATTGGAAAAAAAAAAAAAAATGCTTAAGCAAGATTTGTGCCTGGCTCACATAAAAGTGCCCGAGTATTTTCAGAAAGAACACCACCATTTCAAAATAATTCATTTTAAACATTGAATCAAAGTTTGATCACTGTATTCTTTTTTCTCAATTTTTGAAAGGGAAATGACAGTTAAAACTGACTCAGACAGTGAGTGTGGCTTGAATAATCAGTACATGTAACATAACTTTAAGAGTAAATAAAGGTGAATCTCCTAATAGAATCACTCACCAGCTCCGACATAATGGACAGCTTTAGCAGCCCTCACTGCAGCTTCTCCCAGAGACTGCCTCGTACGTTCATCCAGACCAGGCTTACAAGAAAAAGGAAAATCATTTTTAATAAAACTCTTAAAGGCAAAATTTCCAATGTACTTTTACTAGATGCCAAACCATTCGTTTTGAAGTCTATTGCAAAATCACACACAGGTCAGAAAATAGTTTTTAAATTGTTTCTAAGGACTCATTAGGCTCTGTGTTAAGATTTCGTTCAATTTTCATCTTTGGAAGTCAAAATTCAATTTCATCTTTTCAAGTTCATACATTTAAAATAGACAAATCCAATTATACGTTCATTGCGAACTGGGGGTTATTATTATACATTTAGATGAAGCTTTTTACTATCAAAAGTTTTAGATTTCAACAACAAAAAATCCCTGATGGCTCGGCCTACAGGCACAGGTAGATTTCGAAGACGCAGACCGTGGGGCACCTGTTTGTCGGGAATTGCGGAAGAAATAACCTTTTTGCGATGATGCTGCAGTTGGAACCGCATACTTCGAAACCAAACTTGTTTGCAAGCGGAGCCAGCAAGGATATTTTTTTTTTTTTTTTTTTTTTTGCTATAAGAGTTGGTCCTATAAAAAACATGTCAATATAAAAGTTTTAGATAATATTAAGACGATTTATAATAAATTTAAGCGGATTTGAAATTTTGGGAATTGACGAAGTTATGAATTTTTTTCTTCTAAAACCCCCCTCCCCCCCCCCCCTTAAGACAATTTTTAATTCTATCAAAAATCTGTCATACATAAATTTTCAGCCCTTCTCCTAGAAGTAATAATAACTTCAAACGGATTTGATATGTATCATAATTAAGAAATTATGGTTTTTTTTTCTGTTTTCACAAAAAGTCCCCCCCATTCCGCCCCCCCCCCCCTTGGTTCGATTTTGCCCATTAACGAACTTGACCGAGATTTTATGCCCCTTGATTTTATGTATAAGTTTTGAAAAGATGCGGGAGTTGGAACCGCCTACTTTGAAAAATAACTTGTTTGTAGGCGGAGCCGGCAGGGATTTTTTTGTTTTTAATTTTTTTTGCTATAACGGTTGGTCCTATAAAAAACTTGTCAATATAAAAGTTTTAGATAATATTAAGAGGATTTATAATAAATTTAAGCGGATTTGAAATCTTGGGAATTGACGAAATTATGAATTTTTTTCTTCTAAAACCCCCCTTCCCTCACCCCTTAAGGTAATTTTTAATTATATCAAAAATCTGTCATACATAAGTTTTTGGCCCTGTTCCTAGAAGTAATAATAACTTTAAACGGATTCAATACGTATCATAATTAAGAAATTATGGGGTTTTTTCTGTTTTCACAAAAAGCCCCCCCCTCCTTGGTTCGATTTTGCCCATTAACGAACTTGACCGAGATTTTATGCCCCTTGATTTTATGTATCAGTTTCGAAGAGATGCGGGAGTTGGAACTGCCTAATTCGAAAAATAACTTGTTTGCAGGCGGAGCCGGCAGGGATTTTTTTGTTTTTAATTTCTTTTCGCTATAACGGTTGGTCCTATAAAAAACTTGTCAATATAAAAGTTTTAGATAATACTAAGAGGATTAATAATAAATTTACGCGGATTTGATATCTTGTGAATTGACGAAGCTATGATTTTTTTTCTTCTAAAACCCCACTTTTCCCCCCCCCTTGGGACCATTTTTAATTATATCAAAAATCTGTCATACATAAATTTTCGGCCCTTTTCCTAGAAGTAATAATAACTTTAAACGGATTCAATACGTATAATAATAAAGAAATTATGAGGGTTTTTCTGTTTTCACAAAAAGCCCCCCCATTTCCCCCCCCCCCCTTGGTTCGATTTTGCCCATTAACGAACTTTACCGAGATTTTATGACCCTTGATTTTATGTATCAGTTTGGAAGAGATTTATGCAGAATTTTTCCAGTTATCGTGGTCAGAAAAAAGTGACATATATATATATATATATATATATATATAAAGTTTTGAACTGCGGGTGGTTTTGGGTTCTGGGAGTCATGATCGGCGTAGATCTGCAAACATTTTTCAAAATTTCCAACTTACGAAATCTACCTAAAACGATTCAAAAGGAATCATTTCCAATAAGTAAAACTGAAATTGAAATTATTTCACAAAAATCAGAAAACTTAAGTAGCATCTTATATACATACAGGATGTCCCTCCCCCAAAAAATGTATGCACAGTTTATTTGGTAATTATTGGCAGGTTCTTTTTTTTCTCTTTCAGATTTAACTAACTTAAAATAATGGCTGAAATCAGACTAAGCTTTGAGCAAAGGATCCTAAAGTGTTAATGGAAGTTTGTCAATGTGCAAAAACAGTTTAGGAGAGAATTTCAAACAGATTCCCCTATGCAACTTACGATCACTAGAATGAGAGATAGGTCTGGGATATAGCGGCCAGTATTCAAAATATTCACACGTTAACGTCACACGTAAGTCACACATAACATGTAAATATTTCAAGATGGAAGCGTTTCGTCTATAAATGTAATTATAACAGATATTATTCTGAAGATGGTCATAGAAGTTGACCGAAACATCAATTTAATGTAATTTTAAGTATTATTTTACATAAAATTTTTCATACACCATTCAGTAAAATCGTGTAGTTTACTATACACAATATTTTTATACAATAATTTTTTGATGGTGTAACGGTCCAGCTCAATCATTAAAAAAAAATTACCAACCGAATTTTTCAAAAATCACATAGTCAGATGCAGAATATTTTTTTACATATGCTCAGAAATTTTCAAATTGATATCTCAATTAGTTTTCTTAAAATTCGCTGATTAGTAAAATAATTTCGAATTCGTTCCTTTCCGCTTGCAAATCCAATGCGCCGATTCGTTTCTTTCATAATTTTGATTTAAAAAATGTCATTTTAGAAGCGATGGTTAATGAGAATCTAATTAATATCTTGGGTAATTATCAAAATATTAAAATTCTAAGGCTCAGGTGTACATGGCCAGACCTTGGACTATCCAAACCTAAATTTCCAGACTTCTAGGTGGGCTAGATTTTGCTAGCCATCGCCAACAGACAGAGCAAAACTTTCTTTTATTAATATAGATTTCTAAAGTATTAAAATGTATTGTCATTGGAAACACACCTCTGTACATAATTAAAAAAATTAATTCTACGCTATCAGGAAACGTGTTAAAAATCAATTACAAAATTCTGTCTTTACACACAAAAACCAAGTTGAGTGCAAAAGAAGAGAAGTGTAAAAAAGAAAGACTCACAGCCGGAGCTTCTTCAATAATTTTTTGATGTCTTCTTTGTACACTGCAGTCTCTTTCGAAGAGGTACACGTAATTCCCATGCGTGTCACCAAATATCTGGACTTCCACATGCCTGTTCAAACATCACATCAGTCATTAAAAAAAATATACAAAACAAATAAACTTTAACAGGCAAAAGAGTGAAAATAAAAAGATTTGTTTCAATGTCAAATGGTATCATTTTCAAGGTATAATAAACTGAGAGTGCCGTCAACTGACATCATTCTTGCGAATAGATTGCAGCCTGATTTTTATTCTTCGTTTTAAATTTTAGGTCATTCAAAAGATACGGAATCATTGCAGATGGCTTCTTCTGAAAGGAAAATTTCAATAGATGATTCACAGATGATTGAAGGAAAAAAGTCCTTCTGGCCTTTACCTGGAGGAAAAGGTAGCTTTCCTATATCTTTGTTTTAAAATTTTAGCTAATGTTACTTGAAAACAGCAAGCTAAAATTCAAAGAATCCAATTACAGAAGATTCGTTAATACTGAATTTGAGTAATACATTTGCCAAATTACTGGTCTACAGCTCAGTTGGCTTCATTTGTGGAGGCTTTTCAGTTGCTGATATTCGCCAAGTGTCGCCAAGTTTTGCGAGAATTTGACGCTAATGCATATGAATATAGTTTTATGCGTATGATTGGGAAAATGATTAGAACAATGAAAGATAATAATTTGTGAGAAATCACAGTCACTAAAACTCATAAATTAATCCCTGATTTTTTATAATCTGCTGTCTTGTTTCAAAATGTCAGGCACCCTAGAATTTCAAACTGCTCTATCTCAGCCATTTTTTTAAGATAGAGGCAAAACAAAAAATGCTCCAGAATCCTTGTATCAAGGCATTTAAACAAAAAATAAATTTGAATTTATAATATTTTTATACATATTTTTTAAATTTTAAATCTTTTAGTGGCTGCCATTTTGAAACAAGATGGCAGACCAAGCTGGCCAATGAACCCGGTTGAGATATTGGGGAGCTTAATACACATACTTAGTTTCATTTAAATCAGTTACGAAATACAAGTGCTATCGTATGACATAGACCAGATATGTAAATCAATATTTGAACAGAGGATGGTGTTGGGGTCTGGGGGTCACAATCGGTGAAAATAAAGCGAAATTTTCCGGAATTGCTTTCCTCCGAATGACTGCCATAGTTGTAATGTAATCTAGATAATAAAATCTAGACCTAATAAAAATCTAGAGTAATAAATAGTTCTGCTGTCCTTAAAACTGATTTGTATATTTTTGCAATAATGAAGTGAACTGATACCAGTAGACAGCTTTCTCAGTCAACGACCTCAGTTCATACTGGTTGGTATTGAAACATGTCACCGATTAAGTTCACAACTTTTATTTTTACTTTTTAGTACATTGAAGTTTGTTTGTAATAATGCAAAAGGATTTTAACATATGTTTTAATGTAAAATATAATACATTAAAGAAAAATAAAAGCACAAAAAATTAAATATATTTATTGAGCTGTTTTTAACCCATTAGATCCAACATAACAACAAAAGTTTATTTAAACAAAGCCAGTATCTAATAAAAGTTTAACACAGATAACTGCATAACTTACAAGAAAGGAATCATTTGACAAATACTTTGTGATTAATAATTTAAATAGGACAAGAGCGTAATTATATAATTTAGCAACCTGATTTGAATTCAAATTTTAAAGTGTATTTATATATTACATTACCTAAATGAACACATGTATGCACATAGAATAATAAAAATTGGAATTCATAGGTGGCTTATAAAACAACTTCGAAGAGAAGACAGTGTTACTAACTCATCCACAAGACATGTTGGTACAAACGAAATTCAATATTATCTAATCGCAACATTTGACTGTTCTAATGATGTTTTAAGTATCAATTAAAGCCTTTGTTGGTACACTAAATAAGTTGCAATATTATGAGATGAAGTTGAAATTCCCCTCGTCCTATTTCGAAAAAAAAAAAAAAAAAAAAAAAAAAAAACAAGATGAGACCCTCTGTCATTGAGTGACATAATATCTAGATTATGGAGATGGCCCTGGTATAGGCTAGCAAAAAGATTGAGTGACCAGTGCATTCTGTGCCAAGCAAGTAAGGATAGCGAACTATAGGTGAAAACTGGGAAATTTAGTCAGTAGCCAGTGGCTGGTAGACTCAGTTTCATGAGTGGCCACTTTTTAAAGTTAGTGGCCACTATTACGTTTCAAACTTTCTTGACATCTAGATAAATTATAATCGTTGTATTTGTATATAAACATATTTTTCTATAAGAGTTTTATACCTATTGTATGAGTATGAGTGTATTTCGCATGATTAAACAGCATCTCTTGAAGAAAAATAATCACACTGGTGAGCATGTGGCAAAAGACGAAATATTGAAGATACTGAAATGTCCTTAAAATCTGCTTGTATCCGGTGGGAAAAAAGGAATAAATTATTTGAAATGCATGTGGAATCAAAGCTGATGACTATATTTTGTAGAATAAAACTGTATTTCTTGAAAAAATGATCCAACTAAAGAGTAAGCACATGAGAAAAAGCCGAAATATTGAAAATACAGCTAAGTCGTTGAAATCTGTTTGCATCTGGTAGGAAAAAGAATTAACCAGTTCTCTAATTAGATGTAATCAATGTAGACATGCATATTTCCATGAAAAATGGTGTATTTCACTTGGCAATTGATAACAGATTTTTTAATCGCCACGTGGCGAGTGGCGACCACTAATTTTCACCTCTATAGCAAACATGTTTTGCAATTGTGATCAAAGAATGAAGCGAGACATGTTGTGCCATATGAATGGGATCATGTGACATCAGGTGTTCAAATCTGAAATCGTTCTCGTGGAAGTGAAGGGTTATTGCCACTTTTTGGGGGCATTGCTCAACCCCCCCCCCCCCCCCCCCCCCTCTACATTTCTAACCTGGCACCAAGTGACTTTCACATCTTTTTGGGTTTAAAGAAAGCTCGCAGAAGAAGCCATTTGGAACCCATGAATAAATGAAGAAAATGCATTTTTTTCTCAAGGTATTTTAAAACTTATTAAACATGATGACAAATGCATCCAGTTCTTTGTGATTAAAAAAAAAAAACTTTATGTTTATAATCTAAACAAAAATACTGCCCATAGCAGTCATAGAAACTTATATTTTGATTCCTTTCATATAAATGAGTGCCCCCGATTAAGTGACTAAAATAGAATGTAATGAATTTCTAGTGATTCAGAATGGCTTTAACAACAGAGGAATGTAAAACTTAAATTCAATTTTCACATCGTTTCTTGTGGCAAAATGCAACTCAACTGCCTTTTGGAACGATTCAATTTCTCTTATACTGTATTTATATTCTATTCTTTTAAGAACCGGATGCAAAATACATATATACTTTTATAGTTGTAAAAGAAATCCTCAATGAGACTATTTAACCCACTTTATTATTCATCAAAGATGGCAATTCATTCGTAAGTGAAACTTTTTTGGAAAAACTTACCGAGGTCTTTCTACAAACTGTTCAACGAGCATGGCATCGTCCCCAAATGATTTGAGTGCTTCGCGTCTGGCAGACTCGAGCTGGCCATCGAAATCTTCTTCTCTCAGCACAATTCTCATTCCCTTCAAAAAGATTGAATCAAAAATCAAATTTTTAGCAGAACATTGGACAATTTTTGTCAAAATAACAAGTCTGATTCCTTCGTATTCCTAAGACATTGGTTACCAACTTTTTTTACTTGCAGTGCCCTTTTTAGAATCAATTTTTACGGCAGGGCAGATTAGGCTTTTCGTATCACCCTATTTTGGTTAATTGGGACCAGAGTTGGACAAATTTGTGATTGCAATTATCTGCTATGTCATTACAAGTAATTAATTATTTGTGTGTCATTACAAATGCTACTTTTGATGTTTAAATGAAACATTCTTGGTTAAAACTTCTCATAAAATTTTTTTTCGGTACTTGCCTATTATCCCGTTGCAGCGAATTGTAATGTCAAAAAAGCGATAAATGAATGACAAAGGCTATTGTTTATTTTGGGGTTGCCTTTCCATCTGGGCTTTTGATCGGAAGTTGCGTAAGAATGTGTGATGATGAAAATGGCAGTAAAACTATGTTCGAATTTTACTTGTATATAATGTAGATATTTTACCTGTATGTATCGTCTAGTATTCCATTAAATATAGAGAAAAAGATGCCCGACTTATCTATGAGTGAGTGCCAGTAATTAATTTATTATTAGCGTTGCAAATTAAAATATAATTAAGAAACCACTGAACCACGAAGAATATGGCAAAACACCCGTCAAGCACTTCTATAAAAGAAAAAACTGTCACCAAATAATGGCACTTAATGTCAATATAATAAAAAAAGTGTGACGTCACATCTGATTTAGAGTGCAGCGTTAACATGTGATGTATTTACATGGGTGCAAGACCTTCAGTCTTGGAAAGATTTTTGACTAATAGTAAATTAAAATTTATATACTTAAATGACAGCAATTTTACTATCAAGACTATAAACCAGATTCTTTTATTATAAAAGATTAATTTTTAGCCAAAATGCAAGACACAGAAATCTTCTAGCCCATTTCCATTTGGTTATACCTAATACTCAGAAAAGTTTTCTGCCTTGGCTTGGATGGAACTTTTGCACCCATGTGTATTCATTCCATTTTCACTTATTTTGTGGATAAGTCAGTTTAATTTTTCTAATGCAGGCTATAACTTTCACTGCTATTTCTCATATTGAAAAAAGAAAAAGAAAAATGATTAATATCTGGAGTGTTTTATCTACAGAACTTGATGCAATAAACTGTTTTCAAGAGTACGCCATTCAATAAAGTGCGCAATTAGTAGACATGAGATGAGACTTAGTCTGCAAATCGATAAACAATGGCGATGCAATGTTAAAAAAACTGCGATAAGCGAATATATCTGTTAAAAGAAGAGTGTGGTTCAACAGTTCTAAAATAATTTCTAACTGCATTAACGTTTAGGAATGGCTGGTCAGATGAATCGACATCTATCCAATGGGTTAAAAAAAAAAAATCCTTCTGGCATGTACCGGGAGGAAAAGGTAGCTTTCACAGTCCATGTTTTTACTCAAACTCATTTTACTCAAACACCCGAAAATAAAATGCTTGGGAAATTCAATCCCGGTTTTGGTTAATACTGAATTGGAATGCGAATTTCAGCATTAACAAAAATCAGATTGTTTCAAAATATAATATTTTTGTACATCATTTTGAATTTTTACAAATTAAAATTTTTTTAACTGGTCACCATTTTTAAACAAGATGGTGGATGAAGCTGACCAATGAACTTGGTCGAGACCTTCGTATGTCCTATACACATACTCAGTCACATACAAATCAATTAATAAATAAGAGAGTTACAGCATGACATATGTCAGATATATATACATATACTAAGGGGTTTTTACCCCTTACAAGCTACACTCGCCAACCTCTGTTCTGACACCGCAAACTTTAACAAGCTGGAAATTGTACGTCAAACGTGACAAATGAGCTGTAGCTAGCTATATAAATATTTAGATCTTGATGATTTTTAATTCTGTGAAATGAATGATATCGTCTGCAGTTTAATTTCTGTAATAGAATAAGTATCTCGGTCGCTTGACTATTAAACTTCGGAAGCTCCTATAACAAGAAAGCACCGATTTAAAAAAAAAAATTTCAAATTTCTTAATAAATATTTTTATTAATATCTCCTAAAGTTTTGATTCGATTTTAATAAAATTTGAAATGTCTCGACAAAATTCTGCAAAGATAATATATCTTAAATTTCAAACCATTCGGTTGGGTAGTTTTTGCGTTGTTATATGCGAACGGACAGACAGACGGACCAAGCGACGACAATAGGTGCTACGTATTTATATAATTACTAACGCACCTAAAAACACTCTGATTTGATCAACTCTAAAACAATTACGAAAGATGGAATTATAATTAAATGACCAGTGAATAATGTAATCGGGTTACCATTCATTTTCCTTTGATTGAGGGATTTTAAGGCCGCATTAACTTCTGTCGAAACAGCTAGCAACTGTTTTCGTGATTGATAAAATAAGATTAATTAAACATTTGAAAATCAACTTGCGCAAAATGGTTAAGTAAGCAATGTCGCTGCATCGGGAAATTTTATAATGATGTTATAGAAAATTGGTTACTTCTCCATTATCCCGTCTACTACTTTCTATAAAAGAAAAGAACTGTCGCCAAAATATAGGATTTAAAGCCAAAAGTGCATATCTGTGGCGTCGCATTCAATTGACATCAGATGCGTTACGCGTGTTAATTACGTCATTGAGTGATCTTTAATTCACTGTTTATCTATATTTTTAATTATATTTCACCAATTTATTAGTTATTTTGTTGATTTAAATGTAATTATTAAACGTAAAAATATAGTTTTTAATTGAAAGGAAATAATATTAATAATGCTGTTTTAAAATTTGCAATAATAGGTAAAATATTTTGTCGAAATAAATTAATCTTACCCTACTTAACGCTTTGAAAACGCGTAATATTTTAATTATTTCTCTTTTTAATAGTCACGCACAAGTATATTTTTTATTATGTAATTTTCTACATTTACTGCTTTTAACACGTGATTATTTAATTATTATTTAAAAGTTTTATTTCTGTTTTTAATAGTCACATGTAATAGTCACAATAAATACATTTCTTAACTGAAAGGGAATATTATTATGTGCGCTATTTTACAAATTGGCAATAATTTAAATAATGGATTTTATGAATAAATCTTCATCAAAATAATGAAAATTTTGAATAAAAAATTGAAATATAACCTCAAAAAATGATTCAAATTAAAAAAATAATTACAGTCTGCACACTGCAAGCTTGTCAGCTATATCGTTATAAATTATGGTTAAATTCCTGTGCATAGTTTTCGTTTCTATAAAACTTTTTTAAGACAACTATTTTGACCAATTTTAATATTAAATATCTCTTAAAATAATTCTTCAATTTAAAAACTGTCTACTTCAGCACGTTTATCGAACATTTCTTTATAAAACTACCCATTCTCATAATTTTATATGCAATAGTTTTGTGGAAAGACTTGTGTCCAGAAAGACTTCAAGGCACAAAATCTTCATTGACAGCAGCGGCAGTGGTTACTATTTTTTAATATAGAGAGATATATAAATCAACATTTGAACGGAGAGTGGTTTTGGGGTTTGAGGGTCATGATCGGTGAAAATATACCAAAATTTTTTGGAATTGCTTTCCTCCGAACGGCTGCAATAGGTAGCTTTTTGTAATGAAAGCTACTTAACAGTCTGATGTAAGCAAGAGTACTATGGTGATTGATTGGAATAGTCATCTTCGAGAAGTCTGTATGTCTAAACGTGAAGAAAGATATTCTGGAAAAGTCAGAGGGGCTAAAATGATCATGAACCATTGACAAAAGTCTTTTTAGAAAGAGAAAAAATTAATCTAGTATTTTTAAAAATTTTCAGCAGTGTACCTTGATCCGACATTCATGTATCTTCAGGATACATGGATGAATGGGTAATGAATAGGGCATGACAATTATGCATTTTTGGCATTTGAGAAAGTGGTCGATGGGGTAATAGACAAGTACCAATTGTTTTCTTTTTGCATTTTAAATAAGATAAATAATTTTTCAAATGTGTGTACATTTTCACCACTGATTTGAAATCCTCAAACAAGGATGGTGTGATATATCATAAGGAAAAAAATATCTACTATTGATAATATTTGCCTAAGGGAAAAATACAAATACCTTTCCTCCACCACCTCTAACGGCTTTTAGCATGACAGGAAATCCAATCTTCTTAGCTTCATTTTTCAAAACTGAATCAGACTGGTCTGTTCCGTGGTAACCTTGTATCACAGGAACACCTGCCTTGGACATGATCGACTTGGACGTGCTGAACAAAACAAAGAAGGAAATAAATAAAATCTCTAGAAAGGTTTAATAGTACATTGCGAATTTAAAAGAAATGTAATCATTTAATACTTTTACAAAAAGCATATACAGTAAAGTCTCTCAATAGCAGACACCTTAAGACAGCGAAATGTGTTCAATATTCAGATGTGTCCACGTTTAAGAGGTAAAAATGTATGTGTTGTGCACTGAAAAAGTATTCACTAAATAGAGATATCTGCACAATGGCTCCTGAGCACTCAAGATTTATCGCTAAAATATAAAGCATATATGAGATTATAATAATACTAGCGGCCCTCCCTCGCTTTGCTTCGGGTTAACCTTGAAAACCTTCATCTCTTTGTGTTTTCTGTAGACCTTTTTAATGTGTACAATAATTAGTACATTATTTTGATAAATCTTGTAGGGTTCAGCCTGCGTTTGCAATGTATAAGCGGAAAAAATGAAATTATTTACGACATCACATTAAAAACCTCAAAAATAACAGTATTTCTCCACTATTTAATGGATATACATATAAACCTTCCTCTTGAATCACTCTATCTATTAAAAAAAACCGCATCAAAATCCGTTGCGTAGTTTTAAAGATTTAAGCGTACATAGGGATATAGGGACAGAAAAAGCGACTTTGTTTTATACTATGTAGTGATTTATCTGAAATTACAAAGCAAAACATATGGTTATTATACATATAAACCTTCCTCTTGAATCACTCTATCTATTAAAAAAAACCGCATCAAAATCCGTTGCGTAGTTTTAAAGATTTAAGCGTACATAGGGATATAGGGACAGAAAAAGCGACTTTGTTTTATACTATGTAGTGAAGTGATATGATGTATATCACATTTTGTGATGCATATGGCCCTGCTATAAACATATATGATGTATATATGAGCGTTTGGTGTATATATATGCATATATAAGTTTGTGATGATCTTGGTGAAATTGTAAATGCAATCTTGGCATAATCATAATTGTGGTAGCTGCTATGACAAGAAAATACCAGTTTCACTTCTGCTTTTAATGATACATCGGTGTATGTCCCATTTCTTTATGTACACTTCCAGAACAACCCCACATCACTACGGATTTCAATTAAGCACTCCTTTGGCTAGTCACCATAACTTACTTGTAACGGCAATTTTGGCATAATCATAATTGTGGAAGACGCTATAACACAAAAGTACCTGAATTTGTTATACATATCTTTAAATGAACTTGCTATACTTTTTTTTTTTTTTTTTTTTTATCTTGTTGAACTTTGCTTTCTAATTAAAATTCAGCCTTTTGAACTTTGCATTCAAAGGACTCTCAGCATCTTGGAGCCAGTTCACATGCAATTACAATAAGTATCAACTGCTGTGTTTGTAAAACAGAAAAGTGATTGCTTCAGAAACATAAGCTAGTAGGTGAAACTTTATTTTGAGTTGACTCATTTGTATGATAGTGGATTTGAGCTGCCACACTATAAAATGACTATTATTTTTAATAGAGTCTGTTTTTTAAAAAAGTGACTGAAAAACTGAACCCATAGGATTCAACGCTGATTTTAATTGTTTGATTTGACTGTTTTATTTTAAAGAGGAACTGGATTTTATGTGTCCCAATTTAAGTCTTTTATCCATTGCAGGTATATTTTTTTTATCCATATGTATTTCACTTTACCTATTTGTCAATGTTCGCTAACATCAGTGTATCACTTCTTTTTAAACTAATATTAAAAAACAAAATAAACAGATGAACAAAGATAATGGGTGACTTATCTACCCCCTTTCCCCCATTGACCTTTTAATTCTCATGTCAAGGATGGGCTCCATAAAATGAAAGAAGTCAATAAAGAATAATTTAACTCATATGGGTTTCAAGCATTTTTCATAAATTACCACAAAATAAAGCATTTAATTTCATTTATTTTCCATTTTGGACACAGCTTTGGGTTTATAAACTTTAAACCAGATGCAACCCTACTGAAAATGGAACAGCGAAAAATAACTGCCCCATCAGTGGAAATTTTTATGCCACTAGAATTGTACAGATTAACAAATACTTTTTTACCTTTTAACCCTCTAAGCGTGTGGAACGTAATATTCCGTTCACTAAGCTTGAGGTTTCACTGCAATATATGCAATGTTTAAGATAATATAATTCTATAGATTTAGTGAATTTTCAAAACACTGAAGAATGATTAATACTCTCAAGGGTTACATTCTTATTTGTAATTAAGTTTTATTTATAATGCTGAAAGAATCATATTTTTTTAGCATTTAAAACAAAATGCGGAGAAAACAGCATTACAATTTTACTCTTTTTCAAAACGCTCAGAGGGTTAAGCCTTAAGCGACCCTTTATGAGGTCCCATTAATGAGGATTTCATTTTCTAGCTCATTTTACAGGCCTAAAATGATAGAGTAGAAGCCAAACTGAAAAGAGGAAAGCAACTGTGTGTCTCTAATAAAAAATCAACTTATCCACCACAACCCGTGTGGGTTGTGGTGGATAAGTTGATTTTTTATTAGAGGGAGACAGTAAAAGCCTAACTGAAGAAACCTGATGGAATTATTTCATATATGATTAGTGACTGAGTGCTGATTTTATTCAGCAAGGGTGCATGGAGATTAAGAATGAAGAGGTAAACTGACGTGAAATAAACACAAATCAACATCACATTACTTAACAAAAAAAAAAAAAAAAAAAAAAAAAAAAAAAAAATAAGGCAATCACATGTAAGCAACTCATGTTAACCCTCTGAGTGTCTGAGGGCTTTCCTGCATTTTCACATAAACACTCATAAAACTAATATTAATTGAGAGTTTGTTTCTAAAATGCACTTCATATCTTTTATCATACATATATATCTTAAAATACAATTCCGTTAAAAATATTTTTGTCTACAGCCAATTTAAGTTGTTTCTGGGAAATGGAAAAATATAGAAAAAATGCTTAGAGGGAAGTGGTTACATTGGAAAGTGGTTACATGGAAGTGGTTACATTATGGGGTGACAGATTTCCCTGAGGAGAGGCTGTGGCTAAATTTAGACTCCAAGACGATTTCATTAAACTTTTGTAACATTGATATACAATGATCAGACTTGCCAAGTTCTGAAAACCATAAATCAGGCGCTATTTTTTCAGTGCAAACTTATTAATTTTTAAAAATAAACATGTTTAATTTTAAACAAGACTTTGTTATTATTGAAGATTAAGAAATATATCACATTTTGTTTCTCCATGAACATATAAAATAGAGTGAAGGTCTCAAATATGTGTTAATTGGAACACATTACTGATAATCAAAGACATGTCCATAGTAACAGTCAAGAAACCTTAAAGATTAATAATCCCTTCTAGTGAATCTAAGTGTAGTTTATCACATAAAATACTACTGATCCATCATGCTAAAGAACAAGTACACCCGTATGGCAGTTTTCATCCCTGAATCGCAGTACATTGGATGGTAAAATAATAGAATACTGATAAATGTGAGAAATATGTCAAAAATCAGGAGTCAAATGAGGAGACTTGGCAAGTCTGAATGATACATAATCAAAGTCATTCTTAAGACTAGGAATTCAATTCAAAACAAGGGAATGAAAATCGACAGGCATTTGCAAAAACAGTCATAACGACCCTGATAGTGTTTGACCTCAAAACTAACCCAACTTAGGAAGAAGATAAAGAAGGGACATCCTACTGGAACATGCATAGTTTAATGAAAAGCATAACTATTTTATTCAGTACAAAGGGGGAAATAATAGTAATAAAACAAGAACGGAAAAGTACGCACTAATCATAGATTATGTAACACTTCCAAAATACTGTTAGATATCTTTATCATTTAATAATGTGAAAGAGAATGCCTCAGTAAACAATTTGAAAAATGCACATTTAAAAACCCAATTTCAGGAATTACCAACAACATTCAGGAAAATATCCACTTTTCTTTTGCTCACCCCTGTATAGGATCTATAGATTTGTATATAGACTACATAGAATGCTAAAATTGAGTTCAGTTAGGAAACACATAGCACAGTTGAAAATGCCCCTTCAAGAATTTCCGTCCATGAACAGAAATGGACTCGAAATGTTTTGTGCCGTCCTGTATAGGATCTATAGAATTTATACTTACCAAGTAATAGGCAAATAATGAGTTCAATTTAAACACATATTGCAACTGAAAACTCACTTCCAGCAATTATTATTAAGGTACAGTACTTTAACAGAATTCTTTTGTATACTCCTGTATATGAACAATGAAGGCTATACAAACAATATTCTATAGTAAGCCTCTTATAATGCATCTCAGTGATATATATATCCATTTTAATATGTTTGAAAGAGTGAAACATTATCAAAGTAAACTGCAAATGATTTTTCTCCAAAGACCGTAATTTAACAGAATTCTGTTGAGTGTCCCTGTAAAGGAATTGCAACTGTCATGCACAACCTATTCTGTAGAAGGCCTCTTGGAGTACATGTCAGTGATATACATTCATTTCAGTATGTTTGAAAAAGTGTAAAATCATTAAAATAAACTGCAAATGCTTTCTCCCCATTGACCATAATGTAATGAAATTATTTTGAGTGTCCTTGTCAATAAACTATAAGTGCATGAAAATCCGAGTCTATTTACACAAGTTAGAACACGGACAGTCAGACAGACAAACTGAATTCCTAAACACTTTTCAACTATGTTAAAAAGTGTTAAAAAAGAATAAATTAGTATTTTTTGACACAGTCGGCATAAAGTGGATATAGAGAACTACTGAAATGATTTCTTTTTTTTTCATGTCAGTAGCACTGCAGAAATTAAGTAGAATGGAAAAAAAATATTCACAGAAATCGATGGGTGTACACCCAAAAAATATATAAATGTGACAGCAGTTATAAAAAGAATGTGGGAATCTTGGGTACTTCTTTCTTATAGTGGCCACCACAATTACACTTATGCCAAGGTTGCAGTTATGATTTTGCAATTATAAGCATCAAGCTTATGTGTTACAATTTGGCAATACATCTTGGTCGCCTGGCAATTTAACCTTGGGGGACACCGTAACAAAGAAGTACCGAATCTTGAAATGAGGTTTTGACGTGTCTTCTATCTCCATTCTTTGGCTGTTTTGAAATCGTGAACATTTATTTTATTATATATATTTTTTTATAAATATGAATTATACATTTATCTTGGAAGAATGTAAGCGAAAATGCCAAATTATGTAAGCCATATTAATTTTTTTTTTTAAAATAATCACCTATTCATCCAAAAAGGAATGGGTGGAAAGAAAACACAATTTATAGCACATCATCATCATCACCCAATTTACCTTTTAATTCCCATGTCACGAATGGCAGAAGAAGGGGGCCCAATGAAAATGATTCCTTTCTTTTGGCACAGGTCGGCGAATTCTGCATTCTCAGAGAGGAAGCCATAGCCGGGATGGACAGCTTGGGCACCGGTTTCACGAATGAGCCCAATGATCTTATCCTGGTTCAAGTAACTCTCCTGAGAGGATGCAGGTCCTATGCAATAGGCTTCATCAGCCTGTGAAATGACAACACAACTTATACAATCAGCAAGATTTAACAGCCATCCAAAAAATGAGTTCTGAACTTATGGAGATGACAAAAAAGGTCCATAGTGAAAGAAATAAGAAAAAAATCCACACTTTTATTTAAGCATTCAATGTTTATTAAAATTGTCATGCCTCATTTCATGACTGCAATTCATGTTGTTTCAAAATAAGTTTGTTACATCATTACAGTATGTGAATTAGGTATGGGCCCAGGGCTGGCAAGTTTCTGCCAGGGTGGTTAAAACCAGTGGTTTTAACCGGTATGAGCAGAAACTAGTTTCTGCCAGTATCTGGCAGAAACCAAGAAATAATAATAAGAACAACTTTAACTGCAATGATTCATAATTCACACATGTATTTGATATGTAAGCAATTAAATTAAAAATTAAAACTATAGATTATGAATGTTATTCAAAGTAGCAAAAAGCTTCAAAATGATCATATAAATGTACTTTGTTTATATAATACTAATTTTCTTTTACTTGAAAAACAGAAATTTTCATAATGGTAATCTGATGCTGTACAAGTTTAACTATTAATATAATTATTTACAGTTGAATTTCTATTTAAAAGTAAATAAATAAATAAATAAATGAATAAAAATTACAAATTCACCATATGTTACGCAAAACACTTCTCCAGTCATCCAAACTTCATAAAGTTTTTTTTTTTTTTTTGCACCACTTCCCTCTCTCCCTTTTCTGTTTAATAGTCATGAGGGGCTCTATCTTTGGTACAAATCCAAGTTTATGGAGACGTCTTAGTGTTGTAGATTTACTCACATCAACACCGTGTTCTTTCCACTTTTGATGCAAATATCTCACACTTCCAAAACAGTTTTCTTTAGCAATACTCTTTAGCACCTCTCTGACATAACATCACCTCTCTGAGTAGTTTTTGGCTTTCGGCCGCTATTCAAATGCTTGTTTTCAAAATGTCTGTCGTTAAAATACTGCTTTATTGCTCTACTAACATTTGATTGAGAACATTTTAAGTAACTGGCGATATATTGCTGATTACGACCTTATTTATGCAAATCAATAATACGATGCTTCGTAAACTCTTTTATGTCGGACAAATGGCCTATATTTTACACAAAATGAAAACAATGATTATGCAAAGCGTTTTTATAACTTAAGAAGAAGTCCGCAGAAGAGAATTTTATGCTTATTTTATGCAACCTTCTAATCTAAACCAATCAGGAAAATTCATAAGTATTCTAATTTTTTGAACCACCTGTTTAAGTATTCTAATATTTTGAGTAATGAAAATAATTTTACAAAAATAAAATATTCACTCAAAATTTAATATTTTACAGTTTTAATTTTCTTTAATAACATGCAAATGCATTAAAACATCCATCGCTGTTCTTTATCTATTTTTATTAAACTAGGGGGCTCTGCCCCCTATGAGCTACGCTCGCCAACCCCCGTTCTGACACCACAAACTGTAAAAACACTCTGATTTGATCAACTTTAAAACGATTGCGGAAGATTGAATTATAATTAAACGACCTGCTGTAATCGGCTGCTATAATCGGCCTTGTGTAATCGGCTGCTCGCTGTAATATCTGCTATAATCGGGTTTCCATTCATTTTCCTTTGACCAAGGGATTTTAAAGCCGAATCAACTGCTGTCAAGACAGCTAACAACTGTTGATAAAATAAGGTTAATTAAACATTTGAAAATCAACCTGTGCAAAATGGTTAAGTAAGCAATGTCATTGCATCACGAAATTTTATAACGATGTTAATAGAAAATTGGGTATTACTCCATTATCCCGAGTACTACTTTCTATAAAAGAAAAGAACTGTAGCCAAAATATAGGATTTAAAGCCAAAAGTGCATATCTGTGGCGTCGCATTCAATTGATACCAGATGCGTTACGCGTGGTAGTTATGTCATCGAGTGATCTTTAATTCAACGTTTATCTGTATTTTTAATTATATTTTACCAATTTATTAGTTATTTCGTTGATTTAAATGTAATTATTAAACGTAAAAATATACTTTTAATTGAAGGGAAATGTTATTAATTATGCTGTTTTAAAATTTGCAATAATAGATAAAATATTTTGTCGAAATAAATCAATTTTACTCTATTTAATGCTTTGAAAACACGGAATAATTTAATTATTTATCTTTTTAATATTCACGCGCAAGCATATTTTTTATTCCGTCATTTTCTACATTTATTGCTTTTAACACGTGGTCATTTAATTATTATTTTAAAGTTTTATTTCTGTTTTTAATAGTTTCGTGTAAATACATTTCTTAATTGAAAGGGAATATTATTACGTGTGCTATTTTACAAATTAGCAACGATTCAAATAATGGAATTTATGAAATATGAAATAAATCTTCGTCAAAATAATGAAAACTTTGAATAAAAAATTTAAATATAACCTCAAAAAATGAGTCAAATTGAAAAAATAATTGCAGTCTGCACACCCCAACCTTGTCAACTATATCCTTACAAATTATGTTTAAATTCCTGTGCATAGTTTTCGTTTCTATAAAACTTTTATAAGAAAACTGTTTTGACCAACTTTGATTTTAAATATCTCTTAAAATAATTCTTCGATTTAAAAACTGTCTACTTCAGCGTGTTTATCGAACATTCCTTTATAAAACCACCAATTTTTAAATTTTTATTTCAATAGTTTTCTGGATATTAGTCCAGAAAGACTTCAAGGCACAAAATCTTAATTGACAGCAGCGGCCGCGGCGGTGGTTACTTTTTTTAATATAGAGAGATACCTAAGCCATGCAATGTTATATTTTATATCCCTATATGGAGGAAACCTCTCAAAAAACCATCTTTTTTTAAATTTTGTGACAAAAGTTGTTCACAAACAAAAGTTAAATGAAAATCTAATCATAAACATGGGCAAAGTTCCTCTTTCTTTCCCCTTCGATTGTCCACCCAACAGGACAGTTAGCAGTAGAGGGGAAAAAAAACGATTTCAATAATGACTACATGAAACAATAAGATTTCATTTATGTGCATGCGATGCACATCAAGTCAAGTGGGCAGAAACTGAAACCCCTCGTCATTTTAAAAAGAAAAACTATACCTCCAAAGGACATGGTTGTTCAAGCCAATGAAAAGGAATGGTTGTGCGAAAGCATTATATTGGCTAAAAGAGTCTTTTCAAAAATGAAAAAGAGAATTTTTTCAGCCACGTGCCATCCTGATAGTCAACTCATGGGTTCCCTTCTTTTGGATCCCATAAAAGCAGAATGCAAGATGTCAACAACGCTGGCAGCAATCCCGGGAGGATTGGCTAAAGTCTTGCAGCTGCTGGACTTGATTGTAAATAAAGCCTTCAAAAGTGAAATTAGAAAACTCTGGGAAGATTGGATGAGGAGCAGGATGTACTCTTTTACCAATTAAAGTAAAATGAGAAAAGTGACATACATCCAATTTGCAAACGGGTCGCGAAAGGTTGAGAATGAGAGAAAGAAAGTGTAGTCCTATCAGATTTTAGAGAGGCAGAAATATTTTCACCTAAAAATAATACTTCCCTTGATGATTCTTCAGATAGTGATTGTGACAATGCGATGAAGAGTGGTAAACTCTCAAAATTGTTTAACCTGGATAGTGATTTGTCAAGTGTATTGTTTTATATAACAGTACAAGATTAGAATGCACAATGGCTGGATTGCTAGACCATTGGTCTAGGTATTGGTCCAAGGCTGGAATGTACAATGTGATTGGATAAAACTCACAAATCAAAGGTAAGTAAGTTATTTATTTATTTACATTATCATACATTATAATACGTGTGTCTGTATGTGTGTATGCAAATTTTATCTTAAAAACGGCTCTAACAATTTTGACTAAATTTTGTATCCTGTCATTTTCAGGCATGAGAAGGCCATTGGGCTATGTCACATGATAAAAAAAATTTGACTAGTGGGTCATTTTGGCTTACTACAGGTCAGGATCAAACTTATTTTATGTAAAAAATGGCTGAAATGATTTTGACTAAAAAACGGAGGACAATTTTTTTACTAAATTTTGTATCTTACTGTTTTGGATTACAAGAAGACCATTGGCTAGGTCACATGTTCGAGAAAATTTGATTAGTGGGTTATTATGGGTCAGGATCAAGCTAATATTATGTAAAAACGGCTGAAACAAATTTGATGAAATTTTGTGTTTTACTGTTTTGGAGCAGGAGAAGACCATTGGTCTAGGTCACATGTTGAGAAAATTCGATTAGTGAGTCATTTTGGGGTCACTACGGGTTAATTCATTTCAATGTGAATGAAGATTGAAACAGTTATTACATTGTTGAACAGTTGGCAGTAAATGAAGTCACAAAGTTAGCAACATTTCACCAAATATTGCAAAATTTGGTGAAGTAATGGCAATATTGGTGAGATTTGGCAAGAAATTTGACTTTCAAGATTACCAATGCCAAAACACATGCTTGGCAACAAATAAAAGAATGTCGCCAAGTTTTTGCCGACATTTGCTGAAAAAATTTACTTTCAGAATTTGATGGAATTTTCTAGAAATTCTCAATAGGAGCCAAGATACATGATTTAACTGAAATTCTCAATAACAGTCAAGATACATTATTCAACCAATCAGCGTCCATAGAACGTTCTCAAAAACAGAATTCAACCAATCAGGATACATACAGAGACGGATTACCAAAGGCTGAGTAGGCTGAAGCCTAGGGGCCCGGCGCTAAGTTTGTGACCTTTTTTTTTTGTCCTAAAAAAATATGCATGTATATATATGTATATGTGTGTGTGTGTATATGTTTCTACACACATATATATATATATATATATATATATGTGGGCTGTTTAATAGCCTCTGCTTGTTAACTAGGAGAAGACCCTTTAAATGCCTCAGAGGAGGACTTAAAGGAATCGACTGGGAGCAGAGACTTAATGTCCAATCTGCACCTTCCATCGGTGCAGCCTGTTAGTACTCTTGCCTAGTGCATGGGGAACGAACGCGGATGGGCTTCCTCCAACCCGCTTGGCCAGCGTGGAGGAATTTGGCCACCTCCCCCCTTATTTTACCATGAATTCACAAAACAAATCACGGCCCTCAATTCCCGGCAGTCTGCATGTTCCTGATTACGGCAGCGATCAGAAAAACATGAAGACAGAGGGTGCTAAGAATCACCGGGCTCGGCTTGGCTGCCATAAGTTGATGACCTTGGCTACGTATAATGGACGATCCTTATCTTCTGAAAGTCGTTTACAGGAACTTGAAGAAGAATTAGAAAGAATCAACTGGGACATTCTAGGATTATGCGAAGTAAGAAGAAAAGGTGAAGAGAAGATTGATCTTGCCAGTGGACATGTATTGTACTACAGAGGTACAGAAGATGGAAAAACAAGTGGTGTAGGATTTCTGATTCATAAAAGGTGGAAGAATCAAATCGTAGAATATGATAGTGCATCAGATAGAGTTGCAAGGTTAGTTATACAAGTGTCAAAAAGATACAAGCTGCAAATTACCCAAGTTTATGCACCAACAATTAGCTATACTGATGAAGAAATTGAGGATTTCTATGAAGAAGTAGCTTCAATGCATCAAAAAGGAAAATGCTACATAAAATTAATAATGGGAGACTGGAATGCTAGAATTGGGGAAAAAAAGAAAGGTGAATTCTCAGTAGGAAATCATGGATATGGGGTGCGTAATGAAAGAGGAAACAGATTGATTGAATTTGCAGAATGTGAACAGATGTATATCATGAATTCATTTTTCAAGAAAAAGCCACAAAGAAAATGGACATGGCGTAGTGCAAATGGCTCAACAAGTGAAATCGACTACATCTTGACAAACAAAAAGCATCTTATTCAGGATTGCAGCGTTCTCAATAACTTCAATACAGGAAGCGATCACAGGTTAGTTAGATGCAAACTGCTTTTAAATACTAAAGTGGAAAGAATGAAGCTTTTGCAATGCTCAAAGAAATCAGTCGATATTATAAATCTCCAGAAACATAAAGAAGAATTTAATTTAGAACTTAAAAATCGTTTTCAAGTACTTCAATCAATCTTAGAAGAAGAACAAGATGTTACAGTAATGAACAAGAAAATAACAAATACTCTACAAGAAATTGCAAGGACGATAGCTGGTGAAGTACAAGTAAAGCAAACAAAGAAAATAACAGAAGAAACAAGAAGATTGATGAAGAAACGCAGAGAATTTAAAATGAAGAAAAACTATCCTAAATCAAGAGTTGAATATGCAGAATTATGTAAAACGGTAAGAAAATGTGTTACAGAAGATATCAGAAAATTTAACTGTGATCTTGTCAAAAAAGTTCTAGAAGATAACAAAAGTTTAAAATCAGCTAAGCGCAAACTGTGTGTTGGAAGAAAAGGTATTTTTGCACTGAAGAGAGCAGATGGAACGATCACCAAAATCAATAATGGAATAGTACACATTGTCGAAAAATTCTATAACAATCTATATAAATGTGAAGATCAAAGGGAAATCAACCTACGTGATCCACTAGTAAACATAACAGAAACTGAAGAGATAATCCCAGTGATGACAGATGAAGTTGTACAAGCCATTAGAGGCATGAAAAAAGGTAAATGCCCTGGCGAAGATGGAATTACAATTGACCTTATCAAAGAAGCAGGAGAAGAATTTGCAAAAATGCAAGCCATACTGTTTTCCAAATGTCTCGAGAAATCAGATGTACCAGAAGATTGGAATAATGCTGTGATGGTGTTACTTTATAAGAAAGGAGAAAAGGAAAACATTAAAAACTACCATCCAATCAGCTTACTGTCAGTGATTTATAAAATTTTCACCAAAGTTTTAACGACAAGACTTGAATCAGCTCTGGACTCAGCTCAACCTAGAGAACAAGCAGGATTTCGAAGTGGATTTAACACAATGGATCATATTCAAACAGTAAGGGAAGTTATAGAAAAACATAAAGAATATAATTTACCTCTCTGCCTTGCCTTTATTGATTATGAAAAAGCATTTGATTCGGTCTACACATCTGCAGTAATTACTTCTCTGGAGGACATTGGTATAGACAAACCTTATATCAATATCATAAAGAAGATCTACAAGAAAGCAACAGCCACCATCCGTTTGGACAAAGGAAAAGCGAAGATCAAGCTTGGAAGAGGAGTAAGACAGGGAGACACCATTTCGCCTAAGCTTTTTACTGCTGTCTTAGAAAGTATTTTCAAGAAGCTGGATTGGGAAAACAAAGGGATTAGAATAAATGGGGAATATTTAAGCCATCTCCGGTTTGCTGATGACATTTTAATTTTCAGTAATAGCCCTGAAGAATTGCAAAATATGCTAAAAGATTTGGCAGAAGCTAGCATTAATGTGGGATTAAAAATAAATTTGGAAAAGACTAAGGTGATGTTCAATTCATTTGCATCAAAAAAGAAAATCGTCTACAACAACACTGAGATTAAAGATGTTGAAAGTTATGTGTACCTTGGACAAGAAATATCATCAGACAACAGTATCATGAATGAAATCAATAGAAGAATAAGAAATGGATGGAGTGCTTTTGGGAAGAACAATATTATTCTGAAGAGTAACATGCCTCTTTGTTTGAAAAGAAAGGTGTTTAACCAATGTGTTTTGCCTGCACTAACTTATGGAGCAGAAACTTGGACACTAACAAAACGGATGGTACAAAGATTACAAACAACACAGCGAAGTATGGAAAGATGTATGCTAGGCATAACCAGAAGAGACCGAAAGAGAATAACGTGGATAAGAAGTCAGACGAAAGTTTTTGACATCATCGAGAGAATCAAACGGCTAAAATGGAAATGGGCTGGGCACATTGCAAGAAGACAAGACAATAGATGGAGCACAAACACCCTACAGTGGTATCCCAGAGATGTAAAACGACCAAGAAGACGACCTCAAGTAAGATGGAGTGACGAAATCAGAAAAGTGGCCGGTGTTAATTGGATGACTAAAGCACTAGACAGGCAACAATGGAAAAATCTGGGGGAGACCTACATCCAGCAGTGGATTGAAAACGGTTGATGATGATGATGATGATGATGATATATATATGTTGTATGTCAATGTATATATAGAGAGAGCAGGAGGGGGCCTCCAATGTGTAAAGCGTAGGGGCACGGTAGGTGGTCAATCTGCCTCTGGATACATACAGCTGATTGTTATACGTTGTACAGAGAATTTATTGTTATATTGAGTTGAACACAAAGCTAATTTTAACCAAGTATAGCTCGGTCTTCCCCGATGGTCTATACTTAATTTAAAATGTTAATTTTAAAGGTATTTAAAATAAGAGTGCAAAAACATTCAATACGGCATCTACAATAAGTGTGGCTTATGCAGTGGTGCAGGTATCCATTTTTTTTAAAAATAATTTTCGGACATAGTGATGTATACACCAAGGTGGCTTATCTACCCAAAATTACAGTACATTGTAGTATAATACAACTAAAAATGGAAGAGTGAAAAATTCTCACCAGGGCTACATGCAAGGCATTTTTGTCAGCTTCACTGTAGACTGCAACAGTCTGTACACCCAGTTTTTTAGAAGTTCTGATGATACGACAGGCTATTTCACCACGATTAGCAATTAGGATCTTCTTTAAGGGTCCATACTTGGCTGCAGATTATAAAAACAACTTGATATAACATCGTATACTGATAAATCAAAAAATAACCTCAGATAAGTACAATTGAAAAAGACTCAAAAACGGTCCTCAGTTAGAATTTTAAAACTTGATATAATATCAGACAAAGACAAAAATATATACTGATAAATAAATAAAACATTGATTAGACACTTTTCTTGATCACCTGACAAAAAAAAAAGAGTACAAACACATGAGATTCTGACCTCCCAGGAGGTTAACGGCAAAAAGGAATATTTTCACAAACTGTTTAACATAAGAGTTTATTTTTCCTCTCCACTCGAACATGCTATTTAATGTTCAGTTTTTGCTTTATCAATTAATATACAGATATCACAAGACAGAGATAAAGAAATGGAGGATACATGGAAGGAACTTAGGGAATGGGAAAGCAAAGTGGACATACGATTGAGGGAGATGGGAGAGCTTTAGTAGCCACAGTACTCCGTGTGCTACTCCGGCGACCTAGCAGAGATTTTATCCATTGCTTCTGAGAATATCTTTTGTCTTAACACCAGATAAAATATTTTGCGTATTTTCCGTCGTTTAACTTTTATTACCCAGGGTGGTCACCCGACCTTGTGCCCCTTGAAAACCGGCCCTGAAAACACCTATAACTGGAACTATGCTTTCTGAAAACAATTTGAGAAAAAAATATTAGAGAGCAAAAACATTTTTTGTGGATTTTGTTGTTGACTGGAAAACATTATTTTTCTTTTCAGGGAATACAACTTTGATGACACTTCTGGATTGTGAGCTGCAGGATCCTGCAGCCAGCTGTTATTTTTATTCAGAAAACCTAGCGTAACTTTCGGATAGTAATATTCGCTTCATTTAATGACAGACTTTCCGTAATTAAATAACTATTCGAAAATTCTAGTATGTATTTAAAATGAAAAGTAATTTTATTTAATCATGGAAATATATCATTAAATAAATGATTACTAGTCATAAATCAATGTTGGTTTTCTTAATAAAAAAATAACACTGGCTGCAAGATCCTGCAGCTTGCAGGACTTCTCTCAACTATGGAAACTTAAATATTTCCTTCATCTTTAATTATGATAAGAATTTTGCAAATCAAGGGAAAAGTGTCCTGAGAAAAATAAATGTACTCAATCATTTTAGAGGCTGTTTTTGATGTCTCTTTCTTGTAGAAACTTCTATAGTGCGATATCCATTCAGCATTTTAAGGATGCATAAAGTATTTTTTTTACCCGAATTTTGCATGTGTAATATTATTTTCACAAGCAAGTGTTATTTTCACATTCATATAGTCCAATATTTAAACATTCAAATACCGTTATATTTGGACATTCAAATACTCCTATAGTCCTGTAATATGTTCTACTTTTGTAAAAGAAAAAACAAGCATGAACTTTAGTTTTCAAACTTTCTATTTCCATATGGCAAGTAAATTTTTCTCTCAATATAAATATTTTTTGAACCAAGTTTGCATACTGAATTTTTCTGTGTGTGTATATAAGACAGACACCTGCAGAGATTTAAAGATGCTACTGTGCTAAAGAAAGAGAAAGTTGTTGTACAAAAAACAAAAAAAACAGTATTTGTTGTCAGATATTAGAAAAGGCATCTACCACGTTTATAACTGACTTGATAACTAATTCAGTTTACGTAAAAGAAATGTCTTGGATCTCTTAGCACTGATTTTCTTGAATCTTAATAGTCATAAAAGTGAAATTTATTTGCATAATAGTGTTATAGATATTTGTTAAAATACAAATGGTAAATGGTGAAACACTTCTGAAACTACGAAAAACAAATTATAAGCAATTTTAATCAGCAATTCTAGAAGCACCATTAATTTTTTCAAAAAAAATTAACAAATTAGTTAAAGTTACATCGAGTTACTAGTTGAAGAACAATAACACCCATTTTTGACACCTTATTTGAGTTTCTTTTTTCTTTTTTTATACCGCTAACCAGGCCCCTACCTGCCAGGCATGAATACCTAGCTTGATGAGTTAGGCACTGGGTGTTATTCGCCTGATCAAAGCATGGTTGTGATACACCTGACAAAAGCCTTGTTGGCATCGCTGCAGTGCTCTCTTGTGGTTTGCTACAGTTTTCTTTGTTTGCCGGTTCATGGTTTCTATTTAACTTTGTTCAATTGGCAGATTTAAAAAAAAAAGAGAAAGGAATTGGTCTCTTAATTTAGAATCTTGATCAGGTGACGAGACCTTCACCTGACTAGGCACCTCCAGGAAACTCATAGGAAACTTTGAGACATGTATTATTTGAGTATTGAGTTTCTCCTTTGGATTTGGATAGCGTGGAAAAATGTATAGTTTGTGTACTTTATCTTAAATCTTCATAGAGTTAGAAGAGTTTAAATTTTGAGGACGCTAATGTTAAATCCATTTGACAAAGTTTAATTTACCCTATTTTTGGGCATATGAGCCGAGGGGCACACAAGTTTAAAAGTATAAAATATTCTGAGTGCGGTTCTTATGCCAGGGCGGTGGGTACAGTGATTTTTAGGTAGCTTTCAATACAAAAAAGTATAAAGCTACCTATTGCAGCCGTTCGGAGGAAAGCAGTTCCGGAAAATTTCGATATGACCCCAAAACCACCCTCCATTCAAATGTTGATTTATATATATATATATCCATATATATATATCTGATCTATGTCATACAATAACGCCCGTATTTATGAATCGATTTTGATGAAACTAATTGTGTGTATTAAGGTCACTAATGTCTCGACCGAGTTCGTTGGCCAGCTTGGTCCGCCATTTTGTTTCAAGATGGCGGCCATTTAAAAATTTAAAACTAAAATAAATATACAAAAAAAAATAATAATTCAAATTTATTTTTTAATTACGTGTTAGGCCTTTATACAAGGATTCCAGAGCATTTTTTGGTTTACCTCTATCTTAAAAAATGGCTGAGATAGAGCAGTTTGAAATTCTAGGGTGGCTGACATTTTGAAACAAAACAGCACATTAACGCAATTACTCGCAAATTATTTTCTTTCATTGTTGTAATAATTTTCCCAATCATACGCATAAAACTATATATTCATATCCGTTAGCGCCAAATTCTCGCCAAAATTGGCGACATTTGGCGAAATATCGCCAAATTCGGCGAACAAAATAAGTCTTCATAAATGAAGCCAATTTGGCTATTGCTCAATAATTTGGCGAATTTCTTATTCAAATTCAGTATTAACGAATCTTTTGTAAATGTTTCTTTGCATTTTAGCTTGCTGTTTTCGTGTAACATTAGCTAAAATTTTAAGACGAAGATATAGGAAAGATAAAGGAATATTCACCTTTTCCCCCCGGTACAGGCCGGAAGGACTTTTTTTATAGGGATATTTTATAATACCTGTATTTTGTTTCAATACCGATATCTTACGATGCTATTTTTACCTCTTTGACAACATGTTCTCAAATTTGTACCAAAACGTTAGAAAACGTCTCCAAACTTCGGATGTCCGTGAAAGGTTAAATGCTTATTTTTGAGAAATCAGTGGGGTGATAAATGTTAGTCTCAAACTCTCACGTTAAAAATGATTATGTTTCCTGTGCACCCATCAAAAGGCACTGTATCTTCAGGATATTAGAGTGGATATAAAGCCATTGCGACCTTTTTCGCTAATGTTGGAAATATTTTGTTTTAGCGTTAAGTTTAGCTTACCATTTGCTCAAATATTTTCTTCTTAAACTATGTGCTCATCCACCCTTTCAAAGAACGGACTTTTGTTTCAGTGCCATTGCTTGTTTACCTTTTCGCCAACACTTTTTTAAGTTTAGTTGTCTCACGATTACTTCATCGTGTGATAAGTTGTTTTACAGGGCATATAGGTGGCACTGTTGTTCCATGGTTGCGTGACGCTGGTATTCACAGTTGTGTGACGCCGTACTTTTTATGACGTATGCTGCACTGTGATTCGTCCGCATAACTAACTGTTCATTTCATGGTTCATATGCAAATGTCTTAGAAATTTTAACATGTCTTTTGTCAAACGGGATCTTCATCCCCCTTTAAAAAAATAAAAATAAAACAGGAACGTTACTAGTTATGCTGGCATGGTTTCGGCAAAGTCACTATACGATATTTTTTATGTATTTATTTTTCCGGCACTTAAAGTGAAAATATTTATATGTATATATTAATAATAATACGATATTTCTTTATATTTAATTACTAGTGTAATTCATTTTTTTTGTGGCGTTTAAGTGAAAATATTTATAAATAAATTTAAGTTTCTTGGGTGCGGTGCTTATGTGGATACACTTAAAAAAAAGATTTTCATAGATGCGGCGCATATGTGGATATACTTTTTTAAACAGATTTTCATTGGTGCGGCGGGTATTCCTGAAAATACGGTATATCTTCATAAAAGTCATCGGATTGAATTTTTATTAATTTTCTAATAAAATACACTGAATAGACCAAAACATATTCCAGGCTTTTATTTTTATTCAAAAACATTTTTTAATTATGAAAATTATTAATAAATTCACTTTAAAAAATTATGAATTATGACCTACATTATTTTTTGCATAAAACAAACCACAATCGTCAAAAACATCTGTGTGTAAGCTTGCAGCTCATTTGAATAATTAGTTTTCAAAACATTGATAACCGTTTGACAGTCTAATGGGACAGTCTTCTGTTTCCAAAGGATTAACAGAAAAAAAATCATAAACTCTTACCAGAAGCATTTTGTAGTATTGATTTTTATATAAAGAAAGTTTATTATAAATTTAAAATTGATGTATAGTTTTACTGGGGGGCTAAATGAGTGTTTTCGATACTTTTTATTGTAAGACCTTAATTTTACTTTCCGAATTTTATAGATAATCCCCTAATACATTTTCTTTTATAACTTTATGAAGTTTTAAGAAACGTATATTCCCGGGCTGCTGTTATCCAGGGAAGTCAAATAGGGTGTCAGAAGTAGGTGTTATCATTTGAAAAATAAACTTTCGTGCCTTTTTAATGTGTACACAATCTCCTAAACAAAATTTATGGACAGAATTTAATAGTAGACATTATTCTTAATCAATTGGTACCAATGGATTTTTTATACCTTAATTGCATGAGAATTAGTAGGGGTGATCACTTTTTTTTTCCAGGTTTGTTCAAAAATATCCATTGACAAAAGAAACTAGAAAGGTCGTAGACTACAGTCAATCTGTGTTCAATTTTCTAAGTTTTTGAATATTACATGACTTGTTTTGGAAAATTGCGTAACATTGTGTAGGTTTGATGGAACTTCAAACATGCATAGTGAATTTGTCTATCTAGACTCAGCCATTTCCTTACTTTGTGCAATGTGAACGTGCTAAACCTTTTGAAATTAGGTACAACAGAAACAAGTAAAATTGACTTAAGTACGTTAAAACGTTTGCGCCCTCTGAAAATCCAAGGTCTGCGCCCTTTTCTCTGGCTGTTACTGGTGAAGTCTACCAACAACAACTAAATGTATTTGAAGCGAGCTATTCAATAAAATCTACCAGAATGGAAGAACAGACACAATAAACTGATTTTGCAGCATGACAACACAAAACCACATACTGCAAGCATTGTTAAAACCTACTTAGAAGGGCAGGAGAGTGGAGAGTTCGATCCCACCCGCCCTATTTGCCAGACATTGCTGCTTCAGATTACTATTTATTCCAGTCGATGCAGTCAGCCCTTCAAGACGTACGATTCACATCTTATGAAAGTATCAAAAATTGGCTTGACGAATGGATTGCTTCAAAAGACGACGACTTCTTCAGACAGGGAATCTGTAAATTGCCTGAAGTGAGGACAAAGGTTGCGGCTTCTGATGGAGCATACTTTGAATAATGTACCACGTAATTTTAATCAAAAAACCCAACTTACTTTTGCATATACCCAATATATTTTCATAAATCAAGAAACATTTCCTTTTTTTTTTTCAGTGCAGTGAAGGATGGTGATGAGCTTTGTAATGATACTCAAGGTATTTTTAAGCATTGTGTGTATAATGGCCTAATAAAGCTCTAAATATTTATAAAATTATAATACTTTGACTACCAACAGAACATGCATGTTCTACTGTAGTAAGGAGAACATATACTACAAAATAATTGGAAAACAGAGATTACAAATGATTCAGAAGTAATCATGCAATGCTTAGTTGTTGTTTTTTTTAAAGACCTTTTTAATATAAGACTCCCTACATTGCAGTCAATTTTAAACTAAATAAATAATAAACCAACTAAAATTCTAGGCTTCACAATAACACCTTTCTATTAGCGCTGCATTGAAAAATAATAACAATCTAACATATGCAAATTAACTTTTTAATTTTTCTTTAAGCATATGCTTCATATTGTTTATGATTATTATTTTTATTTTTTTCATAATAAAGAATTGCTAATAAAATGCTGTCACACTTTTTTTAAAAGATGAACTCTGCAGGAAATTCATTTAATGTAGAGAGATTATTAAGAGATATTTCTTATTTTACAACTTTTAAGATTTCAAGGTCCCTGTTTAGAAACTGTGACAGATCAATGCTTCATACTAAACAAATTTTATTGGATAAAATGCAGGCAATACTTACTAGCAGTTGAGTAGTAGTGACACAGTATCCTATAATAATAATAAAAATGATGATGTCAAAATAATAGATATTAACATGAAATGTTATGTTTTCAGCAAAAAGTCAAAATTTATGAATAATAAAAGAAACTCTAGACGAGACATTTCAAATACAAAACTGATCATTATAATCATCTGTTAAAAAACTCTAACTTGATAATACTGCAAATTTACTGCGTTTTAATTTTTTAACAAGTTGAAAAGTATTTAGGGTTCCTGTCAGTCAAACAAAAATAATGGGGTCAGGTGGGGGTAAAATCAAGCTTTTGTTAGAGAAGGCCCTAAAACCAAACTATTAAATTTATTTTAACGCAACTTTTGATGCATTTCGTAGACATTGGATTCATATAGATTAAACATGAAGCATAAACATCCAATTTTGTTAGATTGTTTTCTCACAGTGATGCATTTATAAGAGCATGTTTTGATACCTGGTAGAGGAAAGTGGGGGTATCTAAAAGGCACAGATGTCATATACGCACCACATTGGCGTGATTTTTTTCTCCCCCAATTTGGCGAAAACTTTATTTTTCAATAGTAGTTACAAATAGCATGCAATAATAATAGCATGTGATTTTTTATTTCAATATAAAAATAAAATAGGTACTTATGTATTATCCGTGCCAGTTTTAAGCCAACTGCGCCAAGCATGGAGTCAATATTACTAATTATAGTAACCCTTATATATTTTTTTCTTGCTACATGGTACATGCCTGGGAATAATCTATAATATTATTCTTTCTTATTTACTATGCTATTTACCATTTATTAATTTTACTAAAATAATGTTATTTACTATTTTTAACAATGTTATAAATTTAATAAACATACATTACATTTTATTTATTTTATATTAATTACCATTTTTAACAATGTTATTTGATAATGTTAAATTACTGCGTTTGAAAACATGATTGGCAACGATAAACAAGATTGGTACTTGGCAACCATTTTTGGCGATCAATCTCCTGGCACGGATAATACGTAAGTACCATAAAATAACATAATAAATGAAATAGCTTCTATTATTTTAAAAAAGGAAATAAAAATAAATAAATGATAGTTTGTTATAAATAAATATTGATATACATAATAAAAACAATTTATAGAATTAAAATAAAAAATGAAAGTAAATAAACAATATAAACAAAAAAACTGGGTTACTTTTGTGAGGCATAAAATTGCTATTTTGTTTCAATCGTGCCAATGTGCTGTGTATATGACATCTGGGTCATTCCATGTCAAATCAACGAAAAAAAATGTACTTTTTGAACCTTGATGTCTCCAATTTCTATAATTTTTTGTTTACAGTTTGTATCCATGGAGTATATGAAAAATCTTTTTTTTTTTTTTTTTTTTTTTTTTTCCTTAGCATTTTTTTTTTCAGAATTTTAAAAATGCCAAAAGTACCAAATTTAACCAAACTTTCAATCACATTATCCTCTACCATTCTGTAAAAAATTGGGCTAGAGAGCTCAGTTATATCTTATTTGAAAGCTCTTTTTATGGGCTTTAATAGGATATGCAACAGTAACTATTTTGAATAAAATGAATTTTTTGAGAAATTTTCAAAATTTTTGAATTTAAATTTTTTTAAAACATAATTTTTAATTTTTTTCAAAAAAGTATATGTTATTCTTTGATTTTTTGGCTACAAGTATTCAAAATTTCAAGATGGAGAAATGATGGGATTTTGATCTATTAATTTTTGAATAAGAATGGCTTATTGAAACTTTTCAGGTACCTTAAAAATTAATAGTTCAAAATCCAATCATTTCACCATCTTGAAATTTTGCATACTTGTAGCCAAAAAATCAAAGAATAACATATATTTTTTTGGAAAAAAGTAAAAATGGCGTTTTTGAAAATTTTTAATAAAAATTTTTGAAAATTTGTCAAAAAAATTATTTTATTAAATGGTTAGTGTTGCATATCATATTAAAGCACAGCTTTCAAATAGGATACAAATGAGCTCCCTAGCCCAATTTTTTACAGAATTGCAGAGAATCTTGTGACTGAAAACTTGATAAAAATTTGTACTTTTGGCCAAAATTCCGTAAAAAAACAAAAACTGTTAAGGAAAAAAAAATTAAATAGATTTTTCTACATGGTACATTTTGTACTACATGGATTTAAACTATAAATAAAAAGTTATAGAAATCTGAGATGTTAAGGTCCAAAATTTGCTTTTATTTCATCGATTTGACATGGAATGACCCAGTCATGCCATGTCAAATCAATGTGGTGTCTGAACCTCAACATCTCAGATTTCTATAATTTTTGGTTTATAGTTTGTATCCATAATGTATATGAAAAATCTTAATATTTTTTTTTCCCTTAGCGTTTAAAAAAAAATTTTTATTTTTTATTTTACGGAATTAAAAAAATTGTGAAAAGTTGTTTGTAATTAATTGTTGTTGTAATCAATTTAACCATGTTTCCAATCACAAGATCCTCTACAATTTTCTGTAACAAATTGGGTTCGAGTTATATCTTATTTGACAGCTCTTTTTATGATCTTTAATATGATATGCAACACTAACTATTATGAGTAAAATAATTTTTTTGACAAATTTTCTAAATTTTTTAATTTAAATTTTTTTAAAACATTATTTTTAATTTCTTTTTAAAAATACTAATTTTTTTTTCTTTTTTTTTTTCAAAAAATTATAAGTTAATCTTCGATTTTTTGCCTGCAGTATGCAATGAAAAATGATGGGATTTGAATTGGGAAATGATGGGATTTTGAACTATTATATTTAAGGTAATAAGGAACCAGTCACCTGAAAAGTTTCAATAAACCATTCTTATTCAAAAATTAATAGCTCAAAATTCCATCATTTCACCATCTTGAAATTTTCCATACTTGTAGCCAAAAAATCAAAGATTAACAAATATTTAAAAAATAAAAATAAATAAAATTGGTGTTTTTGAAAAAAAATAGTGTTTTTAAAAAATTTAAATTCAAAAATTTTGAAAATTTGTCAAAAAAATTATTCTACTCAAAATAATTAGTGTTGCATATCATATTAAAGATCATAAAAAGAGTTTTCAATTACGATATAACTGAGCTCTCTAGCCCAATTTGCTACAGAATTGTACAGAATCTTGTGATTGAAAACATGGTTAAATTTGGTATTTTTGATAATTTTTTAAATTCCGTAAAAAAATAAAATAAAGCTAAGGGGGAAAAAAATAATAAGATTTTTCATATACACTATGGATACAAACTATAAACCAAAAATTATGGAAATCTGAGATGTTGAGGTTCAGACCCCACGTTGATTTGACAAGGAATGATGACTGGGTCATTCCAAGTCAAATCAATGAAATAAATGCAAATTTTGGACCTTGACATCTCAAATTTCTATAACTTTTTATTTATAGTTTGAATCCATGTAAGTATATAAAAATAAATTTTTAAACTTTCTTTTTCTTAGCATTTTTTTTTTTTTTTTTTTTTTTTTTTTTTGTGGAATTTTGGCCAAAAGTAGCGATTTTTTATATACTTTATGGATACAAACTATAAACAAAAAATTATAGAAATCTGAGATGTCAAGGGCCAGACCCCACGTTGACTTGATATGGAATAACACATCTGTGTCATCTAAAATTAATGTATATTTACAATACCCTGCCAAAAAACTCGCCAAATCTTCCGGCACAGACTAATGCAAATTTTTCCTATGCTATGACAAAATCCTTAAATCAGTTAAACTAACAAGATCCAGAGCAGATCCATGTATTTACTGATAGGGAAAAGGAATTGATTGTAGAAACTCCAAGTTATGTTCAGCAGAGATATTACTATCAATGGTGTATTTGTAAAAAAAAAAAAAAAAAAAAAGAGGGTATAGGCAGAAGGTATATACACTAGAGAGTACATGCTATGGATAGTATACTTCGACTAGATCCCTGTCTACTATTCAAGAATTTGAGGACAACATTGGAGCTGTCTTTGAAGTCACGGACCTAGGAGAAATAAATAATTTACTTTCAATTAGGATAAATACAAACAAAGAAGTGATTCTCGACCAAAGTGCCTATGCCACTGGGCTATTAAATGCTAAAGGGGTATCGAGGGGTGAGATTGTCCCAGCATCCAAGGATAAGATGCTAAGTGGCTAAGGAAATACAGACAGGCTGGAGGAGGACTTTTGTACTAGAGATGAGTTCGGGCTCTCTTTTTTGAGCCCGGGGATTTTGGAATCCGAGCCCGCCCGAGCCCGATACTGAAAAAAATTGCATAATATTTAAAAATTGTTTCAAAAGTAATAGCCCATTTAAAAAAAACTTTATACATGAAAATAACTGTTACTCACCAGCACATAATTATTTTTTTGGAAATTTACATTTAATCTTATCAAAAGAGAAGTTTTCTAGCAAATAAAAATATACTTCCTTAAAAGGATTCTCATATTTTTCTCTCCCAACAAGCAAATATGATGGATACATTAACGAAGTGAGTTTTTATGAATAAAGGCATGGAATTTAACAAAATTACTATTTCTATGCAAAAGAATCGAACAACGTTTTTCTACTTCTCATAAAAGGTGTACATCGTAAATTATTATCTCTTAATTAAAACAATATTTTGTGTTCCTGAAAATCAGCTTAAATTAAAAATTTGACATTGTTATCTGAAAGATCCTATGCTTTTATAGGAAAAGTAGAAACACTGTTCGATTGTTTTCTATCGGAATAACAATACATGACAATTATATCTGTTTACGAATGGAAGTGACTTCGGAAATATGCAGAGCGGAGCTATAGCACAAACAGAGTTCACTATGAAAAATAGATTCATTAATGTTATTTTCATATGAAGAGCGATTACAACTCGAACACAGTATTAGACTAAAAATTTGCAAACCTTAAGCTAATGCTGATTGACTAAAAATAAAAGAAAATATTCATTTCGCGTTAGATCTCTGAAAAAATAAAATAAAATAAACATTCCAATTAAAAAATATCCCGTCACAAAAGAAAATCCAGCAACAAATTATTCGCGCCTCTTCCCACTGGTGCTATAACCCAGTCTTTGCGTCGCGTCAATGCCACACATAAACCTGCAAATATCAACAATTTTTTTTTTTTTTTTTTTTTTTTTTTTAAGGTAGCATTCTAATATACTAGAAACATTTTTTCTATTCATTTTGATCAAAATAGCATTAAAATGGTTTGAAAAAGATTATGTAATATTTTCGGAGAAAATGAAAGTTATTTTTATTTTTTCTATATAAGAATAAATAAAATTGTCAGTTTCGGAGAGAATGAGCCCGAGCCCGCCCGGGCCCAAATATTGGTATAAAAATCGAGCCCGAGCCCGTCTCATCTCTATTTTGTACCTCGAAAGCAGAACATGAAAAAATATATGAAACTAAGAAAACTGCAATGGAAAATTTCACTTTCCAGCAATTTATTTCTAGTAAAATTTAAAGTAACTAAAAATAACATTTAAAAAATATAGATGCTAATATTATTATAAATATAAACACAAACAATAAATGACAATATGGTAATCTATAAAATCATTCATAATTAAAACATAATGAATAGTGAGTTAAAAAATAAAACTTACTTGGTATTTAACCTTATCATACGGTGAAAAGAATACATCACGAATAGCACTTTTTAATTGTTTTTCTTTATTTGTTTACATTTTATGGACTGAGGATCGTGCAAAACTGAATAAAAAAGCAGAAAGTGGTTTTTCGATTAAGTTACATTTTACTATTCGATTACTGATATATCAGGTAAAAAATAAATAAAACGTAAACTTATTTTTGAAAGAAATAATCTCATAAACATAAATTATAAATACAAAAAAATATAAATATACTTTTACATCTTAGAAATTTTAGATTTTGTTTTTACATTTTCTACTTCTATAATTATTACTTGAGTATAGCTATTTTTGATTCAAATTCATGTATAAATAATTTATAACAATTATTTTATAGCCAGAAAGGATTTTTATACTTCGATTATATATTATTCTTGAAGTTTTATTTATTTGTTTTTTCAGTTAAATAAATATACATATCTGGCAATTTCCACGGTTATCTTTCATAAGTTAAGAATTTGTGAGACGGCTGTGTTGTCTGAAGAAATATTTTGCGAGTATTTATTATATTTATTGAATATTGGGACTGTGAAGTATCCAAATTTGTGTCTTTATGAAGAAATCTCCTTGAAAAGTGATTTTGGACTTAATTTACTATAATGTCTTCCGAAGAACAGGAACAAATTGAGGTACTACTTTGCCAAGCATAAGTTTGATGGCCTAAATCTGTAACATTTAATTTTGATTTAATGCTTTATTACTTTTGAATATTACTCATATATTTTGATTTAAATCATTTCTAAATTTTATCGTGTCTTATAATTTATTGATTGCAGTAATACATTTAAAAAAAATTGTTTGATATAGTTAAGTCATACCTATAGCATGCAGGAAAAAAAGATGTACTTGTAATACTCTTATATGATTTGCATTTGACCTCCTTAACTACTTTACGAAGCATATTTAGAATTAAAATTGTTTATAATATTCTGCTGTCGCCGTATTTTCAGCTTATCATACTTTGTTGAATTATCATTTCGCTTAAATTTATAATAGCGGCGATCCGCCATGCAGATGTGAAATTTTAAGCAGATTACTTGTAGTGATTTTTTGCTATCTTTTTGGCGATTTTGACTATATACACTTGAATTTCACTATAAATTTTTTTTCAATTGTTGATGACGTAGCTCACCACCAAAATTCTATTTTAAATCTAGATGAGGAACGGTCCCATATCCTGTGCTGGAAAATTTGCCGAGTTTTTTTTTTTTTAGGCGATAAATGCTTCAATGTGTTTGTTGCCACTGTTTGGCATTTGGTAACATAATTTGGTAAATTAGTATATGCAGTATAGCGCTGCAGTATACGTTAGTTCCACCTTCCACCACCAGGTGGCGCAATCTGTTTATACGATCATAACTGAAATCGTTAAGGCTTTCGATGTCGAGTCGAATGAGCCATACCCCGTCGTTTTCATGCCCGTAGAATCGGAGATAGGAAAGCGCCCCCTGGTGGTGAGACGATTGAGTCGATTGAGCCAAACCGCGTCGTGATGTGACCCATAGAACCCGAGTTGGATGAAAAATCCTTTAATTACACCTTCCACCACCAGGGGGCGCAATCTGTTCTATACGAACATGACCGAAATCTGTAAAGCTATCGAAATACAGTCGAAAGAGCCAAACCACTTTGTAATCGGGCCCATAGAACCCGATTTCCGAAAGCGCCCCCTGGCGGTGATGTTCCTGTGTTGACTCTCTGGTTTATTTTACTACGATCGAAATGAAGTTGATTCTTTACATAGTGTATAATCTCTGATCCATCGAATAGAAAGTTTCTATAACTCAAATGGCAACATTTCTTTCCGACGAAATGAAAAAAGGATGCGTTTTAAAACGACAAATTTAAATATATCGCATCCCCACACAAACACAAAATCATAAACCGGGTGTTAAATAAACTATATAGAATCCGATATATAAAAAATAGAAATAAAAAAAAATTATTTTGATATCTTTTGGAGCTTCCGAAAAAAGTAAACAAAGCAAGTATTTGGAGTGCAATCGGCTGCTTGAGAATACAAATATCCTAGTAGAATAGAATTTTAACTATGAAAATATAATTATTTCTCAAAATAAATCACATATTCGGAAAACCCATTCAATTCTGTACGCAAAATGAACAACGATTTTTTAAATAAAATCGTTAATAAATTAGATAATTACTTCCAAAGCAAAGTCACTTATTACACTTTGATTAATCTGTGCTTGCGCCGAAAAACGCTTATTTCTAGAAACGGGTTTCACAAAAGAATTTTTTTGAAATTGATAATACTGGAATTTTTTTAACTGAAAGGTGTCTTTCTAGAGCTGAATGTATGCACTTTTAGCTTCTTCTCTAGGAATTTATGTAATTCGATAAAAAATAGCTGCGGCGGGGGGGTATACATTGGCAAATTAGAGGAAACACGAAAGTGACGTACGGGAACGATCGGTTTCTAAAGGGTTAATGTACATATTTTTTAAAACTGAAATATATGTTTCGAAGAATAAGAACGTGGCTATGATCTGGTGTATTTTATTTGTCTCTATTCACATTTTCCGAGTCGATGCGGATTTTTAAACATGGGCCGAAAAACGAAAATTCACGCGAGTGAGTTTCGGAAACCATTTTTTTAGAAGGGTTAAAAAACGAATTTTTCGAAACTGATACCTGATTTTAAAAGGAAAAAGAACGTAGATTAGGCTCGGTATTTTTATTTTTTCGTATCTTGTTTAGAAGCCCAGAAATGAATTTTTAAAGATTGCAGAAATCGCTGAAAAACCGAAAGAGACTTACGGAAAAAAACGATTTCGAAAGGGTTAACTGAAATATTTTTTTAAACTAAAGGTTTTATAGTGATCTCGAAAGGAAGGAAATGTACATGAGTCTGTTTGTTTGTTTTTTTGTTCTTTCAGAGAGCCGATGCGCGATTTTAAAAATCGCAGAGAATCGAAATTTGCAAAAGTGAGTCTGCGCGCGAATTTTTTTCGAGGGGTTAATATTTGTATTTTTCAAAAAGGATCGCAGATTTCGAAAGGAAAAAGAATGTAGATCTCGTCTGGTATTTTTAGTTTTCTCTAACTTGTTTGGAACCGCCGCTGCGATTTTTTAAAAATCGTCCAAATTGCCGAAATCGCGAAACTGTGTACGGAAAATATACATTTTCGATGGGTTAACTGACGTATTTTTTTTCATGCAAGCTGGCATTGGAGAGGACAAAGACCGATCTTTTATTTGGTGAAATCCGTTTATCCGAATCTTTCTTAGTCCGGCGGATGCGAGGTTCGGAAGAAGGGAGACAATAAAAAACACGAATTCGACCCTTTTTGATTATTTTTTTTTGAAAGGGTTAATATCGAAATTTTTTCGAACCGACAGGATCGTTAGAGACGTAAAAGTACGTTCTTTGAGAATATGTTGACGGTTTTTTCGTATTTCTGTCGGTTCGCCGTCGGCGAGTTTAGACAGTCGTAAAACGAAACCGGCCGAAGCGATCTTTCCTTCTTCTTTTTGCGGAAGATGATGATTGAGCTCTTCTGCGCATGCGCGGAGGACTTTCCACATAGGTTTCTTTTGAAGCAATTAAAACAGCTTTGTTCGTTAATAACTCCCTTAAATAAGGGCTGATTTTTTCGAAACTGCAATTCCTGGAGGACCGGATTTTTCTGAATTTTTTGACACCAAAAGCGCGTCGCTACTCGCTACGCTCGCAGAGTTTATCCGGGTACAGATACACAGACAGACAGACAGACAGACGTATACGGACATTAATAATAATGACTACGAATATTGTCAATCGCGCATGGGAAAAAAAAGCAAGTTTTTTCCATCCTTGCCAACTGAATTGGGTTATGCTGAGAAAGGAGGTGGTTGCATATAGGGAGCTAACCCTCCTTTTAAAATTAGCCCCATTTTTATGAACTTTTAGGCCGATCCTCCCCCTCCTTCCCCGAAACAAAATTTTGGCCACCCTACGGATGTTGACTGTCAACAGTCAACAATCCAGTCATTTTTGTGACTGGCCCTCCTCTTCTAAAGGTTGTGCACCCCTACTTGATATCCACATTTTATGAGTGAATATGTTAAGAAGTACAATTTAGAATAATACATGTTTCTCCTCCTCTCCATCTTCATTCATGAAAGCAGAATTTTTTTTCGGCACTGGCAATCTTTAAAGCTAAATTTATTCCTTCAAATAAAGTCAAGGAGTATTTTCACTCTCTGAAAATAATCTCAGCTATATCTCTTGTATAAATACAAACGTAAACTGTTGATATATCCTAGACTTAGATTCCCCCCCACCCCCTGTCACAAAATTCTACTGATGGTGGCCCTCGACAACCCATTTACTTTTGTAAGTGGCCCTTCGCTTAAAAAGGTTGTGCACCCCTAATTTACGGTAAAAAATGTTTTTGAAAGGGTTAACGTGATTTTTTTTAAAACTAAAGGTTTCTGCCTAAACGCGATAGAACGTAAGTGTCTTTAGGTGTGTTTGCTTTTTGTTTGGTTATTTTAGAAAGCTGATGCCAGATTTTATATATCACAGAAAATTGGAATTCGCAAAAGAGTCCTATGCACGAATTTTTTTTTAAGGTTTAATATTCGTATTTTTCAAAAACAAATACGGATGTCAAAAAAGGAATAAATGTAGATATTGTCAGGTATTTTTAGTTTCTCTGAATCGCCGATGTGAATTTTCAAAAATTGCCAAAATCTCAAAACGGCATACAGAAAATATACTTTTTCGAAGGGTTAATTTTTGTATTTTTTAAAACCAAAAGTGGCTTTGAAAAGGGCAAAGTCAGCTCTTTAATTTGGTGACCTTCGTTTTTCCGTATTTTTTGTATTCCAGTAGATGTAAGGCTCGGAAAACGGTACTACATAAAAAAACATGAATTCAATGCTTTTTGATTATTTTTTTTGAAAGGGTTAAATGTAAAAATTTTTCAATCCAACCAGATCGTTTGAGATGTAAAAGTATGTTCTTTCAGAATATGTAGACGGATTTTCCGCATTTCTAACCGTTTGCCCATGGCGAATTTAGAAAAACTTAAAAAAAAAAAAACGGGATGTCTTGTGCTTTCTTTCTTCTATTCCGGAAGATACAGATATTGGTTTCTGAGCATGCGACAGCTAGCTTCGGAATAATGCCTTTTTTATTTGTGATCTTTGAACAGTTTTTAATTAATAACTACTTTAATTTTCAAAATTTTAAAATTCTGAGGCTCAGGTACACCAGGAGAGGGTTTGGACTAACTAAATCTTAAATGCCAGCCTTCTAGGTGGGCTAGATTTTCCTAGCCATCGCCAACAGACACACACACACAGAGCGAAACTTTCTTTTATTAGTATACTAGCTAACCCGCCCGGCGTTGCACGGGCCAAAAATATTAATAATCTGTTCTATACGAAACTTAAACCAAACCCCATCATAATCGGGTCCATAGAACCAGATATACTCCTATAGTTCCACCGCCAGGGGGCGCAGTCTGTTCTGGAAGAGGCCTTTAATGGGCTGCTAGGGCAAAAATTCATATAAACCTAGAAGCCACAACTACTTAAAGCAGAGTTTTCAAAGATTAATGTCTACACACATGCAGAAAGAAGTCAAAATATAACTTTAAACAAACTTTATAAAAAACAATTAAAAACATTATTGAAGAAATTTAATATAATAAATTAAGGCCATAACTTTGGCAACAACTTAAATCGCTCATTAAATGAGCCTTTACTTATTTCAAACACATGTAACAAAAACGAGCAAACCAAACATGAAGTCTCTCCAATATATACCCTCTTGTCAGTTCAAGATCAACTCTGTAACAGTGAAACATGCAGTTATACAAACCAACCAATCATGAACTAGTGTATGTCATAATAGGCACGATGTTGCAATATACTGAAACAGATATACAGTCATTCATCTCCAGATGCGTGGAATTTGTAAAAGTATGACATCATATCGTCAAAGAAAAAGAAATGCACATAAGCTGCGGCTGAAACGATTTCGTAACCAGACTGAAAACAAACAACGATACCGAACAGTCTCCGAATTCAGCCACAAAGCATAACGACATTAAACAATGACGTCGACACAGATTTCGATATCGGCAAGAACGCTGCGATATGACATCAGCCTTTTCAGAACACTCGACCCAACCAAATTTCCTAGTAGAATTGAAATTTAACCACGGGTAAACATTGCCAAAATAGCAGAAATTGAGAAAGTGGGTTACGTAATCGATCAGTTTCTAAAGGGTTAATGTAGATATTTTTTAAAACCCAATCATGCGTTTTGAAGAAAATGAACGCGTCTATGATCTGGTGTCTTTTGTTTGTCCGTACTCCTAGTCCTATTTCTTAAGTCGATGCTTATTTTTGAACCTGGACCGAAAAATGAAAATCGCGTGAGTGAGTTTTGGAAAGGATTTTTTTTTCCGGAGGGTTAAAATTAAAATTTTTCAAAACGGAAACCAGATTTTTAAAAACAAAGGTATATAGATTAGGCGCGGTACTTTTAGTTTTTCGTATCTTGTTTATAAATGCCGATTCGGATTTTTTTAAGATAGGAGAAATAGTTAAAAAGCGAAATTGACTTAAGGTAAAAAACGTTTTTGAAAGGGTTAACGTGCATTTTTTTAAAATTAAAGGTTGCTGCTTGAACCCAATAGAATGTAGATGTCTTTAGGTGTGTTTGTTTTTTGTTTGGTTATTTTAGAGAGCCGATGCCAGATTTTATGTATCGCAGAAAATCTGAATTCGCAAAAGTGCGTCCTGCGTGCGAATTTTTTTCGAAGGGTTAATATTTGTATTTTTCTAAGACAAATACAGATATCGAAAAAGGAATAAATGTAGATATTGTCTGGTATTTTTAATTTTTTGTACCTTTCTCTGAACCGCCGATGCGAGTTTTTAAAAATTGCCAAAAACAGCATACAGAAAATATACTTTTTCGAAGGGTTAATTTTCATATTTTTAAAAACCAATAGTGGCTTTGAAAAGGGCAAACTTAGATCTTTAATTTGGTGACCGTCATTTTTCCGTATCTTTTCTTTGTATTCCGGTGGATGCAAGGTTCGGAAAACAGAAAAAAATAAACAAAAAACATGAATTCGATGCTTTTTGATTTTTTTTTTTTTGAAAGGGTAAATGTAAAAAATTTTCAAACCAACCAGATCGTTCGAGACGTAAAAGTATGTTCTTTCAGAATATGTAGACGGTTTTTCCGTATTTCGAGCCGTTCGCCCATGGCGAATTTAGAAAAACTTAAAAAGAAATGGAATGATCCACGCTTTGTTTCATCTTTTAACGGAGGAACGAATAAATGCCTTCTGGGCATGCACAAACTCTTTTTGAAAAAGTGATTTTTTATTTGCGATCTTTGATCAGTTTTTAGTTAATAACTACTCTAATTTTCAAAATATTAAAAATCTGAGGTTCAGGTGCACCAGGAGAGGGCTTGAACTACCTAAATCTAAATTTGCAGGCTTCTAGGTGGGCTAGATTTTGCTAGCCATCGCCAACAGACACACACACAGAGCGAAACTTTCTTTTATTGGTATAGATAACTTACATTTATTGCTGATTCAAAAAGGAAATGTTTATTAACCTTGCGGAATGGATTTTGGCAGGGCTTGCAGTGTTAGCTATATAATTTATCAGGGATGGTTTTAGTATCTCACATATTGTTCTACTTTTCTTAGTTATAGAATTATGGGGGAAAAGTTTTATAATCAGATGAACTCGATTATGAAAGCTTAGCCTTTTAAAAATATTCTGCCAGATGGATTTTGATGGAACCTTCACTGTTAGTTAGATGAGTTTTCACGAATGGTTGTAGTATATAGCATATTGTTTTATCGTTCTTTACCAAATCCTACTGTGGAAATCATCAACTAAAAGAGTTTGTACTTAACAGCCCAAATTTTGTCTGACACATTGAAAATGTAATAACGCAATGACGATCATATCGTTTTCAGACATTCTAAGTAAAAGTTTGTATGGTTTTAAAACACAGGGTCAATATTTCGTTTGAGGTCACACACATAGGGTCAATATTTCGTTAAGGGAAATTAACCAGTGTAGGTTGCTAATAGAGTTCATATGTAATGACGTAACATAATTAATCAAAGAATGAAATTTTACTGCAGTCTCGAGTCATTTACAATACCGGTTAAAAGGTATCCGAGGATGCCGCACAAACTCTCAGAATTTAAAAAAATTAATTAAATGCCAAGATTTTTGTAAATTTTAACGAAGTTTCTCTAAAAATGGAACGTAAATTACTCCATATTTGTGTATAAAAAATGAGAAATAAAACACATCAGTATATTTTTTACACCATTTTCTCATTAAAACTGAAAAACAGAATTTATTTTCACTTTGATTAGATGGTGAAAACAAAATCTTGATTTCAGTAAATTATCTGAAAAATAAAAACATATTTTCACATATGCAAAGTTCCTGAATCAATTTATTCTGGAGAACAAAAATTGCCTGTCAACATACTGTCATTGAGAAAACAAGATTTGTTTCAGCTATACATTAAACCAAGGAGGCAGAATTGAATCTAAAGAAAAAGCATATACTATTTCCAATTAATGTTTTTTTGAAGGATGGCTGTTAAGTTTCACAAAGGCGTTAAAAGTAAAATTGTTTATCAGGTAAAATTGGCATTTGTTTTTACCCAATTCGTCATTTCCATGATTTTATTTGGACTTCCTTTTTGCATTGGTTGCAATTTCATTTTCGCGATTATTTGGCACAAAATTTCACTTTTTTAAGACTGAGTTATGTCAAGGCCCCTATAACAAAAAATACTGTTATGAATTTTGTATATACCTGTAAATATTCCATTTGTTTAAATTTATTTTATTTTATTGTGAAAATTGCAGTATTATTAATGTATTTCCTATTGAGCACCATGTAACTCAATGCTAAAGGCCTCAGGTGCTTTGCAAGAAAAACAACCTTACAGCATCGGTTTTATAATGGAGTTCTATTGGAAAATCGCCAAGGAATGGGTTTTTCGCCAAGTTGGCAATGGTTTTGGCGACTTATTTTTGTCGCCAAATTTGGCGATATATCGCCAAATGTCGCCAAGTTGGCGACGGATTTGGCGACTTTTTGTGCAACCACACCCCCCCCCTTATACCTATACATTGGGATCCTTTCTTGCTTGGGTTCTCTATCGAAAGTTAAAGCACTTTCTGGTAATTTCTAGCATCGGAAGGCTCTGGAATAATCTGGAAAGATCTCTGAAACCTATATAAGGACCTCCATCAGTTCAGTTCAGTTAGTTGTCTGTCAACTGCGATTGAATTCATACGAGAGGCTTTGCATTGAGAACTGTGTTACTCAGATTGATTTTGTCGTTGATACGTCGTATTGAACACCTTGTTTCTGAGTGAAATTTTGCTGTGCTGTTATTAGATTTGAAGATTACTGAATATCTTGTAATTTTCAGAAGATATTTGTGATCGTATTGCACTGTTTATAGTGAATAAAGCCTTGTTATTGTTCTTATATATTGGCATCAGTCCTTTCGAACCCCGAGCTCACAACATTTGGTGTCAGGAGTGGGGTTGAATGCCGATCACCAGAGCAATGGAGGCGCAACTGACTAAATTATTGGAGAAATTAGGGGAGATGGATGAGAAAATGACTGCCAACCTTGCTGAGTTGAAAGAAGAAATGAAGAAGGAAATGACTGAGAATCAGGCTGAAATGAAGGAAATGTCGGAAGAAATGAAGAAGGAAATGTCAGCGATAGATGAGAAAATGACTGCGAACCAGGCTGAAATGAAGAAGGAAATGTCAGCGATAGATGAGAAAATGACTGCGAACCAGGCTGAAATGAAGGAAATGTCGGAAGAAATGAAGAAGGAAATGTCAGCGATAGACGAGAAAATGACTGCCAACCTTGGCGACTTAAAAGATGAAATGAAAAAGGATATGTCAACCAACCTTGGAGAGTTGAAAGACTTAATAGACGATAAAATAACATCTTTAAATGACAGAATTGACGGCGTGGAAGACAAAGTTGAAGGAAGATTTCAAGAAATAGAAGGAAAGGTAGAAGAAATTCAAATGACAGCGAAAACCGTAGAAGAAAGAGTAGAAGAAAAAGTTCAAAAGATCGCCAAGACCGTTGAAGAAAGCATAGAGAATGTAAAAAAAGATTTGGAAAAAATCAAGAAACAGAAGATAACTGCCGTAAACTTTTCCGAAGATTTCAAGTAGCCAGATATGCTTCCTCGGGCCTTTATTAAACTTTCGACCTATGACGGCAAATCCTCCTGGCCAGTTTTTAAGACACAATTTGGGATCGTAGCGGACGCCAATGGATGGGATTCCCAGACAAAGGCTTGCCAGTTAGCTGCTTCTCTACGAGCTGATGCTGCCGACGTCTTACAGACTTTGCCTGCAAATGAACCGCTGGATTTTGAAACGCTCGTCAGTGCCTTAGAATTGCGCTTTGGCGAGAAATGCATGAAGGAATATAGCAGACTCCAGCTCAAATCTCGACAGCAGAAATCCACTGAATCCCTGCAAGAGCTTGCTACGGATGTCGAGAGACTTTCCCATCTTGCTTATCCTGACTGCCCGACTGAAACTAGAGAAAGTTTAGCTCTGCAGCATTTCATCGATGGTGTGCGTGACTTTGAGATCCAGAAACAACTCCGGATTGCAGATCTCAGTGACTTAAAAGGGGCTTTAGTTTATGCCCTGAAATTCGAGGCAGCCCAGCAAGCTACAAGGAAAGATCGACACTTTGTGCGAGCAGCCAACCTGCCTGAGACGTCGGATAGAGCTGTGGAGTGCTTACAGCAGCAGATGAATGACATAATGAGAAAGATGAACTCCATAATGGCCATAGTACTTAGTTCATTGATTGTAAATAGTGTAATGTAAATAATGTAAATTAGTATGACCATGGTCTTGTATATAAGTTAATGTAATAATTTCTTTTGCTTAGCATTATCATTATTAATGTTATTTAAATACTTGTATATTTTGTATAATTCAGCATTATGAATGTGTTTAATTGTTATTTTCCATGTTTGCTTTAAGTGCTTTGAATAGTATAGCATTTGTTGGTAACGGGTTTGCTTTCCGATCAAAGGTTGAACTGCCCGGGACGTGCAGTCCTTGAGAGGGGGGCAATGTTATGAATTTTGTATATACCTGTAAATATTCCATTTGTTTAAATTTATTTTATTTTATTATTGTGAAAATTGCAGTATTATTAATGTATTTCCTATTGAGCACCATGTAACTCAATGCTAAAGGCCTCAGGTGCTTTGCAAGAAAAACAACCTTACAGCATCGGTTTTATAATGGAGTTCTATTGGAAAATCGCCAAGGAATGGGTTTTTCGCCAAGTTGGCGATGGTTTTGGCGACTTATTTTTGTCGCCAAATTTGGCGATATGTCGCCAAGTTGGCGACGGATTTGGCGACTTTTTGTGCAACCACACCCCCCTTATACCTATACATTGGGATCCTTTCTTGCTTGGGTTCTCTATCGAAAGTTAAAGCACTTTCTGGTAATTTCTAGCATCGGAAGGCTCTGGAATAATCTGGAAAGATCTCTGAAACCTATATAAGGACCTCCATCAGTTCAGTTCAGTTAGTTGTCTGTCAACTGCGATTGAATTCATACGAGAGGCTTTGCATTGAGAACTGTGTTACTCAGATTGATTTTGTCGTTGATACGTCGTATTGAACACTTTGTTTCTGAGTGAAATTTTGCTGTGCTGTTATTAGATTTGAAGATTACTGAATATCTTGTAATTTTCAGAAGATATTTGTGATCGTATTGCACTGTTTATAGTGAATAAAGCCTTGTTATTGTTCTTATATATTGGCATCAGTCCTTTCAAACCCCGAGCTCACAACAATACCATATTTTCTCCTATGAAATGTGATAAATAGTTAATTATTAACGTTTTTAATTATCGGGAGTGAAAGGTTTTGCTTAATTAATGTATTTATTCTTCTTTTAATGTTGTGTGAACGAAGTCACGGGTAACAGCTAGTAAATAATAAATAAAATAAAACGTAAGATGAGAAAATAAAGGTAGTTTAATTTTTGTTGATTTTATTTGATAAGATGTATTTTATGCATTCTAGAGATTGCTGTAAACAGATTTTTGTGTGCACATACATAAATTACTGACCGCTGCTTGAATGAATTTCATATATTCTAGCAGAGTTTCCCCCAGACAGTTTCAGAAGGGTGCTGCACCCTGCCTGCCCTTTGGTTTACAAAATAGCACCCTTCTTGCGCCTCATAAAAAGAATTAGCCCTTCTTGCCCTTAGTAAAAAGTGCCCTTTCTCCTTTTTGCATTAAAAAATTTGCTTTCATAGTAAAAACTGACTCAATGTTGTCTTAAAAAGAGTGCCCTGACTTTTAAATATCAAAAGTGGCTTTAAAAACCAAAGGAATACCTTTAACAATTAAAAAAAACGTGCCCTTAAGAATCTGAAAAGTGCTTTCAAAAATCCAAAAAGTGCCCTTAAGAATAAAAAAGGTGCCCTTTTCTCACCAGCAGCACCCTTTTTAAACCTGGGGGAAACTCTGTTCTAGAGATTGCTGCACAGCGAGTTTCATGCATCCAGGGGTTTTTTTTTTCGGTTGGTGTATGTGAAGCGTACATATATACTTAACTGCTGCTTGAATGAGTTTCGTGCATTTCAAACAATCAGGAACCTCGATATTCACCCATTCATAACCTGTGTGCTTTGTGGCAGAGAGCTCGCTACTTACACAGTTGCTATGAGAATTTTTTTCATGAAGTAGACATTGTAAATTGTCACAAAACAGAATAAAATCAAAGTTTAAAGCAAAGAGGAAAAAATAGCTAAACATTTTTAAAAATAGAAAAATCCAGAGGAAAAAATTGCTAAAAAAGTTTGTCAAAATCAAAATATTTGAAGGAAATATTGCTAAAAGTTTGTAAAAATCGTGAAAGAGAAGTTGCTAAAACTTTGTAAATAGTCTCAAAACAAAATAAAATCACTGTTTATTTTGTGAAAAAGCTTGCCTTAGGAAGTGTGTAAGTAGCTCTTTGTCTTTGGCTACTGAAAGCATGTGTTCTTATTGGGTAGAATTTGGAGGTTGCTGATTTTTCGGTTGGCCCACGTAAAAAAAATCACCAAATAGGGTGTCTCGCTTGTTCTAGGATTTTGCCATTTTTTAAATTTTGTATATATATTTTTAAAAATTGAATGGCAATTGTGAACGAGATTTTTGCCTTAACACCTATAATGCTCCTGACATCCAGTAAAGGGAACTGCATTTTTGGCGTTTCATCTTACAGTTTGGCGGTAGTTTTTTGCCTTAGTTTTAAAGTACTTATTTCGGTACTTTTCAGTTAGCCGGACGCCAGTGAAATCTACTGTATATATATAAAACACAAACGGAAATTTCGCTCCGTTCCTTTAACTTGAGTTCCACTGAATGGATTTTGATGGAACTTGCACTGTTGGATAGATAATTTTTCAGGGAAGGTTTTAGTATATAACATATAGTTCTACGTAGATTAGTTAAAGAATTATGATGGAAAGTTCTGTTATTTTGGACGATAAGGTTACCATAGGTCATTTGTTTGGCGACCATTATCGTTGGCGAAAGAATTGAAACGGCTATATCAGAAATAAATGCAAACACATAGAAAAATAAAATAAAAATTCTGTTATTCATTTTATTTAAAATACCCTGAAAAGAAAAAGAAAGAAAAATATCTGTTTTAATGAGGGATAATATTATAAAGTGAAACTATTTAATTTAAACCCCAAAGGAATGTTTGTAATGCTTAAAAATATTTGAAATGCATGAGATTAGAATTAAGTCAATATTTAGCGATTTATCGTTTGCGTCAGGTTAACAAAAACGTAACTAATAATTTTATTAGATAAAATATGAGTGGCATTTTTTTCTTTCTGTTATTTTTTTTTATATAATTCCCCTATCATTATACTTACAGGAGGAACTAGCACATGTAATTGTAAAAATGACTGCATTTATGAGTTACCTGTTATTTGTTTATTTACTATTTTGATTTTACTTTTGTCACCAAATAATGTGATTTTAAGCCAAAAATGCATCAGTATAACATCAGCTTGAGCGATATTAGCAATAATAGTGTTTTTTCATGTATACAAGATCATTTTTGAAGTAAATATTTATATTCAAATGCAAATTATATAAATAGCAGCTATTGTTATAAATATGGGATCAAATATTTAAATTTTAGTGAATGTCTGCCACTCAAACACATATTGTAAAATAATTGAATTTTAGACATTTAAAAATTTACTACGGAAACATGGATTCTACCCAGATTGAGCTAAAATCTCCTGTGGTGTAAATCTCTCCATCATTATCAATCAAGTACTTAATATATCCCTAAGGAACTAATTTCCTTCTATTTATTTTAGTTTTAAAAAACCAAACCGCCATTTTGATGCTTAGAATCTTTACTACTTGAAACCGGTGATCATTGAAACCGACCCCCCGTAATCATAACCGATTAGTGAATGCAAACAGGAAATGAACAGCCATTAAATAGATCTTTTCTCCTTTTTTTTTTTTTTTTTTTTTTGTTCTTCCTGTAAAAAGGACTTCGAATTTCTCTAACTATTTATATAAAGAATAAAAAAAAGGCTGAAACTGGTTTGTTTTGTTTTTGAAGTAAAATGCAGTTAAGAATTTTTAACATAAATATAGTCAATTACATAAAATAAAATAACGTTTTATTTATTACAAATATGTTTCCCTCTTAACAAAGCTAAATTTTCTGATTTGTTCACTGTTTTCGTTTTTATAAGTAAAAGCATGAAATTTGCGGACATAACTAATGCAAGTGATTTGGAATCAAATAGCTAATTTTTTGTTACCAATAAATTTATTCCATCTTGAGTTATAATCGATCAAAAATCGACTTTCAAGCTATTTTGTGAAAGGAAATTTGTCTTTATATATAAAAAAAAAAAAAACGGTATTAGCATATCATAACTGGGCTTAAAACTTGGGGGAGGGGGGGGGAGTCTCGAGACATTTTTGTAAAAAATTATAGCCCTCTCCTTAAATAAAAATTTGTCAAAGTCCTAGGCTTTCGAGGAATTTTTAAAATGGTGGGGAAGTGGTTGAGATAAATATGTTCAAAGCCTTCATTCAAGCCATTCAGTCAGGATAGCAACAAATGATGGAAGTTTGTAAAAAATAAAAAACTCTAGCTAGTGTGCTGATTGGAAATGTCTGAGAAATTTTGCTGTGATTCATTTTAGGATACACAGTATAATTTTAGCTTAAGAATTTAAAAATTTATATTGTCCTTTAATTTCAAAAAATTTGAACTGTACCTCTTTACACCATTTCAAGGGAAGAAAAACTGGAACGAAAACTCGTACATCGGTTATAGATTATGAAACATTTTCCAACATTATTTGAATACTGTTAAGAAATTTCCTTCTTTCATACAATGCAATGATACATCTAAATAAACAATTTAAAACACAGAACGCAGTTAAAAATCCATTTTTAAGAATTGTTACCCATAGCAGATTATGTATGAGAATCATTTTGTGCAACCCAGTATATAATCTATAGAGCTTTAAACATACTACATAATGAAACTAAAATTTCAATGAGCTGGAAAAAGTTTAAAACAACTAAAAAAGTTTTTTCTAGGGAAATGCTACTTATACTACATGATGACACTACATTCATGTATCAGTATCCTTTAGAGCAACAATGTATATGAATAATGCAGCAAAATTTGGTTGAGCTAAACAACGTGCAAACCGGTTAAAAGTGCATTTTCAGGAAACCCTTCCATAGATGTTAATATGATTTTTTTTTTTTTTTTTTTTTTTTGTGGTGTGTGTGTGTGTGGGGGGGGGGGGGGGGGGGGAGGCGCTGATGGAGTCTATATCTCATACGCTTTATACACATCACGTAGTATATACTAACATTAAATTCAGCTTGAAAACTCAAAACTAAAAATGCACTTACAGCACTTACCATCCATAGGTGGCAATATATCTAAATTTCTTTTACGCAGCCATATGAATTTATTTCTATTCTACAAGAATCTCTTAGAATAATAAAATATATTTTAGCTGGAAATGCCTAACACAGTTAAAAACACGCTTTAGGAATTCACTCCCATAAACAGGTCCTTATTACCGCACAGGCCAAGTAGACCACGGCCTTGGGCCCATTGGAGACGGATGCTCCAAAATGAGTAAAATTATTTAGGAAAAAATTCTCCTAGAAGAAATTTTATTTCAATTTTCGATATCTCAGAAACAGATATACGTCTAAATAGATACAAATGCCTTGCCTGTACTTTTCTGTTCTCTACAAACAGTTTAAATAGAAATGCTGTTGACAAATATTTTTATGGGGAACTTTTTTAAAGAAATATTTAAAGTATTATAGTATCAAGCAGCAAAAGAAAATTTATATTAACCCGAGTTTCATGGCCATTTTCATAAAATGCAGAAAAATTGCAGAATATACACTCCAAAAAAACATTTCTAGCTACTATTTTGGTTAGAGGGGGACCCTGAAAATCTGCTAGGCCTTGGGCAATGGACAATCTTAATCGGGCTCTGCTCATAAAGTGAAATGCTTATGATTTCTTTCGTAAAGCTCTGTATATGATCTATAGAATTCCTATATTTATCACGTAATGCGTTAAAATTTAGTTACATTTAAAAACACGTACTACAACTGAAAACGCACTTCCAGCAATTAGTGTTCATAGTTTTATAAACGAACTACATATATGCTACTTACTTCATACTCTATAGAAAGTATACTGTAGCCCACCTCAGGGACACATACCAATTCCATCATATTTGCTGTTTCATAAGATCACTAAAATGTACTGCAAATGATTTTTTCCCCACTGACCATAATGTAAACGAAAACTTTTGTCTATCCCTGTAAACGAGCTATAACTATCTACTTCATTTTGAATATCAATAGGGAATATGTAGCCTCGATAACGTATATCTAAATCGTGGAAATTCAAGTATATTTACGAAAGTTAGAGCGGGGACAAACTGTCAAAAAGACGGAGGGACAAAGAGGAGGCACAAATACTTTTAAGCTATGTTGGAAAATGTTAAAAACTATATGGATTATATTTCTTTTTAAAACTTTATATTATTAAACATTACCTATTGGTTCTTGAAACACAATATTATGAGTTTTATCAACAAGATAAGTTAATTTTTCATAAAACAGCTTAATTTGGTTTCCAAAAACATAATAGTAAAAAAATTATAGTAATAATAATAAATTATTTTTTTACAAATTTTCCATAAAATTTCTAAATAATTTAAAATTAATTATTACTCAAGAAAATATTTTCCCCGCTCAACAAGGAGAAACTTCTGACATACCTAATGTCTTATTTTACATACTTGCATAATGATATTTGCAAGTATGATTATTAATAAGGTTTGTAATCAAACAGTTTTTTAATTTTACGATAAATGAATTACATCTTGAGTTATAAGCTATTATTGTCTTAGGACGGTAGATTTATTTTTCATTCCTGCGCTGTCACGTGCCGATATTCGGTTCAAAATGACAACTTTGACAGCATTTTCTGAAAAATCTTCTTCTTTTATCGAAAATTGAAAAAAAATACAGTTCGATTACATAGTTTTTTAATAAGAGCACTTGCCAATTTGATATGTTTGCGAATAAAAATAAATTTAAAAATGCTTCCGAAAGAATCTCGCTTGGATTTGAGAACAGCCTTAATAAAAACCATTCTCCTAAAAGTACACATATATATGTATTCATTTTCATTGATATCAATTATTACTTAGAATTATAGATAAGTTTTCCGTAAATTGAACAACATTTCTTGATATTTGCCCTTAATATTGCTGTGTTTCATATTCCTTGTGTTTCATATAGATACCCATTTATTAAAAAATAATAATAATAAAAAGTTAACATATTTGAGAAATATGGAAGGGGTTGAGGGAAAAATAATCCATAAGGAACACTTTACTCATTGTTGATATTTTATAACTATATAAAATTAGTAACATTTAGTTGATAATTGGATCATATTTAAATCCTACTCATACAGGTTAAGATGAATCCAGATAATTTATGAATACAAAAAAATATAAATCAAACACTGATTTTAATTTGTTTATTTTAATGTTACACATTTTCAAGGTTGCCCCCCCCCCCTTTAAAGACCCAATAAAAATATTATTAATACTTTTGAAATATTAAATACAAATTTTTATACAATTTGTAGTATCTTGATGAAAGAATGAAGAAAAAATTGTCATGTTTCAAGTACATTTGTCTCGATTTCTCTAATATTATCGGATTCTATATAAATAATAAAACTTCATCTGAAATTAATTTAAAGTAAATAATTGCAGTTCGTTCTGTAGAAAATTTAAATTATTTATAATTTAAGCATCATTAGTAACAGCTATGTCTTATGTTAAAAAATAAATAAACTGCTCTACTCAATGATTTCTTGACTATCTTTGTCAAGAATCTTTTAATTTACGATAATAAATAAATATTCAATGCAGTTTCATTAATATGATTTATTTTCCCACAGCTATTCAAAACATTTTTCTTGAAATCCTTAGTGTCTGCAATATCTCAATTTTCTGTCAATGCTGTAAATCAGAAATTGTGTTATTTTCCGATTAAATCGAAAATTTCAAAAGAAAACTTTTTATATAGATTTTCTGGAATGATTTGACATTTGATTTTACTTTTAATATTGTTGTTTTCTATATATTAACTCTCGTTCTGCATTTGTCTGTCACACATCTCCAGTATTCTGTATTTTGATACTTTCTATTAAATCGGAATAGGTAATTTTCGTAATTTAGAAGCAAAGCTCCATGCTCACTTTTAATATAACTAATTTCGGCCATTCTTGAACTAGAAACACGTACTTCACTTGAGGGTTCCAGTACAATAATTAACTGGATGGCATGCTTTATACTGTACAGAAGACATTTCAACGATTTTTATCAGTTCGCGAGCATTAAGTATAATTAATGACAAAAAAAAGCTCCTTCTTTGATCAGTTAAATGGTTTCAGAAATGCCATATGCACCTGTTAACCATTTGTGTGATTATAGCGAAAACATGTTTACAGAAAAATTCTAAATACTCTGAGAGGAGAAAAATAATAAATAATATGTAAATTCTGATGCTTTTAAAATGGCTATACAGTATATGCCATTTATAGAAATAGCTGTTAAAAGCAAACACTTATACTTAAAAAAAAATCCATGACGGCTCGGCCTGCAGGCACAGGTAGATTTCGAAGACGCAGACCGTGGGGCGCCTGTTTGTTGGGAATTGCGGAAGAAATGACCTTTTTGCCATGATGCGGTGGTTGGAACCGCCCACTTCGAAACCTAACTTTTTTGCAGGCGGAGCCGACAGGGATTTATTTATTTATTTATTTATTTTCTATAAAAAAACTTGTCAGTATAAAAGTTTTAGATAATATTAAGAGGATTTATACTAAATTTAAGCGGATTTGATATCTTGTAAATTGACGAAGTTATGAATTTTTTTCTTCTAAAAACCCCTCCCCCCCATTTTCGGCCCTTTTCCTAGAAGTAATAATAACTTTAAACGGATTCGATACGTATCATAATTAAGAAAGTATGGTTTTTGCTGTTTTCACAAAAAGCCCCCATTTCCCTTCCCCCCCCCCCTTGGTTTGATTTTGCCCATTAACGAACTTGACCGTGATTTTATGTCCCTTAATTTTATGTATCCGTTTGGAAGAGATTTGTGCAGAATTATTGACGTTATCGTGTCCATAAAAAGGTGACATAGATAGATAGATAAAGTTTTGAACTGGGGGGGGGGGGGGGGGGTTCTGGCAGTCATGATCGGCGTAGATCTGCAAATTTTTTTCAAAAATTCCAACTTAGAGGAGAATGTAATAGGTAGTATTTCTTACGAATTCTACCTAAAAGGCAGAATACAATGAAAATCTTCATGCTATTTTTGCTTTTAACTAAAATATTTAAAAAAAAAATTCCTTTTCACAGAAACAGTTATTAATAAACAATAAATCTATTGTATATATGAATAAATATATTTCGTAAAAGAATGAACATTAAGATCAGACAACTGCAAAATGTTGTAACTGAAGAACAAGAAAAAAAATTCATGCTTCACGCACAGATGAAACTATTTCCAAAACTTCCAGAATATTTAAACGCAATTTCATCTTTTGATACGATGAAAGAAGAAAACTCATAATAGAGTTGAAAAAGCAATTTTAAGTTTTACCACCCATATGCAGTTTTGTATTCAAATTTATTTGTGCAACCCTTATATTTTTATACAGGACCACAATGCTAGAATTTAATTCCGAGAAAATGCATAACACTGTTTAAAATTAAATTTCAGAAATTTCCGTCCATCGACCGTAATACATTCGTATTGTTTTCTGTAGCCCTGTGTATGATCTATAAATATTTATATATACGAGACAATATGCTAAAATTTATTTCAGCTATAAGACGTATAGCATAGCTAAAAACGTACTTCCGACAATCACCATCCATAGACAGTAATATGTCCAATTTATTTAGAGCAAGCATAATATATATATGAGTTTATTTAGATTTTACAAACATTTCTTAGAATAATCTAATACAGTTTAGCAGAAAAGTAAATAACACAGTTCAAAATACCATTTAAGCAACGCACGTCCACAAACGGCAATATCTACAATTTTTTTTTGTACAGCCTATATGCTGTAAGCTGCAGATTTTTTTTTTTTTTTTTTTTTTTTTAAACTACGTAATATACTATAATTTAGTTAAGCTTAAAAAAGCATCACACAGCTGAAAACCTATTTGCAGCAATCACCGCTCTTGGATAGTACTGTAATCGAATTATTTTCTGTCCTTTTAAATGACCGATAAATCTTAAACACACCATGTTCTTTAAGCATGTTGTAGTACGCAAATCAAATTTATTATGTTTGAAGTAGTGTAATATCATTAAGTTATACTGGAAACATTCCATAATGTTACGGAATTTGTTTGCGTGTCCCTGTTTACGATCTGTAAATGCTACAAGCTGCATTTTCAATTGAGAATGTCCCATATTAGACCTCAATATCATATACCAATTACACGAAAATACAAATAAAGTATATTTACGAATATTAGAGAACGGACGGATAATAGACAGAGATTAACTGAAATGAATGTAAAAAATGCCCTTTGCAATCGTTTTTTTCCCCTTTAAAAATTGTTTGTTTAGAACAATTTCCAGATTCAGTTTTTCTTTCTTTCTTTTTCATTTCTTTTGTTTCCTTTTTTTTTTTTTCTTGTACTTGCTTGAACTTGAAGGTAGTTTAAATAATTTTTTTTCTCTATTCCTGCTGCTATATCTTAAAAAAAGAAAAAGAAAAAAATTATAATTTTTTTTTAATAAATTCACTAGATCGCACTTTCTGCCATGCTTAAAAAAGCTGTGAGTTTTCTATAATCGGGTTCGGTGCTCATGGCAAAGTAACGTATTGTAAAGGATTTCTTTTTTTTTTGGAAAAATCATGAATTGAAGTCATGAAAACTACTTTATCGGAAATGTAGCTAACTTTAACTACAACTACTTTATTTAAAAAGTAGAGACTACAAACTACTTTTCAAAAGTAGTCACTACTTCGTTACTTTCAGATTTTGCCAAAATATTCAATACTCGAAATTAAAGACACGGATTAAAGAATACAGTGACTCCTCGTTATATCGCGTCTGCCCGGTACAATTAAATAAGTGCGATATAAACGGGTCAATTAAAGTTTTAAGAAATATAACATGCGAAAAAAAAATTGTGTTTGTCTCCAAAATGTTAGCTTATACACCTATTATAAATTTCTAAGCGAAATTTTGAGAGATGCATAATACAATCAATACTTCAATACAGTTACTTAAAAAAATCCGGAGTGGTTCCACTCGACTTTTCAAATATTTTACAGAATACTGTGAGTTCAAATAAATAGTAATATAACAATAAATAAATAAAAAAAATTCCTAATTTTACAAAGGTGAGAGCTTTGGGAACCAGAAAAAGCGAGAAAATTTTAATATACACGCAATCATCCACACATACATATGAAATTTTGTGGGAAAATTTCACGTATGTTTTGCTAAAGTATCTTATTTTTTAAAAGGAACGTAACGCTTTTTTGCTGAAAAAGTACAATTTCCGGAAATAATAACAGATTGGGAGCCATAAATAACTGATAAGAAACTGTTTCTCTTTTATCAGTTAATAGTTTTAGAAATGTCAATCGGACATCGTTAAATGTAATTAACGGTCAGTAAATCGTTTTTGAGGGAGAATCTTTTTTTTTTTTATATAAACAGCTCAAAAATGGCGTAATTTTGGAGATCAGTTTTTGGGATCAATGTTTAGCGTTCACCCTACTTGTCAACCTTGTCACATTGATTATCTACCGTTGATTAGTAGGGGTCACAGCGGGAGATTTTAGCTGAATCAGGATTCTACTGGAAACATGCCGGTTTGTTTTCACCAAACATATGATTTTTATAGCCTCGAACTCAGATCAGCGAATATTGTCTATTCTTTTATTTATTTATTTATTTTTAATGTATCGCCAATTTCACCTATAGAAATATTCACTGCGTCAAAAGTTAAGAACTAAAGAATATTCTTAAGGAGATGTGTGCAATTATGCGTTATTACCAGGGTTGGCAAAAAACCGGGTTTTTTTGAAAAAAAAACAAAAAAAAAGTTTTTTTTGGTTTAAACCGGGGTTTTTTGTATCTTTTTTAATTACATATATGCACATCAGTAAATAAAATTTAACATTGACAAGAATGATTAATATTACAATAACAATATATATATATATATATATATACAGGGCTTTACAAATTTGATAAAATCTGGTAGCCAGCAATAAATTCTAGTCACCAGTAAAAATGTCCCCCGTCCCCCTCACTGTCCTCCGCTGCCATCGAGTTTCAAAAAGCGCAAAAGTTTTTTGCTGACAATAAATTTTGCTAAAAAAAATAATAACAAGCATAGTTTAGAATTACTACTTACATAGTTTAGAATAGTACAGCAAATAATAAATAATTTAGAAAGATAATATAAACTGAGCTATTCGTATTGAAAACTATCAAAATGATATTTATCCGGAAAATAAAAAAATACTGTAAAGGTTGAATTAACCGCCATGTTCGAGAAATGCTTGTTGCCGAATGCTTCAAATGTTCGGATACTTGCATGCTACAAAAATTTTATATCTGATGTATATTTTTTCGCATTGTATCCAATTTTAGGTGCCACAAAGACTGGATTAACACTATTTCTTACTGTTTTGTTGAAACCTGACTCCTCCCTACTAGCTGAGTATAACGGAAAATAATGGTATTTTCTGTGCATGAGATGGAAAATGCTTTTTGAACTTGGGTATTCCATTAAAAGTACGAGAAAGGAATATCACTGTTTGCCGCGCACGAGTAAGGGTGGGGAAAAGAAAATATATTGTTTGTGTTGATGTCTTAGTTCAATTTTTGTACAAAAAAAAGTTATTCTCAAACAAACAAACAAAAAAGCCCTGCCAAATTAAATACTTTGGTTGCCAGATAAAAAATCTTGGTCGCCAGTGGCGACCTGGCGACCGCATTTGTCAAGCCCTGTATATATATATATATATTCTGAAAACAGTTTAAACAAAATAAATAAACAATTGTTATTAATTATGTACAAATTCAAATCATTAAATTTTATTTAGAGCTGAGCTAACATCATTTACATTCAAATTCAAAACAGTTATATATATATACAAAAGTTTCCTATGTAATACATAGAACATGATCACTTGTGCCGTCAGGTTCTACAGTAATGGTGATAAGTTTTAAATAATTTTTAAAGATTACTTTTTAAGAAAGTTGAAGAAATAATTGCTGTTTTATATATACATATTTCCAAATGCAACCTGTAATTCATGTTTACCAAATGATTCAGCACACTTATAAAACATATTAATATGTTTATGTATTTCATTAAAAAAAAAAGAACTTGCAAAGCAAATTAAAAAAATAAATTTATTTCTATATTGTTAAGCCCGAGAAGGGACAGATATTAAAATTATTTTATTTAGTCAATGCTACAATAATGTTGCGTTTTTATATTAAATCTTGCTTAGTCTATTTAATCTTAAAAAATTAAATTTAAATTTGAAACATGATATTAAAGCAACTTTAAAACATTTCATTTAGAAATCTAAATAAATCTTCAACTTTTTAAATTATTTGAACTTCTCATGGTTCTTGTCTGTTAGAATTTGCTACAATACAAATTTTGCATAATGCATGTAAAACTGAAAAAAAAAAGTTGAAGATTTATTTAGATTTCTAAATGAAATGTTTTAAAGTTGCTTTAATATCATGTTTCAAATTTAAATTTAATTTTTTAAGATTAAATAGACTGAGTAAGATTTAATATAAAAATGCAACATTATTGTAGCATTGACTAAATAAAATAATTTTAATATCTGTCCCTTCTCGGGCTTAACGATATAGAAATAAATTTATTTTTTTAATTTGCTTTGCAAGTTCTTTTTTTTTTAATATCTCAAGTTTTTTAATAACAATTTAATATGAAGCAGATAAGATTCAAACGAGGCAAGTATGTGAAAGACTGCACATATCAAAATCAGTATTGGTAACATGAAATATACAGTTCAAACATTGATTATTCTGTAAACAATTAAAATAATAAAATTAATTTTTAACAAAAAAAATGTATATAACGGACTTTAACGGATTGTTTCTCTTCTTCATAATGATAATAAACGAATCATGTTCATTTTTGCAAATAATTTTATTCCATCGTGTAAAATACATTTGCAACCACTTTGGAAAGAGACACTAGTAAGCGGTGTGTGAAAGCTATTAATAAAATCTTATGTTGTTTTATCACATAAGAAGCATAAAAATAATAATGAGTATATATGAAACAACTGTATTCTGATTTTGTTATAAAATGTGTAGTTATGGAGGATGAAATTTTCAGCAAAATATTTCTTTTTGTAGCTGAATAAATATTTTACCTTATATTGACAATTTCTTAATTTAACATTTCTGTAGAAGCAAAATGTAAACATCTGCAAGATTTTTTACAAAACGTGTACGATCTGTTATTTTCATATCGTCACAAACAGTCCATTTATTGATCTCGTTTTCATTTGAATGCACCGGTTGGTTCCTATTTGAGACCACCATTTGGCGAAATCGTGCCAAATCGTCGATAGTTAGCCAGATGTAGCTCTTTTATTGTTGGAAAGGCTGAGCAATGATATTTTTTGTGATGACGCGTTTGTTACGTATGACGTATTTGTTACGTCATCAAGTGATTCTTTATTCGACGTTTATTTGTATTTTAATGATATTTAATGATTTATAAGTTATTTAAAACATGTTTTTTTTTAATACAGTTAAATAACACTTACGCCATTAAATGGTTATGTGATATATGATATTAAAAGAAAAAAAAAGCATTGAAAAAATTTCATCATCTGCTTCGTTATTTAAAGCTTGATTTTTTTTTATGTATGTTAGTGGCTACTCTTGTTACTTTAGAACAGTATAAATTAATTGATTGCAGTGTTCATGGAAGTCTCATGTTCACGAAGCGATCATACATGCGGTACAGTGATCGCCGCATTTACAAATTTCGTGTATTTTTGTGATCTCATACAACGAGGTTGCTGTATCCAGTGATGTTTTTGTTCGGTTTCATGTTCGCGAAGCGATCATACGTGCGGTACAGTGATCGCGGAATTAACGAATTTCGTGTATTTCTCGGGGATTCCGATATGACGAGGTTGATGTATCCAGTGATTTTTTTTTCGGTTTGATGTTCGCGAAGCAATCCTACGTGCGGTACAGTAATCGCGCATTAACTAATTTCGTGTATTTTTGAGGATTCCGATACGACAAGGTTGCTGTATCCAGTGATGTTGTTTTTTTCGGTTTCATGTTCGCGAAGCGATCATACGTGCGGTACAGTGATCGCGGCATTAACTAATTTCATAACGTAATATCGAAGAAATGTGTATAAAATGTTGTTTTTTATTGCTCATATCATCTTTTTTATATCTATCTTTTTAAATTTGTCAAATAAAATATTTTATTTCACTCATAAATGCAGTATCTAAAAAAATCAACTGTGTATGGTATAATTTAATAATTCTGTATTTAAATTATCATTCTTTTGTCCAAATTGTTTTGAACGAATAAAATTTTACATTCGTTACATTGTTACTCTCGTATAAATGCAATATATTTTTCAGTGACGTTTTTATCGCTAAATTCATTACTTTTCCTATGTGTAACTATTTAAAAATTAAGAATGGCAACATTTTACCACTTGCTTATTGTGGGTTACAATATGATAAATGTAAGTAAACAATTTAGAAATCACCAATGTGGCATCATTTTTAAAAAGCGCCAAATGGTGGCTTGAAATAGGACTATGCCGAATGCACCATTGTTATATAATGGCCTGAATCAATGAACTTTCCTTTATGCAAAATAGCAGATTTTGTTTAAAGGTTATATTATTTATTAAAACCTTTTGGTTTGAAAATCCTGTTATAGGGCACGTAATTTTAAAAGTTTTATTCGGACCCATAGAGACATTTGTTGAAGAAAATCTGGCTAGTTGCACAAACAAATATTTTCCACAAGAATTTAATCGAGTTTGACACATTTTAGTTCTGTTTTTGCAATGAACACAGGCAATGTTTTCAGTCTGCCATCGTGTTAGGAGATCATTGAAATCAACTGCATCTTCCGTATTATTAAAGTCATGTGGAAATCTCACAATAAATGCATTAAATGGTTCTGTACTAATACATATATCTCGATAACTTGGGCAATTACCACATTTCTTCCAAAGATCTTGCTTCATTTGAAAAAGATCTATGGCATTGACTTTTTGTTTTTACAAATTTTCCAGTAGGTAATCAAGAAATTCTAACGGGTCTTGATCAGTACCATCATGAAACTTTACATGAAGTGTTTTTCTGACTTCAAGTGTATCTATGGTTTCAATCTGTGGATTTTGCAAAGTAGTGAATATTTGTTTCAAAGCTTTTGTTGTAGGACCAGGATCAATAACTCTTTCCTGAAATTGTTTAACTAATTCTGGGATACAGAAGAGAGTTTGCAACATAGCATTTGCGTAACACAAACGATCTGTATTTGTAAAGCCTTTAAAGACAAAGTAATTTAAATCAGTAATATGGTTTTTATTATTTTTTCACTAACAATTACTGATATGTCAGATGAAACAACCATTTTACTCTCAGGGTATTTTCTGGAACATACAGCTAATTGTGGCAAATCAGATCTGTATTCCTTTCTAAGACGATTATATTCCTTAATAGCATTTGGTGAGGCATAAACTTTACTTGCATCAAATTTAAGAAGATGTAAACCTTCTAAACTTGTGACTCTGGATAAAGCAACATAAGACATGCCACTTTCAAAAATGTTAGGACCCAAGTTAATCATTACACAATTCAGGCTCATTCCTTGACTTAATTTCACAATTTCCTCGATATCGTGAATATTTATTTGATGTATCACTTAACGGTTCAGACAGAGATACTCTTTGTATAGGGTTAGGATACTCTTCAATTGGGCCATTTAAATCAATGAAATGCCGAGAGCAAACATACCAGTCTCTAGTCACCGTTTCTGTATTTGTTATACCACAAACAGAAAGCCATTCGTTACTTTTACTCAAGTTTTTCTGTGGTTTAGGAAAAGGGAAAAACAAAACTCCCAGCATATAGTCTTTGTAAAAGTATCGTGCATCACTCTTGCAACCAGAAAATTTGCATTTTTTCACCATGTTGAATTTTAGTAATCATCGATTAAGAGAGAAATTTAAAAACGCATTTCGTAACATCACAGGATCACTAGATAAGTAAATATCGAACATTCATCCAATTTTGATAAAGACAGTAACATCTAAATTAAAGTCCAAATACTGCTTAAAGTGATAAAAACATAACACGGAATATTTAAAATACCTTTTTAATGTAGATCGTTCACAACTATTGGTGACATCTTCGGATCTTAAAGATAAATACAATATTCTCGCATATTTTTGATATAGTAAACATATACCACGAGATCGCATGTCCAAGGCTAGCAGGTGCTTAAATTGGCCAAAACTGGGAAACGTGAAAAAATATTATTTGTTTTTATTTTTATTGTTTCTTCAATCTATCGATCATCGCGTGCCAAATTTTAGCTAATTATTTTAAATATTCCGTGTTATGTTTTCATCACTTTAAGCAGTATTTGGACTTTAATTTAAAGACTCCACGTTTACTACATTTAGAGTTTTTTGATTGGAGGATTTATTTTTTTACAGAATTAGGTGTTTTGAAGAAAATTTGTGGAAGCGCGTACAAAAAGTCGGAAAAACTCTAGTAAATTAACTCGTTCAATGGGATTTCCTGTGTTAAATTAACATTAGGATGTCACACTGGAAATAAATAAGCCTTGCGCTACCGCGCAAGGCTTAATATTGCATTCATAGAATGGATTCTGTATCTTAATGTTGATACTTAAAAGTTTTTAATAGTATTTAATTGCAAGATTTATATTAAATTCTTTAAAGACTTAATCTATTGCCTTCCTATATTTTTTCATTTTAATAAGCAACACTTAGTTGTGTTACATAAGAATATAAAGATATAATGTAGAATTTTACCTTGGTATGCTATACTAATTTTTTTTTTAAATAAAAATAATGCAAAGAAAAGAAAGTGAGACTTACTTTTTTATTCAATTTAAAAAAACAAATTGAATTTCAGTAAGAAAATTAAATTGAAATATATTTAAAATATATATATAAAAGAAACATTTTAAAAACATCGAAATTGAATAAATTTTCAAAATTTTAAGAAAATGGAAGTACGACACATGTCTATAAAGATTCTATGTTAATAAACAGGATTATTAGGGTTTAATGTTTTAAACAAAAAAACAAGTTTTGCCGCTTTTTGTAAACCCAGCCTGTTGCGTAACTTTGATTGTACAACACCAAATGAAGAAAAAATTCTCTCTACATTTGCAGTAGTCGCTTTTGCAGTAAGAATCGTTTCAACTTCTTTCAACACACCATCATTGAACTTTTTGATTTCATTTTCTTGAATATGCCACCATTCTATAGCTGATACATCTTTACTAAAATCATTCTCAAAAAGATATCTTTGAAATGGAGAACTTTTGGCACAAAATTTTAGTATCAGAGATAATAAATTGTTTTTGGGAAATTTTGTATTAGCATATTCCAATGCTTCTTTTTTTTTCCTCCGATGACAATTTGAGATCAGCATCCTTGGCTCTTGGATCCAACAGATAAGCAAGAAGATGGGCTGGTGTTATTGCCATTTTATAACGAGTATCTAGTTTTTTCATAATGTCTTTATTCAGTTTCAAATCTTCCATCTGTTTTTTTAAATTTTTAAAAAGAAAAACAGTTTCTCCAATTGTACAATTTTGGCTTTGTACTTTATCTAAAGCTACACTAATTGGCTTTAATTGTTGAAAATAGTCTTCAGCATTTCTTTTCAATGAAATGTTTGAAACTAGACTTTGGATATTTTTATCAATTTTGTCTTTATTATTTTCGCATATAGTTACAAGAACTGACCATGATTTCAGATAGCTGTCTAAAGCGTCAGCAAATGAGTTCCAGCGAACTTCACAAGGCATTATTAGTTTTGATGTACTTGCATCTTTTCTGAAGCAGGCATTTGCATATTGGTTGTTTCTGAAGTATTTGATTACATGCAAAATTTGTTCTTTTACATTTGGATAACTTATATCATTTGCCAGTAAATTTAAAATATGGGCTGCACATCCATAAGTAATAATATTAAACTCTTCTTTTTCATCAAACATATCCCTCATTTTTCGGACATTTCCAGTATTGTCTGTCACTAATGCTTGTATTAAACATTGAAATTCCGATTGGCATTTATTAATGGTTGTAGTCGCAATATCATACAGATTTTCACTTGTATGAGCAATTCCCGATGTATCAATAGTGTCTGTTAAGTATGTATTCCCGTCTTTTGTTGTTAAAGTAACACAGATCACAGGTTCGTTGTGAATGTTTGACCATCCATCTAATCCTAATGTGACAACATCATTTTTAAATATATTTGCACATTTTTCTTTTTCTTTGCTGTAAGTATGATCTAATAAATCCCCAGCAATTTGTTTTCTTGATGGTGGAGAATATTCTGGGCGGAAACTCTGAACCATTTTAATAAACTCAGGATGCTCTACAGTGCTAAATGCCGTATTTGTAGCATATATAAACCTAGCAACTTGTTCATCAAACATTTGCTTTTGAGATGGTGTTGATTTACTGACAAAAAAGTCCATAGTATCTCTTTTCCTTTTTAAAGAACCAATTTCACTTGTTGCTCTTTGTGTTATTGCTGAATCCAAAGAACTTGAAATACTGGATAGTGACACTGACACATCATCTACACAAAAAATAAAAATAAGAATTGCTTAATGATACAGAACATATTACTTCAAAAATCATAATCATATAATTAACAATAATTCAATACAAAGACATTTTTTTTTCTTTGTTTTACTGCAAAGTAAACATCTCTATCATATTGATATATTTATTTTTGATAATTTATTTAATACTCGAGATAAAATTACCATGTCTTTTATAATTTTGGATATTTATGATTGGTTAGAGTTTAATCTAGGAAAAAGATATTTGTAGCTTTTTGGCTAATTGCAGCCAATAACTGTTAGCCAAATAAAAATAGCTTTAGCCAAGAAAAAAAAAACTTTTATTTAAACAAAATTTCTATATAAATGAGTATTATTTTTAATTATACAATATACAAACAGTACACCACTCTAAGATTGACCCTCTCGAGATTTGGCCATACATCACAAATCAAACGTTTTTATAAATGGAAATTCTTTTCAAACTTCCCCTTCCAAATTAATCACCATTAAGTTACTTAAATTTTTGATTGTCAGTCTATTTCTCAAGTCAGTTTTTGTTATATTCACGAGATTCAATCCCCTTTCACAATCTGCTGTAGACAACAGAACTGTTGCTACAAATTCATACAAAGAAGTCACATTGGGAAACATGTCAGTAATGCCATTTTTATGGAAAAAGAATACAATCAGCTGGTTTCATTTCTTTACCCCTTGTAGCCAGAACCTGCCTGAACAACTTCCATTCATGAACCATTTTGGTTTCATTTCCTAAGTTGGGATCATCAACAAAACATAAACAAACTCTTAATTTCCTCAACACTTGTTTAATGCAAATGACGTCATACTATTTGTAAGATGCTTGCACAGAGAGGATGAGACAAATTTTGAAGTGAGTTGCCGGGTGCTAATGTGCTAAATAATAGCTACAAGTGAGTTGCCGGGACAGAAGCGGTTTTAGGTATTTTTTCACGCGGCTGCTGCAGGTTTACGAAAGGCAGGAACAACAAAATGGAAATGATATATATTTTTTTGGCTGTTGCTATTTGGCTAATCCACTAAATGCTTTGGGGGCAAAAGGTGCTTTCAGTTAGCTTTTTGGCTATTTGGCTAGCTCTAGATTAAACCCTAATTGGTGAAAACTTAGTTAATCTCTAAGAGCCATGCATAAATTAAAAATTAACAATTTCATTTAATAACAGTTCTGATCACATAATTTGTTCTTAATAATATGATTAATTTGTAAAACTTTCACTTTTATCAAATGTAATTTTAAGATTATCAAAATAAAGTTCTCTAACAAAAAAAGTGTCTATTTAAAATTTTCTTGTTTTTTCCAAAATTTCATTACTTAGAATTACATAAATATTTTTTATTTCATAGAATATAACTTTCTAAAATCAAATAGCATATGCAAATTAAATAATATATGTGATTTTTATAATTTATCTTCTCAATCAAATAGCATTTCAAATAATAATGTAATTTTTTATAAGAGTTTAGAATCATCTGAATGAAGATATACATAATGTGTTCTCAATATGCATTACTTGTAATTTTACAGATAAATTAAAAATTTTGAATTTAACAAATATTTAACTTATTAACAAATTTTTAACAATTTTCTTTCAAATTTAAAAATAATAGCAGCAATAATAATGATAAAATAAGTACTTACCATTATCAACAGAATCAGAATCAGAATAATGATGAGAATTATTACAAGTTTCAATGTGTTTCTTCATCCTAGCTACTTGACCTTCCATTTCTTTATTACAATTTTTGCATCTAGCTCTACAACCTTTCCTTTTATCATTTTTTACTTCATTAAAATATAACCAAACTAAATCTTTTCTTCTACCAAAATTAGACATTTTTTGTTCTCAAATGCTAACTCTTGGACCATTCATTCATACACAGGTGCAACTGTGATGCAACTGTGACTTATGCAGGTTGACTGCTGAAATGAGTTGAGCTGTTCAGTTAGAAGTAGAAGTTATTTGTACATCAAATAATTTGAAAACTTAATTATATAAGAAAAAAATCTTTAAAAAAATTAACAAAAAAACCAACTGTTTTTTTTTTTTCAGAAAAAAACCATTTGGTTTAAACCATGGTTTAAACCGTGCCAACCCTGGTTATTACTATCACAAAAGGCGACATTTTGCAATAAAAATTGCTTACTAAAATAAATTTTCTATGCTCTTTTTGATTCGTCATTTCTTTTTAGTTTTTTCTGCATATCTCCCCTTCTTTCAGGAAGGTTTTTAAAAGATGTTGGACTAATCGTCCGTATTCTGGCCAGTTGGCATTTTTACCATATTGTTGGATGTTTTTGGACGACGATTCAGATGACAGAAGATTAGACGACTTTTGAAATCAGCGATTGCTAAATTTATGGGTTTTTTTTTTTTTTCATTATGAAGCAAAGTTTTACCAAAAAAGCGATGCTTTTAATGTACAGAAAAACTTTTTAATGCCAATGTTGGCGAATGGAATAAATAATATTTGTCTATTTATCATTTCAGCCTGGATAAGAATAAGAAGCACAAGTACCTGAAATTCTGATTAGATAACTTTTCGATCATTATAAAGCATTTTTGATTTACATGCAGACCTAGCAGTTAAACATAGGGACAAATGAATCTTTTTCTGCGTGTTATTATACTCTTTACAGAAATGCAAAGAAAGTAATTCACCAAAAAGATTATGACTAAACATTTTGCATAACTTACTTTATCATTGTCAGTTTTATTTAAGGTATGGAATTTTGTCAATGAAAAATCTATAATTGAATTAACAGCAATTTGACATTATTTAATGGAACATAGTTTGGTGCGTAAATAACTTCGTTTTGTAACTAACTCTGGTACATTAGTATAACCATATCGTTTCAAGCACTTCTAATGCTTGACGTCAAACTTGAATATTGAAAAGATTATGGAAGATTAGGAAAATTTTATTGGATACAAACTATAGGTTTATTCTTCTACCAGAGTTAATCATCGGGTTTTTTTTTTTTTCAGGTTAATGGTTACACGAATGCAATTGTTCTAAAAAAAGGAAAGACAGTGAAAAGGGCGTCATTTTAATTTTATTCAAACTATTCAGCTTTAAAAATGCACTTTTTATGCTTCTCCATTTTGTTTTAAATATGAAAGTTAAACTCTGCTTTTTATGTGAAAACAATTTATTAAATTTTTGATTGTATTTACTCTGCCGGAATCGAAAGAGGAAAAACTGTAGTAGACTTGCCAGAAGAGGACGTATGTTATGAAATATAACGTAACATAGAGTGAGATTGTACTTATGTTACCAGAACCTCACATAGAGACAAGAAAGAGGGACGGGGTTAAAGAACTTACAGATGAAAATGAATCACCCGAACATTACTTAAGTTCAATGGTCAATCTATGCAATCATTGTAATGCTCTCTTTTTTAGCAGTATGTTGACTAGAGAACATTTTAGTTCCTGTTGTCATAATCTCATAATGGCCTCATTTCCCTACCAAACTCTACTATAAATAATCAACTAAATGAGTTGCTTCTTATTAGCCCAAATTTTGTCAAATTTATAATATAATATAAAGCAATGTCGGTCGTATCGTTTACAGCAGTATTGAAGGAAAAACCGGGCGAACGTCCCTATTGCTTTAAAATACATGCTCAAATCCATTGATATAATTAGTTTGATTCAAGGTTCGTTTGAAACTTTTGACTAGGGTAGCATCCGTAGGTGAAGATCCATATTCCTTTAAAATACAAAGCCAATTCGTTTGATTTAAGATACATTTAGAAAAATGGCCAAGCTCAGCGGGCATAGCATGCTAGTATATATATAAATAAATATACTTAGACATATATATATAATATGTGTGTATATATAGTGTTATATGTGTATTATAGTATATTAGACGTGTATTACTATATATATATATATATATATATATATATATATATATATATATATTATATCAGAGTTTCCCCCAGACAGTTTCAGAAGGGTGCAGCACCCTGCCTGCTTGCCCCTCAGTAAGAAAAGTGCCCTTTCTCCTTTTTGCATTAAAAAATTTGCTTTCATAGTAGAAATTGACTCAATGTTGTCCTGACTTTTAAATAGCAACAGTGGCTTTAAAAACCAAAAGCTTTAACAATTAAAAAAAAGAGCCCTTAAGAATCTGAAAAGTGCCCTCAGGAATACCAAAGTGTGCCCTTAAGAATAAAAAAGTGCCCTTTTCTTACCAGCAGCACCCTGCCCTTTTTTAAACCCGGGGGAAGCTCTGTATATATTTCACGGGTGCCCGGCTAACTAAAAAGTACCCCTATCTCTTATTATATTGATGCAGACTTATGGATTTTGTTCTTCAATTTTTTTCAGCAAAGCACTACAGAAGAAGTGTCTCCAGAAATGATGATTAAACATCCCCTCCAAAACATGTGGAGCTTATGGTTTTACAAGAATGACAGATCGAAATCGTGGGAAGAAAATTTAATGGAGATAACTACATTCGACACAGTCGAAGACTTCTGGGCGTAAGTTTTTTTCTTTTTATTTTACAATTGAAATAATTAAAAATGTCATTTCATTTGTCTCTATCTTTCTATATTCTGCTGCATTATTTTAATGTGATCTCAAATGTTTTGTCAACCTTTCTGTAATTAAGTTGAAAAATGTGACATTGTTTGATTTTAGCTTTCAAAAACACTATTGGGTCATTTTCAAATGAGCTGTTTTTTACGTGCATTATATAAATACATAGCACCTTATAGTCCAGGCGTGAGATTTTTCTGTGGGTTTTTGCCTTTTTGTCCTTTTTCGATTTTTCGCCTGTCAAGAACTACAATTTTCTGGGGGGGGGGGGGGGGAAAGCAAACTTTGTCAAAGGATTGTGCGAAAAAAGTGAGAATTTCGTCAAAGGACCATGCCAAAAAAAAAAAAAAAACGATAATTTCGTGAAAGGATCGTTGAAACAATGCGAATTTTGTTAAAGGATCGTGTGAAAAACACGAATTTCGCCGAAGGATCCAATGAAAAACGCAAATTTCGCCAAAGGATCCTGTGAAAAATGCAAATTTCGCCAAAGGATCCTGTGAAAAATGCAAATATCGCCAAAGGATCATGTGAAAAATGTGAAATTCACCAAAAGATCGCTGAAGAAACACATTTGCCACAAGAACGTGGAAGAAACATGAATTTCACCAAAGGATTGCAGAAAAAGCACAAATTTCACCAAAGGATTGCGGGGGAAAAAACACATTTTGTCAAGGATCCTGTGAAAAATGTGAATTTTGCCAAAGGATTGCTGAAAAAAAACACGAATTTTGTCAAAAAATCATGTGAAAAACGAGAATTTCACCAAACGATTGCTGGAAAAAACAAACATTTTGTCAAAAAATAGTGTGAAAAATGCAAATTCAGCAAAAGGTCATGGAAAAAACACGAAATTCACCAAAGGATTGCGGGGGAAAAAACACATTTTGTCAAAGGATCCTGTGAAAAATGTGAATTTTGCCAAAGGATTGCTGAAAAAAAACACGCATTTTGTCAAAAAATCATGTGAAAAACGAGAATTTCACCAAAAGATTGCTGGAAAAAACAAACATTTTGTCAAAAAATCGTGTGAAAAATGCAAATTCGGCAAAAGGTCATTGAAAAAACACGAAATTCGCCAAAAGATTGCAGAAAAAACGTAAATTTCGCCAAAGGATCGCTGAAAAAATGCAATTTTCTTCAAAATTTACTGCATTAGTCTAAAAGATTAAAACTGGATTTCTTTTAGCAATGTAGAAAATTTCCCATGAAATGCGAAAACAAATTAAATTAAAAAAATCTATTCATAAAATCCAAAAACTGGCTGGTTGGTAAAAATGACCTGGAATCTGGAATAACCATGGCACTGACTAGCTAGTTGGAGTCAATGATAATGTCCTTAGAAAATCTATTTAATTCACTTAAAAACTTATTTAAAAAATAAAGTGGGAACTCTGTTCTATCATTTATTTAAGGTGGTTGCAATTATTAGCCTATACTTGATTTGCTGTTTCAAGAAAAGTATATCTTTTTTCAAAATTTCAATTAAAAAAAAAAATGTTCATGCCAATGAAGGGTTTTATTAATGTGCTGTATCTTGATAAAATAGACTTTTTATTAGAGAAAGTAAATAATTTCTGCCTAATTCTTGTTAATTATTTCTTTTTAATTTACTCAAAGCTAAATTGATGTAATATAAAATATATATAGTACATGTGGGAAGAGAGCAAGTATCTAACTGTTATACAACAACTCAATAGAGTGAAATGTTGCTCGAGTTATCATAGATTCACGATATATGAGATCACGCTACACAACGATGAAGAATGAATGGGTGTTCTATGGTATTTTTATCCATAGTTGTGGTGAGTTATTTTATGTAAGGCTCAGAGAAGCTTGTAAAACTGTCTTTAGTGAACGACTGAAAGTGGGTAATGTATAATGCATAATAATAATATAATTGTATGTTGAATATCTGTATCTTTTGTCAGTTATTAAAATTTGTTGTTACATTATTCACTGTAATCTCACTTCTGACACCTTAATCTCACACTTTTGGAGGCTGGGGCCTGAATTTGAATGAAAATATAACATTTTAAGCCAGATTATGAATGAAGAAATATTTTGAGCGACAACCAAGAATTTGAATCATGATGGGGGGAAAGTATGAAACATAAGTCTTCAACTTCCATAATCGGGTTTACTAATGTAGTAACAAATGTCTATAGTTTTATCGTGTTATAAAAGAATAAAACGAAATTATGTCAGTATTGATTAGAGCAAGAAGAGTAGATCTTCTAACCCTATGTGACTATCTAGGATTAATTGTTTCAGAAAACTCTCCCTCTTTCCTTTTTTCTTTTCAAAAATCTTGCTCAAAAAAGAGTGTTTTTGCTGCTCTGAAATGATGTTCATGCTGTTCCATCACTGATATGCCCTTGCTATGTTTGAGATTATATTGCATATATTCAAAAAAACAAAACAAATATATGGATAGATTTTGTTCGGCCTGTAGCCAGAAATTATGTTATAACTGAATATTATCCAATAGCTGTATTATAATTTGATTTCTCATCAAAACACCCTTTTTGTTGTTAAATGTGGAAATGTTTGCATCCTAATTAAACACACTGAAATCCTGTCAAGCGTCAATGTTTATATTGTTTTAAATATTTTCATGCATATTTCAAATGGTATATCATTTGAGTCACTGGCTTGATCTTATATATGATCAGGTGTCTCTTTTTAAAAAAAAATACAGTAGAACCCTCTGTTTACACTTTTCAATGTCCGGCACATGTATCGTATTTGTGATAGTTTATGCGCACATACACATGCTACGCGTCTATAGATTTAGAGGTGTGCACTATTTCTAGGCTATAAGGATACAAGTGTTAGAAATTGAAAAAGTGTTCGCTATATAAAGGTCTCTGCTTTTCAGGAGTATCCATTCATGGAGGTCTTATTATATATATTTTTTAAATCTGAAAAAATTAGTGTGGACATTCTTTTGAAAAAGCGGGTCAACCCAAACCCTACCCGCAACCAAAAAGTAGAAGTCAACCCAACCTGAACCGTGGATTGGGTCAGGTATAGGTAAAAAAAAAAAAAAAAAAAAAAAAAAAAAAAAAAAAAAATGGGTAACCCGACCTAATGCAGGACTCTGAGGGAGGTAATAGAAAAGTGTAAATTGCAAGAAATTATACTAGAACCTTGCTTTTGCAATCCATGTGCTAACTTCCATCATTATTTTATAAGCGAAGTTTTGGACAGACAGATTTAAGATTTTTAAAAAAAAGTGCTTTAAATGAAACAAATTTCTATACTAAAATACTGGTGGAAGTTTGTCCCTGTTTACACATTTCAAGGGGGTAAAGAGGTGTGTATTGCAGGAAAATGGGATATCTGGAGATGTAAAAGCAGGAATATACTGTATGTTTAAAATACCATCTTTCTTTTTTATCAATTTTGTAATGTTGAATTTAAAACTCAGCATCTTCCTTATTTGTTATTTTGGTGTTTTTAGGCTCTATAACCACATAGAAGTAGTTAGCAAAATACCCATAGGATGTGATTATGCACTATTTAAGGTGAGTGGGTGAATTTATTTGCATGCATTTTCAATTTTGATCTGTCCCCACCCTAAGATATGATGTATAGATATTTAGTAATATATTGAAAATATTTAGTTTAGAAGTACTTGTGCATTTATCTCCCTGCCATTGTTTTTATTACTACTGGGTTGTAAAAAACCCAGGTTTAAAAAAAAAAAAAACTCAGCCCGGACGGGTACCCAGGCAGCTATCCATTACCCAAACCCTTATTTATTTATGATCAGGATTGATCATAAATAACATTCTTACCAAGATTTTTCACTTTAATTTTTCTTTAATTTTTTTTTTTAAAGCAGCAGGTTTTATTACGGCATCTGATTTTCCGTGTTTCTTCATTGTTTTTAACCATCTCTTTTGAACTGTAATCTTTTAAATCATTCTGATTTTATCTGGATGAGAATCTTGAAAGATGTTCAAGGCACTTCTATGTTTATAGTACCTTATCTGATGCTGTATGCTCTTTTTTGAACTTTATATTAAAAGAAACAACCAACCATCATAATCTGGATTGTCCCCTTTTTTTTTCGCTTGGAAAAGACTGCCCCAGACAAAATATCAATTTTGTCCATTTCCATACTTGCCAACCTCCCATAAAACTTTATTTTAAGCCAAGTCAAATAAACAGGTTTAAAACCAGAAAATGGTACTTTCTTCGTTTGTTATAGCCCCTTCCCCCCCTATAGGACAAAATTAGCAATTAGCACTTGCCAATCTGTGGAAAATTTGGAAATTGATTTTATTGCCACCACTGGCCAAACTTTATAGTCCCACTTGCCAATCATGATGATTGAATGGAAAATGTACAAAAAGGGGGGAGGGGTCAAATTTATTTGGAAACGTGTACGCACCATTCATTAAGCTGCCCAGATCAGCGATTCTCCCGAAAATAAAATTATCTTTATATATACATCCAAGGTTTGGCACTACATTATTGCAATTGTTAATACATCCTACTAAGTTTTAAGTAAAAATAAAATATCCAAAATGAACATATCTTTAAATATAGTTTATCACTTATAATTTGGCTGTTAATTGTTTATATTTCTCCATTCAATGAATTGCCAGTTTTTTCCATCGCATGTATATCAAAGTGTAAATAAAAAATATTTGTAAATTATGTTGTTAATAGTTAGAAAAAGCAAGTTTTTTTTTTTTTAAATCAAGTATTTGTAAAGTTGTTACTGGTCAGTAAAAAAAAAAAAAAAATCCATGTACTGGCCAGTGAGTAAAAAACTTAACTTTGGCCATTGCATTAAATAATATAGTATTTTATGTTAATAAGAATATATTACAATCTTTCGTAACAATTTTGTACAATGCTTCACAGGGCTGACTTTTTGATATTATGCTTTACTACAGGCCCTATTTCCAAATTCGCTTTCAGTAATTCATCAAAAAAAAAAAAAAAAAAAAAAAAAAAAAAAAAAAAAAACTAGGTATTTTCTCTGCATAAATTCTGTAATAATTCATCAAAAGGTGGTATTCTAGGTGGTGGTGAGCTGAGCTGTGTCTCATTACTTTTTATTGCGTCATTGAGCAGAACCCTGCATTCTTTCAGCATGTGTGTAAACCAGGGCTGCGTAGTCTGAGTCGGGCCTATTTTTGGACAAAAGAGCCGGAGTCGGAGTCACTAAAAAACAGGCCGACTCAGACTCTGACTCCAGCTTGTTTTTGAGACAGTTTGAAGAGAAATTAAACCAATTCTATGTAATTTTAAATTTATAAACTGAATTCTTATTTTTATATTTGGACTATATACAGGGATCGCATTCGCCCTGTAATTCCTACAATTCCTAAAATTTTCTTACAGCCCTAAAATTCCTAAAATTGTACTAAATTTTTTTTGTTTCCCTAAAATTTGTTTTGATAACTATTTTTGTTTACAAATGACTGATAAAGTTAGTTTTGTTTTGTATTGTGATCGCCAAAGCTGATTCTTGTTAGGCATTTTCATTGGTTGTTCAAAAGTAAGTGGTAAACAACAACAAAGATATAATGTATTGTAACTTTTTAAGTGTAATTTAAAACTGCACTTCTTTTACATCATGGTAATGCTGATCTTGAGAAGGGATTTTCTATGAACAATTGTATGCTAAAAGATGGTTTCAATGAACTTATGATAAAAAGTTTGAGATTTGTAAAAGATGCTGTTAAAAATTATAGAGGTGTGTGAGTAAAGTACATATTAAAAGAAGAAAATTAAATGTGAAACTAAATAAAAGCGAAATTTATTTTCTATGATACAATAAAGCATTTTATTTATTTATTTTTAAACAATTGAATATTCTTTGTGTTTCATTTAACTATGCCTTTCAGATGTTAAAAATTTAGCATGGAATATATTTACCCTCCTAGTAATTGAAATCGAGAAAGCCCAACTTTTGATGAAGATAATTAAATGTGAAACAAAATAAAATTTCGAAATTTATTTTCTATTGTACAATACAGTATATTATGGATATTTCATTGTCATGACAAAAAAATTTAATCAAGAATTTTCTAAGAATTTATGCTGTGTTTCTTAAATTAAATTACTTGTATTATAACACAAGTACATTGAAAAATCACTGGGGATGGTCGACATAAATTAGCCCTAAAATATCATTGTCTAATCCCTAAAATTTAAAAAATGTTTGCTGCACCCCCTGTACAAGGAAACCCAAGTTAAACAGGTCCAATATACTGTCCAGTTTACAGTGTATATGAAAACTGCTTTTAACTGAAATCTTTAGTTTATATTTTATATTTAGTATATAGTACATTCTCTCAGTTTTTGGGGTTTGCAGAACTCGAGATAATGCGAAAATTGGAAGTTTCTGCTCTTTTTGGAGTCCACAGAATCTGAAATATCATTGTAATAGAAAATTTTTCCCTTTTGTTTTCTTGTTTCCCTCAGATTCTTTAGGTCTGTAGGACCAAGAGTAATGCTGAAATTGTAGTAATTTTTTTTCACCTTTTTTTCGTGTGCATAGAACCCCCCCCCCCCCCCCCCCCCCGAAAAAAGTGAAATTATAACTTTTTTCCCTGGGTCTGCAGTACTCAAAATAATGGTGAAATAGTGAAATTTCAGTCATCTTTCTCCTTTCGATATTCAGGTTTTACAGATCCGAAATTTAGCCAAAATTATAAAGTTAATGCAGGAAATACAAAATTTTCCTCTTTATTTTTCTTCTCTTACATTGGAATTTTTCAAGTCTGGAAGACACAATAACTCCAAAATTACAACATTTTGCATTTTCTTTTCCAAGTTAGCGGGATCTGAAATAGTGAAATTTCCATTTTATTTATTTTTTTAGATTTCAATATTTGGATTTTTCGGGACTGCAGGACCCAAAATTGTACAATTAATAATGCTGAAAATATAAAATTTCTGCCCCTTTCTTACGAAGCCATGAGAACAGAATTAATGCAAAAATAGTAAAATTTTCATTTTTATTTTTCTTGCATTCCGTCGTAATTTTTCGGGTTCTGAAGACCCCAAATGATGCTTAAATTGTAAAATTTTTGCCTCCTATTTTTGGGTCTGCAGGAATAGGTATAAAACCAAAATTAAACATCCTTTCACCCATATTTTGGTGAAAAAAGGTGAAACTTTTTATACTAAAATACTGTCAGAAGTTTGCCGCTGCAGTAAATGAGTTCTAGTCTTGACTACCTATCACAGCTTATACCCATAATTCATCCAAAAATATACACATCATATACTTCAAGGTCAAACAGGAATGTAACAGCAGGTTGCAGTGTTGCCAGTTGAGATTTTTTTCTGATTGCTGCCATTTTTTTTATTAAGTAGTAATATTTCCTTTATTTAATGACAAATTTAATAAAGCGACTATTACTATTTCAAAACAAATGACAGCAATAACGCAATTTGAATAATAGGAATCAACAGGCAATACTAGTACTTTAGACGTCCCGGAGTCAGAGTCGATGCTTTAAAATTTCAGGAGTCCGTCATTTTTTCCACCGACTCCGCAGCCCTGGTGTAAACTCACTGTTGGATCCACAAAATTGTACTTTGCAGTAAAGGGCTTGTAACCTGCCCTCAAATAAAGATAATAAAAACCTTTTCGGCTTTACAGTAAGTGGTGCTCTGAAATTATGTAATCATACATAATGGGCAAATAAGTCTGCTTTCATATTATTTCACTTTTTTTAACATCTTGTCAAAATGTACCTTATTTTCCCCTTATCAGTAAAAATTTAAATAAATTGTCAGTATAAAAAAAAATTAATTTCTAAAAAAAAAGAACTGTCTTTCTTTTTCATCAGTACCACTCACAATTTTAAAATGTTTATCTGATTTCTCAAAATTAGAGAAAACATCTATCAATAACAATCAGATCAGCCGCAGCTTCTGCTTTTGAAATAATCATTTAAATTTTGCACTTAAGGCTGCTCGTCAGTCAACTTCCCGATTCCCCTCGCTAATGTTAATCCTATGGGCGCAAGATGCATTCGTATTTTTAAAATATCTCCTCGGGAAATTAATATTTTTAACTTCTGTTTTCTTTGTACTGTTCTTAAAGAATGTCTCTTTTTTTTCTTTTTCTTAGTTATCAATTTTTTTCTAAAATATATACTTAATTTTATGTAAAATGTTAAAATTTTATTCAGTTTTGCTAAAATTTTAACACATAAAAATATAAATTAAGTACATGTTTTAGAAAAAGTTTGACAACTAAGAAAAAAAAAAGAGGCATTCAAGAACAGTACTGTTCACTTTTCTTCATAAATTAAGGCCATATATTCAGCAAGAGTCGCAATGGATCTTAATTATGGAAATGCATAATTGTTGAAGACTTAAAAAATACAGCAGGAGTTTAACTAAGTAGTTTATTGATGATAAAGTTACAGATGAAAAAAATCAACTTCAGCATTTCTTTGCCAAAGAAAATTAAAAGAAAAGTAAAATAAGCTTAACACAAATAATTATCTGCCAGCAGCCTTCATTACAGCGTAGGCTGCATCGTAGCTTTGCTACGATGCCGTAATTACATGCAAAACAAGCACTGCTTCCAAGCATTCCAGGCAAGGAAAATGAAAGAGGTGAAGACAAGCACTTCGTTCTACCACATATACCAATCTGTTTTGCAAATTTACATAAAATTGGTGCCATCCTGTAAAGAGAAAACCATACAGGAAATGCCATTGTCTTTACGAGGTTATGACTTCAAACATCGACAAGTCAGAGTAGTGATCGTCAAACTAGAGCCCTGAACTGCGAGTAACAGTGGATAACAGTGATTTAAAATCACAGCAGTAGAGTGTGAATAAATCACGCATTTATCGGAAAAACCGCGTGAAGAATGGCATTTGGCCGTACTCGTACTATATTGTAGACTTGGGGAGGGTAAAAACATAAGGTATGTCATGTTTAAAAGGAAATATTTAAATGAATATATTAATCTTAAACTTCAATACATAACATAACAAGTACAAAGAAAACACAAGTTAAAAATATTAATTTCCCGAGGAGATATTTTAAACATACGAATGCATCCTATGCTAACATTAGCAAGGAGAATCAGGAAGTTTACTGACGAGCAGCCTTAAATTCGACTCGCACATATTTTGAAAAACACTTCTAGCTTCAACATTATTTGAGGAAGAGATTAAAATTTCTTCAGCATATCCTTCAGATTTCTGAAGATAGTGTGCAAAACTCCAAGAGTCTTTTTCATTTAAAAACATGTGTGTTTCTGCATTCATTTTAAAGCCAGTGTTTTCTAAACAGTTTTAAAAAAAATGCATTTTTAAGATATCAAACTACATCTTTTATCTGTGTGAAATATTGCATCTAAGATGCATGGAATAGTTTTTATAATCTGTTAAGTGAGATCCAACGTAAAAGAATTTGTGTTGGCTGCAGAGCAGAAGTGGTTTTTAGAGGTAAGAAAATAAATTCAGTTACCTTAAATTAGCCACATATTGTATACGCTGCAATTATTCACAATAAATGCAACTTTTTTTGAGATTTAAAAACTTTTGTTGTTTTCTTCCAAAATTCTTAAATAATCCATGTACTAAGCTAAGCTTTTTACTTAAATTTATGTTTTTGTTTGTTTAAACATTTTTTTTTTTCTATGTCGTTTTGAAAGTTCACTATAATGTAGCAATGATATTATTTTTTTATACATTTAAATGTATTTCTCATTGTTTCAGCATGGTATTAAACCTATGTGGGAAGACAGTAGAAATAAACAAGGAGGTCGATGGTTAATTAATGTAAATAAATCACAGAGAACGACAGATTTAAACAATTATTGGCTTGAAATTGTAAGTATTAATTGAGTGTTACAACAACTCATTTTTAATTAAATGTTTCTAATGCTTGTATAGATCTGTTGTCTCTAGTCCTGCATGTAATGTCTGATCCAAGCCCAAAAATTCTGTTTAAACTCAAATCCTTGACCCTGCAACCCAACCCAATCCAATCCAAACCAAACCCAATAAAACAGTTTTTGTCGAAAGACACATAACCCGTATTTTAGTTCAGTTGGAAAAATTATATATGTTCACTATATATCTAATATATCGGTTTTATCTTTTATATTGAAAAATGTGTCATTCATATTCAAATATATATTTTTTATTTTTTTTTTTTTATCTAAAACAATATTCTGGACTTTCTTTTGAAAAATAGTTAACCTGAGCTCAACCAGGAACAAAAAAAAAAAAAAAAATAGCACCAACCCAAACTAAACTGCGAGTCAAGTCAGGTTCTGATAAAAGTTGGTTGCCCAACCCAATACAGGACTATCTATCTCTTTTGAAATAATAATGGTGGAATTCTTTTTAATTATAGCACTTTTGTGTAATGGTGAAGGGTTATGTGAAAAAAGAATATAGGGAGGGAAAAAAAATTATTTACCACCATCCAATAGTGACATAATGGTCAGAGTTCAAAGTTCTCATGTAAAAAATGTGTTTTGAAAAAGATAATTGAAGTTAGACTTTTATTATATATATTTAAGATAACTGCTATTATCTGTAACTTCGTTCAGGTAACATTTACAGAAGAATAAATGATAAATAAATAATAAATCAAACAAATTTCACTCGTGATAATTAAATCATATACAATTAACCAACTCTTTATCACATTTTATAGTAGAAAATACTTCTGATGAGCCCAATTCACATTGTTTTTATATGTAGGATCATTTTAATTTCTTTCATACGCTTTCTCTAAGATTAAGTGTCGAGTGAATTTGCTTCTTTGTTATTCTATTTTATCATTTCTATTTATTCTATCTTACACTGAGAGTTCTGTATCCTGTGCCTCTTGGCGAAAAAATCCAAAATGGCACCAAAAGGCTGTTTTAGCATCTTACCAGATTTTTATTTTATGTATGTTATATTTATATCTACCCTATATATATGAAATCCTAATGAAACGATTTTATAAAATGGCTGATTAATCAACTGACATATATATGTTGTCTAATATTTGACAGCTATTCCTCCTAGAATATGGAACGCTGGGCGATCAAACTATCACCAGTTATTCACTTTGATCCAAGAATCTCAAAAGTAGTCTTAGAATTATAAAAAATTGAATTAGTTTTTGAGATATTAATTTTTTCTAATTTTTAATGCATTTCTGTAATGATGGCAACTAAATGACTCCATTTTTGTGGATAAAAGAGAGAAAATGGAAAATGATAGGGATTATTAGATTTCTTTTTTTTGTCATCATTTCAAATTGCAATTGAAAATTGCACTTATCTTTTATTTGAATAGATGATTTACATTTTTCAAGAAAATTTGAAGAAATAAAAATTTATTTTCACATATTTGATCTTCAGGAATATTTTAAAAAGTCAAAAATCGTCTGTCATCTTGAACATTGCTATAAATTCCACTGACGTAAAAAAAAAAAAAAAAAAAAAAAGAGAATCCATCGTAGCTTTTTTCAGTTTTACTTTCTTCCAAGTAGGTTAAACAAAACACATTTGAGCTCCTTGCATTTATAAGTAAAGATTTTCGTATCCCCTATTTACAAGAAATGAATTTAAAGAAGAAAACCAGCTCTTCAAGTAATTATTTCTTATAAATGGCGATTAAAACATTTCCCAAAAGTGCTTAAAGCAAAATGGTTTAGCAAGAAAAATACAATTTTTCTAAGCATTTTATTTCATTTTATAAACTGGAAATATTTTGAATAAATTTTACGAATGACGTCATTCATGTAAACACTTTTATGGATAGGAAAAGAGAGAAAGAAATTAATATGGATCATTATTTATTGATGTCATTTTGTCAATCAAATTGATAAGAATTTAGATTTTAATTGGAGCAGATGATGAAAACAATATTGTGATTAAATTACATTTTCAATAAAATTTGAAGAAATAAAAACTTTTGATCACATATTTAAGCTGCAAGAATCAATTTATCTTAAAAAGAAACAAAAAGTCCATCATCAAATTGGCAAGACATTATTGTAACTTTTTAAGAATATAATGTAAATTCAACCAAGGAGGTAAAACAAAAATTAAATTAATATTCTTTTATTATATTGCATATAACTAGAGGATTATTTAGAAAAACCTTGCCTACCTTGTGAGCTCTTTCTTGCACCTTTTTTATGATTTTTTTAAGTCTTAACGAACTTTTGGTTCACCCGGTATATATGTATGTATATACCGTATTTTCGGGAATATGCGCCGCATCATTGAAAAATCGGTAAAAAACAAAACAACTATACACGTAAGCGCTGCATGCATTAGAAGCGCCGCATCATTGAAAAATCGCTAAAAATGAAATAGTCACGATAAAAAACAATCGCCAAAATTGGATTAAAAGTAACAAGAATAGCGATAAAATCTTACAAGATATATGAATTAACAATAAAACACAGGTTATCTTAAAATAAAATAGGAAAAAAAAAATACGTACTACGCCAATCGATTATTCGATTATCGTTTGAATCTAACATCGCCGTATGCCGCGTGCTTATGAAATAAATATAATTTATCAACTATTGTAAAGTATACAATAAATACTTTTAAATGAGTGAGCTATTAATATTGAACAGAAAATAGAGAAATATGGGTAAGTTAAATATATTTTGACTGTAGTAATTACGTTTTTATAATAAAGATATATTGTGATATGTACTGTTTATGAACTTTATACTGAGATTAAATCAATGTAAATAAAGGTGAAATATGAATGAATGTTAATGAATCTATGTGTTTAAAAGTCTATTTGAGGCAGTAAGACTAAAAAAAACATGAAATGAAGGTTTGTTTTTCACAATATCCAGATTTTGCCATGTTGAGGAAAAAAAAATCATTGTACCCGCTGCCCTTGTGTATGCGCCACATCGCCGATATTTTGAACTTTTAAACACGTATGCGCCGCGGCGCTTACTCATGAAAATACGGTACATATAATGTCTCTATATATATCACTGGCGCCCAGCAAACAGAAAAGTACCCCTTTTTTATATCTATCATTTTAAATTCGTCAAATAGAAGAGTTATATTTTACTCATAAATGCAATATCTAAATAAAAAAAACCTTATCTGTACCTATGAGCCCTACTAAAAAAAAAAAATAGATTATTCCCAGGCATGTACAGTTGAAATCTTCCATTGTGTGGCACACATTTTATTTATTTATTAACTATTTTTAACAGTGTTATGTATTTAATAATATTAAATTACTGTTTTGAACATGATTGGCAACGATAAACAAGATTGGTACTTGGCAACCATTTATAGCAATCTATCTACTGGCCCGGATAATAAGTAAATACCAAAGGGCATTCTGCTATAGCATCAAATTCACAAAATTTGTAAAATGCAATTTCAGTTAATTTACATTGTAAATATGATTTCATGCTTATAAGAAATTTCAATAAAATTAATACTATTTCAAATGTAGAATAAAAAAAAAAAAAATCAAAAGAACTTGTGCAGTATAAATAGACATGTGGTTGCTACGCTAGTTTATCATTAACGAGTGCATAGTAAATAATTTATTATGGATATCTATATACAAACACCTTTTATAATGTAATAATTTTAATATATATACAAGATATTTCTATGATCATGGGACAAACTTGGGGGATACCGGACACTGTAACAAACAATTTTTGTATAGGAAAGCAGGGTTGGAAATCCATTTGTAGAGTCAAAAATACAGGGCGTCTCACTCCAATCCGAAGTCGCATTTTCGTTCATAACTTTAACAGTAGTGAAGATACTTTTAACGAGATCCTTGCAATACGCTTACAATTCATACAAAGATGTGTCTGTTGCAAATTCTGTTAAAATATCTTCACTGCTGTTAAAGTTAGGAACGAAATCGCGACTTCGGATTGGAGTGAGATACCCTGTATTTTAGACTATAAATGTATTTCCGACCCTGCTTTCCTATACAAAAATTGTTTTAGTCAGATGCACCATCCCTCCAAGTTTGTCCCATGATTGTAGAAACACCCTGTATATATATATAATATATATATACTAGTATATAACCCCCGTCAAAAATGACGGAATGTTACGTTTCATTTTCATAAGATTTCATACAAACAAACAGCATTAAGATGTTATGAAATAATATTCAATCCTTTGATATAAACAACGCCATTCCCGAAGGAAATAAACTGTTTTGATTGAACTTCAATAGTTTAAAGATTTCACTATAAAAAGATTCTGTAAAGATTAAGTATGATAAAATCTTCAAAACATTTAGATCAACAAAGTTGTTTAAACACCCATTCTGGGTTAACACATCTCCGGGCCCGCTTGCGGACCCCTAATTAAATCGGGGCGGAGCCTTGCATACAAACCTCGTAAAAAACTGCTCTGAACACTTCACCCGCAGACCTCTAACGCTTCACCCGCACTTTCAGGCAGCGCTGCAAAGCATATTTTTAAGAGACATTAAAAATTTCGAGTAATTTGGGCAATCTGCGTCATTTTGATCTTTTAAACTGCCCTGCTATAGCAGAGTAAACATTTCATTATTCAAATTCAGATTTCACAAGTGTAATAAATTTCGATCATTAAAATAATTTATTTTATTTCTTAATTAAATCGCATTTATTAATTGTATTAATATGACTGATCATTTTTTTTTCACTACAAAGTTACTATGTTAAAATTCAAAATTTTATCTGCATTGATATAACTAATACTTGTTGTACCACAGTATTACATTATATTCCTTATATTTTAATTATATTTGATATAAAATATTCATTATATTTACAATGCAAGCAAAATTGATAAAATACAGAACAAAGTGCAATTTCAACAGAAAGTTTATTTGCCAAAATAATAATTAAATAACTTAAAATTTAAAAAGTTTATCTCAAATTAAATTCTGATTTTTTATAAACATGCCTAAAGAAACCTGTGATAAGTTTTGATCATTAAAGATAATCTTTTATTAAATAAGTATTTTTTTTTAATTCTCATATTAAATTACAAATTTATTTTCACTACAAAGTTTCTACTATGCTAAAATACAAAATTTTATTTGCATTGATATAATTAATATATGTAGTATACGGCATTACTACATGTTCCTTATATTCTAATTACATTTTATAAGAAATACAGTGACCTTTCACTTATACGCGATGTTCAGTAATTACTTTTTGTACCACTATTTTAAAACAGTAAAATTCGATTTATAAATTCTACGATTAAATAAGGAGAAAATTACTTTAAAAAGGAACTGGTGCTGAAAAATAATTACAGCGTATCGCGTATTAATGAACTACAATTTCAGAAGAAAACTTTGTTTATATTAATCTCCGATAGATGGCGATAAAGGACGGAGGAACGTAACTTCTTCCGTTTGCGATCGCTTTTCGAAGGGTTACTTTCATGGTTTAATATTTTAAACGTTCACGACGAATGAATCATTTGCTTGTTTACTTTCATGGAGCAATAAACCTGATTTCAACTGAAGTTACCTCAGAATATAAACATAATTTAATGTAAGTCATCTCACAAATATTAATTTATTTTGAAAGACATGATTTCAAGTAGGAGAAATTATCGTTTAGTTGTCATATGTTAGAATAGATTTTTCATTAAGCCTAACATGGCGTTTAACGATGGTCGATTCGCAAATCAGAGTGGTCGTGCCCGGTACCGTTACAGACACTTTCTTGCCTTCGGATTTTATTATAAGTAAGATTATGCTTTATTTCTTTCTGTCCATCCCCTTTCAGCTATTATGTATGATTGGTGAAGCTTTTGATGAGTGTAGCGACGACATATGTGGAGCTGTTGTACAGATAAGAAGCAAAGGTGACAAACTTGGAGTATGGACTGCCGATGTAAAACATCAAGATGCCATCATGAAAATAGGGTAAATTCTTTCTTTCTTTCTGCTTCATGTATTGCGTCATGCAAATTTTGTTCCACACATCTATTTGAGTTAATTTACTGGAATCTTTAAAAACAAGGAATTAGAAGGTACCTTTTCCTCCTCTTACAGGCTGGAAGGACTTGTTAAAACCTTTTTAATTTTAAATTAAATGTGTGCAATGCGAATGATGGCAATTGAAACAATGTTTGATGATTTATCACTTGAGCATGACTAATGGAAAAGTACAGATTTAACTCTTGTTTTCTAGAACACTGCAATAAGATTATTAGAAGAAAAGACTAATCTTTATAGTTGTATGTTTTATTTAAACCAGAAGATTCAACCCAGGCATCCCAGGTTACAGAACATCAGGGTTGGGTTTTTGACGTCAAAAACTGGTTTTTGACATGACAGTGGTAAAAACAGTGTTTTTACCGGTTTATTCCGTCAAAAACCTATAATTTTCGATTGTCCTCCAATTTATGGTGTAAGTGTCACATACATTTCTAGATTGATTTTACCTTGTTCTTGTTATTATTATTATTTACAATTACATTTGTTAAATTTATTTCCTAATATTCCTAATATTATTTTCCTAATATGGGAAAGATTTAAAAATACAAGAGTCGAAAGAAAAGAACAATATTTGTCATAATCTTCACTAATATAGATTCTACTAACTGCAATTAACATTAATATTAAATGATAATAAAAGGTCATTATAATTATTAAATAACATTCACTATACATTTTTAATAAAGTACATTAAAATTATTTTAGAGAAGATGCAAAAATGCTGTTACATTGTATGACAATAGATGTTAAGCATAGACTGGCAGTGAATAAATATGAATATTCTTCGATATAATATTTTAAAATGCATATCTTATGTATTTCATAAATGCAGTTATGGTGATTTTCATTTGCACTTCAATAAGTAGAATCTTAAAGTTTTGTTTTCAACAATGTAATAAATTGTACTGAAATTATACACACTGTTTAATCTAATACTTATAAGTTACAGGATTTCTTCAAAAAATCTAATTTTTTTAGACTTTCCCAAATAGCTTAAGATTATTGTAGAGATCTTCTAACAGAGATGTACACGTATTATTCTAATGCAATTCTTTTTTGTTCTTCTTGGATGGATAAATATACATTAGAGTCTTTTTGATACTGAATATTTTATGTAAAATAACTTAATATTAAAGATAGAATGAAAACAAAAATGTAAAAACAAAACTACTAAAAAATGGGTTTTTGACATGACGGTAAAAACCATGGTAAAAACCGTCATGCGTCAAAAACTTGCCAACCCTGCAGAACATGTGCATTCTTTATTTAAAACTCTAATAATTTTTTTTAGATTGTGCACTGGCAACATCCAAAAGTATTTTTATATGAAAAATATCAACATTTTGAAAGAAAGTTTTTAATGATACTTTCATATTAGCTACATTCCAGAGGTTAATAAATAGCTGAAGAAATCACCAACAATTTCGCTATTTAATGATTCGCCTTTTTGATTACCTTCAATGTTTAAGAACATAGTTCAATTATGTATCTGTTAAGTTTATGTTTTACTTATTGATTGATGAAGTGTTCATTTCATTTTGGAAGATTTGTCTAAAACAACACTGAACTGTACTTGTACTGTTTTAAGTACTTTGAGCCTAAAATCTGATTTCTGTTTTGTTTAAACAAAATATCCAGTTTGTTGTTGTGGCTTTGAAGTATAGGCTGCAGCTTTTCTCCAACATGGCTTTAAATGATCTGATAAGAGGATCCAGTTAAATTCACAGTGCTTTATTCCAAAATACCATTTTGAGATTTTGTTATACAAGGTTAGTCAAAAAGTATTCCTCGATTTCAGTACTCTACTGTGTACACCATGTATTTATTTGTGAGATATGTACTTCAAATGGTGACATCCAAATTTTGAATACAAGTGAAATAGTGTTACGAAAGTGTTAAACATGTTAATCTAGAGACTAAAGTAGAAGGAAAAATTAAAAAGACCCTGTATCTGGACAGATCCTTGTCGAATCTCTTCTCGAATGAAGTGTAGATAAGACAAGTTTACCAAATGGTTGCTATTCCAGGGAGATAATGTACAAAATAGCACAGAGGAGAAGCCACTATACATAATTTTTATGCATGATCTTTTTAGCATTAAAGAAAATAAAATTTTGTTATATTGCTGTTTTATTACCTTTCCTGTTGATCTGGATACTTTGCGATTTTTATTTTTTTATTTTTATTTTAGAAGAATTATTAGAGAAAGGTTAAATCTTCATCCAAGAAATATGATAGGTTATGAAGTAAGTATGCTATTTTCCATTATAGCTTGATAATCATGCTTGTTATGTAGCACATATAATAGCTGTGTGTTATGCTATGTGTGTGTGTGTATATTGGGGGGAGGGGGTGCATGTATGTATGTGTGTGTTTTTATTTATAAAACATTTTTCTTTGTGTATATATCTATACTAATAAACAAGGGGGTGTATGTATGTGTTTGTATTTATAAAACATTTTTCTCTGTGTATATATATCTATAAACAAAAGATGTTTGTCTGTATGTGTTTGTGTCCACGATGGCTAGGAAAATCTACAATATGTAGACATCCGAAAATTTGAATGAGGATTGTCTGACTAATGCACCTGAGGCTCAGATTTTTCAGTTTGTGTTAATTAACAGAGATATTCATTAAAAAACATACTGAAATTGCAAAATGGGCGATGCTGTCAATTATTGTGATTTCTTAAACTTTCTGATGTTCTGCAAGCAGAAAAGAAACAAAAAGAGGTAAAAGCTTCTGCATTGGCTTAGCAAATTGAAATATGAATAAAAGAAAAATACCCACTTAACCATCACACTTTTTCTGTTCTAACAGTATTACCAGTTTATAAATATTAATATTTACCCTTTCAAAACAAATTATTTTCTGTTCATCAAATTAATGTTTTTTTCCTCTTCCACATCTGCTCTGTTGTTCGAAATACAGAAAAAAAACCCAAAATACCCACTTATAGTTGGCACCTTTTTCTTTCTAGGTCTTGTTAAATAAAATATTAGTATTAGCTCATTCAAAAAAATTATTTTCATAATGCCATTTTGGGTTATAATTTTTTACAATATTTAAAAATCTGCATCTGTTTCGCAAAAAAAAAAAAAAAAAAAAAAAAAAAAAAAAAAAATCCACTTAAAATACTTTTTCTTTTTTAACAATGTTCCCTTCCCTTCCCTTTGGAGCAAAGGATAATTCAAAAAATTCTCGGCTTACATGTGGTAATTTTAGGTATATTTTAGGTTATTATCACAGGCCCAGGGTATGTCAGTGTTTCATTTAAAAATATAAAATCAAAATTGACCAGTATGTGACCCAGTATAGGCTACCAAAGGCGGTGGGTCCCCCACCTTTAATATTGTATGGATAGATTTTCATTTAAAAATATATAATCATACAAATTATTAACAAGTGTGCACTACTGAAGGCATTGGGCCACCAACCCTAGGTTTATTTGGAAATATTTTTGTTTAAAAATATAAAATCATTCAGTACCGATTTTAGGTATATTTAATGTGTTATTACAGGCCCAGGCAACGGCAGGTGGGTCAGCCGTGACTTTCATAGCTTTTGAATTACCAATTAATTTTGACATTTATTTTCAACTGTCAAAATTCTCTAATAATAAAAATTTGAGTCTTGTTTATGTGAATTAGTAATTTAAGATTGTATTTAGAATTTAACCAAATATTCGTTTTTAGCTCAAAATCTTAGTTTGGTAAACATACTGACGAATATTCATCCAGGACAGAAACTATCTATCTGTATTTTTTATAACCTCGTTTTTTTCTTTGGGAATTTACTCATCCATTTAATTTTCATTGGTTCAAATCAAGACCCTGTTTGTTTATTGCAATGAACTTCACTTTTTATAATTATCAGTTATCACTGACTCAAGATGCGAGTGCAAATTATAAGCAATGCCTATTTGACTAAACTTTGAGAACTCATTCCATGTGCTCATTAAAATCTGCAGACTTAACAGTGATAGAAAATTTTTAGCTTTTAATACCACTCAAGTGTTTCGAATGTGCTCTTAAGAAATGTGTAGAATGAAAATACTAAAACAGCTGACATCATTTACAAAGCTCATTATAAATGGTAAAATGATATTTGTATATTTAAAAAAAAATTTTAATTTGATGAAATTCATATAATTAGAAAACCATTCCGTGTTATTGATGAATTACTTACATTTTATTTCATACGAAAACTAGGAGTTTTGGTAAGAGGCACAGAGGGTCAACTTGGGCTTCGGTTGAAATTTTCCAAACGGAGGCAAAAAGTTTTTTTGAGGTGAGCCAAACATTTATTTGGGTCTTGTTGTGCACATCTGAGAAGAAATTGATACAGTTTTATTTTCGCATATATTTTTTTTAACTAGCTAATGTACTCAATGATGTTAAATATGTGTGTCTGTATGTCTCACTTTGAGAATGTTGATTGTTTTTTGAGAATTTTAAGAATCAATAATTATAAATTTCTGAATGTTTCTATTTTAGTCAAATTTGACATGTTATTTTTGCTTTTGTGCAACTTTTTTTGGAGGGGAGGGGGGGGGGGTTCTGATCTACAATGACTGATACATTCTTAAATATCACATTCCTTAAGGGGGAAACTGCACCCTTTTTCTCTTTCAAAATGGCCCTCCTGTTTCCAGAGAGCACCACATATATATTCACATAAAAGGGGGTAAATCTAAAAGGTATTAATAATATTGATTAAAAACATTATTTTTAAATAAAATTATATTGTAATCATTTGATGTTTATAACAACTTTTTTTTTAATTTAATAATTTAAGTAATATTTTTTACTTAAGTCTTTTGAACTTTAGAAGCAAAGTAGATACAATTTTTCGCACCAATTTAGACCGAAGTTTTGCATCTAGCGGTTTACATTATTTTTACGTGGAATGTTTTCTTGAGAGGCCAGATAGAAAAAAAACTTTTAAGTACTTTATTTAAATTTATTTAGATTTAAAAATTAAGAAATTATAAATTAATTATTCATTATTCAGTTTGTTCTTCATTCTTAACTACATTGTTAATTATTGATAAATGTCTATGGTTAGTGCCGAAACGTCAGTGAAGGCTCACTGTTGAGACCCGAAAAGTTTTTGGTTTCTGTCTGTTTGTTTGTCTGTCTGTCTGTCTGTTCCGCGATAACTGCCGCAAAAAGGGTCCGATTAGGTTGATTTTTGGTGGGTATGTTGGGGATGTACCCAGAATTAGCTGTATAGTTTTTGGTTAAATTTGGTTCATTCGTTCGAAAAATATAGAACATTTTATTTGTAAATGCTAAATTATGGATATTAAATTTACAAAATGGATATCTTAATTTAATTTGATCGCTTTGAAAATTTCCCAATATATTTATTAGAATTTCTAAATTAATTGTATAAATTATTAGGAAATTTTACGCATTAATTTGAAAGATATGAAAATTTTAATTTCTCATTTTTTACAAAAATTTCCAATGCATTTTCTTTCTCTCTTTCCTTAAATGGTTGCTAAGCAACTACATTTCAAAGAATATCAACAAAGGAAAATTCAAGTTAATTATTTTGACGCGAAATGTTATTAACAAAATAGCTAATTTTTGGGTGATTTAATTTTTTAATATGCTTTTTCTAATGAAATAGATGAGAATTTATTTTAACTACTAAAGAAAGATGACCAAATCGGCTTTCCAAACGAAAAATATAAAAACGTTGAATGTGGAAATGAAATATAAGTCTCATAAGAGAAATTTACATTTGTATAAGCATATTTAATACACGGAATTTTATATTTCAGCAACATATGATATTTATTGGTTGAAAAATAAGTATTCATTTACGGATATGATAAAACCTCCTGTACAAAGAGATGGTTAATTTAATGAAATTAAAATAGTAAATGCACTCAGACATATACTCGATTAATGAAAGCGCACAATTACTGGAAATAGATGATATAAAATTAAAAAGACAATGGGGGGGTTCAGGGGGGCTCCGCCCCCCTGAAGATATGTAATCTTATACTGAGAAAAATACAGTAATAAGTAGTTTATCCTATCATTTATCCGACATAAAATTGTGTTTAATGTGATACTTCTAAAATTTTTGGAACTTTCAATAAATCTTATATTCTTATAAATGTATAAATAACTTTAAAAAAAATTAATTTTAGACTATCAAATATTATGCAGCTTTTATTAAAAATTAGTGAGGTTAATGAACAATGATTTGTAGAGCTGACATTGAGGCCTCTGATCTGTAGATTTACTAGTTATAAAGCAATACTAAAAAGTTGTATTATTATTGCCGAAATGTCAGTGAAGGCTTACTGTGGAGACCCGAAAAGTTTTTGGTTTCTGTCTCTCTGTCTGTCTGTTCCGCGATAACTGCCGTAAAAATGATCCGATTAGTTTGATTTTTGGTAGGTATGTTGGTGAGATACCCAGAATTAGCTGTATAGTTTTTAGTTACATTTGGTTCATTCGTTCGGAAAATATAGAACATTTCTTTTTTTGATCATAATGCTTTCCTATGGGAATTCAGACGATTTTGAAATTTTTCAGTCGTTGAAAATAAAATGTCGCATTTGATTAATGTATTTAAACGGTAAGTTATGAAGGCTAAAATTTATCAAGTCAGGTGTTAAATTATTTAAATTAATTTGAAATTTTGTTTATACATTCGTCAGATTTTTTAAATTAGGTGTATAATTTTTGGTTCAATTTTATACATCTGTTCTAATAATATAATACATTTATTTTATCACTTTTTGCAAATATTAAAATGCATTCATTTTTATTTTCCTTTTCAATTTAACAGTAACCTAGCAACCATATTTCAAAGAATATCAAAATGATAAAATTCAAGTAACTCAGACGATTTTGCTACAATATTTTATTCGCAAAATTAAATATTATTGGAGGATTTTAATATTTTATTGAAATAAATGAGAATTTATTTTGTACAAGTTACCTTTTAACTACTATAGAATGATAGCCGAAACATTTTTATATGAGATATTATTAATTTTCTGGAAGAGATGTAGATTTTTCGTGGTTGAAAATTAGTATTATTTTAAAAATAGAATGTAATATCGCGTACAACGAGATAGTTAATCTAAAGAAATTAGCGTAGTAAAACGCATCCATACAGCCTGAAATAGCACAATTACTGGAAACTGAGATCATAAAATGCTATCACAAAAAATACATTATAGCGCCAAATCAAGGTTGCTATTTAGTGAATTGGCAGTGGGCACGATTATGAATGATTACACAATAGGTTTAAAAGTTTCCAAATAAGCCTATTTTGGGGAGATTTTAGTATGCTATTGCCATCGAATTAGATCAGGATGTACTTAGGTCAAATAAATATTGTACAATGACCATCAAAACTGTTTTTCCGAAACAAAAATTGTAATAATACTAGATTTCTGAAATAGATAAGTGAAATATATAGTAGATTCAGTTTACATTTACATAAGTTACTTTTGTACACGAGATATTATTCAACGTATCAATCAGATACGAGTGTTTCGTGATTGGTAAATATTGCTATTTAGGTATTAGGATAACATGAAATTATTTTAAAAATTTTTGCTTATCGTAATAAAACCACTGTGCAGAACGAAATGGAAGATATACTAGAATCATTCACACAAATAATAGAAAATCACGAATAAAAATTTAATAAGATTACGGAGGGTTCAGTGGGGTTGAGTCCTCTCCCCCCCCCCACCCCCACCCCCCACCCCACCCCCTGAAGAAATGTATTTTTTTTTTAATCTAAAAAATAGAATAAGAAATTCATAAGAATGTCAGAATATTATTGCATAAACCGTGTTTAATTTAACGTTTAAGTTCTGAAACCTTCGAATTATTTTATATGCATATAAATATATATGTAGTAATTTAAATAATTTAATTTGCGGATTGTAAGATATTAAATATTATGAAAAGTGAGTTTAAAAAACATTGACTTTCAGAGCTGACGTTGAGGCTCCTGATCTGTAGATTTACTAGTTATTGCTCACTGTGAAGACGCGAAAAGTTTTTGTTTTCTGTCTGTCTGTTCTGCGATAACTGCCATAAAAATGGTCCGATTAGGTTGATTTTTGGCAGGTATGTTGGCGATGTATCCGGAATGAGCTGTATAGTTTTTTGTTAAATTTTGTTAATTAGTTTTGAAAATATAGAACATTTCTTTTTAGGTCATAATGCTTTCCTATGGGGATGCAGACGATTTTTCAAATTTCATTTTTATATGAAATGAAAATGTAATATCTGCATAATGGATTTAGACGTAAAATTATGAATGCTAAATTTTCGATATGGATTTCCAATAGTTTTAAAATTTTGCCGATAAATGAAATAGAATTTAGAAATTAATTGCTTAAAATATTTGAAAATGTTTTTGCATCTGTTCGGGAAATATAAACATCTTATTTTCATATTTTTAAAAGCGTTTATTTTTACTTTCCACTTTAATTGATCCGTTGCTTAGCAACTGTATTTCAAAAAGTGTAAAATAATAAAATTCAAGGAACTCGCACTATTTTGATGATATTTTGGGGCATGCGGACGAAATACACTAGAAACAAAAATGGGGGAACAAATAGTGGCCGCCAAATTGAGTTTGTTTTCGCTTTCCTCTGGCCTTCTCTTTCCCCTGCCTGATCGCGTGCACCAAAGCAATTAGCAATGCCGCAGAAGCGCTATAGCACGTAAATTATGCAAAAAATTTGAGTTGGGACACAAAAAAATTGTTCTTACGCCGTTCCATCTGTTTTCATATGCGTAAATTCTTCGAAGAATCGCAAAATAAGCGCAAATTCCTTCCAATGACCACGAAAAAATGGCGAACTTCTTCAAAGGATTGCTGAAAAAAGACTAATTTCTTCGAGGAATCTCAAAAAAAAAAAAAAAAAAAAAAAAAAATCCACATTTCATAGAAGAATTGCAGAAAAAAGACTAATTTCGTCGATGGATCGAGAAAATAACAGCAAATTTTGTTGAAGAATCCGAAAAAACAGCAAACTTTGTCGAAGGATCGCGAAAAAGAGCAAATTTTGCCGAAGAATTGCGAATTTCATCGAAGGATCGTGAAAAAATGGCAAATGTCATCGAAGAAAGAGAAAATCTTCACTGCAATTCATTTGCAAAAAATGAAAAAAAAAATACCTTTTGTTTAAATAGAGAAATGGTAAAAGAGTCTTTGAAATCTGTTCACTAGTTTCAGAGTCATTGCGTTTTTAGATTTATGCTGATTTCATCCTTTTAAATTTTGAATCTTTTAAAAACTGTTTTGTGTGAGCATTTATGCCAATTTTCTAGTCCTAACAATTTCTAAGAAATAGTAATTTTAGAACATTTTTCTCTCTTGCAGTCCCTTGGATGCAGAGATTTGAGATAAGGGAAACCTAATTTTTCTAAGCAGAGGTAGTCATTATAATACTGAAGAGAATTTTGAAAGCGGATCAGTAGTTTGGAGAGTAATTGTATTTTAGAACATTTTCTGCTCATTTCATTGTTTTAAATTTTTTGCCAACGTTCTTAGTGAGAATTTGCCTCACTACTATGTCATTTTAGAATGCTTTTCACTATGGTACTGTGGAACCACTTTTAAAAGACGGACCTTGGCATACTGCCAAAAAAATAGACCCTTCCAAGGGGAGGAAAGCATTGTATTAGGAGGAGACAAAATTCAGGTTTCGGTTAACCCGCCTGACCGCTTGCCATTTCTTCACTAGCTGTTCTTGCACTATTAGCGTTATTTTTCTCTCTCCCTATTTCGTTTGATATTTTCTCTAAAAATGTGTGTTTTATATTCATTTCGTATTTTTTTCTACTTCTATAAAATGGATTTAAAATAATCTAAAAGCTCTCAAGGTAAACATTTTCACAGTGCAGTGAAAAATATTTTAAGCTATGTTGTAAAATATTGTGATAATGAAGTAAATAAAGTCTGCCTAACTATTCCATTAGCACGTGCAACAAAAAGAGCTAGCGCAATTGCCTGTGTTTCTGATACAACCATAAGAAGAATTCGGAAAGAAGCTGTAAATAATGCAAATAATTTCGTTTTTTCTAAAAATAAAAAGGCGAAAACAACCATAGAGAATGTCAACTTGGATAATTTTAACTTGGATGTAATTCGAAGAACTATTCAGGAATTCTACACTAAAGATAAAAGAGTGCCTACTGTTCCGAAATTGCTAGCTAAGTTGAAAGAAAACATACAATTTTCAAAAGAAAAAGAAACGTTGCGTAAAATTCTTCATGAAATGGGATTCCTCTGGAAAAAATGTCAAAATAAGAGGAAAATACTTTTGGAACGAAGTGATATTGTTCTGTCTTGCACGAAATATTTAAAGGACTATTCACTAGTTCCGAAAAGGTAGAAGACCCAGGGCCTGATTACCAACAGGCCAAAATTCCACCAGTAAATTTTAATAGAAATTTTTGTCTTATTTAAACGCCGTATTCATGTAAAATTAGTGTCATGAATAAGTCAAAAATTTCTATTCCTTTTTACTTGTGGAAGTTTGCCCCGTTGGTAATCAGGCCCTGAGAAAACCTATAATTTTTGTTGACGAAACATGGATTGACAGCAATTTAACTGTCGGGAAATGCTAGCAGTCGGAAGAGACATATATTTTAGCATATATTTTTTAAGTTATTTTCTTTCAATTTGACAATAATTTCATTTTAATTCATATTTGCCTGAATTTTTTTAAGATATAACATTCAAGTACTTAAAAATCGAACAGCATCTTTAATTTTTCTATAAATTCGGTACATTGGGAGTTACAATTAAATAGATTCCTATGACTATCATTTTTACATGAACTTATCCGAAAAATAGGTTCAGAGCGCGACCTTCGACGACATTTTCAGTAAGATTAAATGCTTTTATAATAAAACGAAAAATGCTGTTCGATATCCTGATATCTGAATAAGAAGGTCTGAAACTTTTGCGCATTTATGAATAAAACCGAGTTAGTAAAGGTACCAGAAAATTGAATTTGAATTCGAGAACATTTTTTTAAAAACTATTTGAGTGTAAACATATTTTTCATCCTTTAGTGTGACTCTGTACTCTTTGAACTATTTTCTTTTATTATTAATTGAGTATTTTGTTATACATTTTCGACATATTATTAAATGATTTCATGTAGGAAAATGAACATGGGAAATCACGAAAAAATGGAATTATTGCGGTAAAATTAAAAATATATATATTAATAATCACAATAATAAAAGAACATTTTAAAACCACACTTCTCCTACAATTACATAAGTGTGCCCTATAACTGTAAAGAACAGATATTTAAAATAGTAATTTATTTGAGAAAACAGTAAATTGCAATGTCATGTGTAAAAATACAGTAAAAAATAGTATTTATTTACTTAACATGCTTATATCCGATAATTAAATAATCTATATTATCATAACATGTTTCTTTAGATTGAAGATATCCCCTTCATCAAAGAGAAAACTACAATTTTTATGTGCTATTATTACATAAGAACAAAAATCCTGTTTATAATCTTGGAGCAAGTAAATACGAAACTATCGGAAATCAACTCATCCCCCCACGAAAGCAAAACTAGGGGAGACTCCCTTTCATTACCTCGATCCCTATTATGAAGAATAGACTGGTCACATTCGGACCTGTTACTCACGTGACCAGTCTTTAAAGCTTGGCTGAGCAGTACACCTTTAGGGGATGGGGTACTGACATAAACAAATTCTGTCACATTGGTAATTCCTCAGGTTACGGCCTACAAACAAAGAAATGTTTCTTTCTTGTAGTATTAGTATAGATATATTTTTTCTTTGTCTTTGTACAGAAAGCAAATGCATATCCATTTAAAAAAGAACGAAAAATCATGCGTCAAGCATAGATTATGTAACACTTTCCAACGCTTCCAAAATAATTGTACAAATCATACCGTTTAATAAGCTAAAAGATAACATCTAAGTAAACAATTTGGAAAACGCATAACCTATTTAAAAACATAATTTCAAGAATTTCCAACATATACAATATTCGGAAAAATATCCGAATACTTTTATTCAGCCCTGTATAGGATCTATAGATTTGTATATATACTACATAGGATGCTAAATTTTAGTTCAGTTAAGAAACGCGTAGCACAGTTTAAAATTCTCCGTCTGGAGTTTCTGTCAATAAACGGAAATGTGTTCGCGAACTTTTGTGCTTCCCTGTATAGGATGTACGGAATTTATATGCACCATGTAATAGACAAAAAGCGAGTTAAAATTAAAATTGTGTTCAGTAACTTAAAACACACTTCCAGGAATCATTGTTAACAGACAGAGAATTATTTTGTGTGTCCCTGTAAATGAACGATGACTGCTATACACACACTATTCTGTAATAAGCCTCTTGTCATGCACCTTAGTGATATATATAAATTTCAATGTGTTTAAAATAGTGAAACATTATTTAAATAAACTGCAGACTATTTTTCTCCATAGACGTCATGTAACGGAATTCTTTTGACTGTCCCTGTAAAGTAACTATCAGTGCTATGCACACCCTATTCCATATTAAGCTTCTTCTAATGCACCTTCGTGATATATATAAATTTCAATGCGTTTAAAACAGGGTTGTAGTGGGTAGCTGCCCGGGTACCCACCCAGGCTGGGTTTTTTACAACCCTTGTTTAAAATAGTGAAACATTATTTAAATAAACCGCAAAGGATTTTTCCCCATAGACCGCAATGTAACGGAATTCTTTTGAGTGTCCCTGTAAAGAAACTATAAGTGCTACACACTTCAGTTGAAATAGGGAACATGCTATAGATAACGACAATAACATATAAAAATTGCAGTGCAATCCGAGCCTATTTACGGGAGTTAGAGCACGGACAGACGGCCATGCGGCCAGACAAACCGAAGTCATGAACACTTTTCAACTAGGTTGGAAAGTGTTAAAAAGATTTCATTTCATCCCCCTCTCTTTGAAACCTTCATTCATGTTTGTCTATGTTTCTTAAACTGTTCACTATCCTAGAAAATGCTATTAACAGAATCTCCCTTTTTTTTTTTTTTTTCCTCCGTTAAAGTTAGCAGGTATGTTTAAGTGTTTTAGAACACGACCCATGCGAGGATTTCACACTGCAGTCTAATATTTTTTAGATGCAGGTTTAAACTTCTAAAGAAACGTGAAGGATAAAGAAATATCTGCAAACAATAGAAGTCAAGCCAGAATAGCGTCTCATTGATTCCATCCAAGTTACAGTAATAACTCAAAAGGCACGTGTCAAGGGCGAATCTAGAGTGTCTTCAAGGGGGGGGGGGGGTATCAGAAATTTGGAGGTTAATATCCGACTCGCAATCTTAATCGGGTCGGGTCTATTGTTTTTTAATTGCGTGTCAGGTTTACTTCTACTTTTTGCTACGGGGCGGGTTGACTCCTACTTGTTTACTGCGGGTCGGGGTTTGGGTCAGGTTAACTTTTTTTTTGTTCGAAATGGGTTCGGGTTGGGTTTTTTCACTCTTGCATGTCGTGTTCGGATTGACCCGATTTTTAAAATGTCTAAAATATTTTTTCCGATAAAATTTATATGCAGTAAAAATTTCATAACGGACAGTCCCGAATAGCAGAAAGCTTTTTGTAGGGAATACTTTTAAAATCTTTTATTTAGTAAAACCTCCGAATTACGGACACCTTGGAGCCATCGAGTTTATCCGCAAATTCAGAAGTAATAGCATGTACAGTAAGATATCCGTACAATCACTCCTGAAGAGCAAAGACGGTCCTCAATACAATTATTTGCATATTTTTGTGCACTCCTCCGAGTGACAGATAAATTCGATAGCACTGACGTGTCGGTTATTTAAATGTTTTACAGTATTTGAATATTAATGAGTATATAGTTACTATATGTTTATATTTCTAATATAAAATAAAATTGAAATTAGAGATATAATTGCATATACTACATTTTTTAATTCTATTAAAATATGGATTAATTTTCTTTCATTTCGGTTTCGGGAGGACGAAGAATTTTTTCGGGGTTCGGTTTGGGACAACCCGATCCGCGCAGGTCTCTAGGTGGAATTTTAAGTTGTATGTTCAAAAGGTGGAGTTATTTTAAATGGGATTTTTGTAGTACCTTAAAACTTGCCCAGTGCGCTAAATTTTTTAGGAACTCCAAAACATCGCTGTATTAAAAATTATGGTATAAGAAACTACAGTAGTCTCTAGGGAGCGAGAGCAAATTTTTGAATTGCTACGGGCGCTTAAAACACAGCCTTTGCTACTGATCTTGTATTCTTATATGTGTATGAATAGCAATGATTTTGTAAATGTGTCAGAAAAAAGTGAGTTTGTTTTTTGAGAACTAAACTTACAATTCATTAAGGCTTATGGCCTATAGTACCGAGCCCTGTTTTTTTACTATGGGCTCTGGGGTGTTATAATGCCCCTGTCAGGGTGTCAGCCTAAAGCGGAACTATCAATGTTTAGTCCCCAAGCAAGACTGGTACTCAATTTATAGACCCCGAATGGATGAAGACCAGAGTTAGCCTTGATCAGTCCGCAGTCGAACTGGGGACCTGTAGCGTGGTAGCGAGAAAAGCTGACCATTACACTACTGGGCTTACTGTTGCTGAGAGTATTAACAAAAAACAATAAACAAATGTTGTAAATGCCCTTACTTTTTTAATCTTTATCACCCTTTTTAAGCGTATTTTTTTATAATGGAAGAAGCCCAATTTACTTTGAAATTTCGTTCCTTGTTCTGATTCTGTTTTAAATAAAATGTTGCTTTTTTCTTTTTTTTTAATTATTCTCCTGAATTACATATGCTTAGCCAGTTTCTCTCGTTTTTCGCAACAAATACATCAAATTTTGAATGCGATTCTCTATCACTTTGCACATATAAGCAATTGCTGTGTCACTTGATTCTTTTTACTCTCACTGCTAGTAAATTAGGGAAAGTGAAGGACGGGAGGGAGCGAAGATTATCGTAGGTTATGCTAACTTGAAAGTTGTCGCCAACTAGACAGTTGTACGGATGGGTATAGTGAGACTGGGCGAGCTCTTCTCCCTGTAGCATCCCCTATAATGCAATAGACCTTGTAATAAAACGCCCAAAGAAACAAAGAACACTTCAAAGGTATAACTATAGGGAAGAACGACATCACATCACATTACAGTATGAATAAAAAGGTTGTCCAGATTTTTATTAGAATTATACAGCTGTAGGACAAAAAATATACAAAGTATTCATACAATTTTTTTTTTTGAGGCAATGTGTATCTCTGGGCACTTGAGGAGATACCTTCCAGAAGTCACATAAAGGCTCATTTTTCTTAAGGCTAATATAATCATAGAGACAATTTTAAGCTTTGATTGATCGCCACATTTCAAAATTCTGTAAAAAAAATACTAACTGAGCATAAGACTGCTTGTTTCTTTACATCAAAGATCAGTTCTAATTCAGTAAAGACTGTTTTGAAACTTATTAACGAAACATATATTCAGTAGCTATGGAACGCTAGCTGAAAGAAGCATTTAGAAAAAACATTAAAACTATTCCGGTTTTCGAAGGATTTACACCGAAAGAGATCCCGAAAAACATGTTAGGTACTGGAAAACAAAATGTCTGTCTGTTCATGTGTGTGTCCTCTTTGTATCATCGAAAGTGTATGAAGTTATGCATAAACCAAATTTCATTTATAGGTTTTGGACTCCGGCTAGCAGGTCGTACTTAAATTTGGGGATATTCTGCCAGATGGGGACTCTGTGATAATGATTTTTGTGCAATATTTCGTAGTTTAACATCGGCTGTTCATGCAGCGAAGGTAACCCGGTGCTTCGCAAGCAGCTGACATAAAAACAGAATTCTGTGATAGAGAATTTTGAAGTATTAACATGTAAGAGATAGGAGAAAGTTCTGGATTGGCACACCTGACTAGCTAAAAATATATCTCTGATTTATTACACCAAATTAAAATTTTTAAAAATATGCTAAAAAATGCACAACATCACTACAATTCATACGAAAACAAATTAATACTAGTATGTCAAGGCTACCATAAAACTTTCTTCTATATAAATCCAATCGTCTGCAATAAAAATTATATGACAATCTATTCGTTCTTGAGATATACCTAATGCTGAAATTGTGAAAAACATATCATAGTGGCGACATCTGTTGGGCGGTATATACCCAATTCTAATAAGTTAATCTATTAATGCCAATGTCAAACATAATCTAAAGTTTAATGAAATTCCTTTTGTCCATTCTTGAGATATATATATCACAGAAATCACGAAAAATGGAGCATAACAGCACCACCAGTTGAGAAATTTAAACCAAAACATCATCAGCACCAATTTCTGTCAAGGTCTAACTGAATACGAATTTTCATTAAATTCTGCGCATTAGTTCTTGAAATAGACCACCCACAAAATTTGTATCACATATATATATAGACAGACATTTTCTAAGAACAGTTAATTCGTGTTCAGGACCTCCTAAAATGTAGAAATACATCAAAAATTTTTACAAATCCAATACTTTGTTCTTGTAAAGATAGAATTTAGAGGTATTCACGAGTCAATAATGGTTTTCATACTGGTTGAGTCAGACACAGGCCAAACTCTTAGCTTTTATACCGGGTTGAGCCCAGGTCTGAAAATTTCGGCTCGTGCAGATCTCTAGGAAAGGAAGAATGAATTTCATGCCAAACTTGTCCCGGAAAAAAGAAGTCTAGCCCGGCCTGGCTCCAGTCTACAGCAAAAGGGAATACCGGGCCAGGAAAGAGTGGAGAACAGGCAAGGTCCGAATTTCGTGAATGAAAATTGGCTCGAGAGTTTTCTTTGGGCCATACCCTTTCCCACACAGACATCTGATGTCGGTTTGCAGACCTTTCATTAGCGCAAGGGGGGGGGGGGGATTTATCCGCCACTGGTCGCAACCGGGCCGAATTTTTAGCCTTTATGCAATGCCTAGGCCTGAAAATCTCGGCCCGTGCAGACCTCTAGAAAGAATGAAATCTAAGCTAGGCCCAAAGGGAAAAAAAAGAAGTCTAGTCTAGCTCCAGTCTCCAGAAAAAGCGAGGCCCAGTCCAGGCCCAAGTCTTAAAAAATAAGGCCCGGTCCCGACCTTTACAGAGTGAAGAACTGTCCCGGGTCGGGCCGGGCTTCGCCAGAGGCCTTTTCCCATGGAGGCTTTTGTTGGTTTACCGACCCTTTTTAGCCCAAGGGGGGGGCTGCCCCCCCCCTTAGATCCGCCATTGGCACGTGTAAGAAAAAAAAAAGGACTCACAATTGTATTTTAACTGCATTAGAAAATGACCTCATCCGCTTCTTGAAAAAATAAAATTAATGAATTGAATGCATTTAAAATAAGATTTAGTATCTTTTATTCTGCATGTGAAATATCACTACTTGGATCGATCAGTGGTGTCTTTTTCTTCTAAACATTTCAATTTCAATCAATGTTGCTTTTTAACCATAAAATAAACCCGTGTGGAGAAATCATACTTAATCTTTTTTGCACTATTTAGTATTTTTTTTTTATAATTATTGTTGAGCATCCTCTAATGCAATATTTTATTTTTGTGGCAATACTCATATGAAAAAAAACTTTTTATTTCCTTTATGAAAACAATGCCGATTTAATTTTTAATGAACAGCCCTTTTTAATCCAAAAACATGTTTTAACGAAATGGGAGTGTACTAGAACAGAAGCCGCTCCAAAAACCTTTCAAATGATACCTCATTCGTTGTTGTGCATTTTGTAAATGTATAAGAAAAGGGGATGTTGACAACAGGAATAATATATGGGATTCTACAATTAAGTGGAGCTGGAGCATTAATGAATAATCCATTGAATATCCATTTATTCAACTGTTTAGTCCAAGAGTCATTTTTCCGTTCTTTTTTAGAGAAGGCTGCTTTTATTTTGACTGCAAATGAAATGAAAATTGAACTTAATTTCACGATAATTGAAACTAGAAAGTGCTTATTTTCTTGGTTGTAATGTGTCGGTTTTATCAGGATCCAAAAGCGGGGCACATGTATTTAGCTTGTGCAACATTTGTGTTCACTTGTGTAAGAATAGCACATATTATCCTTGGAGATATAAAGGTTTCTCTTTAAAAAATTCAAGGAATTTTCACAGGTTATTTGTTTATAGCATGCAGGGACACAATTTAATGCCATTTTCAGGATACTTGGCAAAGTACAGTAGAATCAACATACTACAGTTAGAATATAAATATTTTAAATATTTAATGAAGTAGGAGCATTTTGTATGAAATATTTTTTAACTATCCATCTGCTATAGATAACTTTTATTTGCATAATTAGTAATAAACTGTATAAGGTGTCTCGTATATATAAAAAAAATAGCCAATCAAGTATTGTGAAAATTCAGAAAGATATCGACGATAAAGTGGGCTGAATTTCAGTTGTTTTCTAAAAGTAACTGGATGATGAGGGATTTTCTAGAAATTGTCATTTTCATTATAAATTTTTTATGGATGCTGTTCTTGGAAAATCATCTGAACATGCTTATTAAAAAAATGTATGTATCAAAATTGAAGCATCTGTTCTAAAACTATGTGCCGATATTAAATATTAACTCTTCTGTTGGATGGCAGTTAATAAAAAATGCCAATGGGTGGAAAATCCCTTATGCGGCTACTTTTCGAAGGCAACTGAAATTCAGTTCACTCTCTATCACTGATATCTTTCTGAATCTTCACTATACTCAACTGGACTTATAAGTTGCCATTTGCAGTTAACTACTAAATTATGCAAAAAGAAAAAGTTATCATGAGTGCCTGCACAGTTTAAAATTATTTCGTACAAATGCTTATATTTCATTAAATATTTAATATATTTATATTGTGAATGTAATATGTTATTTCTACTGTACTTTGTCAAGTTTCGTGAATGTGGTTTTGAATTTGTTTGAAACCCCTATTTCAAGCATTTTATTTTGCAGGATAATTTTTTTTTATTATTGAATTGGTTGTTGGTCTCTTCATTGTCTTAGTCAAACTTTCCTTTCTTTTTATTATTTTTTATTTATTTACTTTTTGAAAAAATATTTATTTTGCTTTTTAATTCACTCTTTGTTTATTGCATTTATTATATATATATATATATTTTTGTAATTTCCTTTTACTTTTCTGACTCTCTTTTTATTGAATATGCTTCATATTTTTTTCACCTTCTGTTCTGTCTTCTGATTGGTTAATGTTTTCTTTAACATGTCCCTTTCTCTTCCATTTCCTTTCAGTCTGGCTCCTGCTGTCAAAGTGGTAACACATCCTTGATAAAGAAAAGTTCTTTAAAAAAGCCTTAAGCCTTTCTCATTTATGGTGTTATTAAGAAATTTTGTCTTTATTTGTGTATCTCTCGTTGATTTTTCAACATTTAATTACGAATAATCCTACCTATTTATTCTCTTAATGTTTACGTGTGTAGCATTCCTCTACACAATTTCATTATTATTAATGTGTTCTTCTTTAAACTTTTCTTTCCATTTTAGAAAATCTTAAAAATGACATCAAATGCATTAAGATGTAAAAAATTGATATTCTGAGTGTGAAAGTGACTTGTCCTATAATGTTGTTTCTCTTTGTTCTTTTCAGGCTCATTCTGACACTCAAATCAAAACGGGCTCTGCTGCGAAGTGTCGATACACCCTTTAATAGTTTTCTCTTTAGTTTGCTATTCTTAGAAAGCTCTGTTGTGAAGGTGGTTTGTTTCTCGGTCTTTCTGTGAACACACTCTCTCTCATCATGTACTATAGCGTTTTAAAAACTTCCAGGGAAGAGGGTTGTCTGACATATTTATGTATATTTCTTTTTATTATTATTAGACTTTTGACTTTGTTTTAAATGTGTACTCAAAATTCTCGCTTGAGCTTGCTGATTATTTTTCTTTGCCAAAATTCTCTCAGGATGTGTGTACACTCTTGGAAAGAAGGGGGAGTGCAGAAAGGACTCGTTCGTATTGTTATGTAGTTGCGGAGATATTTTTAAGTATCATGTTTTTTATTGTCATTTGAGTAATATATTTCTCCTTGTATTTGTAAACCTATTTATCTAGTGCTGTAATAAATTGAAATAAATCATCTTTGCAACTGTTTGATTTTAGTCTCATTTTTGTAAAATGAAGTGGGGGGGGGGGGGGGTCATGACGAGAGACCTTCAAATATAATTTTTTTAGAAAAGAGTAATCTAAATTTAAAATGTGGTTAAGGAATTCCCCCACCCCCCTTTTTTTAATACTTTTTAATGTATCTTTTCATGAGTGATTTTGCAGAATATGAAAATACTCTTTATTCTCTCTCTTGTTAAGTTTTTTGCCTGGACACTCCTCCTATGCTTCACCATTGTTAAGTTAATAAAACTGCCGAGCACTTTCTGTTAATAATTACAAATATTCTGATAAAAGGCTGGCAATAAGATACATGAAACAGGTACTTATCTAGTGAAACATTAAATTTTGTCTTTCTCCCTTTTTTTAAAGACACAAGGTTTAAAAGAAAATCTTTTGTCTTTTTTTACTCCAAAATTAATAGTTTGTCAAATTTCTACATCCAATTTAAAAAAAAAAAACATTTTACAATTGTTTGTTTTGAAATTAACGTTACCTAATCAGAAGGGAGACTACAAATCATTTACTTGTTCTGAACTTTCTGACAATCGGATGAATGTTATTTCTATAAAATGGATTGTTTAACGTTCCTGCAGTCTAGTAATGATTTTCATTTGAAAAAATATTGTCTCATTTATTTTTTTAACTTGCATTTAAGTCACCCCTCTTAATCAAGGAGGGGTGGGGGAGTGTCTACCAGTTGGTTAAAAATAGACATTATGGTGATTATTAACAAATATTTTACATTTTGACTTTTTTTTTTTCAATTTATCATAAGCAAAAAAACTTTCATATTAAAATGTAATGAAATACAAAATAGTTCAAAATTTTAAAATTAAATTATTCTTGCAATATAAATATATTTTTTTAAACAACATAAAATATGTATATATAAAAAATTAACTTTCCACATCTGTCCTGTTACTCGTAATAATTGTTTAAAGAATTACAGTAGAATCTATAATCTGTGTATCGAATTAATATCACTTTTATACTAAAAACCTCAAGTTTGGGGGTGCAAGTTTTAACTCAGATACATCTTTTGAAAATGTCCAAGAGCAGGGGAAAAAGGTCTTTCCGTTCTTAGATTTACTATTTGGATTCGCCCATTATTTTTAAGAATACCACTTAAAATAACTCTTTTTCAAACATCCTATCAGGATTGAAATAATAAAATTTCTCCATTTTTCTTCATTTCGTTTGGATTTGCAGAATTTGAAGTATCAAAAATTGCATAATTTTCACCTTTTTTTCCCTCTCTTTCTCTCTCTCTCTCTGAGACATCAGACTCAATTGGACAACCTAAATTGTAAAATCCCTATCTTTGAGTTTACAAGATTTTAAATAATGCTAAAATAAAACAAAGTTTACAAAATAGTAAAATTTTTCTTTCAGCTTTTTCGTGTCTGAGAGAACCAAAGTAATTGTAAAAATTTCCCTTTCCTTGGATTTTTTGGGGTTTGTGAGACAATAATTAAATTGTAGATTCCAAGTACAAGGGCCCTGAAATAACGCAAAAATTGTGAAATTTGTCTTCTTTTTTTTTTCCTTTTTCTTTCGTTTACGAAAGTTGAAAAATTGCTGAATCACCCAAAATAAAGCTAAAATCATAAAATAGCTCATAAATTGTAAAAATCTTGCCCCTTTTTTTTGGCAAAAATATTCATCAATGAATTGCAATTTTAAAAATATATATTACAAAAATGTTTTTGCAATATGTATAGTAATGTATTATAAGTAATGTTTTAACTAAGAAATTTTGCATGTTTAAATATTTAATGAAACAAGAAGAAAAAGTAGGCATATTGTATTTTTATAGACACAAATTTTTGCTGCTATTTTAACATTTTTTTGCAGTTACCTACATGAATAAACTCTTATTTTTTAGAGATACAAATCTATAATGGTTGTAATGGTGTACCAATTCTTTGTTTTTAAATTTCCTTGTAACATTTTTAATATAATACAGTAATTAAAAATAAGTAATAAAATAAGCTTAAAAACTGATTTTAAAATGCGTAACAATATAATTATTAACTTATGTGTGTTCACTTTTTTTTTTTCTAGTGTTCCTAGTTTCACCAAATAATCTTTAAAATGAGAAATAAAGAGTGGGAGGGGGACTAAAAAAAAAAAAAACAATATCTTTAAAAAGCACTAAACCAGTGTTTCCCAACCTTTTTATGACCCACCAAAGCATCTGTAAAATGATGATGCCCTTCCCTCTAACTTATAGTTCTTATTAAAATGAACTCGTGTGCACATGGTGAAAGCCAAATGACAAGTAACTTTGCATATTTTTAAGCTTATAAATCAGATAATAATCTTGTCACAAACATATATTTTTTTAATATAGCTTTATAAATGAAATGTCGTAACCACTACGCAAAATTTCAGATTTATATCCTGAACAGTGTCATCGGAAGTTTAGAACTTTTTTTGCTCCTGCATTTTGAGTTTATCAGAGAATGTTCTCTGCAAGCATTTACGTCTTAAAAGTAACAACCATGTCCAATTTCAAGTTCCTAGACCTAACAATTCCATTCAAATTGTAATTTAGAACATTTTCCGCTCATTTCAACTTTTTAAATTTAGATTTTGTTTAGGAAGCAGTTCTTAGCGAGTATTTACATCTTAAAAGTAACCACCATGCCAAATTTCACGTTTCTATCCACAAGGTATGACAGTAATCACAATTTTAGATTTTTTTTAGCTCCTGCACCTCTTTGAGGGCAGTGGTACCAAAATAAAATACAGCCTATGTTGGGGGGGGAGCAGGAAGTCTGTCAGAATCATTTTGCCACTATCACTTTTCAAATTGGTTTGGTAGTTTCCTCTACAAACATTTAACGCTAAAACCGGTCATTTCATTAATTTATAGGCAAATGACATGAAAGGCATTTCCTGATTTTAATCTATGCACTCTGAGTTTCGTAATTGAAAATCACTTTCAGATAAATTCCTTTTCAAAAGTTTTGTTTAGGTTAGGAATTAAATTCTGAATGACGATAACATTTTAGAAGGTAGCTCATCGCTTAACACTTTTCTAAAATGTAACTTTTATTCAGTTTCATTCCATGAAATAATTTTCAGGAAAAATGGCCAACTGGCAAATGAAACACGAAGTTGTCAACGCCGTATCATTATAACATAAACCAACTGCAGTTTAATATTTTTTAGAAATATGTAACATTTTTTAGATGCACGTTAAGACGTCTTGAAGAAAAATTAAGGATAAAAATATCTGCAAACAGCATGAGTCATGCCAGAATATCATTCCATCAAAGTTACAGTCGGAATGGATCGAAGATAGCAAAAGGCTCGCACGTGAGGAAAAAAAATAGAAAATTGTATTTTAACTGTATTAGAAGATGTCATCCGCTTCAGAAAAAAACACAGAACAAAAAAAAATAAAAATAAAAAATTTTAATACACATAAAATATGAAAGCAAATATATGCCACTGCTTCGATTGATGGTTTCATTTTCTTCTAAACATTTGAATTTTTTTTTTTTTTTTAAATCATAAATATAAAATACGCCCGTGTGGAGAAGTCCCACTTTATCTTTTTTGTACTATTTATTTCTTTTATAATCATTGTTGAGCGCAATATAATGTGGTACTTTATTTTCGTGGCAACAATGATTGGAGAAAAACCTTTCACTTCATGTATGAATTTTAAATATTTTAATTTTTAATCAAGAAACATGTTTTAACAAAATGTAAGTTTACTATGTCAGAAGTCTGTTTAAAATCTTTTTCTGCGTTTTGTATTTGTGTAGAAAAAGGGATGTTGACAGCAGAAATAAATTATAAGATGATAGCATGCGGTCATGTGAAGGCAATTTTTAAACCAAACTTTTTAAAAAGCACATATTGCGGGTAATTGCATGTATCCAAAAATGCAATCCTTACTTTTTTTTTTCTATCAACTATTTAAGTCTGTGTTCAAAATTAAGTTTGCGTAGAAGAAAAAAAAAATGACTACTGAATTTTTGATTTGGCCAAATAAAGAAAACCTTTTAAAACTTCTACTTTTAATTATCCATTAATAAAGATATATCCAGAATAATTATGAAATGTAATAAAGCAAAAGTGTTGATTCTGGTACGGACACATCCATATTACAAGAGTGGTTTAGTACTTTCATTTTTGCTGAGAAATAATGAAAAATATTTAGACACGTGGCTGTTTCTGCACATTTTATAAGTGAATAAAAACTCATATTTACTGTGACGGGTACTTTTCTGTTATACAAACACCATGCCAAAATGTATGCGAATGCAGCAATTATTTCAACTCTGAGTGTGAAAAGGATTTTTATTGTGATTTGCTATTTATGGAATGTGAATCACTTTTTTATTGCTATTATTTAACCATTTAAATTTGCTATTTTTCGAATCAAAGATATTTTTTACTGACTGGTGAGATGGAGAGAACGCTGCGATAAAATTGTTTCAAGAATTTGGAATTTGATTTAAAAAAAACATGAAATAAAATTATGTATGTGTTCTGAATTTCATCCGCAATGGACACGTAGCTTATGATCATGCTGAGAAAGAAAACATGGTTGTGTTTTCTCAGTGCTTTGATATTTAGGGTGCCAAGAGTTGACATTGATTGAGTTCCGTGAGCTGCAATTTGACTCTAATGGAAAAGTCTGTCGGCGTAATAAAATGATAGAAATAGTCGAAAGTCAATTATTTGGCTGAAGAAAAGCAATGTAGGACGGGTTCTTCCTCCTCAGTGGGTTATGAAACACGGGGAATGTTTCCTGATTGTACAGTTAAACTTTAACGACAGCAATAGAAACCAATGTAGTGGATGGAAGTATTATCCACACAGATTGCTGAAGAGGATAGGATCATTTCACAGTAAATCACAAATATTCATACCCAAAATGTTGAGGGGCATTGCAAAATGGCACAGTCGTATCTCATTTGGCAACATCTTCATTCAAAAAATAAACACATGTGTTATTTCATGCCAGCAGTTTAATAAGAGTTTTATTTTATTACTTTATTTGTTTTCTTATTTTAAGTGTTGATTTAATAAAATAGCACATAAAAGTCTGAAATTTTCAAAAGGCTCACTTTAGTTTCAACATTTTTTTTTTTTTTTTAATGTTTTGAATTACGTGAATTTCATTTTGTGCCAACTATTATGCTGGGCAACAATGGTGTTTGTATAATGGTAAAGTACCTAAGAAAATAATGGCACTACTTGATTATCCTGTTGACCAAAAATCTATCGCAAGATTAAATGCCAATAATGGATGATTGTAAATGTACATTCACTTGACATTAAACACGTTACACTACACATGTTTGTTACGTCATCAAGTGATTTTTAATTCAACGTTTTATTTGTATTAATGTTTCTCTAATTTATTTGTTCTTTTGTTATTTAAAATAAAAATTGTGTCAGTAAACGATGACCTCATGATATTAAATAAGAAAAAAATATAATAGATTAGTTTCAACTGCCATCACAAAAATAAAGAGCATTAAGTTCCTTGCAATCTTCCATTATCATTGATATTTATTATGTCCCTTAATAAATTTGATTATTACATTTAAAATACTTGCATTTTATTCATAAATGCAATATCTTTAAAATATCTGTTTGTCTATGGGTTTAATTTAACCCTTTTAGTGCCAAGGAGCGCCGTCGCACTCCTCTCGCTCTGTGTTTTTATTATCATAGTATAAAATCTTCTGAAGAGAATGTTGAAAAAATTATGAATATTGGTGTATTGTAGCGGAAATGGTGAATATTTCTCTTGTTCATATAAATTATCTATAAAAATGCACTTTTTTACTGTAGCATATATTGGTAAACTATGTATGGCACTAATAGGGTTAATCATTCTGCATTTAAATACGTAAACTATTCTTAGTATTCTGTTGTCCAAATTCACCTGAATGAATAAAATTTCATATTTGGTCGCTACGCCTTAAGTGAATGTCATCAAAATAACCCTATTCTTTAGTGACTTTTTTCATTTAAATTCATTCATTTTTCACTTAAAATTTTAGAATGGCAACATTCTTCTATTTGTATAATTTGGCGAAAATGGTCGACAGGATAATCAAGTAGCACCAAAATAATTTACATTCAATAAATAACAAATCCAATGTTTTACAGTAGGGAAACCTTTGCTCGGTCAGGGTTGAAATAAACGGCGCATTAGCATACATTTTGGCATGATGTTGGTATAACGGGAAAGTACCAAACTGAAAGCTACAGCACAAGCTGTACAGGAACGACTTAATACGACAACAATGAAAATTGTTTACTGCATATTTTACGTAAATTGAATGAAATTATGAGACACAAGCATATAAAATGCTTAGTGAGTTTGAACGTGAACAGCAGGAACATGCTAGACCAGCCATACAACTCCGATTCAAAAAATTAGAATAATGAAAAGAAATACGGTCAAGGGAAATGAAAATCGAATTTATCAAATAAATAATCAACAATATCAAATATAAAGTACTATAATATGAATCTGCATATTTTGCAGATTATAAAAATGTAAACACATTACAATGAAATAGAAAATATATTTAAATCAGCTAACAACAAAAAATTCAAAATATTAGAATACTTTCTAACATAGTTCAAAAAATTAGAATAATGAAAATATATTGAAGATAATTTAAACTCTAAGTATTTTTACTTGCTAATCAGTACTTTGTTGCATCACCCTTAGCTTTAATGACAGCTCTTAAACGTTCTGGCATGTTTTTAACTAAAGGTTCACAATGTTTTTTATCCAAATTCGCCCATATGCTCTTTATACTAGAAATAAGTTCTTTTTTGTCTCTAGGCGGAACTTCTTGAAGTCGTTTCTTCATAATTCCCCACAAATTCTCGATAGGATTTAGATCGGGTGAGTTTGCAGGCCAAGGGAGTACAGGTATGTCCTTATCTTTGAGCCATTTAGTTGTTGATTTGGAAGTGTGGGGAGAAGCTAAATCTTGCTGAAACAAGAAATCGTCATCACATAAATCCTCAGCTGAAGGAATCATGAAATGTTCAAGAATTTCTTTATAGACTTCTGAATTGACTGTTGTGGAAACAATACACAACCTGCCTGGGCCTTCAGCAGTCATGCAGCCCCATACCATAACAGAGGTCGCAAATTTAACCGAACGTTTTAAACATTCTTTCTTATAAGCTTCATGTTTGAGTCTCCAGACACGTATACCTTGATTTCCGTGAGACACACATAACACACTTTCATCGCTGAAAAGTATCTTTTTCCAATCGTCGTGATCCCAAAATAGCCTTTGTTTACACCATTTAACTCTAGCAGCCCTTTGCTTAGATGATAAGAATGGCTTTATCTTAGGCACACGTGATCTAAAACCTAATTTGCGAAGTCGTCGTAGTGTTGTAGATTTGGAGACATTTATACCCATTTCTTTCCATTTTCTATGCACATATCTCACACTCCGAAAACGATGTTTCTTCACAATCTTTTTCAATTGCCTTTCATCTCTTCTTGAAGTTACTGGCTTTCGACCACTTTTAAAGTGTTTATTTTGAAAACACTTATTATTAGAATATTCTCTCAAAACTCTACTCACACTTGCTTGAGAGCATTTCACTTCTTTTGCTATAAAAAGTTGTGTTTTTCCTATTTCGTGCAAGTACACAATACGATATTTCACAGCCTCAGATAAATCGCTCTTTCGTCCCATATTAAGCAAATACTACGCTACAATCAAATGCCAAACGACTTCTCATTTTCAACGGAGCACATTTTATAGTCACACAGATGTTAATCCCGCAGCCGTTCTCTCAACTTATAAGAAAAATTTGAATATTCTAATTTTTTTAACCATGCTATCGAGGTATTCTATTTCTTTGAATTATTCTAATATTTTTTAAATAGTTAATTATTAATATATCAGATAAAAATAAATATTTATGTTATATTTATAAATGCTCTGAAGATAATTAGATACTTTTAATATATTTTTTCCTGGACGCAGTATGCAAATTGACGCGTTAGCAACATCAAACTCATTCTTTTTTGCATTATTCTAATTTTTTGAATCGGAGTTGTACTCAACCTGAGGCCCGCAAGCCGCATGTGGCCCGGCAACCTTTTATTTGTGGCCCGAGACACACAATCATTAATCCATATTTAAAAAAGAGAAGAAAGGTATTTAAGATCTTCATCTTTATTTTATATATTTTAATGAGGAGACAAGTTCTTCCTAGTTATTTATAATTTAATAGTATGTCATTTGCTTAGTGAAAACCTTCTTACATAGTTCTATTTGCATGACAGATATGTATATATTTTTTAATCTTCACCACTAATTAAATATTATTTCAAATTAATTAAATTTTAACTACTAGTATATTTCCACATTTTAAAAAGATATCGATTTTGAATTGAGCAAAATCGGATTTATTAAATAAAATCTGATTTTTTTTTTAATGAATAATCATTAGAATTTAGAAATTTTGCAGTATTTTATTATCTTGTTTTATACTTATTATACAGGGTGAATCTAAACTCTCGAGCAAAACTTTAAGGGGTGATAGTACACATCAAGACAAATAATATTAAATAGGAAACTAAAGGTCCCAAACGTCTTCCGATGTTTCAAATTTCAACTCCTGAACGCAGTTCAGTTTGCGCTACTTAATCACTCCCAACGATTCAGATTTTGAGCTCAAAATTTAAGTTTAATTCTAAGCTTTTAAAAGCATTTAATGAGATACAAAAAATAACGGTAAAAAATAGTTTTTCGTTACTCCAAAGTCTAAAGTGCCCTCTATCGGCATTTTTTTAATGTTATCTTTAAAATTTATTTTTAAGAAAATTCTGACATAAAGAATAGTTTTAGCAAAAACCGCAAACGAATCGACCCATTTTTCCGTTTTTTGTAATCATTCGAAATTTTGGACCCTAAACTTTAATGGCGCCCATCTCCTTTGGAAGACGTTTGGGACCCTTAGTTTCCTATTTAATATTGTTTGTCTTGATGTGTACTATCACCCCTTAAAATTTTGCTCAAGAGTTTAGATTCACCCTGTATAGCTGAAGGTATATAATAAGTATGTAGGATGTATAGTAAGCTAATTATATTTTGTTACACTGCTTTGTTATGCTACATTGTTATGTTTCTATTTTAACTACATTTTTTTTTTTTACATTTTTGTGTGCTGTGGCCCGCTCTGAAAAAAGGTTGAGTATGGCTGTGCTAGACGATACAATCTTTCCTTATTGTCGATGAATAGTATATGAGTATATTTATCAATTATTTGAAATTTAAAATGAAAACCACGATTTCTACCTACCATCTTAGGACACATCAAAATGAAAGGTACATCATTTATTTGCTGTTAGAAAATGAACCCTTCATGATGACCTTCATAGGAACCAATGATGTAGAAATTCAAGTTACACAAACAGGGTGTGGGAGAAACTTTCGGGGGGGCAATAATGACATTGAGACAATTTTTTTGTCACTTTAACAATAATGAAGAGATATTTTCAACAGATCTACTTTGATTTCTGCAAAGTAGGATGAGATGAGGAGAAATGGCCACCCTTCACATCTAAACAACGCATTTCATTATTCAGAAAGTACCTATACTTAAGACTCCTATAATAGGAGCTGACGCATATCCATTTTGTTTCGCATTATTCGGGTCTCAGTTCAGCATCTCAATCTACCGCTGCCGGAGCTGGGGTTGCCTAAGGCCTCGTTCCTCCACCTTCTGAAAGAGGCTGGATGTTAAATGGCGGAAAATTAGCTTGGTTTTTCGACTTTGAGACACATATCTGCGAGGATGCGTCAGCCTGTATTATAGGAGCTCTACCTATACTGTGTCACTTCCAATGATGTCATAGAAGCAAAGGGAATAGGATGAAAATCTCGCTATTGTTGAAGTTGGGGATGAAAATCTGGTTTCAGTTTGTAGTATCTTCCCCTGAAACTTTGTTCCAAGATTTTAAGAAGGATCGCCAACTCCTGTCTGGTGCATTTAAAAATTTCCTTCCTAAATCAAAAAGAGTCTCTTTTCACATGGAAGAAAATACCGTATAATCCGCAGATGAAACAGTCACCCAGAAATTTTATTTTATAAAGTGTTACTTCCCATATCGCTGTAAATATTAGGCTTCAATTATTGAATCAAATTTCTGGGTTGAAACCAAATTGTTTGATACACGGATTATACGCCGGAAATTACGGTAACTTTCATAAGTTATTCTGGATGTGTTGCCACCCTTTCAATAGATTGTATTATGGTTATATTTTTTTCTTTAGTCCCTTCCTAACAAATAAACACTCTATGACTGTACAATTTTCCTTTTAATTCTGGTAAAATTTCTCTTTGATCTAAAAATATTTTATTTAGAATATAAGAAAATTTTGTTCATTTATCTTAATTCACAGAAGCCATTTTTACACTATCCTCCTCTTAAATAACAAAGCATAGGTTTTCTTTTAAGCATAAAGTTTATTTGTAAAAAGATTTTATTCTTCAAAATGGAAGTACTTATGTTAGATATTATGTAAAATTGTTTTTAGTTTTAACATTTTTAATACCTTTAAACTCTGAAATATAAGAGTATTCGGCCAAAATCACTATTGGATGCATCCCTAGAAAAAAAATGTTAATTTTCAGTATCTCTTGGGATTTAAAAAAAATTCTTTGTATCTGTTTTTAATTTACTTATGAAAATGAGTTGGGTCTCAAATTAAAGAATTTCTTCATTTAGATTCTTTTATTTTTCTTCTCTTTGATATCTGATAATTTACTCTGGCATGATGAGTCGAATTAACATAGAGAAGTTTTCTCCTGTATAGTAATCAGTAAGTGGTTTTGTTCTTTGCATTTGTACGTTTGGTGGGCTTAGAATTTTTTTTTTAAAGCTTGGCTTGACTGAATGACAGTTCTGCTTGATTTTTATATTACAGGTTTTTAGCTCACAGGCTATCAAAGCCTGAGAGCTTATGTGCCCGCCGGTTCTGTACGTACGTATGTATGTATGTACGTAACGCGATAACTCTTGATAGAACTAACCGTTTTACTTTAAATTTTGTTTATAGGTTCCTTGTGATAAGGCACTTCCCTGATTAGTTTTGGAGGTTCATTGGTTAAGCATAAAGGGAGGAAACGGGGGGCTAACCCCCCATAATTTAGATAAATGGGTTTTTCATGCAGAATTATCCCATATTCTTAACATTTTGTATATAGGTTCATTTTGATAATGCGCTTCTCTGAACAGTTTTGGGGGGTCATTGGTTAAGTATAAAGGGGGAAAGGGGGGCTAATCCCCCCTTAATTTAGATAAATGGGTTTTTCATGCAGAATTATCCGATTTTCTTCAAATTTTGTATATATATTTATTGTAATTAGAGACTTCCCTGATTAGTTTAAGGGGTTCATTAGTTAACTATGGGGGGGGGGGTAACGGGGGGATGACCCCCCCCCCTTAATATATTGTTGATTTCTTTATTTTTTGAGGGGCATATTTCAAATTCTTTGAAATAAGAGTATAATAACAATTAGTGTGAATAGCCTGTGAGCTCAATGCCCTCAGTTTAACTGGGCAGTTTTCTTTTTTTATTGAAATGTATTCTCCAAATTTTGAGCCCTTTCTTTTTTTACTATTTTCAGTTGAGTTGCCATGCCTTATCTATCAATGAATTAAATGATTAACAATGAAAATACTATGAAGTAGAAAAAAATAAGCCACCAAAATAATGAAAAGTCATAATATTTAAGATTGGGTGAGGCAAAATATTGGAAAACTGCTAAACTTCCGCATTATGTAGTGAGTGGTATTTAATCTGTGAAAGTTTTTGTTTTAACTATTGCGAAAATGGTTGTTGTTTTTGGTTGAGAATGGACCTCTTGACATCGTCACTTTATTTTTTTTAAGTGTTTTTAACGAAATTCTGTAACTTTAGAAGATTTCATCTTAGAATAGGCAATAGAAATGCATAAAATCATTACAAAAATGTTAAAGTTACAAAAAGGATAGATGCAAACTAACCGATATATGAAAAAAAGTTGAATTAAAAAATGGACGTCGAATGAGAAATCGTCTTATAAAGCAAAAAACGTGGTCCTCCACTTTAATTTCCTCAAAATATCTTTAGCTCAGACATCAATCTAAACAAGAGTGAAAGCAATACTTAAATTTTGCTTAGGAGATGGTCTACAAATAGAAATTGTACTAAACTTTAAAAGTTTCAATGCTAACACCTAAAGTTAGCATCCTATTTGGATATTTCGGTTTATTCTACATTTGGATACCAAACGGGAAGTTAGTAGATAGGGAATGGGACTTCTGCGTCAGCAGCAGGTGGTGCGGGGGTAACATCGCCCTGCGGTCGAGATCATACTGTAGTTGGGGGGTGGAATAGTTAGCATGAGGAAGCTATGTTATAGCAGGGTGGAGCAAATAGGTCTGCTATAAGAGGGTGGTATTTTAGGGGGGGCAAAATTAATAAAATTTTTAAATGTTTTATAGTACGAGGTAACAGTTATGGTAGAGTCTGAACACTGTCCCGTTATCCCTCTGCATTTTCCCAATGATTGTTATAATTTGTTAAATTAGAATTTTTTTTTTAGTTGTTTGTTTATTTGTTTATACATACATTTATAACATGTAATACAATAAATATTTCGCATACGTCAAGACTAAAAATAACTTATGTTTTGGGATACAGTGACATTTTTAGTTAGGCTGATCTCCAAGTATGTAAACTTAATCACAAAAACTGCTGTAGTGGTGGATGTGGTGTCGGAGGTCTACACTATTGATTAAAACGGTGCCCTGGAAATGACTTGTTTTCTGCCAGCTATTGTCAAGCTCGGTGACAACTAGAGGGCACTCGTGCATGTGTGTGTATGTGAATAAATGTCAATACACTGGTACAATGTATTAATGTACAAAAATAAAAAAAAATGTGTCACTTTAGCATAGACCCCAATTCTGAAGGATTCTTAGTTAGGTTTAAAATGGGATTTGATTGGGAATATTACCCAAATTAGCCAGTTATCGGCCATTTGGCCATTGCTATAGTAGGGTTTAATCTAGAGCTAGCCAAATAGCCAAAATGAAAGCACCTTTTGCCCCCAAAGCATTTAGTGGATTAGCCAAATAGCAACAGCCAAAAAATATATCATTTCCATTTTGTTGTTTGAAAAAAATCTCAAACTGCCTCTGTCCTGGCAACTCACTTCAAAATTTGTCTCGTCTTCTCTGTGCAAAGCATCTTACAAAGAGTGTGACGTCATTTGCTTTAAACAAGCATTGAGGAAATTAAAAGTTTGTTTATATTTTGTTGATGAAATGAAAAAATGAGGAAATGAAACCAAAACGGTTCATGAATGGAAGTTGTTCAGGCAGGTTCTGGCTACAAGGGGTAAAGAAATTAAACCAGCTGATTATATTCTTTTTCCCATAAAAATGGCATTACTGACGTGTTTCCCAATGTGACTTCTTTGTATGAATTTGTAGCAACAATTCTGTTATCTACAGCAGATTGTGAAAGGGGATTGAGTCTCGTGAATATAACAAAAACTGACTTGAGAAATAGAATGACAATCAAAAATTTAAGTAACTTAATGGTGATGAATTTGGAAGGGGAAGTTTAAAAAGAATTTCTATTTAAAAAAGCATTTGATGTGTGATGTGTGGCCAAATCTCAAAGGGTCAATGTTACAGAGTGATGTACTATTTGTATATTACATAATTAACAATAATACTCACTCATTTATATAGAAATTTTGTATAAATAAAAGTTTTGTCTTGGCTAAACCTATTTTTATTTGGCTAACAGTTATTGGCTGCAATTAGCCAAAAAGCTACAAATCCCTTTTTCCTAGATTAAACTCTATATAGCAACTTATTTTTACTGTCAAAATGGGTGATATTTTGTCATATTTGCTCGTTTCACATCTAATAGATAATGTGCATGTGACGTCACGCGTCCAAGTAAAGATGTACTTCTTCAATTGATGTATGCGAAAAGTAATAATTCTCGCAGTTCTGGTAATTCCTAATGTGTGATTTTCTATACATAATATGATGTACCTATTCGAAAATCACAAGCAATTTAGTGAAACTACGATCAATTTAGCTCAAGCATCAAGTTTTCTCATCATTTTAGCATCAAGTTTTGCCTACATTGAGTTGAATAGACACGCAACAAGCCAGTTTGTTGACAAACATATGCACATTATCTATTGTGGCTGATCAGCTCAATTCTCTTCTGCCCAGGAAATGAGTGTGCTGAAAGTTATAGAAAGCTATAGAAGTTATAAGCTTTTACTTCAAAAACGATTCGTTATAGCGAGGTATGTAAAGAAAGAAAAAGATTAATATTCTTTAAGGAAACATGGAATGCCGATGTTAAAATGAGGTATAGAAAAACGTTACTGACGAAAGTGTGTTTGATTTATAATATAGATTCTTAAAAAATTATCCAGTGAGTATGTAAGAAAGAAAAAGAGAGAGAAAATTTTTTTATTGAAGCCATTATAATAAGTCAGTCCGTTGTCAACATTTTGGGTTTGTCATAAATAGGTGCCTATTTATTTTCTATGGCCTTTTGGCCTATTTCTCGTGCCAAAAACAGCAGTTCTTCGATGAAGTGTTCTTTCTCAATGCTTTCGACACACTGCTTGAAGACAGAGTTGTTGAAGCAGTTTTGCCTAGGAAAGAAAATAGATTATGAAACACTTTCCAACTCTTACCAGAAAAATTGTTAAGAAATTTTAATTTTTTCAAACAATGAAATCCAAATGAGATATCTCAATAAACACATAACACAAGAAGAAACCTTTTTTTGCAATTGCTCTCCATAGCCGTAGTGTGTGTGAATTATTTCGTGCAGCCATGTAGTATATGAAGTACAGCATTTATACATAGCGCTTCCAGCACTCATAGTCAGACAGAATTCTTTTATGCATCTCCTTAGAAAACAATGTTATGCACCGCGGTGATCCATGTAAAATTTATTATGTTTGAAGTAGTGAATACCGTTGGAATACTCCACAAATAATTTTTTCCAATAGATCATACTGTAATTTAATTATTTTGTGCATCCCTGTCAACAAACTATAATTGTTACATTCTGTACATTCTAACGTGTTTTAGTGGTTCTCACTAGGAGAGGACTAAGCTTGGTATTCACAGATTTTGATTATTAGGGTAGAAGCCCTTTAGTCTTAGGTTCAACGGATTCCATACAATGCTCCTTAGTTCTTGAGAAAAATAGGGGTCTAATATTTTAACACAACTTAAATACTTACTTTGTAACAAAATTACTGCATTGGTCGTAGCTCAGTTGTTACGGCATCTGCTCGTTGATCTGCGGGTCCGGGTTCGAGACCAGGACAAGCTACGTTTGTTTTTCTCATTTTTTTGTTTTATAAATATACTTGTAATTATAATTTAATATCGTACATTAATTATAATGTTAACAAATTTCAATTTAATTTATTTGATTTGTAAGCCATTATTAAACATTTCTCATCATTTAAAGTTTTTTTTTTTAATGGATCCATTATTGACTAATGAAAATTCCAAAATCATAGCTTATCCTTCTATATATAAAAAAAGTAATGGTTTGGAAATGGACCCATGAAAATCTGTGTAGATATTCCGGGTTATTCTCATCGCTTTTTTTACTAGGGACTTTTTTGAGGAGCGATTACTTTTTTTCGAGCCATCCTACGGATTCGAAAATCATACCACCAGACGCGATCAAAAGATCAAAGACGATTACTGAAGAATGCCTACGTGGGGCGTAATGCCCACGTTTACTTCACATCTAGATGAGAACAGTCTATGGAGATGGCATCAGAAGATTCAAAAATATAAAAGTTCTCTTGCAGCAGGCTGTGGTGAAATGATGCAGATGTAGGAGCAATCTGGATGTGCGCTTTGATACTTTGATTGGAGTCGGAATGGTGAGTATATGGGGGGGGGGAAGGCCCCCATCAGAGCCAGACAATTTTTCTAATTATCATAATTAATATTTTTTTAAATCTAAAAACTAATGCAAACAATTAGTTAATATAAAATTCAAATAATTAATTTTTGAAGATGCAAAGATAATTAAGTATAAATACAATTAAGATGCAAAAAATAATATAATTTTTTTTCTTTAAAATTGCAAAAGAGGTAAGAAGGAAAGTTACAGAACCCGATGCCAAAAGCAAGGCGGGAAGACGTCTATAGGAAAATTTTAGTGTAGGAATATCAAATGGGAATATACCAAAGTTTTATGAAATTGGAAAAGCACAACGAAGTGTTTAGGGTGGTTCCCTTCGCCTTCTTTTGGAAGGCGGAGCAAAGCCGTCATCTCTACACAAGATGGCAAGCGGTCTCTTCTTCCCTCTACTGGTATTTACAATGTAAGGTTGAATGGACCGCAACGCTTCATTGGGTATAAAAAGTCGATCTCTGTGGAAATTTTGTGCAAGTTTTTTAATAACTTGCGAGATAGGCCTAATATTGAGATCAGCATGGATGACGTCATTCCGGACAAACGTTGTCGCCTTGCAAATCCTACGTAACAAAGAGTTTTGAAAAATTTGAATTTTCTGCATCCGAGTTTCACAGACTGACCCCCAGATAACTGACCCATAGGTCATGGTTGATCTGATGAAGGATTTATACAGTAACAATTTATTCGAGAATGACAGACGGCTGTGATAAGCCAGTAAAGATTTAAGGGATCCTTGAGCTTTGGTAGATTTGGCAATTACGTCTTGAATCTGCCTAGCCCAGGTTAATTTTGAATCTAGATAAATGCCTAGATATTTATAACTGGCGACCCAGGGTATGAATTCACCATTTAGAGAGAGTTTAGCAATTGGGGTGATAGCTTTGTTTGAAAAGATCATGGCGGCACTTTTTGAAGCATTGACTTTGATGCGCCAGTCTTAGCCAAATTTGAATATTAGGATTAGTTGAGGCGGAGCCTTGAGCAGAATTAACTTATAAATAAGTCCATAATGCCAGACCCGATCGAAGGCTTTAGCAGTGTCTATGAATACAACGCCAGTTTTATGGCTGTGGTATAAACCCTCATGAATGAGTTCAGTTACTCTCCAAAGCTGGTGTTGAGTCGAGTGTTTGGGCCGAAACCCAAACTGCTCGGGTATCATAATCGCATTGGAGGAAATGAACTCTTTCAGACGTTTTGCAAGGATGTATTCATAGACCTTAGAAAGACAAGATAAAAGAGAGATAGGTCGGAAGCTAGAAGGAGCATGCCTGCCCTGTCCCGCTTTTGGGATCGGGACAACCAACGCCTTCTTCCATGCGTCCGGGAACATACGAAGATTAAGCATGCAATTAATTAGGATAGTAATAAAGAAGAGGAAGGTGGAGGAGCATATTGGTAGAGATATTATCAAGGCCAGGCGTTTTGTTCTTTTTGAGGTTCCCTTGATAGGTAATTACCTCAGAGGGTAGAGCAGGTTTGAGTGTATTTGTGTGAGGTGAGTTAATGAAACGTTCAACCTTTGTGTTGACGATGTCGACCGTTTGACGGTTAACGACATCGCTATTGAGTGTAAATTGGCTTCGAAGACTGTCTGCAATGAGCTCAGCCTTGTCTGTGTTAGAGTAGGCCATACCATTTGGGCCATTTAAGACCGGAATGTGTGTTCGTGTCGTACGAATGCGGGCCGTTGCCGACCAAATTGTGTTGTCAGCTGTCGATAAAGACTCTATGTATGTGTTCCAATGTGAAGTACTAAACTCCTTGATTGCAGCAGAAACCTGGTGGTTTTTTCTGTTAAGAGCAGTTTTTAAGAGGGGGTCCCTAGACGTCTGCCAGTCCCGTCTTAAACGATTTCTCTCTCTTTTCAAATCCCTGATGTGCTCAGGTAATCGAAACGCATCAACCACCCTCTGCCTAGGTTTCGCGACTTCTTGGAAAGCATTATGGAGTGAGTCTCCAAATGCTTGAATAGAAGAAGTTACGTCTTCGGCAGAGTGAATCTCAGTGGGCGGGGTGTCCATGTTTTCTAGGACATGACTGAAGTCTTCCCAATTGACCGAGAAGGTCTGGGGGATGTCGAGTCTGAAATTGCCCACTTCGAATCTAAGCACAACCGGGAGATGGTCCGACGAGAGATCATTCACTGTTTGAATGGTGTGCGGGAAGGGAAAATTGCGGGTGATGGGGAAAAATGATGAGCATTAAAATCACCCGCAATAATGAAATTTGGAAAAGTACGGGTTAATATAGAGAGTTCTTGTGCAAGCAGACGCATATCCCTCGAAGGGGGATTGTAGATGGCTGCAATCAGAAGGTGGGGGATGGTAGGGCATTCTAAAACAATAGGAGTAGCCTCAATGCAATGAAATTGAGGGACTTTAGCGAGGGTTGCATTAAGACCATTTTTAACATACACAGCAGTGCCACCACTAGGACGGGCGCCAACTGTAGGTGGTCTGTCTACATTGAAAAGCACATAGTTGGCGACCCGGACGGCATTACCCTGGAATTTGGTTTCAGAGACCAACATGATATATAAATTATTACTAACAATAAAATCCTTAAACTTGGAGGCCTGGCGTTTAAGCGCCCGTTGGCGTTCCATATGCCAACAGAGAGAAAGTTCAAATTCGTTGAGGCTGGGAATTTGCCAAATGGGGGGGGGGGGGGATAGATCGGAAAACGGACAATTTAGAGAGAAGAAAAATTAACGAGAAACTTCAGGTAAATTTTTATAGAAAATAAATATTCGGTCAACTTCCGTGGGTGCCACACGGAGTTGCGGTAAGCATTTTTCGTAAGTTTGTATAATAATTTTTTTTCCAAACTCTTTTTCATATTTAAAGAGTTCCTTGACAAAATCGGCATCCGAGACAGCACCAATTTTGGGGGCCGATGAAATTTTGGATGGACCAGGTGTAGTGGTCGTGGGGGTTTCTGCGACAATGCCTGTAGTAGCTTTCGCGAACGAAAGCGTATCGCTCACTTTCCTTGCAGGAGAGCCTTGACGGGGATTTTGCCTGATGACAAGAGACTTGACGTTTTTTTGGTTTTGGACCCTTGGAAATTTGGGACATAATCGATAGCTTGCGGGGTGCTCGCCAAAACAGTTAGCACATTTGCAGGGGTCATCGAATGATTTAGGGCAGTCAGGGGCGAGGTGTTCCCCGGAGCACTTCACGCACTGCATTCTAAGGTGGCATGCTGCTGCCGAGTGAAAAAACCCCTGGCAACGGTGGCACTGTTGGGGTCCCTTGCGGCCCCGGTACTTTTCGAATTGTACCCTCATCCCAAGGATTTCCGTAACCTGAAAAATTTTTGCAGGATCCGCTAGCCTAGGCAATTGAACCATGAGAAGGGGCAACGGAATCTTGTTCCTAGCGTTGCCCCTGAACAGTTGTTGAACTGAAAGAATTTGAAGCTCATCAAGGTCTAACCAGTCCTTAATTTGTTGAGCAGTGGTGTTTGAGGGGAGTCCCCTGATAACAAATTTTTGATGTTTCTCTTTTTCGAGCAGAAAGCTCCTGTAGTAAATGCCCTCCTGCTGAAGTTTTTGCTGTAACGTTCTGTATTCGATCTCACTATCAACATTAATTTTAATAAATTTGTTTTTCATCTCGGCTCTAATGGTCGGTATAGAGCACCTGAGAGTCACGAGCAAAGAAGCCCAGTTTTCGATAGCTTCAATAAAGAATGGGGGTATTTTTTCATTTTTTTTTAATGGGGGGCTGCGCTGGTCCCGGCAACCACATCGGTGCTGTTTCCAGCCGGAGTTGAGTTTTCCTGAAATTTTTTGGATTTATTATTTTTATATCTAACTAGTTGGTATCCTTCTTCATCTACGTCTCTACCGCGTTTTAGCTTTTGCTCAGAAATCTTATCAACTAGCATTTCCTCACTATTAGAATTTTCCATTGGAGGGGGTGGGGGGGGGGGGAGGGACACAGTCTTGGGCTTGAAAACAGAGAAATTGGGATTTCTTACCCTAAGCTCATCCATTTCCGCTTGTAGATTCTGGATACGAGATGCAGCACTCGTGACTTTCGCTTCAGCATTTAAAATCATCTCAGTTGGGGCAGCTAATTTGGCACGCCTTGCTCTGTCTAGATCCACGCCGCCCTTATATAACGCCGCGTTGTACAGCTCAGACAGGAAACCAGACGCGAAATATAACAAGCTTTCAGAAATTCAAAAAATTATCACGGTCGGACCATAAAAACTCAAAAAATCCTTAAAAATCGAGTAAAAAATTTTTAATTGAAAAAGTCATTTTTTTATGTTGTTGCCAATTTCTAAATAAGCGCAAAGGATTATGTTTTATCTGAAATAAAAAATGTATTTGCGCGAGACTATTAAAAACAATAATGAAAGTTTAAAATAATAATTAAATGATCACGTGTTGAAAGCAGGAAATAAAGAAAATTATGTCATAAAAATTGTGTTTACACATGAATATCCTAATCCTAATAATATTATAAATCTGATTGTGTGCAAATGTTAGGCTGAAGCCAGCGTCAAAATGGAGCATTTAATGATCCTGTATCTTTGCATGTAGATTGATTATAACCCTCAAATGAACATAGACCGGTTTTTGTTTATTTTATTCAAATATTTTTCTTAATAATTCAAAATTTCGTTATTTTCATAGAGAGTAAATGGACATTTTTTCGTATAATATTTTAAAATGGTTAAATTTACTTTACCGTTGCTAATACTTTATCGTTGCCAAAACTAATTCAAAACCCGGAATAATAATTTTTACTCAACAATTTAGTTTCAATTGAAAAAATTTCACGTGAAAAATGAAAATAAAATTAAAAAATTAAAGAAATAAAAAAAAGATTAAATAATATTATTAGAAATAAAACGTATTTATTTTAGTTTTTGATAATAATACAAGTTTCAATATGCGTAACCATAGGAAACATGTGAATATGACGTCAAACATCGCAAATAAAGCGGATAGGCATTGATTGGTGAAATAAAATGATCTTGGGTTTTTTCTTCACTTTTTTTCTTTTTTTACTTTCTTCTATCTATAATAGAAGAAAGTATTGTAATCGAAATTTTTTTCGACTTCCGGTTTTCGACGGATTTACACGTTTTAGGGGTCAGAGATTCCGAAAAACACGTTTTTACAAAATGTCTGTCTGTCCGTCTGTCCGTCCGTCCGTCTGTGTGTCTTCATTGTATCATCGAAAAGTGTATGAAGTTATGCTTCAAATTGAACCTAATTTTTTTTCTATGTTTTTGGCTATGGCAAGCAGGTTCTATTAGAATTTGGGGATATTTCGACGAAAGGGGGCGCTGTGATCGATATTTTTGTTCCATTTTCACTATTGTACCATCTAAAAGTGTATGAAGTTATGCTTCAAATTGAACCAAATTTTTTTTCTATGTTTTCGGCTATGGTAAGCAGATTCTATCAGAATTTGGGGATATTTCGACGAAAGGGGGCGCTGTGATCGATATTTTTGTTCCATTTTCACTATTGTACCATCTAAAAGTGTATGAAGTTATGCTTCAAATTGAACCTAATTTTTTTTTCTATGGTTTTGGCTATGGTAAGCAGATTCAATCAGAATTTGGGGATATTTCGACGAAAGGGGGCGCTGTGATCGATATTTTTGTTCCATTTTCACTATTGTATCATCGAAAAGTGTATGAAGTTATGCAGATAATTGAACCAATTTTTTTTTCTATGTTTTTGACCATAGCCTGCAGGTCCAGGTTGAATTCGGGGATATTTCAACGAAAGGGGGCGCTGCCATCGTGATTTTTGTTCGATTTTCACTATTGTATCATCGAAATGTGTATGATGTTATGCAGATAATTAAACCAAAAATTTTTAACATATTTTTGGCTGTAGCCAGCAGGTCCTACTAGAATGTGGGGATATTCCGCCGGAAGGGGGCGCTGTGATAGCCATTTAAAGATTTCAAATTCAAAAAGATGTATAAAAAATTAGAAATCCTAAAAGTTTTTTCCGTTAAATGTTCGGCCTTGATCCGGAGAATCCGAAGCAGTTTTTGTTTTGTCTCTATATTAAAAAATGGCGGAGATATAGCGGTTTGAAATTTTAGGGTGGTTGACATTTTCAAACAAGACAGCAGAATTCATCCATAAACGGGTTTTATTTATGAGTTTCAGTTAACAGGGTTTCAGCAATTTTTTTTTCATTGTTGTAACCATTGTTCCTATTCTTAAGTGCTTAACACTATATATTTATATTCGCCAACATCAAATTCTCGCCAAGCTTGGCGGCAATTGACGAAGTATCGCCAAATTTGGCGACAAAAATATGTTGTCACAAATGAAGCCAACTTGGCTGTAGAAGACTAATTTGGCGATATTCTCATTCAAATTCAATGTTGACGAGAACTGGGAATGAATCTTCTTTAATTCGGTTCCACGCATTTTAGCTTCGTGTTTTCCAGTAAAATTAGCTAAATTCGTAAAACCAAGGAATAGGGAGGCTATCTGTTCCGATCGGTACAGGCCAAAAGAACTTTTCGTAGTTTAGTATACATCAGTTGATTGCATCCCGGTAACCCGATGATTCGCAAGCAACTGACGTACAACAGAATGACGAAAAATATTGATTAAGTATTAACATGATTGAGATAGAAGAAAGTTTTGGGATTGGCACATCCGACTAGTTTTCTTTTGTATGATGACAATACTTGGCGTTTTACCGTCTGCGCACGGCTAATATAACTATATACCGTATTTTTTATTTAAATTTTGAAAAAGTAAAATGAAGTTTAAAAAGAAAATGGTTAGAAAATGTCAATAATATGCTCCGCAAAATTATCTATGTCGAAAATGATGTCATGGATAGCGAGAAATAGCTATTTTCATTCTTAAAACTAAAAGAAATAACTCGATTACCTAAAAAAAAAATGACGAATGTTAATAGTTCCATTTTTGTTGATAAAACCTAAAGATTTAATATTATTTCGTTAAAGTAACAATTTCCCCTATGCCAGTATTGAAGTTAATTGCCTGGTTAAGAAAATTAACAAGAATTATGTCATTAAAATGGGATTTCTCTGGAAAAAAAGAGACGTCATATATGAAATAAAACGGGAATTTTCCAATATGTTTTAAAATGAGTGTGAATCAATTCCTTACATTAATAATACAAGGATCAGTAAGTATAAAAAGTAGATGAATTTCACGCCATATTTATAACGAAAAATTTAAATGTTCTTTTTTATCTATACTGATTATTTAGCATGAGTATCCGTTATATACAGATGAGAGTTTTCTGCTAAAAATCACATCATAATTTTAAGAAAAGGAAAATGAACACGAATCTATTATATTAAAATCTGACCGTGTGTTTGTATTTCGAAACTACTCCTAGACTATCGAACGCAACGCGATTTACTTAATACCGGTTATCATTGATCCGAGGATGTCACACAAACTCTCAGAATTTAAAAAATTAAATTAGATGCCAAGATTTTTTTTTTTTGAAATTTTAACGAAATTTCTCTAAAAACGAAAAGTAAACTACTCCATATTTGTGTATAAAAAAAGGAGAACTAAAACAGATCAGTATATTTTTTACACCATTTTCTCATTAAAACTGAAAAACAGAATTTATTTTCACTTTGAATAGATTGTGAAAACAAAATCTTGACTTCAGTAAATTATCCGAAAAATAAAAACATATTTTCACATATTCAAACTTCATGAATCAATTTATTCTGGAGAACAAAAATTGCCTATCAACATACTGTCATTTAGAAACCAAGATTTGTTTTAGCTATACATTAAACCAAGGAGGCAGAATTGAATTTAAAGACAAAGCATATACTATTTCTAATTAATGTTTTTTTGAAGGATGGCTATTAAAACGTTCAAAACGCGTTAAAAGTAAAATTGTCTATCAGGTAAAACTGACATTTGTTTTTACCCAATTCGTCTATTTCCACGATTTTATTTGGCCCTCCGTTTTGCATTGGTTGCAATTTCATTTTCGCGATTATTTGGCACAAAATTTCTTTTTTTTGAGACTGAGTTACGTCAAGGTCCCTATAACAAAAAATACCGTATTGTTTCCTATGAAATGTGATAAATAGTTAGTTAATTATTAACGTTTTTAATTATCGGGACTGAAATATTTTGCTTAATTGATGTATTTATTCTTCTTTTAACGTTGCGTGAACGAAGTCACGGGTAACAGATAGTAATATTATAAATCTGATTGTGTGCGAATGTTAGGCTGAAGCCAGCGTCAAAATGGAGCATTTAATGATCCTGTTTCTTTGCATATATGTTGATTATAACCCTCATCTGAACATAGGCTGGTTTTTGTTTATTTTATTCAAATATTTTCTTTAATAATTAAAAATTTCATTATTTTCAAAGAGAATAAATGGACATTTTTCCATACAATTTAACCATTTAAATTTATCGTTGCCAATAAATAAAAACACGGAAAAATACGTTTTCCTCAACAATTAATTTTCAATTCAACGATTTTCACGTGAAAACTGAAAATTAAAAATAATTCAAAAGAAGATGAATTTCCATGATATTTGAAACAAAAATATGGAGTAATTGTTATTATACATAAAGTATGAATATCAGTTACATTAAAAAGATGTTTTTCTGTCAAAAACTGCGTTATAATTAGAAGGAAAATGAACAATAATTATATTATTAAAAATATAGATTTTGCTTGGACCATGGAACTATGAAAAGGATCCTCTTCGATGACGTAATAAATAAAGCATGTATTTTCAAATATTCGTAATAATACAAGGAGCATAAATATCAATGTAATAATGAAAGTAGATAGATAACGGACGTAATATTTAAGATGAAAAACTAAAATACTTTTTATCGATACTGATTAATAATTAGCTTGAATACCAGTTACATACAAATGTGAGTTTTCTGCTAAAATTTACGTCCTGATTGCCAGAAAAAAAAATTAACAAGAATTATGCCATTAAAAAGAGATTTCTCTGAGGAGAAAGTGACGTCATATTTGAAATAAAACGGGAATTTTCAAATTTGTTTACAAGGAGCGGGAATCGATTCCTTACATTAATAATACAAGGATCGTAAGTTTAGAAAGTAGATGAGTTTCACGCCATAATTAAAACGCAAAATTATTATTATTATTATTTTATCTATACCGATTATCAAGCATGAATATCAGTTACATACAGATGAGAGTTTTTTTCCAAAAACCACACCATGATTATTAGAAAAAGAAAAAGAAATACGAATCTATTATATTAAAATCTGACCGCCTGTATGTATTTCGCAACTACTCCTTTCAGATTGTCGAACGCAATGCGATTTACTTAACACCGGTTATCATTGATCCGAGGATGACATAAACTCTCAGAATTAAAAAAAAATTATTTAAATTCCGAGATATTATTATTATTATTATTATTATAATTATTATTATTATTATTATTATTTTGTAAATTTTAACGAAATTTCTCTAAAAATGGCAACTAAATTATTCCAATTTTGAGCGCGTTCACACGGGTTAGTCGTATAGTTGGGGAATGACGGCTGTGAACGCTTTTAGGTAAAGTTATGTCAACCAATCTACCATTACATTTTGATTGTACCAACATTTAAGGAACCTTCCTAGCCAATGTTGGCCAATTATATCATAGTCCTGTTAAAGGTAGACCAATCAAATGTTCAGGACTCAAGTGTACAGTAGGAGTCATAAAGAACAACAGTTAACAGTTGCAGTTAGCTATAAAGCAAACAAACAAATCAGATTTCCCACCACGTGATCACTTTACCCAACAAAATTCTCCAGGTAATGTGGGTTACCCGAAGTCTGAGTAATTTCCAGCTCTGAACGCTACGGATAATTCGCAAAAAGTCACGTGATTTTGCTCTCTGAACGCTTTGTGTTACCCTATGTAACTCGGGGTTCGGTCTGTGAACGCGCCCCTTTGTGAATAAAAAAGAAGAAATAAAACGGATTAATATATTTTTCTCATTAAAACTGAAAAAAAGAATTTATTTTCAATTTGAATAGAGGGTGAAAGAAAAAAAAATCTTGATTACAGTAAAATTTTTGAAAAATAAAAACGTATTTTCACAGATTCAAACTTCATGAATCAATTTATTCTAAAGAACAAAAATCGTCTGTCAACATATTTTCATTTAGAAATAAAGATTTTTTTTCAGTTATAGATTAAATCAAGGAGGCAAATTTAAGCTTCTTGCATTTAGGTCTAGAATAATCGGTCCCTATTCACAAGAATTGAATTTAATGAAAAAGAATATACTATTTACATTATCTTTGAAGGATGGCTATTAAAACATTTCACAAAGGCGTTAAAAGTAAAATGGTTTACCAGGTAAACTTGACATATGTTTTTACACAATTCGCCGATTTCCACGATTTTATTTGGCCCGCCTTTTTTCATTGGTTGCAGTTTCCTTTTCGTGATTATTTGTCACAAAATTTCACTTTTTTAAAACTTAGTTATGTCAAGGTCTCTATAACATAGAAATACTGTATTGTCTCCTTTGGAATGTGATAAAGAGTTAGTTAATTATTTACGTTTCTAATTATCGGGAATGAAATATTTTGCTTAATTAATGCATTTATTCTTCTTTTAATGATACGTGAACGAAGTCACGGGTAACAGCTAGTTAAAAATAAAAAAGATGAATTAAATGAAAAAGCATTATAACCTGATTACAGATCATCATCTTTTTAAAACAGGATACATTAGACTCTGTGAAATCAGAACGTGGGTTGGTGAGCGTAGCGAGCAGGGGGCAGAGCCCCCCCAGTTTTATTAATTATAAATTGATTCAAAGCGCAAGCATACGTATTACAAATTAAAAATTCTTTAATATGCTGTAATTTAATTCTTATACTAAATTTTAATATAATTATGCTTCTTACTTTAAAAATAGAGTAGTATTATCATCGCATGGACTTCCGTTGTTAAGGCACTATATAAATGATGTTTCTTTAAAATCACGAATTGACACAATTGTTCAATCGTATTGCATCGATAAAGCATATATGAAATACATTTTAAAAGTAATTAAAAAAATAACTGTTTAATGTTTTCTAAACGATTTAGTTAAAAAAAAAAAAAAAAGGTTTACATTATAATTATTGCACAATGTTATAATTTTTAATTAGGATTATTAAATAATAATTACAAGTATATTTATAAAGCAAAAAATGAGAAAAACAAACTTAGCTCGTCCCGGTTTCGAACCCGGGCCCGCGGATCAACGAGCAGACGCCATAACAACTGAGCTACAACCAACGTAGTCATTTCGTTACGAAGTAAGTATTTAAGTTGTGTTCAAATATTAGACCCCCTGTTTAGGAGCGTTATATAAAATCCGTTGAACCTGAGACTAAGGGGCTTCTACCCTACAACATATATAAAAATAATCAAAATCTGTGATGACCAAGCTTGGTCCTCTCTTTGTCAGTGATATCATTTTCATTGTATTCGAAATATTGTAACATCATCAAAATGCACCGCAAAACAATTTTTCCCCTAATTTAATGGTATTCTTTTGAGTGTCCCTGTAAACTCAATATAAATGATACGCACTTCATTTTGCCATAATTTTCACTTTCAAGTCCCTTAATAATAATTTTTATTCTAGTAGTACATATTCTTGGTTTTCTTATATTGGAAAACATGCCATTTCAGGATTGTATATCAATGTTAACGAGATAAATAAGTGTTGGACGATTTTGGGGGTCAAATTCCTTACCATCCCTTGTTCCAGATGCTGATTTTTAAGTTTGGAGATCTCTGGATAAAATTGTTTCAAGAAAAGTAAGTCTACTTAATTTTTTTTACGATTGTTTTACATAAATCTATACTAATAAAAGAAAGTTTCGCTCTGTGTGTGTGTCTGTTGGCGATGGCTAGGAAAATCTAGCCCACCTAGAAGGCTGCAAATTTAGATTTAGGTAGTCCAAACCCTCTCCTGGTGCAACATTACTTCAGAATTTTAATATTTTAATTATTTACTGAAATATTAATTAATATCCACAAAGAACTCTCTAAAAAATACGCTTTTATTCTCTTGGGTTGGTTGGTTCACTGGTTGGTTGCATCGATTCTTCACAGAATAATTAAATAAACCAGAGTAGCGATGCATAAATAAAGATTTATAACTAAATAGTGTCAATATGGATTGAAGTTATCAGCGTAAAGCCATGCGACTGCCGCTCCACCTGTACATGACAAATTACACATACGTCCCACTGATTGAAATATTTTCCAGGCAAATTTTTCTTCATGACAATTAGTCGTTTTTTTTTTTTTTTTTTTTTTTTTTTTTTTTTTTTTTTAACATGACATTTATTATTATGATGGAGATTGTTAATACAGAAAACTTTATTTAACAGAGGCAAGGGTCTAATTACATTTAAGCTTCAAGGTGTATTTCTAGAAAGCAGTTACCAGAATTTCCGAATAATAGTCAAAGCAAAATTTCAAATTAAGTTCCTAGCTTAACCAAATGAATCAATCTTTAAAGATGTATTGTGATCCTCCTAATTAGTTATTTGCTGAAGGCCACTTGAACAACGCCCCCCCCCCTCCCGGCCCGTCCTTCAAGGTTTTTTCTCTAACTCTGCTCCGTTTCCATATCTCAGCCACTATCTTTCCGATTTCAACGCAAGTGATTTCAAACATTATAATTAATTTAACAGTCACCCTTTAGTCCCTTTATATAATATTCAATAAACTAAATTTATGAGTAGCGGTTACCACTATTTACGAATAACAGTTTAAGCCAAATTTGTAATTAAATTCAAAGCTTAAGGAAACGAACGAATTTTGAAAGATGCATAGTGGTCCTCCTAATTAGTCATTTGCTGAAGGGCACTTGAACATCCCCACCCCCCGGGACCTCCTTCAAGGTTTTTTCTCTAACTATGCTGCGTTTCCATATCTCAGCAACTATTTTTCCGATTTCAACGCAAGTGGTTCCAAACATTATAATTAACTTAATAGTCTCTCTTTATAATATTAAACTAAATTTATGAGTAGCGGTTATCACTATTTCCGAATAATAGTTTAAGCCAAATTTCTAATTAAGTTCCTAGCTTAAGCAAACGAGCGAATTTTGAAAGATGCATAGTGGTCCTCCTAATTAGTCATTTGCTGAAGGACACTTGAACAACCCCTCTCCCCCCCAGTCCTCCCTTCAAGGTTTTTTTCTCTAACTATGCTCCGTTTCCATATCTCAGCAACTATCTTTCCGATTTCAACACAAGTGATATTTTTACGCACTATTTACGAATTATAGTTTAAGACAAATTTCTAATTAAGTTCAAAGCTTAACCAAACGAACGATTTTTGAAAGATGAATAGTGGTCCTCCTAATTAGTCATTTGCTGAAGGGCACTTGAACACCCCCCCCCCCCCCTACGGCCCTTCTTGCAAGGATTTTTCTCTAACTATGCTCCGTTTCCATATCTCAGCAACTATCTTTCCGATTTCAACGCAAGTGATTCCAAACATTATAATTAACTTAATAGTCACCCTTTATAACATTAAATTAAATTTATGAGTAGCGGTTACCACTATTTACAAATAAGAGTTTAAGCCAACTTTGTAATTAAGTTCCTAGCTTAACAAAACGAACGAATTTTTATGCATGCATAGTGGGCCTCCTAATGAGTCCTTTTCTGAAGGACACTCGAACATCCCCTCCTCTCGGCACCTCACTCAAGGTTATTTTCTCTAACTGTGCCTTATTGCAATAACTGGACTAATAATGTTCCCATCTTCTCGAAACCAGCTCAATTTTGTAGTGCGCCTACTATACAGTAACGTAGGCAGCGGGGACCTGTCCCAGAAGTTCGTTCGGAAAGAGGTTTGTTTAGAACAGAATGCTCCCCTGGCGGTGGTAGGGGGAAATAACAGATTTTCTAGAGCGTACGAGCATGGTTCCGAAGCCATCGTAGACCGTGGCCAGAGTTTCATTTTTTAAGAGATTTAAGTTTATTACAAGGGCTCGGGCAACGCCGGGCCTGGTCAGCTAGTATGTAATAAAAATTAGACTGCACACATGTTTTGCGGTTATTATTCATTTTTTTAACTCTGTCCCGGGATTTTAGATTCCTTCGCTCTTGCTGTAAGATGCAGCCAATCTTTTTCAACATTTTTCTCATACAGAATTATACTAGGGGGAAATCAATTTCAGGCATTGTGGACCCTCCTCAACATTTATTCCTCAATTTAAAAAGAAAAAATGTTATTCAGTTCACTTTAAATAACTGTTGCTAAAAATCAGTGAACAAACACTGTGGTTTAACATGAAAATAGGTGGGGATTTTCCTTACCATCCAAAGACTGTCATTGAAAATATAACAGTGAAATGGAAAAGACTGAATAATATTTACTTATACTAAAAGCTTGTAAAAAAATTAAATAACAGTTAAAATTTCAAAAGTATAATAGTTACGTTTAAAAAATGAAACGGTCAGGAAAAATTATTACATTTATTTTCCCCTTTTTAGGGTTTCGTTCATCTCACGAAACCCTATTACCCCCGCTCCGTTATCTGTCCGTCACAGAGCCATTCTTAAAAAGTATGTAACTTACAGAGTTGTATAAATCTGAATAGCAGCTGTGAAGAGCTCAAAATATTAAAATTTGAAAAATTCGTATTATTTTAATAAATAGAGATAAAAAACCAAAATTCTAACAGCCTTTTCCTATTCAAATTGAAACATTTTTCGTTATAGCCGATGCCAAAAACTAAAAATCCACAATGAAATTCTTTCTACAATAATTAATTTTCACGTGAAAAATGAAAATGAAATAAAAAGTTTCACCCATTGAAAAAAAGATAAATATGAAATAAATTTGATTGACGTCATAGTCGTAATAAAACGGAAAATGTCTAAGATTTCTCAATAATACAAGGAGTATGAGTATGTGTAAGTGGACAAAGCAGATTAATATCACGTCATGAGAGAATTAAAAAGAAAATCTGACGTCCTATCGGAAGTTTAACTAATTTTTCAAATGTTTGAAAATAATACAAAGCGAGTATCAATATAAATAATAGAGAATAGTCAATATATGAGTTTGAGAAACATATTGAATCGTGATAAAAATCCGATTATGGAAATATTCGCACATTTTAACATTTTGAAGGTGTACAATTTGTTTAATTTTGAAATTATTTTTTTAAATATTGCATTGAGTCCGTATGACGGATATTATTATGACAGAATATAATAGCGGGCTTGGCCCGCTATCCGGCTGGTTTAGATATTGGAAAAAAGGAAAAAATAGACCGGTAAATTTTTACTTTATAAAAAACACGGCCTTTTTTTTGTTGTTGTTGCTAAATGAAATTTGTTTGAATTTATTAAAGAAAGGATAAAGTGTTTTGAAAGGAATATTAAACGAAACCCTTTGAGCGATCTCCGATCACACTTACCCACTTGTTAATTTTATATTGCTAATTGTATTTTTTAAATTATAAATATTAAATGCTTATAAAAATCAATATTTCAAATGAAAATGTATAAAAATTTGTTTCGCTTTTATTCCTGTAGATGACAGCGCCAACCACTGAGATGCGTTTTATTCGGGCGTTGCCATTGAACAATTAACAAATAATCGTGATTTCTGTGCCATGTACGATAGCGTAATATATATAGATTATTCTAGAATAAGAACGTGTTTTTTTATACTAACAAGAACAAGAAAGTTTAAAAATGCTATTTTATTAAGTTGAATTTCACCAGTTTCCTATTGAAAGTTAAAATATTATGTTTTAAGTCATTGTTTCTCAACATTTTTAGCACTGAGACCCCATAAAGTTGATTAAAAAAATAAATAGACCGCGACCCATTACACTGTTTTATATGAAATCTTAGTAACGGATGCTTTTCTATTTTCAACCTGTGCGAAAAGCATTTTCTTGTTACAGTAAAAACTAAATGACTTCCATATAATTTAATTCTGTGTGTTCCAAATGTTGATCCACGTGTAGGAAAGCTTTCAAGCGATAAACAAATCCAGTTTTAAGTTTACTTTATCAGACTACATTGACATCCATATCAATTATGTAATACTTGATTATTATTATTTAATAACAGATTTTTTGTACATAAGCAATTTATTTTTTCGGATTGACTGCAACCCCTAGTTATCAGTATGTTCTAAATATTTAATTGTAATTACCTGCTAGTCCTTACCGTCCCTCTACTCTTATCTTTCTGTTTGCAACCATGAAATTCTTAATAAAAAAATTTAAATATGTTTGTAACGTAATTTATTTATTTATTTGGAACCCTGGTGGGTATTATACAATAAATTAGCCTGTCTGGAGCCAGTGTGTTACAGGGAAATAAAATAAAATAATTCAGCATAAGATAATATAAATGGCTAAATTTCAGACAATGTAATACTAAAATTTTGTACTGAAAATACTGTTAATTGTTATTATTTCTTATTAAAATGTTTTAGGAGTGCTATGCAAAATAAGTAAAAATTTAGATGAAAATAAAAAGTTAGAGAAACAAAATGTTATTTTATTAAGTTTAATTTCACAAGTTTTTTATTCCTGAAAGTTTAAATTACACTGGACAACAAAGAACTGAAATGAGTTGACCCTAGATCAGCTTCTTGCTTATACTTTCCGTTTTTCTCTAGGTCGTCCAGTTTTTGAGAAATTTGCTTATTTAAGTTTAAACTTTTTTGTGCCATTTTTTGGAAATTTGAGGTACAATCCATGTCAAATTGAATTACCTTTTTAAGATAATGATGAGTGGATCATGTTTACATTACTTTCAGCTTTAAAGTAGTTACCTACAGAATGGCCGTCATGTTTTTCTTAGACTCGATTTTTATGTTGATTTCGAATCTGCAATCCGTTTCCTTCTATCACGTCTATATTTTGAGTAAAACGAATTTCTACTTTTGTATGGTATTGGCACACGTTTGGTATATAAAATGCTTTTTAGGGGTGTGTGTCAAAAGGGTGAACAGTGTCAGATCCCTATCAGGGACATAATCACCAATGAGTATAATCGAAAAACAATTGAAAAAAGTAGTAGAATCTATCCTAATGAGCTGAAGTAAATCACAAAGTAGCATCAAAAGCATTTTCTGTCTTTTTTTGAACAAAAAACCAAATTTCACTTTTTTCGAAAACTGGACTGAAAACGGACGCCAGATTTGAAATCAGTGTAAAAAACTGGTTTAGAAACATGTTAACATACTCATGTGGCAGAAATATTGGGACGTCAAGAAACGTTATTATTAGAAAACTACGTAAATTAGGCACACTATTTCACGGTCACATGTCAGTATAATCTAGGGCACAACATTTTTGTAAAGTAAACATAACATAAAACAAAAAATCCAGTGTGATAATGCCTTAAATTTGCATCCATCAAAATATGCAAATATCTCAAAAACTGGACGTGCTGGAGAAAATCTAAAACTAGATTCGGAATCAACGCAAAAAACTAAACTCATTTTGGTTTTGGGACAGAGCAAAAGTTCAAATTGGTTGGCCAAGTGTTATGGGAGAATGCCTCCTATATCAATTACTCTATCAATTGCATGACAACCTGAGTATATCTATGAAAGTTAGAGCATGGGGTGACAAACCGAATTCATAAACACTTTTCGGGTTAGTGAAAGGGTTAGTGAAAAATAGGCAGGTTGAAACAAAAGTCCTTGACACATTTTAAAATTCAATAAAAAATCATATAATTGGACGAAAATGCTTTTCATTATTGAAAGTTTTGTTTAAGCAAATACAAAAATCAGTTTCAATAACTGTGCTTAGAGGGCGCTGCACCTGCAAAGCTGCCTGAAAAGGCATATTAATCTTTAGATAAGCAAGTATTTAATCACCGATGACGCCACTGGATGGGCTTCCAGACAAAAAAATTTAATTACGCAGCCACAACTTAAATGGAAGCAGGGGTCATTTATCACGCGGAAATAAATCAGATTAAAAAATAAATATTCTTTACTAAAACCAGTTAAAATATTTGAAAAAAGTATTTAAAATATTAAAAAAAAAAACATTACACCGACCCAAAAATAACACGCTCGTTTTTAAAAAGCAGCCAAAACAGAGTAAGACCCGCATTTTTCGTTCATCATCTACTGCATTTTTGAATCCCATTTTTAATGTTTTAATAAAAATGAAATCTCATCCTAAAAATTAATTCTCATTCTGCATTCACTCACACAAACTCCTCTTTAAGTTGTGGTTTCTTAATTTAAATTTTTGCCCTGGAACCCCGTCCTTCTGAGAGTCACAACGTCAAAAATGATGAAAAAAAACTAACTAAAGGCATACGTAACAAAAGAGAGATTTTAAATGTGGAAATAATGGGCACCATTAAGTGATCTATTGCTTTGATGCATTTTTGCTCCGGCATTCTGGGCCAGGATTCGAACCTGGGATCTCTTGGCTGAAGCCGACACGCTCTACCAACTGAGCTATCCCGGTCGAATCCGGAGCACTGAGCTCCACAATAGAACGGAGAGCTAACTTCCTATTCTATTACATTGTGTCCAGCGGTCCGCCCATGAATACAATGCCAAAGATTTTCGGAGGAAAATCTTTGGCAAAACATAGATTTTCTCCCATAGAATAGCATGGGGTGGATATTTTCAAATTAGATTATCTTTCAAAAATATAACGAACTTGCTACAATTTTCAGTGATATATATTTTTTATTGTAAAATCTACAGGTTTTATTTAAATTCATCGCCAATATTTACTTTGATAATTGTGTAAAAGTAAATTTTATATAAGATCAATCAAAAAAAAGAGAAATATATATTAAGTATTGCTCATAAAAATATGAAAAAGCTGTAGAAATAGCCTAAAGTGACAAAAAGTGTGCGGAAAAGTTTTTTAAAAAAATGCCTGCAATATTAAGAAAAGTGCAGGATTCATTACTTGCGCCCATTGAAAGTGTGATGCGGTTGAGGCAGAAAGTGGATCGGTGAGTTAGCTCTCGGTATTATTATAGAGCTCAGTGACCTGGAGGGAATCATCCAGTTAACCTTATTGATCATAGCATCTGGTCTGATATTTGTAGTGTGCCTCTAAAAATAAGCCGACTATAGTAAAATTAAAGGTGAATAATAACACAACCCAGTTGCACCGCGACCTACGTTATACACGGCCGGTGCATGACGTTTAAAACGTCACATGAAGGGGATCATTTTTACACGACGATTGGTGCAAAGCGGCGCACCCACCCACCGTTTTGTACCAATCGCCGTGTAAAAATGATCCACTCCATGTGACGTCATGTAAACGTCATGCATCGGCCGTGTATAACGTAGGCCGCGGTTGCACCAAGTCTGCGACCCCGATGTCTGCCCTCTTCATTAGCTATTTCGCTGTATTTAGTATTATTATCAGGAAACTAATCGTATGCAAGCTACTACAATCGTAGATTATGTTTATCATAATGGGGAAGTTGCACTCACTTTAGATTATGCATTCTTTTATGTTTAATTGATGAAGACAACTTTACATACCTCAAAACTTAACTCGGAATCGCAAAAATAATTTAAACTATATGTAGTTATTGGAGTTTTTAACTCCGTCAAAAGCAAAACAAAACCACGTGATCGGAAAACGCGACGGGATTGGTTTGACGTCACTACACATGAAACGGGGAATTCTGCTTAGAGCCGAGTGCTCGCAGGCTGTTTAATATTGCTTTCTATGTACTATAAACATCTTTTAAAGGTTCGTTTACACAAAACAAAAATTAAAGTTAAAAGATTATTTTATCATATCTAAATATAATGCACTATTAATTTATTTCATTTAGAAAAGTGTTGAAGTTGGTCGGATTCGAAAAATACAAAATTATGTCTTTCGGAAATAGTATTAAATTAAATATATTTTTTAAATACACATCCAATGTTTATTTTGATACGCCTCCTTTTATGATTGGAATTCGTGATACCGCTTTTTTTTTTACGCTTGGTAGAAAATGAGAGCTAATAAATTTATTAAAATAAATGTATAATCTTTGCCTTTTTTTCTGTTTTAAGGTATGGAAAGAGGAAAGAAAAAAAAAGCATTATTTAAACTATCTTTTTAGGATTGCTAAATTGATTTCTAAACGTATAATCATAATTCAATTAATATAGAAAAGTGTAAAAATAATTTAATTATCGTTTTATTATTATTTGCTTACGTATAATTTTTGAATGGATGCAGTACTTTTTGATTGTTTGAAATATAGTTTCTCAGAATGTCCTATTTTAAGATTTATCAGGTTCTAAAAATTTTATATCTTTATTTTCCTCAATGTTCTAACTTTCGTAAAAAATAAAAATTATGAATATATTTGAAAATCTTGTTAAAGAAAGCAGTACCTTAATTTTGAAAATAAGCATTATACTGCACAAAGCTTTTTTAAAACAGAGCGAGATGTGCTGAGAATTTGAATATGTTGTTGAAGTAGAGCCCACTCTTTTCACTTTTGAAAACAGCCATCTCATTACACGTAAACTTGTTATCTCATCAAAAAGTCACCTGTAAAAAATGCAGCCAATCTCGTAACTCATTTACCGTAAAAAGTACTGAGATCGTATAAAGCCAAGTTTAACTATCTTATTAACTCTAAAATTTTCATTCACAAATCACTCCTAGTTTCTACATCTTTAGTTAATTATTATTTTGTGACTTGGCAATTACGTAGCACGATAATGAGATGTATATAGTTAGTCTTAATCAAATAATACTATAACATATTAAAGTGTAATAACTTCCCTGTGCGTATATAATTTGCCTTAATTAAATTATCCCATCCCATCCCATAACATAGTAAGGTGTAATAACTTCCCTGTGCTGCGTAATTGCCTAGTCACAAAATAATAATTAACTAAAGATGTAGAGACTAGGAGTGATTTGTGAATGAAAATTTCAGAGTTAATAAGATAGTTAAACTTGGCTTTATACGATCTCAGTACTTTTTACGGTAAATGAGTTACGAGACTTGGCTGCATTTTTTACAGGTGACTTTTTGATGAGATTTCACTTCTTTTTGTAAGTAATCCTCCTTTTCTTGATTTTGGGTTCTTTTTGGAGATCATCCACTGATTTTCGCTAAGCCCACACTCTGTCCCTATTATTTACAGGTATAAAAAATTTGAAGCTTTAGTTTCGTTTGCAAAGTACTGTAGATAAAAAGAGATTTCAGGTTCCTAGGCAAGCACTAAGTTATGGGAGGGGCAGCGTCAAAAGTACTCTCAATTGCTTCCAGGATAGGTGCTATTCATCTGAGATATTACTCGCAGCCCTAGATACTTGGTATTTAACATAAAAGAACTTTTTAGTATAAAAAGAAAGCCAAAATTAAAATTTCCGGAAATTTCCAATAAATCAAACTATATTCCTTTTTTCGATGTTTTTTTTTTTTTTCGTTTTTTTTAGTCTTTTTTTTTATTATTATTATTTACGGACTTTTTAATTTTTCCTTACTTTGTATACTAAACCCTTCCTTTCTGCCAAATGTCAAGCTTCTAGGAGGACAAAATCGAATTATTTTCAAATTTTCGACTTTTTATAAATTTATTGATTTTACGATTGTAATTCTAAGTTACCTGATTGTCATGCCAATATAGTAATTATTTGATACGTCTTCTTAGGATCATTGAGGTTCAATTTAGAGATAAGTCAAGTGAATCATAGAGTCACTATGATTTTATTTAGAAAGGACTATCAAGCCATAACCAGCCAGTAATGTCGGGAGGGTAGGGGGAGCTGTGAAGATTTTTGTGGGGCTAACATCATTTAACAATCCATATTTCATATGTGAAGTAAATAGAGTACAACCTGTGAAAGAAAACAAACCTTGTTTATAAAGAAATCGCCTATATCGTAGCCAGTATATACCGGAACTTTTCTATAACGAAATTCGTAAACGAAAGAAAAGAAAACCATAATCTGGGGGAAATAACATAAAACAATTAGGGGCGTTGTACTAGCTAATAGGACTAATATTTGTAGCAGTACAAAATCAAATTGTTTTCGAATTTTCGATTTCTTAAAGATATTTCGATTTTTCGATTTTATTTTCGAATTTAACGAATATTTTAATTATTCCTTTTATTGAATACTAAATACTACCTTTACACCAGGTTTTAAGTTTCTAAGACTACAAGATAAAATTATTTTCAATTTTTGATTTTTTCGATTTTTTTTTTTTTTTTTTTATAATTTTCTAGATATTTTAATTTTTTTTCTTATTTTGTATCCTTTATTACAAATTTCAAGTTTCTAGCGCTACAAAATCGAATTATGTTGAAATTTCCGATCTTTTTCGAGTTTTTTATTCTATTTTCGAATTTATTGTGTTTTAATTTTTCCTTTTTCTGTATCATAAACAATAAGTTTACGCCGAATTTTAAGTTCTAAAGCTACAAAATCGAATTTTTTTCAATTTTTCGAATTTTCGAAATTTTTTTTTCGAATTGTATAGATTTTTTATTTCTTTCTTTTTTTTGTATCCTAAATACTACCTTTATTCCAACTTTTAAGTTTTTAGCTTTATAAAATCGAATTATTTTCAAATTTTCGTTTTTTTTCGATTTTTTGATTTTATTTTCAATTTTTGTTGTGTTTTTATTTTTTTATTTTTCTGAATCCCAAACACTACCTTTACACCAAATTTTCAGTGTCTAAGACTATGAGATCATATTATTTTCAATTTCTCTTTTTTTTTTTCTTTTTCTTTTTTTTTTTTTTTTTTTTTTTTTTTTTTTTTTTTTTTTTTTTTTGAAATTTTCGATTTTTTTTTTTAATTATCCATATTTTTTAATGTTTCCTTATTTAGTATCTTAAATATTACCTTTATTCCAAATTCCAAGTTTCTAGCGCTATGAAATCGAATTATTTTCAAAATTTCCTTGTTTTTCGATTTCTTTCAATTTTTTTATTTATTTTTAAATTTTATTGCGTTTTTATTCTAACTTATTCTGAATCCTAAACACTATCTTTACCGCGAATTTTAAGTTTCTAAGGCTAAAAGATCAAATTACTTTAAATTTTTTCAATTTTTTTTGAATTTTTGATTTTTTGTTTTCGAATTTTCTGGATTTTTTAATTTTTCCTTATTTTGTATCCTAAATACTACCCTTATTCCGAATTCCAAGTTTCTAGCACAACAAAATTGGATTATTTGAAATTTTTCGATTTTTTTCTATTTTATTTTCAATTTTTTTTTTGTGTTTTTGATGTTTTCTTTTTCTGAATTCTAAACAACCTTCACACCAAATTTTAAGTTTTTAAGACTACAAGATCGTGTTATTTTCAATTTTCAATTTTGTTAGATTTTTTTGAATTTTCGAATGTTTTTTAATTTTCCGGATTTTATAATTTTTGCTTTGTATCCGAAACACTAGCTTTATTCCAAATTTTAAGTTTCTGTGGCTGCGGGATCTACCCAATTTGTTTGATGACGCGAGAGTGAGTGAGTGTGTGAGTGACAAAAAATCGAAACTTTGAGTTCATATATCGTCTGCACTAATTTATGGGTATTTTTTGAATTATCCATATTTTTTGAATTACTACCCTTTCAATATATACCTAAAATTTCAAGTTTCTAGCGTTATAAAAGCGAATTATTTTCAAATTTTCCTTATTTTTCGATTTTTCGATTTTATTTTTGAATTTATTGCGTTTTTTATTTTAACTTATTCTGAATCCTAAACACTATCTTTACTGCGAATTTTAAGTTTCTAAGGCTAAAAAATCAAATTATTTTAATTTTTTCAATTTTTTTTCGAATTTTTTAATTTTTTTTTTCGAATTTTCCGGAATTTTTAATTTTTCCTTATTTTGCATCCTAAATACTACCTTTATTCCGAATTCCAAGTTTCTAGCGCAACAAAATCGGATTATTTGAAATTTTTCAATTTTTTTCGATTTTTTCAATTTTGCTTTCGATTTTTTTGGTGTTTTTGATGGGGTTTTTTTTTCTGGATACTAAACACTACCTTCACACCGAATCTTAAGTTTCTGAGACTACAAGATCGTATTATTTTCAATTTTCAATTTTGATGGAATTTGTTGAATTTTCCGGATTTTATAATTTTTCCTTTCTTTGTATCCTAAACACTACCTTTTTTTCCAAATGTCAAGTTTCTAGGGCTACGGGATCTACCTAATCTTTTTGATGACGCGTGAACGAGTGAGTGACAAAAAATCGAATGTTTGAGTTCATATATCGTCTGAACTAGAAAAGACAGAAAGTTGTAATTTTAAATTTTGGTCCTGTGGGCCAAATACTCTCTATAATTGAAGTTTCAAATTTTTGGGATACTCCAGCGCGGAGATATGGGGGGGTCAAAAGTGCCCTGAGTTGCTTCCAGAAAAGTATGCTTACGGCTGTCCTCTCTCGACTTGGCGGAGGCACTGCCGTGCCTCCAGATAGTGACATATAAAGAAATCAAGATATATTATCATTCAAGGTTTATTCTTTGTTTGAACAATGCATCAGTATCATAAGGGAAGGGCATTATGTTGAGAGATATTATGTTATATATAAACGTTAATCATTCTTTTAACGTTTAAAATGTTAATAACAACAATAAAATTTAAATATTACATAACATTGCTTCAAATACATTTATAATTATTATATTTCTGCATAATATTTCTCTTTTGGCCTTTTTAATTTCCTTAAAAATATTGTTAATTTATAACAAAAATAAAACAGATAATTTTTAAACTAAACATCATCTCTCATCTGCAAAGCTCTATAAAGCATACAACCTTCAATCCACATTCTGAAAATTTCACAAAACTGACAGTATTTAAAATAATTACTTGATTGTTTTGTCTGTGTGTAGTGTAGTCCAGAGATCTGTTTAGGAAGAAATTGAGTCCTTTAAAGGACCCTTCACAAAATTTTTCATATTAAAACAGGAACATTCACAATACATTCCACCTTAAAACTAGACCCTTCACAATTTTTTTTTTTTTTTTGTCTTAAAAATAGGCCTCTCACAATTCTTTTCCATCTCCAAACTAAACCTTTTACAAATTTAATTATTTAAAAGAAAAATCTGACCTGACACAAAACAACTGAAACAAAGAATCTATTTATCTAGCTTTTACATATATAAGGAATTTTGTCAAATATTCATAAACAAGAAACTGAATATAACAGTTATTTCAAATTCACAAAATTATAATTAGTTTTTTCACAAATATGAAATACTTTTCACAATTTCACAAAAAAAGAGCCCTGTGAGAAAAGTCTGGATAGGTCCCTGGAAACATTTTTTGAAAACTTATTAAACTTTTCTGGTGTATATTTATATAAAAATTCTGTAAGCCTGTCTTAAAGCTATCTTAGCACGTTTCGCTCTTTCTAATAACTTTAGCTGTTTTTCAAAGATTCAAAATAGTTTATTTAACAATTAAAGAGATAAAACATATAGTGGAACCAAGCAAAATTCATAATTTAAAAATAAAATATAAATACAAAAACCCTGTTATAAGTTGACTCCACCCTCCCTAATGAAATAAATCCTATTTGTACCAGTTTATTTAATATTGTGCAATATATATATATATATATATATATATATATATATATATATATATATAGAGAGAGAGAGAGAGAGAGAGAGATAGATAGATAAGTATACCTTATTCTATAAAATACAATATTGTAGTACGAGTATTAGCTTGTACCAATACTTTATTTCTGCATCGAGATCTGGAAATGAAAATTCTTAGAAACGCGATGGAATAAAAATTTCACCTGGAATTCACAGTATTATTTATTCATTACAGCAACTTACAATACTTTTAATTTGTTATACTAATCATTTTTAAGAAAAGAAAGAAATCGTCCAGCGTAAAGCAAGCCGTCCCCATAGGAAATAACAGGGAGAAATACAGCGAGGGTTTGTTTACATGTGTAGTGACGTCAGAACAGCTTTCGTCACGTGACGTGGGTTTTTCCCGCCACAGCAAAAACTGCGTTTTAAAAGTTGATTTAATGAATTATACAAGCTTCAAATATATGTAAAAATGGTATCAAAATGTTCGTATTTTTACACTCTATCAGATGCAAGTTAAATTGAAAAACGTGCAATTACCCCATTGGAAAGATTATAATTTATGTGCCATCCATGAGTATGGATGATATCTTTTCAATTCACCAGAAGAGTATAAAACTTGTATGCTTCAAGCCGTTTTTAACAAATCGGGTTAAGACTTAATAGATAAAATTACAGCTTTACGATACAACCATTACAAGAAGCATCTAGGTATACCTAGACAGTTCTTATTTTTGCATATTTGGAAAAAGAAGCTAGTTACTTATTGAGCTTTCCGCTAATAGAACATAATGGGACGGAACACTCATACATATTTAGATAGACCCATCCTATCGCAGACGAGTTATTCGTAGTCCTATCCAATTATTGGACAGGCTTACACCCGTCCTGTTTTTTCAATGTCCACGGTGGTTATATCGCACTTATCTGGTTGTACCCCGACAGACGCGCTATGACGAGGGGTCACTGTATTATTTAACCCTCGTCCTAAATTTCGAATGATCCTTTGGCAAAATATGAAAGTAGCTAAGTATTGACTACTTTTGAAAAGTAGTTTGTAGTCGCTACTTTTAAAAACAGTTGTAGTTGTAATTTACTACATTTTCGATAAAGTAGTTGTAGTTCGCTACAATAAAAAAGTAATTTTTCATGACCACTGGCTGAGCGCCAACTAGCAATTTCTTGACCTTTCAAGATTAATATCATCTATATTACAATTAGAGTTTTTGTGTCTATATTCATGTATCATTGAAGAAGAAGGAAAAAGAATGAGCTTTGAATGAGCGCCACCCAAAAATTTTAAAGCTTCTTCTGACTTGGCCATGTTGAAAAAACTTCTAAAATCGAAAGTGCCCGAATACTTTTGACTAAATAGTGTATAGAATGCAGTTTGAGTACCTATTACCATTTCATTCTGTGTCGTGCTTAGAAAAATACATATTTAGATAGACCCATCCCTATCGCACAGATTAAATATACATCCAGATACGACAGTAGAGCGAAAACCCGAACCAGCGCGATGTTAGCGCCGCTACTGAGAACAGCCTGAAACAAACGCGCGGAATCCATAAACTGTTGGATTGTCACTATCAAATGTTGACAATTTTGTTTATTTTATCGGCAGCTTTTTGATAGTATTTAATTTCTGCAAAACTTCTTTTCAGAGCTTTTCTTTTTAATGTAATTAATTTATATTGCCAAGTGCTTGTTTCAGGTGCCAAGTGCTTGTTTTTCTTGCAATTAATTATTGCAAAATGTCAAAAAATAAGGTGTTTTTAAAACACAATCATGTCGTTCTTCTGTTGCAAATCGTATTAAATGACATTGTTTAAAATGTGGCACTAAATGGTATTTTTAAATATGTTATATTTATTACTTTTTAAATAAAAAAATATTTAAAATCGTATTAAATAACGTTGTTTAAAGCGCTTTACTAAATGGAATTTTTAAATAAAAAGTATTTAAAATCGTATTAAAATGAATTTGTTTAAAATTTAGCACTAAGTAGTATTTTTAAATATGCTAATATTTATTATTATTTTTAAATAACCACATATACATCGTTAAGAAATATAAAAGTGGTTTTAAATACTTTTCATAAGTATTACGATAACATAAACAAACAAAATTTACAAGTGTCAAATCATTTAAATATTTGAAAGTTTCTCAGTTTAAATTATTATGAAAAAGGTGTAAATCTGTAAAAACTCGTGTAAACATATAATTTCAGAACTTATTTGCTTAGTTTCTAGTACTTGTATGATAAAATAAAATACGTTTGATGTTTTAAATAATAACAAACATCGCCGAAACTGAAAAAAAAAAAAAAAAAAAAAAAAAAAAAAAGAGATACTAAACAAATAAGATAAGTAATACCTACCTGTGGCGACACGCCCGGAACGTTTACGACTGTTGTCACTAGGGGCTCTGAAGTTGCAATTCGGTTACCATTGAGCTTATGGAAGTGTCCTATCTGGTGGAATATATTTAATCTGTGTCTTATCGCAGACGAGTTATTCGTAATCCTATCCAATTATTGGACAGGCTCAGACAATCCGTATCCGATTGTCTGAGTTGTTTGGAACAATAGGGGGCCTACGATGAAGTCAGCTGCCCTTTCCTCATGGGTTGAGGCGCGGCCTACGTTATACACGGTCGGTGCATGACGTTTAAAACGTCACAGGAAGTGGATCATTTTTACACGGTGATTGGTGAAAAGCGACGCGCCCCCCGTTTTGCACCAATCGCCGTGTAAAAATGATCCACTACATGTGACGTATTAAACGTCATGCACCAGCCGTGTATAACGCAGGTCGTGGTTGAGGTTAGTTTCGAATGTGTTGTTTACCTGCACGTGACGGGTATGTCTTGGTTCTTGTAGAGGGCGTAGCAGTCCTCGCACACTCGACTGAGACGGGCCACGTTGCGGAGGTCGTTGTTGCCCTGGCAACCGTACAGCACGTACTGCATCGGGAGGCTCTGGAAGGCGCCATGGCTGGCCACGCAGAGGATGGAAGCGGCTACCACCAGACACAGGATTCGAGAGACCTGCAAACGCATAGACGACTCATTAGTTAAGTGCAAGCATTGTGTTTCCCAAGGCTAACTTATCATAGATCAGACTTGACAATCCGGAGAAAATATATTGGAGAAAACGTCCGCGGTAATTGCCAACTTATTAATTGACTTTCTCCGGAAAGTATCGCCGCCTGGTGGATACTACCGATACTAGTTCATAAGCAAATGCATAGAACAAATGGAGCTGTGAAAAAATTTCGTGTTATTTCGTGTCCTAAATACTCCTATTACTGACGATTGATGGCGCTAGTAGCAGGACAACCATGTGGTTTTTAACCACGTGTATAGCGGTCAAAGGAAACTTGCTGATTGTCAGGTCTGATACTATGATAAGGAGATCTTGGTGTTTCCATTCAATCGAAAGAACCAGGTTTCAAATCTGTCCGGATCCTTCAAGAGCGTGTAGCGTGCCATCTAAAATAAGGAGTATGTATTTTTAGATCCTTTCAATGGCAGCAGTTGGAAGTAAAAGCAGACAAGATCGGTAATCAAAATGTTATCTAAACCACAGTTGCAAAAAAAAAATAATAATAATTAAATTGGGTGCTTATTTGTCCCCCACAATTACGACTACGCCAAATTGCAATCCGTTTCGCCAAAGTCATAGCCCATCTCGTGAAGCTCGAACGCATAATAGAGATATTAAAATAAACTAGATGGAACCCGTCAAAACTTGACGGGAAAAAATACTATAACAATATCAGTAAAATAAGCTTCTTTATTATTTAAGAAGAGGTGCGTATGAAACAGTCTTTCAAATATTATATTTTAAAAGTTTTTTTACCCCAGTCAAATACAGTGCTATTTCCGATTTAAATTCCAAACAAACGATCCATAAACAACTGTTTAATGTAAATCAGTTTGACATTATCGCCATATTCCTCATGGCAAGAAAAAAATTTCATGGACCTATGAAGTATCATACAAATAGTATATTCCTACGTTCATCTCATATTCAGTAAATAAAAGAACATAGTAAATAAAGCACACATCTCCCCCCCCCCCACCTGTGATAATGCAACCGAATGAGCTCCTATGCGCATGTGCATTGTATCTGCTCAAAAGCACCGTCGAAATTCGATGTTAAAAAGTTTTAAAATGTCCTCTTTAATCATTGTTCATTACAAATCCATATCTTCTAAAACGCATCCATTACTTTAAGCTAATCAATTTTTATGTAAATATGAAGAAATTTTTTACAGTAATTAATCAATCTGCAGATCAGGGAGATTTTTAATGTTTTCAAGTGTAATTTATTTGTATGGTTTCTTCGGTTCCTTTACATAAACTGGGTGATTATCCCTTTTCCATCACAGTTGAGCATATTTTCCCTCTTATACAGTTGAAAAATGGATCTTTAAAAAAAATTAAAAATGTAATTCCTAGTATATTCTGATATCTGCTGGAACATATACATCAACGAATTCAACATATCAAATTTATGTTCAACATAACTGAAAATAGTTTTTTTTTTTTTTTTTTTTTTTTTTTTTTTTTTTTTTTTTTGACAGATTTTCGTTTAGCGCGAAATGCTCTATCTTATGGGATAGTCTGATCTTATGATGTATCACTGTTTTTATTATTATTCAATTTTTATGATGGTTAGGGAAATATATTTTCAATTGTGGCAACTTTCCCAGGGGCTATTTTACATTATTGAAGCAAACTATTGGTCATTGATAAGATAGAATTAAAAAACCTTTTCATGCTTGAAAATTATTTAAAAAGTCGTTAAATTAAGCGGCAGTTTTCAAATAAACTTCATTCGAAAGCTAATTTTTTTTTCAATTGATGATGTAAGAGTTGAAATTGTAAAATGTAGTAAAAAATAGTAATTTGTAGTATTTAGAAGTGATGTAAGCGTGATGAAAGCTAAAGCAATAGCACCGTTTGTTGTCACAACAGTTGTACATTTCTAAAAATTGCCACTGTATTTTGGCTGGCGTCCAAAAGTAGAAAATCCATATTTTAACATCGAAAGAGAAATTCACAGTGAAAGAAATAAGACTTTACACTAATAAGGAACTGTTAAATGAACTTATAATAAACCTACCAAAATAATTCCTATAAAATATTAGTCTTACATTGTTTATTCTAGCTAAAAATACAATAAATATTTCAAGGGTTTTTTTTTTTACCATAACACTATTTTTAATAATTTTAAATTTTCTGAAATCCTTTACTTTTGTGATTTTTTTTTTTTAATTAAAAAGGGGAATTTTCTAACCTATAATAATAAAAAAAAGTAATTGGTAACATGTAATCAAGGTATGCATTCAAGATGAAGCAATCAATGGCGGCTCCAATTCTAATCTTTGTAACTAAGAATTGAAAAATCAGTTAAAATTACGTCATGTTGACGCAATCATATACATTTTTCTCTTTAATTTTATCAATGTTAAAATGCATTTCAAGCTAAGCATAACGTCATTTTCACCGGCGCAAACTTTTCACGCGTACTTTATATACATTTCTTTAATGCTTGAACACCACGTATACAAATAAAAAGTATTTTCTGTATTTAATTGTAATGAAAAAAACGGCATCAACAATGTTATAATGCATAAAGATAAATAAACCCAATGGACAATATTCCCGTGACGTCACAATAAATATGAATTTTTATTCGCTTATAAAACACGCGGATAAATATTTTTACCGAAATTTAACTTGCAAATTAAAAAATTTGGCCTAAAAGCCACGTTCTTTTAATATTTATTATTTCTCTTTTATCCTCACAACCATTGAGTTCAGATAATAAACTCTGTGACTCGCAATAGTGGGCGTTATCCAATTATGACGTCATTTGCAGAAGTAAAAGTTTAATTTAAAATTACGGCTAATTAATTAAATTTTCGAACAAACGAATGCACGATAACAAATCTGTGTCCAAATATCTTTCATTTAAAAAAAGAATGATGTAATTTGATGCAGTAGTTTGTTCTCACGGACACTTAGCGTTTTAAATATATAGATACCATTGCATTAAATAGTATAATATTTTATGTTAAGAAGAATTTACGACAATGTTTCATAGCAATTTCTTACAATCCTTCACAAGAATAACAACTTTTTAAATTTTTAAACACTACTCGAATCAATTGTTGAATTTTCACACAGTTCTTTCTTACACTATTTTATGGATGTGCATAAACCTTAACCTTAAAGCCAGTTACGAATGGTATTCTCGAACCCCTGAACCAACATTTGATGTCTTTTTTTTTTACAACATTTTACGTCGGCTGCATCTCCGCATAGCTTCATCATTAGAAACATACATGGTTGTGTGTTAGGTAAAAATTCTCGTTTTGGAAAAAGAGGTTGCAACCATCTCATCACTGAGTACATCAAAGATTGTTTCCAAATTTGTAAAAATAAATGCGGGCGATTAAAGAAAACACAGTACAATATGCAGTTATATATATAAAAATATATAGATGAAAAATGTTCTGGGTCATCAACGAAAAAACAATAAGACGATAGCACAGACACCTGCTTCAGGACTACAAACCATTTGACGCGATTTTACAATCTAACTTGGCGATCTATCTCCGTCACTTGGCGATTCATCGTCCAAGGGCATAGGCGTATTTTGGGGGGGCACTAATGTTTATTACATGCGCACGCACACATTCCCATATATATACCGTGGTATCTTGGTTAAAAACGGCCTCGCAGAAAATTTTCACATTGAGTAAAAGGAATTCAGTTTCGATCTTCTAGCTCCCTAGACCTAAAAGTTTATTTTTCTTTCAGGTTCTACAGCCTTTTCTAAACATTCGTCGTACAGCAATTTTTTAATTTTTTGCAAAATGTTTATATGATTTTTAGCGTTTTTTCGCGTCATACGACAATTTTTTAACATTTTCGTTAGGAATTAAGTTTCAATCTTTTAACACAATATAGTAAAATTTGTCCTCTGCCTTTTTTTAATTTTTCGCGAATTTTTTATGTGATTTTTAGCGTTTTTTATCTTTCCGAGGCAATCTTTTAAACATTTGTACGAGAAATCTGTTTTTTTTTTTTTTTTTTTTTTTTTTTTTTTTTTTTTTTGCCGATGTAGTACATTTTCTACTCTGCAATTTTTTGAAAATTTATTATGCGATTTTTCGCGTTTCGCGGCGATTTTTTTTGCATCAGTAAACGGAATCCAACTTCAATCTTTTAGTCCAATATAGCAAATTTAGTGATCTACGACTTTTAGATTTTTCACGAATTTTTTATGCAATTTTAAGCGTTCAGCGGCAATTTTCTTAAACATTCGTAAAATCAATTTTTCAGCCCGATATAGTAAATTTTGACATCAGTGATTTCTAAATTTTTCTTAAATTTTGTATGTGATTTTTAGTGTTTTCCGCATTTTGTGGCAGTTTTTTGACATTTATGATGCGAATCTGGTTTCAACCTTTTAACCCATTGTAAAATTTGTCCTCTGCGATTTTAAATTTTCATGAATTTTTTATGAGATATTTTGTTGTTTTTTCGCGTTCTGCTGCAATTTTTAAACATTCGTAAAAAGAGTCCAGCTTTAATCTTTCAGCCCATTGTACTAAATTTTGAACTCTGCGATTACATTTAGTACTCAATTTTGTACTCATTGATTTTAATCGCGAATTTTTCATGCGACTTTTTGTGGGGTTTTTTTTCGCGTTTCGTGGAAGTTCTTAACATCTGTAACAGGAATCCAATTACAACCTTTTAGCCCAAATTATTTTAGGCCAATATAGTAAATGTTGGCTTCTTTTCAATAATGGTTATTCGGATTATAACTCATTATAGCGAATTTGAATTCGTTCGAGAATTTGTTATGCGGGGTTTAGCGTTTTTTCACGCTTTGCGACGAATTTTTTGACATTCGTAAAAGGAATTCAGCTACAATCTTTTAACCCAATATAATAAATTTGGTTCCCTGCAAATTTTAAGTTTTTCGAGAATTTTTTTTTTAGTTTTTACGCATTTTGAAGCGACTTTTTTTAACATTCGTAAAATAAATCCGGTTTCAGTTTTTAAATACATTAATTTTGTCCTCTCCGATTTTTTAATTTTTAGTGAATTTTTTTATGTGATTTTTTTTCACGTTTCGTGAAGATATTTTCACATTTGTAAAAAGAATCGGTTTTAAACTTTTAGCCCAATCGAGTATTTTTTTTTTTTTTTTTTTTGCTCTTTTCAATAAAGTTTATTCGGAATCCGTACTATGATTTTAATTTTTCATACGATTTTAACGCTTTTTCGCGTTGATTTTTTGACATTCGTAAAAGGAATTCAGCTACAATTTTTTAACCTAATGTAATAAATTTTGTTCTCTGAGATTTTTAAGTTTTTCGCGATTATTTTTTGCAAATTTTACGTTTTTATGCGTTTTGCGGTGAATTTTCTACATTCGTAAAGGAAATCTGGTTCCAACCTTTGAACACAATATAGTAAATTTTGTCTTCTATGGTTTTTGAATTTTTCGTGGAAATTTTTTTTATGGGATTTCTTTTTCACGTTTTGTGAAGATATTTTCACATTCATAAAAATAATCCACTTTCAATCTTTTAGCCCAATACAGTAATTTTTTTTCTCTTTTCAATACAGTTTATTCATCATTCGTACAATGATTTTAATTTATCATGTGAACTTTTTTTTTGCGTTTCACAGCAATTTTTTAACCTTTGTTACAGGAATCGGTTTCAATCTTTTAGCCCAATATAGTAAATTTTGTCCTCAGCAATAATAATAATAATAATAATAAAGACAGAGATTTTTAGCGTTTTTTTTTTTTTTTTTTTTTTTTTTTTTGCATTCTGCGGGGAATAAAAGCCGGGAGGGATCGTAAAAGGAATCCGGTTTAAATATATTGTATTAAAATCGCTTACATAAAAAATTGTACCCGATTTTCTGTGGTTTTTCGCGGTTAACGGCAATTTTTTAACACTTGTAAAATGAATTCGTTTTCAAGCTTTTAGACCAATATAGTATATTTTGTCCTCTGCAAGTTTTGAATTGCTCGCGAATTTTTTAGTGTTTTTTCGGCAAATTTTTGACGTTTTTTTCGAAACGGAGAGAACTAACTCTGTTAAATTTTGCTTTCCTGCGATTAAATTAAAGTTAGAAGAATGCAAAATTGTCGTAACGTGAACTACGATGCTCAAAATATTAAACTAATTTGGGTCGAAATAAAAAATTAAAAAAATTCATGGTTAGTTTGATTCGAGACCAGATCAGGCGTAGCCTGCACGGGTGTACGCTGTTGACAGCAGCTGGACCCCACTACCAGGTTCATTTAATTCGAGGTTCACTTGAAAAAAAAATGACCAAGTAAATGAGGAAAGCTCCGCTAGATCATTTTATTGAAATTAATATTTAATAAACAGCACCACAACAACTGTATCTGGCGCCTGGTAGGGGGGGGGGGGCACCACCCGCACCTCCCTTGGTACGGCCCTGATAATAAATAAAAGACATTTATCAAACTTTTAAGACATTTTAAATAAGTTTAAACGGTACTTTTAAGTAACCAATCATTTAATGTATGTGCGCCTGCAAAATTGTATGGAAAATTATACCTTCGTTAGCACCGGTTTTGCTTAACAACGGTATTTCTGGAACGGATTACCATCGTTTACCAAGGTACAGCTGAATATTAACTTTAAAACAGCTCTTTGAAGAAGGCTCACATTTTGAAAAAAAATCCTAACCATTGCATCTCAAAATTGCGAAGGTATAGCAGAAGATTAAGTGCTGTCAATAAAGAAAAAAATAAGTAAGAGAGAAGAACATATTTAATAACTAAATGAAGAAAATATTAATTATTGTTTATAATTTTAGTGATGTGTGGTTGCATTCCATTGGTAAATAACTCCAGCGGTACAGCAAGCAGGATATTTATGACTTGATTAAATTATAATTAAAGTTACAACAAATTAAATGAAATATATATTGCAGGGAAACAGAACTTCCGCTGTGATAAACACAACAACATTTTCTGAAGTCTACAGACGGAATGAGAAGAAAAAAAATAGTACATGTAGATACTAACCGCATACAGCAGAAAAAACAGATGACATATTGAAATTGTCCGCATTTGTAAGAGAGTATGATAGTTCAAACATTCGTTTAATGAATGTTCAAATGTTTGTACTGCACAACACAATTTTTGCTACCAAATTCATTACCTCAAAGAAAAAGAGCTGAGCTATCTATACTGATCTGACATCTGATTAAGTAAAAAAAAAAAAAAAAAATGAAGAAACATAAAATGAAAATTAAAGTAGTTATTTCATTTCCATCTTGGGTCAATACAAGACAGGTCTTAATTGACTGTATCATATTTTAGAAATTGATGTTCAGAAAGTTGGGGGGGGGCACGTGCCCCCTCGTGCCCCCCCCCCCCCGAGGCTACACCTATGTCCAAGGGCCGCTATAATAAAGAGGTACCGAAAATAGAGTGACATCACAATAGTTGGGGTATCACGCGAGCGGGACAACTGCGACATAGGGGTAAGGAAGGGTCAAAATATCACGCCATGAATGAGAAAGACAAACATATAATAAATAACAGTAATATTAAAAAAATATATTTATTTTTTGTAAAAAATTTTCATTTTTGTAGCGAGTTTTAAAAAGTTTTATATTCAGAATTCACTTTCTAAAACATGCAAATGAAACCTATTTTTAAAAAAAGGTGGGGGGGGGAGGGGGGAATTGTTCTGTATTTATCCCGTTTTTACAACTGTTGATAAATGAGAAAGATTAAATGTGTTTTTAAAGTGTATGTTATTTTTAAATTCTATGAAACATAAGAAATAGATTCATTCGCGGTCATTAAAAGCGTGGAATACCCCATGTTTCTCTCCATTCTATAAAATAAAGTAACTAATGTTGCTGCTGCCGTGATTAAATTTATTCTGACCTTTTCACTCTCTCTGCTTATATAAAAATATAAAAACTGGTCGTTTATAGAGTTTAAATTGAAGTTAATGTTGAAATTGGTCACGATAGTTCAATTAAATATGTTTTATGGGATATGCATAGCCTAACTTGGTTTAAAATAAATGTAGACATTCATTGCAAATTTTAATTTAAATATTTAACACCAATTTAATAAATGAACATAATAATACCTTCAAAATACCCCTTCCCCCTTTTATGGGAATGCCTCTCGAGGAAACTTTATCCCCCCCCCCCTCTCTGCGCCACTGTTTCTAGGTTCATAGATGAAAAAATGAACAAAGCTATTGAATATTTTGTCCTTTCTATTTCTGGTCTAAAATAGTGATGAGAGAAATGAAAAGCCAAACAAGAAGCTAGTGCAGAAGAATGTGGCTTCATGACAGACACGTCTCCTGTAGGTATTTCGAGTGCAGCTTCACAATGGTCGTAACTGAAAGAAAGAATTTTCCCCTTCTCTAGGTAGTAGAATAAATTACGAAACCTCGTAGGAGCAGTCGTAGTCGAGATAAATCGTTATCAGAGATCACGAGATACGGATGTCTGACAGATTTTATTTATTCAATTTTCCATAAAGCTCTCACGGAAGCGTTTCAATCCATAGCGATGAGAGAGCCAACTTTTGAAAAATATGACGATTTTTTTTTTTTCTTTGAGCAGGGAGGAGAGAATTAGGAAAAAAGGTCAAGTTATGTTTTTTAAAAATAAAGTATAAATTTGAGATTTTATTAAGTTATATTCTTATGACGTCTTCCTTATAAACACACTCATAGACCTACAAATGATCGGTGCAAAAGACTAAAAAAGAGCAAAATGGATATCCAACCAAAATAGACTAGGACAACACTATCAATGTATATCAACACTTGTTATTAAGTTAAAATATAGATTAAAATATTTTCTCTGTAAACGAAAATGAAAAAGAAAATGACCTATTTGTATAAAAAACAAAATATTGGAAATGTCCGAATAATAAAAAACCAAAAGTGCAGGGAAAAAGACTATAAACTCACCTACCCCAAAGCAAGAAATGGATGGCTACAGGACAGCCTATAGTGTTAGGCATGTGGTGGAAAACGCTATTCGATTTCACAGTTTCCGAAAAAGAACACCTGCCCATTTCTGGTGTCTAAGATTAGATCATTGACTTCATGAATGTGCCGGGATGTTGAGATTCGAGAACAGAGCCTTTACTAAATAGGAGCTGCACATGAATGACAATCTACTACGTACTAAAAATTGTTTCGAACTGCCAACTTTGACAGCACTTTCTGAAAGATTCTTTACTTTCTGAAAGAAACAGAGAAACGCTCTTCGATTTCTTCCAACCTGATTAGGAACACTTGCGCTTCTTGGCACATAAAAATGATAAATATAGAAACAATATTTTTTAAAATTCAAGATTTTATATAATTTAAAGTGCATTAAAAAGTAATAAAAATAATTTTTTTTTCAGCCAGAATAAGAAAAGTATTTCTGGAAATGACATATATGAAATAATTTTCTCGCCGGCCGAAACATATGTATTAAAGTGCACTTATTAAAGAGCGCAATTGTTCCTATTCAGGTTTGAAGAAATCGAATAGCGTTTCTCTGTTTCTTTACGTTAGGTGGACCGCAACACTATACTTCCATGACAATGCAAAAGAAAAAAAAGTTAATTAAAATAGAAATTTAAAAGTTGTATAACAAAGCAATTTAACAAAATTAATATAAACCATACTAGCTATATATAAGTAAGTATAAAACGTAATAATATAATGATGCACAATTTCCAAGTTCTAAAGATAAACTATTCGAAGGTTTTCCTTATTCAATCCGATTTTTGCTTAATGCAATATTTTTACACTTTCCAACCTATGACTTCGGTTTGTTTGACGTCTGCCGTCTGTCCGTGTTCTAACTCCCGTCAATAGGCTCGGATTGCCCTGCAATTTTTATATGTTATTGTCGTTATCTATAGCATGTTCCCTATTTCAACTGAAGTGTGTAGCACTTATAGTTTTTTTTTACAGGGACACTCAAAAGAATTCCGTTACAGGACGGTCTATGGTGAAAAATCATTTCCGGTTTATCTTAAGGATGTTACACAATTTCAAATGCATTGTAATGGATATATATCACTAAGGTGCATTACAAGAAGCTTAATATGGAATAGGCTGTGCATAGCACTTATAGTTACTTTACAGGGACAGTCAAAAGAAATCCGTTACATGACGTCTATGGAGAAAAATCGTTTGCGGTTTAATTAAATAATGTTTCACTATTTTAAACGCATTGAAATTTATATAGATCACTAAGGTGCATGACAAGAGGCTTACTACAGAATAGTGTGTGTAGAGCAGTCATCGTTCATGGACAGGGACACACAAAAGAATTCTCTACTGCCTGTTAACAATCATTCCTGGAAGTGCGTTTTAAGTGGCTGAACGCGATTTTAAATGTAACTCACTTTTTGTCTATTACTGGGTGTGTATAAATTCTGTAGCACAAAAGTGACAGCACAAAAGTTCGCGAACCCATTTCCGTTTATGGACAGAAACTCCAGAAGGAGAATTTTAAACTGTGCTACGCGTTTCCTAACTAAACTAAAATTGAGCATCCTATGTAGTCTATATACAAGTTTATAGATCCTATATAGGGCTGAATAAAAGTACTCGGATATTTTTCCAAATATTGCATATGTTGGAAATTCCTGAAATTAAGTTTTTAAGTAGGTTATGCGTTTTCCAAATTGTTTACTTCGATGTTATCTTTCAGCTTATTAAACGGTCATGATTTGTAAAATCATTCTGGAAGCGTTGGAAAGTCTGGAAGACATTGACGCATTATTTTTCGTTCTTGTTTTATATAATAATCTTTTTAAACTGTAAAAATAGACAGTGCCAGTTTTAATAATTTTCAATAACGTTTGCTGAATGTTGAAGATTAAAAAAAAATAAATGGGCACTGTAGCGCAAATATAAGGAGTTGCATTATATAAAGAAGTTTTGAGCCAACAAATGATCATCCTAAGATAATGAGGGTGTTTTAAACATAATTTTAAATGTAACAAGTCAGATGTTGTCTTCCTTTAAAAATACATAAATAGTGAAGACTTTAAATACCTTTTATGCACATCTCAATTCATTTTAACAAATTGATTATTTATTGAGTCTGCAGAAACTCTTTCGTGCCTGTAGATGTACTTTGCCAGCAGCAGTACAGCCGACGCAGAAAAACGATGTTTTGGCATTCGAAACTAGCAAGAGTTGTTGCGAAGGCAAAAAAGGAATGTTAACAGACCTATACAGTGTTCATTCCACTTTTTTACTTCCCGGACATACACATTGGATATACATACATTCAGACATACAGGAAAGTATTGCAAGCATGATGTAGTGAGAGAGAGAGGGTGAACGCGATAGAACGGTGTTTGGAAAATTTGGAAATCCAAACAATAATCGTAAAAGCGTGAGTCGCTAATAGAAAATGCTCTAAGTCAATTGGGATGCTAATCCCATCTAAGGTTCTGGGAGTCATAATCGGCGTAGATCTTCAAAATTTTTCCAGAAATTCCAACATAGGGGAGAATCTAATAGGTAGTATTTCTTACGAAATCTACCAAAACAAGCGAACTGTGTCTATTAGAATTGTATTCCTCCTAAATTCCGCATGAAACTCAAATAATGATTGTGACAGCAGATAGCCCTCGTCTTCTCGCAAAATCTTGACTTTTTTTTTTTTTTTGTCTCTTCTGTCGAGATAATTCTGTCGATCTCTTCTGTTTGTACGAGATAAAAGTTTCTCAGACGGTTTCTGCTATTGGATCTCAACAAAAACACGAACAAAGAGGCTTACTTTTTGTTTATTTTGTATTTTGTGACAAACGTGTCCAAAATAACGCTTAATAAAAACATTTCAGCACTTTATACGACTCAATTGTAATAAATGTAAGTTTATGTAAAGGTTATGTTATAAAACCATCATGAAGTCCTCTTTTTTTCAGTCAGTGCTCTTTCTCTTGTCCGTTTTATTAACTTAGCTGACCCGCCCGGCGTTGATAATAGCCTTAAATAGACCTGTAGGAATTTATATTTTTAAACGAAAATCTAAGAAAATACTTTTTTTCATCCACTATCATCGAATACATTTAAACTTTAAAACTTCTTATTGTCCAAACTCTTTGAAATTTTTATGAATCATAAATATAATATATTTCTGAAGCCTGTGTATAATTTTCGACCTAAAATGTCGATATTTAGCAAACCTTACTTCTTTTTTCACATCGAAATCCTACGGGGAAAAAAAACAAAATTCGTCCCGTTGGAGGAGCTCAACATCCCTCTCGACATCCAAACCTATTTTGGAATAGAGAATTCTTCTCTTAAATACAGCGTGAGGTTCTTCTAATATTTTTGTTTTATTTCCTCAACTTTAAAATTTCTTATTTAGTAAAGCTTGAATAAATTATTAAAACCAAAGTTCAACTTAAAAAAAAAATCGTTTTCCATACTTTTCTTACAAGATCTATAATTGTAAGACTTCCAAAAAGGAAACTCATTTAAGATTAAAAAAAAAAATAATAATAATAATTAAATGTCATAACCTATGTAAATATAGCAAAAAAAAAAAACTTTTCTTAACATTTTTATTTTTTAAAAATAAACTATTTATAGTATTGCAAATGGGTTAACATTGGTTTATTATTGATATGCCTTCATTTCATAAAACACACTAGAAGGATGGGATGATATTTTTTATGGACATCCTTAAACAAGTGGGTAAATGTGATCGAAGATCGCTCAAGGGGTTTCGTTTAATATTCCTTTCAAAACACTTTATCCTTTCTTTGATAAATCCAAATAAATTTCATTTAGCAACAACAACAAAAAGCATGTTTTTTATAAAGTAAAAATTTACCGGTCTATTTTTCTCGGTTTTTTTTTCGAATATCTAAACCAGCCCGATAGCGGACGAAGCCCGCTATTATATTCTGTCATAATAATATCTGTCATGTGGACTAAATGCGATATTTAAAAAATAATAATAATTTCAAAATTAAACATGTTGTACACCTTCAAAATGTTAAAATAGGCGAATATTTCCGTAATCGGGTTTTTATCATGATTCAATACGTTCCTCAAACTCATATATTTACTACATTAAAGACGTGAGTATAAAACATCACAAATTTACTGAATGGTGTATACGAACGTTTTGTATACACCATTGAGTAAATTTGTGATGTTTTATACTCACGTCTTTAATGTAGTAATGTTGCATGGTGTAATCGTCCAGCATTTATATCATATATTTACTATTCTCCATTACTCATATTAATACTAGCTTTGTATTATTCTGAAACATTTGAAAAATCCGTTAAACTTCCGATAGGACGTCAGATTTTCTTTTTAATTCTCTAATGACGTGATATTAATCTGCTTTGTGTACTCATACTCCTTGTATTATTGAGAAATCTTTCTATTTTATTACCACTATGACGTCAGTCAATTTTATTTCATATTAATCTTTTTTTCAATGGGTGAAACTTTTTATTTCATTTTCATTTTTCACGTGGAAATCGTCTGATAGAAAATTAATTATTGTAGAAAGAATTTCATCGTGGATTTTTATTTTTTGGCATCTGAAATAACGAAAAATGTTTAAATTTAATCGGAAAAGGCTGTTAGAATTTTGGATTTTTATCTCTATTTATTAAAATAATACGAATTTTTCAAATTTTAATATTTTGAACTCTTTATAGTTGGTATTCAGATTTATACACAAAGTTTCAACTCTGGAAGTTACATAGTTTTTGAGAATGGCTCTGTGACAGACAGACAACGGAGCGGGAGTAATAGGGTTTCGTGAGATGAACGAAACCCAAAAAAAATATCAAGTAACCTCAATGGGGTGACCCATAAATACGACAAAATACTTGTACTTAAAAATCTTACCGGATTTATAAAATCGTATAAAATTATAGAACGCATGTATTAATATAATCGTACATGAATGTGCCATAATCAAAGTGCGCGAACCCTATTACTGCATTAGAAGCTTTTCTTCTAAGAGAATTTCCCCTTTTAATAGACATCGTTCATTAACAAAATCCGACAACGCTTCTTAAATGCGGAAAATAATCCCAAACTCGAGATTGTCATTTCTCCCTTTATGTTTGGATGTCCCATCGATTTCACGTCACTGAAGATCTCTTACGTCTTGCCGAAGTAAAAGCGAAGCAAGTAATTAAAAAAGTCAATTCCTACTTAGGTCAACAAAGGAAAAATTTATTTTATTTACTTTTTATTAAATAATTACAATTAATATAAATATGTATATACATAGGACAGAATCACACTATTAAGTGACACTATAGAAAGCGAATTTCCTCGCAATTTTCCATTTTAATAAATAATATAAGAATGGCCCGGATAATACGTAAGTACCAAAAATAATATGAAACAGTATAGAAAATAACATTAAAACATAATCACGAGTCAACAGTTTCATATAGTAGCGGCTCTTTCGAAGAGTGGAACCTAATGGAGTGTTTCTGCTCATTTATCTTCGAGTTTTGAATGCTAGTAGTTGCGTTATTTAATTTAATGAATGAATTAATATTTAAAAAAAACTGCATTAACATCAAGTGTCATCCACTACAAGTTAAAAGAAATGTATTTGAAGTTGAGTGGATGAATAGAAAATATTTTATGAACGATTGAAAATTTGAACAAGATATATAAATATATAGAGAGTGTGAGCTAATTGAAAAAAAAAAAAGACGACACGTTTTGAAGTAGGGTTGTGCTGAAGCGTTTTTCATCGTGTTTGATTTTCCAATAGACCTATTACGAATCGCACCCTATTGAAATAAGTATTCTTTAAAATAATGTTTAAAAGGTAAGATTGGGAATAATGGAACGTTGTCGAATTGATCCCACCTATCAGTGTTCGTCTTTGGCTGAGTACTTCAAATGATCCAGTTAGAAAAATTCATGTCTTTATGAAATAGTGAATCAAAAATTGGATATAATAATAGGATATGATAATATAGCAGTGTGTGTCTGTTTAAGCAAAGAATAAAGAATTGTGATCAAGTTAGGGGTCAACGCAGAAACATGGGGCTCGACAAGGTGGAGGTCAGAATGATTGCGTTTAATTATGTTTCATTAGATATTTTGAAAAGATATGTTGATTACGGTATAAACATGGATTGTAAGGAATACCATTCTCTGACCGTTTATAACGCCAGATTTTTACGCGACTTCCTATGAAAGGGCCATCTCATAATGGCCATTCTAAAAAAACAGAAACCTGTGTTTGGCACTCTTTCAAAAAAGGAACTACAGCTTTCTGACAGAAAAGTGACAGATGTAGTTAAAATGTTTCAAAAATGTGACAGTCCACGAACAGGATGTGGGCACCTTTTCTTTATTTAAAAAAAACATATATATATATTTTTAATATTATTATTTGATCTTATGCGTATACATTTAGCACCCATTCTAAAAAATCTTTAATTGCAATGACTACTTTTTAAATCAACAGTCTGTGACATCATCTAGTGTATTGGTATATTTATGCAAATGGAAAAACATTTTTTTTATACACTTCATTTGCATTTTTTTCCCGAAAAATTCAGTACTGAAAATAAGATACGCTTCTGGGAGAATGAGCCACAGTTTTTTTCCTCGTACGGTTTTAATCCTCTTCGCCGGATTTCCATGGTTCCGCCTTTCTGTACAATTATATAGGAATTGCATAGTTTGTAAGAAAATAGATACAATAGAGCCTCTAAGTCTCTTCGAACGTTACATAGAGCTGGAAGCCGCGGGGGCTCGTCGTTCGTCGATAGCCCCGGGCCCAACCCTTCCCGCATTTCGAGGTGCTTAATTTGTTCATTTTCCTTTTAAATTTGTCCGCTTTCCATTTTCAGATTTTTTTTTTTCCTTTCTATATCTGGCATCTATCTCGGCATAAGGACCGTCACGCGAAACGCCGCGCTCCGCGAATTCTATAACCTATAAAGAATTCCATAACAACTGCTAGGTATCTCGTTCACCAAAGCAGGTGGAATCTTGCAGTATTATATTGGAATGACAAATAGAAAGTTTAAAACGAAGATGATAGAACATATATCAGATATAAAACACAAGAAAACTACAGCTTTAGCCAGACTATATAACACAGAGTCTTTACAGATTAATTCAAAAATAGTAAAATAATTTATCTGTCAAGATTTTATTCCCCATCCATTATCCGCGAATCAGTAGAATTAAGTGTACATGCACTGCAAATTCCCAGCACACATTGGTAACACATTTGATTCAAAAAAAGTGTTTCAGTTAATCTTAATGTGTACTGACATGTGTTCCGAATAGGCTCCGCTATAACAGAGCTCAGGATATTTGTTAAATCTAAACTTGGTAACACATTTGAGAACAGATTGGGAGCCACACATGTGAAATCATCGCTTTCAAAAAGTTCGTTACAAAAGAAGTGTTCACAGAAGTATTCTAAAAACTGCGCTTCAAAGTGTACGGAGAAAGGTGACACAATAAGTGTTCTGAAAACTGTCTAAAGATTTGCAGTGTGCACCTAGAGGAGATAGGCAGTGAATCAGCCTCCTTTCAGTTACCTATCATTCGGCACGAGATGCTCTATAGATTAAAAAACAATAAGATAAAATAATTTACGTTTACAGATGACTGTTTTTTATAAAAGCATTTTATAAAATTAGATATTATAGTAATCTAGATGCACAGTAGTACACTTTCAATAGATGTACATCTGCATATGACCATCTAGCCATACGCATAAAAGTAGTACTTTTTAGTACACTTTCAATAGATGCACAATAAATATAGATTTTTGTGCATCTAGTGCATTTTTTCACTCTTGATCCTGAGACTGTCGCCGATTGTGTGCCAGTCTGTTTATTATAAGGTTTTTATAAGCTTTCAAGTGTACCGTAATCGCTTTTAGCATATATATAGTATTTTTATTTTAAAGTAATATTTGTCTTATTTAGTAAACAAAAATTTACGATTCAATTCTACTACTTGAAAATAGGAGTACCGAGAAGCTTTGTGAGGTACACAAAAACAATAGCAATTCATTTTGTTTATTTTCTCCTGACCACTTGTGTAGTCTTAAAAAAAAACAACAAAGGGCGTATACTAGCCATATGCTATAGGCAGAGAGTATTATACACTAGAGAACGTACGCGATAGCTACAGAGGGTATACGGAGTTCTTTAAAAATATCCAGCAGGTATACGTTGTATACCCTCCTCATGACTCGATTGAGTGTCCCACGAACTTTCCCGTCATTTGACTGTGCTCATCGTCCAATTTCCATGCCAGCCAAAAAAAAAAAAAAAAAAAAAAAAAAAAACCCACCATCATTCAACACTTAATGCCGGATAGGTCTTCATGGCAGGGCCTGATTACCCAACAGGCACATGAAGCACGTGCTTCAGGGCCCCAAAATGACTGTAAAATGGAGACACTCATTTCAATTTTTAATTTGTATGGAGAGACAAAGTTTACCTAATGCAGTAGAAGTAGTTAGATACTTCGGAAAATTTATCGAACGGGAAAACCTTGATCTGATGAACAGGCTGTTAACCCATCATGGTATCCTGATGTGCTGATTAGAAACCACCCTGGTAACTGAACATACATTTGCTCTATTTAAAGTAAGTACAGGGAACATAAAAAAGGCTGTTAAATGAAATATATGAATTTGGCTAAGTCATTCTCGTGAATACTTTTAGCTTGTATCATTGCTGAGTTTCCATGTAGGAAGAATTTAGAAAACTTTTACCGAATGAAAAGGGGGCCCCTAAAATGATACCATGCTTCCCCCAGTTTCAGAGGTTCATCGGGCCCTGCTTCATGGCATTCTACATGGCATGAGTCAAACGAAAGCGATGCCAAAGGAATCTCAAGAAATGATTCTCGCGACAAATGGATCTAAGATCAAATAAAGGTCTCACCATGGCTTCTGGAGGCGGATAGGCAGTCTTGATCGGAATCAAAATCGGACCCTCTTCGGTTCGTCCCCTCCATTTTATAGTCTCAACCCACGTGCAAAAGGCGGGGTTTCTTGGGGTCTTCCACGTATTTCCAATTTTAATTTCTCTATTTTAAAAGGGAGTTTGTAACGATCCTGCATTTTCCTAAAGTTCTTTTGTGCCGCTGAATGGACGGTTAATGAATGTATTTTCGTATGAATATCAACATTCAAAATCAGCGAGGCGTTTGTTTCTTAAAATCGATTTTGAGTTCTAGATACGGATGTTAAAACCACATGGACGAGTTGAATGTTGCTGTCCGCTAATGATGCCTCTTTGTTCTCACATATATGACGCACGTGGGACCGCAAATTCTGTTGAACCCGACAAGTTAATAATAAACTTCAAAATTAAATACTGGAGTAGAAAAAGTTACATTCCAAAGGGAATTTATTTATGCACCCTCGCTGCTATTGGGCAATCGAAAAAAAAAGGCAGACTGTTTTTGTTCCATTTGAAGTTCTTCAGAAATGATATTCATTGAAATTTGAATTCTCGGCAACAAGCTCACTGCACAGGCGATAAAAAAATATTTTTTAAACACGTGGCCCGGTTATCGAGCAAGTTTTGTTTGTACTCAAATGTGAGCCCCTTTTTTGTGACTTTCCAACGATACACGATATCTGAGTGGGGGGGTGGGGTTAAAGTTAAAGACTGGTTTGTAGTAGTCATGAACAGGAAGGGGCAGGAAAACGCTATAAACATACGAGTTCTAATTTTCCAATTGAGTGAAAAAGTGTCCAGGCCAGGATTTGAAACAGGCACCTTTGGCTTAAGCTGCCAACGCTCAACCAACTGAGCTACACTGAACAAATCGAGCGGACACAATTCACACAAGCTATCTTTTGATAATGACATCTGGTCTGTTATCTGAAAATGTTCGGCAGAATAAACCGCAGGAAATGGAACTCCGAGTAAACACTGGATGTGTAATTGCGCATCCAACGTTTACTTGGAGTACTTATTTTCCTTCTTATTTGGTGTAGTTTCGTTTCCTGCGTAATTACGCATAACATGTAATCCCGTATCCAACGTTTTCTTTGAGCTCCATATTCTGTCGAGCTTTTTCAGATAACAGACCAGATGTCATTATCAAAAGATAGCTTGTGTGAATTGCGTCCACCCGATTTGTCCAGGATAGCTCAGTTGGTTGAACGTTGGCTGCTTAAGCAAAAGTCCCTGGTTCAAATCCTGGTCTGGGCACTTTTTCACTCGGCCGGAAAATTGCAACTTGTCGGATTTATTTACCAATTAGAATAATTGTACAATAAATTATAACACCTTGTAATAATATATTTCTTTTAAATGCTGTCAATTAACAGCATAATAAATACACAGTAAAATAACTTTTATTAGGTTGTTTGACATGTTTCGACTCACTCCGAGCCATTTTCAAAAATAAATGAGACTATTCCATAATGGTCTTATTATTATTTAAAATGCTACCATTTAATTTTCATGTACTTTTTAAAAGACTCAAAAAAAAACTCGAGTGACTTCATGGTTACAGATATGAAAATAAACAACCCAGTAAAAATAAAAGATAACGTGCGTCATTTTTTAAAAAGTATACATGAAAATGAAAGGATAGCATGTTAAATAATAACTTCAAAGACCGTACCATGATGGAATAGTCTCGTTTGTTTTTGAAAATGGCTCAGAGTGAGCCGAAACATGGCAAACAACCTAATAAAAGTTATTTTACTGCGTATTTATTATGTTGTTCATTGACAGCATTTAAAAGAAATATAGAATAATTGTGTTCAATGAATATACTAACGGAAACGAAAATTGCATAAATAATTGTTTCTATAAGAATATTTAAACCGACTTGAAGGATTTTTTTGTTATTTTTTTGATAAGCATGTCTTTAATGACGTGATAGCAAAACCTTTTAGTGTTTTCCACATTCAATGTCACAGTAGACGATAATAGAATAAAGCTTTTAACATTTTCCTGAATTTTTTAAGAATTCAGCCTACTTTATTCAAACACACGAAGCTGAAATGGGTGGAACCCGATTACAGAAGATGGATCAGTGACATTACGAGGAGGTTCAAGTCCAAAAACTTTGAATCCATGAGTTACATTTGCTTACTAAAGGAAATGCTTTGATTTCCTACATTTCCTGGACTCATTCGTGGCTGTATTTGAATGAGTCCAGGGGTTGCCTTCTACGGCTGTAGTGTGTGGTGGAATACTTAGCACTCTCTTTAGCGAGCTGAACAGAAGTAAGACTGTATGGCAGGATTGAAAAATGGGTAAGACAGATCCTCGTTTCACCATCCTGTAGGATGAGCTCCTCCAACGGGACGAATGTTGTTTTTTTCCACCCCGTAGGATTTCGATGTGAAAACAGAAGTAAGAAGAAAACCTTTTAAAATATACACTAAAAACACTTTTTATTTTGCCTAAAAGACGTCAACATATCAATATAAGCATTAAAGATTTTAAAATTTGCATGTTTCGATTTGTTCACCAAATCGTCATCAGAAGATACACAAAACACAAACACAATGTATACATAAAAACAGGAGTGTCTGAACAGTCACTGTGTGAAAGAAGGTACAACGCCCTCTATACTTTTAATTTTAACACCGCTCTTAGCTCCATCTACAGACCGCTTCCCACTATTATTCAACGGATGGTGAAGTTGAGTTGAAGAGAGTGGTTATGAGTTATTATCCGGGTTTCTTTGAGTTTATAAAATTTCCTTTTAAAGCGTTTGGTTTGAGTTTAGTCGCGAGGGCTCCCCCGAAGTTAAAAACGGTTTTGAGCACGAGAATTGATCCTGACAATAAGGGTGACCTTTCGGGTGTTTATGTTATTCCATTTATTAGGGAGGGGGGTGTTAGGAATTATTATGTTGGTATGACACAGGGGAAATTCAATGTTAGATGTAAGGAGCATATTGCAGAAATTAAGTATGGGATTATTATATTATATGCAGATATTAAGTATGGGCGCGTACTGCCATATCAAGATTAAGTAATAGAGAGAGCATCAACATCCTATTTAGTGAAGCTAAATTGATTTATAGTTCCAGTTTTTATTTACAACTTTTTGTGGGGGAATCTATTGAAATTTATTTAAGAAGTTCGAAAGTTTGTAATGATACGTTGTCATTTAACATTCCGAAGATTTGGGTTGAGTGGTTGAATAATAGTGGGAAGCGGTCTGTAGATGGAGCTAAGAGCGGTGTTAAAATTAAAAGTATAGAGAGCGTTGTACCTTCTTTCACACAGTGACTGTTCAGACACTCCTGTTTTTATGTATACATTGTGTTTGTGTTTTGTGTATCTTCTGATGACGATTTGGTGAACAAATCGAAACATGCAAATTTTAAATTTTAACATCTTTAATGCTTATATTGATATGTTGACGTCTTTTAAGCAAAATAACAAGAACGAAAAATCATGCGTCAAGCATAGATTATGTAACACTTTCCAACGCTTCCAAAATAATTTTACAAATCATACTGTTTAATAAGCTGAAAGATAACATCTAAGTAAACAATTTGGAAAACGCATAACCTATTTAAAAACATAATTTCAGGAATTTCCAACGTATACAATATTCGGAAAAATATCCGAATACTTTTATTCAGCCCTGTATATGATCTATAGATGTGTATATTATATAGACTACATAGGATGCTAAATTTTAGTTCAGTTAAGAAACGCGTAGCACAGTTTAAAATTCCCCTTCTGGATCCGTCCATAAACGGAAATGGCTTCGCGAACTTGTGTGCTTCCCTTTATAGGATCTACAGAATTTATACACACCACGTAATAAACAAAAAGGGGGTTAATTTTAAAATCGCGTTCAGCAACTTAAAACGCACTTCCAGGAATTATTGTTAACAGACAGTAGCGAATTCTTTTGTGTGTCCCTGTAAATGAACGATGGCTACTATACACACACTATTCTGTAGTAAGGATCTTGTCATGCACCTTAGTGATCTATATAAATTTCAATGCGTTTAAAATAGGGAAACATTATTTAAATAAACCGCAGACGATTTTTCTCCATAGACGTAATGTAACGGAATTCTTTTGAGCGTCCCTGTAAAAAAACTATAAGTGCTACACACTTCCGTTGAAATAGGGAACGTGCTATAGATAACGACAATAACATATAAAAATTGCAAGGCAATCCGAGCGTATTTACGGGAGTTAGAGCACGGACAGACGGAGACGGCCATACGGACGGATGGCCAGACGGCAGACAAACCGAAGTCATAAACAATTTTCAACTAGGTTGGAAAGTGTTAAAAAGTGTTTTAGTGTATATTTTAAAAGTTAATTTTAATGGACGTATCCATCAGACTCTCCACTTTATTTGAAATATAATAACATTTGAAGAAGAAAAGCACTGCTTTTTACAACTAAATATCGACATTTTAGCACGAAAATGATACACAGGCTTCAGAAATATATTATATTTATGATTCATAAAAATTTCAAAAAGTTTGGAGAATAAGAAGTTTTAAAGTTTAAATGTATTCGATAAAAGTAAAAGAACGCGTCTTGAAAGATCTTTTTTCTTAGATTTTCGTTTAAAAATATAAATTCCTACAGGTCTATTCAAGGCTATTATCAACGCCGGGCGGGCCAGCTAAGTTAATAAAACAGACAGAAAAAAAGAGGACTTCATGATGGTTTTATAACATAACCTTACATAACCTTACATTTATTGCAATTGAGTCGTATAAAGTGCTGAAAAGTGCTATTAAGCGTTATTTTGGACACGTTTGCCACAGTAAACAAAAAGTAAGCCTCTTTGTTCGTGTTTTTGTTGAGATCCAATAGCAGAAACCGTCTGAGAAACTTTATCTCGCACGGAAGAGACAAAAAAAAAAAAAAAAAAAAAATGTCAAGATTTTGCGAGAAGATGATGGCTATCTGCTATCACAATCATTATCTGAGTTTGATGCGAAGTTTAGGAGGAATACAATTCTAATAGACACAGTTCGCTTTTTTAGGTAAATTTCGTAAGAAATACTACCTATTGCATTCTCTCAGATTTTTGATATCATTAAAAATAGTCTCAAGGAGCGAAAAAAATAGGAGTTTTAGAAGAAAAAAAAATCAGCTATCTTATTAACTCTGAAATTTTCATTCACAAATCACTCCTAGTCTCTACATCTTTAGTTAATTATATTATTTTGTGTACGTAGCACGAGATTGTGATGTATACAATTAGTCTTAATCAAATAATACACAGGGCCCCACCAGTGGCTGAGAGGTTCTGCTCTCAAAGCTGGTAGATGGGAGGCGCTGGATTCAAACCTCTGTCGCGAGCGTCGACCTAATCGTTCGGAGTTTTCCGTGGTTTTCTTCGAACCTTGCCGTCAATTCGGGTTAGGATCCATTAGAAAGACCCCCTAGGGCCTATATCTCTTGTGTAGATAATAGGCCGTCATCCATCACATAACATAGTAAGGTGTAATATATAACTTCCCTGTGCTGCATAATTGCCAAGTCACAAAATAATCATTAACATTCTCACCGCCGTGAACTGATATAACCGTTCACTATAGGTTTCGCTGCAATGGAAGAATTGTTTAAATTAATACAATTCAACAAATATAAAGCAGTTTTACAACATCGAGTTATGATTAATACTCTCAAGGATTATACTCAAATATGTAATTAAGTTTTTATATAAACTTTGAAAATTCATCTCTTTTTAGCATTTAAAACAAATACAGAGAAAACATTGAACAACAACTTGAAATTGAATTGAACAACATTACAAATTTGCCCTTTTGCTCGGTGGTCAGGGGGTTAACTAAAGATGTAGAGACTAGGAGTGATTTGTGAATGAAAATTTCAGAGTTAATAAGATAGCTCAACTTGGCTTTACACGATCTCTGAACTTTTTACGGCGAAAGAGTCACGAGACTTGGCTGCATTTTTTACAGGTGACGTTTTGGATGGGATTATAAGTACTAGGAGATCCAACACGGGTTACAGAATATGAGTGAAATCCATTTAAAAAATAAAAACTATAATAGATTTTTTACATTTAATACTATGTATTTTTTTTATTGTCCACTAACAATTCTTTTATATTAAAAATAGCAATTCAAGTTTTGAAATTTATTCAAAGCGATACTGTTCTATTGGCCTCGTGCCAGAAGTGAATAATAGGCTAAGGAATCGCCCACTATTTCGCTATTTACAGCAGCCTTTTTAATTCTGATCATTTAAGCGGTTTAAGTGCGATCACAGTTCGATGTGACACACAGTCTTTACTTAACTGCTCAGACTAGGAACCAACACTGATCAAAATCTGAGTCGACCGATATTTTCATTTTGTTTTGGAACTTTTTGTTTCAAATAGGACGACCCAATGTTTTCCATTCTGAAATACCACAAATACTCAGAATATTGAAACAGGGACCTACTCAAAACTGAGCACATAGAGGTCAATTCATACTCATTTTTGAAACATGGACATACTCAAAATTGATTAGGGTCAGTTCATACTCATTTTTGAAACATGAAAATGCTCAAAAATGAGCACATTGAAGTCGGTTCATACTCATTTTTTAAACATGAACATACTCAAATATAGGAGCACATGATGTTTTATTCTTGAGTCTGTGCCTGTTTTCCGAATTGAGTCTATACATGTTTCAAACTTGAGTCATTTTGATTCAGAGCCATTTTGACTATGCGACAGACTCAGATTGGAGTATTTTTGGCTCAGTTTGGAAAATGTCGTTTTTAGAGTGAAGTCTGTAGAGCATTTCTCTCCCCCCGGTCCCCTTTATTGAGGTTTTTTTTTAAAATTCAAAATCCGGAAAGCTCGACACGTTAAATTTGTGCTTTATTTGTTTATTGCTGCAATTTTAAGTTCGTTTTGGAAAATTCGCCAGACACAAATGCCGAAGTACAGGGTGGTTATAATATAAGTATCTGTGTTTGGAGCTGTCTGTAGCTCGAAGTAATAGCGCAAATGAAACCAAAATCGGTACACTTACTATTCGAGAAGGGGGAAAAAGAATGGAACAATAAAAAAATAATTGCAATAATCACTGACAGATGGCACTACTGAGTGTGACATGTAATATGTAATACAAGAACAAATTAATTAAGGTATCAAACTGGATGGCATACCTAATTTATTGAAAAATAGCACAGTGAATGCGGTTACACTTTCGCATGGCGGGGCCGATCCTGTTCAGGTTCCACATGGCCACTGTGCCACAATTCAGGCGGTGCTTGCTCAACTGCGGAATATAACTCATCAGGAGTGATGTTTCGCACATGTTGTGATATACGGTAAAGTCATTGAGGTTTGAAACACCTCCGCGGTACACACTATTACACGTTACATTTCACACTCAAGAGCTTCATCTTTCGGCGGTCATTGCAATTATTTTTTAGTGTTCCATTCTTCTTCCCCCTTCTCGAATAGTAAGTGTACTGATTTTGGTTTCATTCAGGTTATTCCTTCGAGCTACAGGCAGCTCTAAATAGAGATACTTATTTTATAACCACCCGGTATTTATATTGTTTTACATAAGTGCAAACGGAATCCACTTTTGTAATCGTCTGCACGCGATATTAATAGGTTTTATAAAGAAGTCATGCTTGGAAAATATTTTTGAAACTCTAAAAAATGAGTCAATTGCAGTTTTCAAACCAGCCCTTTTTAACACTTTCCAACCTAGTTGAAAAGTGTTTATGACGTCGGTTTGTCTGGCCGTCTGTCCGTGCTCTAACTGCCGTAAATAGGCTCGGATTGCTCTGTAATTTTTATATGTTATTGTCGTTATCTATAGCATGTTCCCTATTTCAACTGAAGTGTGTAACACTGATAGTTTTTTTACAGGGACACCCAAAGAATTCCGTTATATTGCGTTCTATGGGGAAAAATCATTTGCGGTTTATTTAAATGATGTTTCATTATTTTAAACGCATTGAAATTTATATATATCACGAATGTATGCATTAGAAGAAGACTAATATGGAATAGGGCATAACACTTATAGTTACTTTACAGGGACAGTCAAAAGAATTCCGTTACATGACGTCTTATGGAGAAAAATCGTCTGCGGTTTATTTAAATACTCAAAATTTAATATTGAAATTTAATTTGAAATTTATATAGATCACTAAGGTGCATGACAAGAGGCTTACTACAGAATAGTGTGTGTATAGCAGTCACCGTTCATGGACAGGGACACACAAAAGAATTCTCTACTGTCTGTTAACACTAATTCCTGGAAATGCGTTTTAAGTGGCTGAACGCGATTTTAATTTTAACTTCTTTTTGTCTATTACGTGGTGTGTATAAATTCTGTAGATCCTATACAAGGAAGCACAAAAGTTCGCGAACCCATTTCCGTTTATGGACAGAAACTCCAGAAGGAGAATTTTAAACTGTGCTACGCGTTTCCTAACTGAACTAAAATTGAGCATCCTATGTAGTCTATATACAAATTTATAGATCCTATACAGGGCTGAATAAAAGTATTCGGATATTTTTCCGAATATTGTATATGTTGGAAATTCCTGAAATTATGTTTTTAAATAGGTTATGCGTTTTCTAAATTGTTGACTTAGATGTTATCTTTTAGCTTATTAAACGGTATGATTTGTAAAATTATTTTTGGAAGCGTTGGAAAGTGTTACATAATCTATGCTTGACGCATGATTTTTCGTTCTTTTTTTCTATTCGACGCTGTAAAAATTAAAAATGAGTTTAAACAAGTTGTAAAATGTAGGTGAAACGTGACACATGAGGTGCGTAAGTTATATAAATATTCAGATCTTATGCAAAATTGAATGAATGTAAAATTAATTTTATGTGAAAATTTTCGTATTATAATAGATATTTATTTTATTTTATGAAATTAAGTTTCAATACATTTTTACAAAACAATTCATGACCATTCTCTTACATTCAAATTATATACTATGCGCCAATATCCAAAAAAAATGCATCGTTGTTGTTTCAGTGAAAAAAAAATGAATTCTATCGTCTGTTATTAGGATTTTCGCAATAAAATAAGTGCATTTTAAGTGGGCAACATTTTATTTTTTGTCGACATGGACTTGAAAATTCCAAAGAGAAACTAACGCCTAAGCTTTGAAAATTTCAGAACTTGAAATCTCTATTGAGACTCTTTTTCCATTGAGATTTCTTCTATCCAAAAAACGGTCTATTATTAAACAATTCGAGTATACAAATTCGGTCCTACAGAAATAATAGACTCCCTCCTAAATACCCAGACAACCTAGAATCATTACAACCATGGAATTAATGACGTATGATAGGCAAGGCTTAATTTCTAACGAAAAAAGTACCGGAGCCCTCCTATCCTGCAGTACTAACCCCTTCCGTCGTCACTCCAATCTGCCTATTTATATATCATACATTATTTTCACATTGAAAGCATTGTTTTTAGGTGCGTTCGTCATTATATAAATACGTAGCACCTATATAGTCGTCGTCCGGTCCTCATAGAGCAACGCAAAAACTACCCAACCGAATGGTTTGAAATTTAAGATATATTATCTTTGCAGAATTTTGTCGAGACATTTCAATTTTTTTTTTTAAATCGAATCAAAACTTTAGAAAATATTAATAAAAACATTTATTAAGAAATTTGATTTTTTTTTTTTTTAAATAGGTGCTTTCTTTTTATAGGAGCTTTCGAAGTCGAATCGTCAAGCGACCGAGATACTTTAGTGGGGTGAGATAGCTAAAAAAAATTCACATCTGGCAACCAATGCACCACTTTGGATTCAGATAGTATATGGATAGATGAGTCTAAAAAGCCCGGGACACAAATTTTCCTGGCCCTCTAGCGGCGTTGATGACGTAATCAATAGGGTCGCCAAAGTTTTGTGACGCGCTTCTATATTTCTCTATATAACTCGGCATAATATTTTGATATCCTGATCCTAATAATATTATAAATCTGATTGTGTGCAAATGTTAGGCTGAAGCCAGCGTCAAAATGAAGCATTTAATTATCCTGTATCTTTGCATATAAGTTGATTATAACCCTCAAATGAACATAGAATGGTTTTTGTTTATTTTATTTCAATATTTTTCTTAATAATTCAAAATTTCATTATTTTCATAGAGAATAAATGGACATTTTTTCGTATATTTTAAAATGGTTGGTTGGTTTGGCCCAAAGGGCCCAGTTTTGCAGCTTTTTTTAAAATGGTTAAATTTATTTTACCGTTGCTAATACTTTATCGTTGCCAATATAAAATAAAACCCCTGAGTAATAATTTTTAATCAACAATTTATTTTCAAGTGAAAAATTTCCACGTGAAAAATGAAAAGGAAATGAATTATTTAAGAATTAAACATAATATGAAATGATGTCATATTAGAAACAAAACGTGCGTTTTCAAATATTTGATAATAATACAAAGTGCATCAATACGAGTAAATATGGAAAGCAAGCGAATGTGATGTCATATATAGAAAAATAAAACAGATTTGTTTTGATGTTAAAATAAAATGATCTTGGGTTATCAAATTATTTGTGATTAATTTCTCTTTTTTTTTCTTTTTCTTTTTGACATGAAAGTGATTATTTTAAATGTACGTAATATATGTATTTTAAATGTATGTGTTGTAAATTAAAGTTCTGTGTTTTAAATGAAATGAGTGAAAGATTTATATTTTTAATGAATTCAATACGAATGATGGGATAGGTTGGCGATTTATCGTCTGCACACGGCTAACATAAAGATACCATATTTTTAATTTAAATTTTAAAAAGTAAAAAAATAAAATAAATAAAATATATATATATATATATATTGGATGGCAAATGTCAATGATATGCATCGCAAAATTATCCGTATCGAAAATCAGAAAATCTTAATAAAAATAACTATATTTTTTAAAAGAAAGTTGCTTTTCTCATAAAAGCTAAAGATTTAATATGATTGTGTCGAAGCAACAGCATTTTTCCTATATCATTTTCCCACAATCGAAACACATTTGTAAATCGTCGTTTCGAACCGGAATTTAATTTTACATTTCTTTTAGTTTTAAAATAGGAAAAACTTTGTTGTCGTTTTTAAATATAGCTTTTTTTAAAGTTGTTTCATAATAGATTTTTGTAAAGTCTTGTAGGATAAGAAAAATTGCATGGATTTTAAAGCAATGTTTAAGTAAAATTACAATATTTTTTAAACTTAAAAAACAACAATGTTATCGAAAAGAAAATCGATTTTACCAACAAATTCGCGTAATGCAAAAGCAAAGAAGAAATAAAAAAGTAATGAATATTTTCTTCCAGCCGAATTGTGTAAACTTGAACAAGCCGATCGTGCCAATTCATAACATTATAAACGTGAAAGTGCGTTCTATATAGTAGAATTTTTTTTACATATAGGTAGAAAATTTCCGAGAATAACAAAGTTAGGGGTCTGTAATTAAGTCCATAGTCAATTTGCTTTTTTTTTTTTTTTATCAAGTGAAATTTGGCGCAAAATTAAATACATTGTTGTAAACAGATTTGTTTTTTGCGTGGTAAACACTTAATGGTATTTTAGATGATCATTTTCCCGCTCACCTTTGATGCCAACTATATGACTGTAAAACATATTAAAAACTATTAGCCGATAATTTTCTAATATTCTTATTGCTTCATGATGGTTCATACTTTAAACCTGAATAGGTCATGCCATTGTCGTTCAATTTTTATTCCTAATCCTAACCCTAATCCTTCCTATCCTAATCCTGATAATAACTTTAAAGAATATTCTTTGACACGAATATGTAAATGAAATAAATATCCATAAATGGAATGAATGGAAAATAGAATAAATAGAAATGGCAAAATAAAATAACAAAGAAAGTACATTTATTCGACACCTAACCCTAGAGAAAGCGTAAAAAATTTCAAGCGCATGAAATAAATTAAAATAATCCTATATATACTAACAAAAATATGTAAATTTAGATAATCAGATTTGTGTCGTCGGTATTTATTTGCTAATAGTGTTCTTGACGCGATAGAGAAAATATCGAGGTTAAATTGGGCAGAATTTAAAGTACTTTCTAGCAACCTTTATTTACATTTTAGAATCGCATCAGATTGTTATATCTTTGTGAAATATCTATCAATGTATAAAATTCACAAGCAGTTTGTTCACTATTTACACCACTTAGCGTGAAACACTTAATTTAATATTACGTAAACAAGATAATGCAGTAAGAAATATATAACATATGTCTATGCAAATAAACAATATAATAATGCCCATTTAGCAATGCACACATATACAAATTGTACACCAAATACCACCTAAAATGCACTGTTGTATAGAAGAATTCTGCCCGTGTTGTTTTTCGTTTTACGAAAAGGAATTCTTCGATTTTCACGATTTTACTGGGTCCTCCTTTTTTCATTAGTTGCAGTTTCATTTTCGCGATTGTATATATTATTTGGCATGAAATTTCACTTTTTTAAGACTGGGTTATGTCAAGGCCCCTATAGCAAACAAATACCGTATGGTCTCTTATAAAATGTGATAAAGCTTTGGTTAATTATATATGTTGTTAATTATCAAGTGAAATGTTTTGCTAAATTAATGCATTTATTCTTTTTTAAATGTTACGTGAACGAAGTCACGGGTAATAGCTAGTTAACCTATATTGTTAGTGATTATTAATCCGGAGAAAACGCGCTTTCCAACGGTATACTTTACATCATTGTTAGGTTCATAATACCACAAATATTTATAACTTTATTAAAATTTTTGGTTTTTATTTTGATTTTTTTCGAAACATTTTGCTAAATAACTTGGAATCTGTTGCACGTAGCTGAAAACATGTCGGATACTTTTTGTTCGTCAGAAAATTACCTTCGAACGGTATATATTACTTCTATTTTATAACAAACAGTTGATGAAAATTTGCCAAAGCAATGTAGCGTTGCTCTGAGAGTCGTTATGGCAACAATGTAATTTATATGGATTCCGAAAATTAAAACAGTGGCTTTATAACTATTTAAGTAGCACAAGTTATTGTTGTAATTTTTTATGTATATGTAAATATATTCTAGGGTTTTAAGGAGAAATTTTTAAAATCCTAGCTCCCTCGAAATTTAAATTTTGGGAGTCCAACTTAAAAAATGTAATAATAAATAAAATAGATTAAATAAATAAGATTCGATAGAGCTGTGGATTTTATCGAAAACATGTCCGCAGTTTCAGTATTGGAACACAGTCATCAAACTGGGGTCCTTTCTTGTAGTACATCTAACTTTACAATGTACGTCGATACTTCGGCTCAGTTATGTCAGTGGACATTTGCGTTGGCCGCAGTCCACTATTATCGTTGGTTACGTGCGCACTCTACAGTACCTTCCAGATATACATGCTGAATTTCTTCGTGACAACTTTACGAGCAGCAAAACTGCTACACCGTTTTCTTGAATAATCTGACGATCAGCTTCATGAACACAATAACAAAGTTATAAAGGGTGAGGGTGGTGCTATTGGAATCATTGATAGTGAAACTCTTATGCTTAAGTGGATGGTAGAAGGTCCTAGGATCAGTTCTTTAGTTGAGGAGTTTGAAGAGAAATCAAATTTAAAAGATGACAAAAGCATCATGAAGATAACAATCCACATGAGAAAAGGTTCTTGACCCATGCCAAAGAAATTATTAACATCTTAACCAACAAGGAAATCCATTTGAAGAAACCGATTTAGTGTTAATAGGGTGCTCCAAAATAATTCCAAGTTTCGAAGCTGTCAAGTGTGTTACTGTAGTACTAAAACAGTATGATGATTATGTTGTGTCCTGCCTCGATCAAGTTCGAAATTCAATTCATGACATTATTCCTCGAACTAATATTCACATCTTCAAGAGTATAACAAGAAAAACAGATAAGGCAAAGTCCAAGAATGCTTACTTGCGTAAAGACTCCAACTTATTCTACAGGTTGTATGTTGCATTTGAATCACGGGATGGTAACATTGATAATTTCTTTTCTCTTTAAGACCAAATGTACTCACCCTCTATTTCAGATGATGGAAAACTCCGAAAACCAACCAACATGTCTGATATCTTTTACTGCATTCAAACAAAGTACGACATTAGACTAGATTAATTTTAACACAATTATTTCAAATTGGATGAATTATGCCCTCCAGATTCGACCGGGATAGCTCAGTGGTAGAGCGTGGCGGCTTCAGCCAAGCGATCCCAGGTTCAAATCCTGGTCCGGACATTTTTCGTCCAGTTGGAAATTTACTACTCGTATGACATTAGCTTTAATCATCGCAAACCGAATGTAACTTCTAAAATATTTGATGGAGCAGCCGTAATACACATGCTTAATCCTGGTACCGGGACAACATTTTCCGGATGCTATGAACATTGAAAGCTGGGTTCCCGGGGCGGTCATACCTTGTCATCCCTTGCTATGAACATGTTTTCAAACCATCTTTCATTAATCAACTGAAGAACAGTTCACGACTAGATATTGTATTCGACAGATATATTAGTAACAGTATGAAGGCATATACCCGAGAAACAAGAGGGAGTGGCATAAGTATTAAAGTCTCACACTTAACTGCAATTTCAAAATAATTTCAGCAATTCCTATGTGTCAACAAAAGCAAGACCCAATTGTTCCAGTTGCTAGCTAAGAAAATGGTGTAGACGAGTATCCAGGAAAGCATGTTGTCTGTACTTATGATGACCGAGCCTGCGCGTAAAGCATTTGGATGTATCAAGCATTTCTCCCGTCTCACACGAAGAAGCATATGGGCGCCTACTTCTCCATGTTAAGCATGCAGTATTAGAAAATGGACATACTCGCATCTTAAAACGAACTGTGTACTCAGATATAGTGGTTATTTCAAAATCACTGTTCCCACAAATACAAGATATTGATGAACTATGGATTGAGTATGGTTGTGGGAAATACAAGAAATTCATTCCAATTCATGAGATCTGTGCCAAACTTTCACCGGAAATTTACGGAAATTTGTTGGATTTTCACTCTGTAACTAGTTATGACACAGTTTCCATATTTTGTGGCAATGGCAAGAAGACAGCTTGGAAGGTCTGGATATCATTTCGTGAAATTGATTGTGCATGGCATCAGCTCTGTACAGGCACCTCTGATATTGATGATGAATGTCATGATTTGTTACAGCGATTCGTTACACTACTTTATGATCAAGCATCAGATCTTCAGAGCATCAATGAATGCAGACGAGTGTTATTTACAAGAAAGAATTGAGCCATCGAAAACATACCTCCTACAGCAGATGATTTGACACAACACATCAAACGAGCTACTCTCCAAGCAAGAATTTGGAACAACAGCCTCGTTGCACATTACACAATACCTTCGCCAACCAAGTGGAGATGAATAGTAACTTCAGGAGGATCACACCGACCTGTGCGGACAACAATTTCAGAAATGTCAAAACACTGTGAACAACGTACCTCCTGTACTTGCCGCAAGCGATGCACATCTTGTAAATATGTTAAAATGGAATTACGATATACGAAACTTTGAGTATGTGAAGGACAGTTCTCCAACAGTGATCGGAAATCCCAAGTGAATTTACATAAATCATTTGGATACTATTGCATATGGCACAAGATATTATGTTATTCAGATATTATGGCTGACACCAGTGTATTTGACAATCTATAGGATGTAATTAAATTTGGATATTAAATTGGAATAATATTGTATTGTACATTTTTTTATTTCTCAGTCTTGTACGTATAAATGTTGGAAACTTTTCTTACAGTTATGCCTTAAGTGTGCCTCATGTCACTGATTTTAAAACGGAAATAAAAGTTTCATAGCCCTAAAAAAACTAGAATTTATTTACATATACATAAAAAAATACAATAATTACATTTGATACCTAAACAGTTATAAAGCCACTGTATTAATTTTCGGAACCCATATAAATTACATTATTGCCATAACGACTCTCTGTGCAACGCTACATTGTTTTGGAAAAATTTCAGCAAATATTTGTGATAAAATAGAGGTCATGTATACCGTTCAAAAGGTAATTTTCTGACAAACTAAAAGTATACTACGCGTTTTCAGCTACATGCAACGGATTTCAAGTTATTTAGCAAAATGTTTCGAAAAAAATCTAAATAAAAACCAAAAATTTTAATAAAGTTATAAATATTTGTGGTATATATTATGAACCTAACCAATGTCAAATATACCGTTGGACAACGCGTTTTCTCCGGATTAATAATCACTAACAATATAAGTTAATATTAAAATATTAACCCAAGTTATATAGAGAAATGTAGAAGCGCGTCGCAAAACTTTGGCGGCCATATTGATTACGTCATCAACACCGCTAGAGGGCCAAGGAAATTTGTGTCCCGGGCTTTTTAGACTCGTCTATCCATGTACAATAGTGGCGCATTGGTTGCCAGATGTGAAATGTTTTGGTATAATTTTCAGCTATCTCACCCCACTACTTATTCTATGACAGAAATGAATCTGCAGACGATAGAATTCATTTCACAGAATTAAAAATCATCAAGATCTGAATATTTATAGAACTAGCTATAGTACGAACGCACCTCGTTTGTAACGTTCGACGTACAATTTCAACTTGTTTTATTTAGCAAAATAAAAATTTTAAATACATCTGCGTATATTTAGCTATCAAGTGTTTCACTTTTTAGTTATGACTACTTCCAAATAAAAATCTTCGTCTAATCTAGATGTTAATGAATCGCAGAATTCTGCGATTCAGTAAGCTCAGGATTGTGAATCGGAAATACTCTTAACACAAAAAATGAATAGTTCGCAGCTATGCAGAATAGAAAAAGATTTTACTCTTTATTCTGATCAAAATAGCATTAAAATGATTTGAAATGGAATTAAATAAAATTTTGAATGGAAGACAGATTGAGCTCGAATCTGCCCAAACCCGAAGACTCCTATTAAAATCGAGTCTGTTTCATCTCCAGCGACACATGACGTCACTTACGTATAAGTAAGTGTTTTCATACAAAAGAAAGGGTCATTTAGGATTCGTTTTTCGAAAGCGTTATGGCACTGGGCTCCGGTGAATTCTGGCCAATATTTACTGAAAACAGAGAAATACCGGAGCCGGGCTCCGGCCCAAATGAAGCCCTGATAGGATTGAATAGGATGGAGAAACCTTTTATTAATATCTTTTTTATTTAATTTTCATGAAATTTGAAATGACTCGACGAAATTCTGCAACGATTCTATAATATTGAATTTCAAACCATTCGGTTGGGTCGTTTTTACGCTGTTCAAGACGACGACTGTTGGGTGCTACGTATTTATAGAATTGCGAACGCACCTAAAAATGCACAAAATAATGTCAGTGGAAGCGAAATGGATGGGTCAGGTGTGAGGTGATGTAGTGAAAATGACTTGAGCGTTCATGTACCAGAATCGATTTAAAACGAATCAACAGTTCAATCCATTTATTGTAATATCCTTCTCTCGTATTCTTCAACATTTTTGGAAGGAAGTTTCTATAGCTGACACTTTATAGACATCAGGGCCGAAACTACGGGGGGGCAGAGGGGGCACGTGCCCCGGGCGCCAGCAGAACTGAAGGTTGAGAGGGCGCCAACTGCAGGTTTTGTTTGTTGCTTGATATAGAAATGTATATGTATATGAAATTTGTATAAAAAGTCTCGCAGCCGGAAAATCCAAAAGAAAAATGAACCAAATGCATTAAAATAGACAAAAAGATTCGTCTACAATACAAGATAGCAAATGAATTAAAAACGAACTGTTCTCTTAGGCTATTTTCTTTCTCCTATTCCAAATGTATCATGTCTATGACGTCTATCATTTAAATCTCTTCCTGTGGTTTAGGAGAATCACTAACATTTTTCAAGGTCAGTCCCTACTCGTGTCTGTATATGACACTGTTCAACGTCGTCTGGATACGGTACTGCACTGTCCAGCATGGATAATTGGCAAACGATTCCTTCACTTTGATTTTCTATTAGATAAAAATATTCCATGAAGGCTGTTCTATTTTTTCCCTTTTCTCCCAGCGTGGAGCTTTCTTCTTTTTCCATTTTGTCATGAGCGAGGTGTGACTGCCCTGGACAATAAACACAAATTGGAGGATGAATGCCCAAAGTAAAATTCTCAGTAAAATCTTTTTCTTTTAAGTATAGCCTTTGTAGAGGTACAGTAAAAAATCTCGTACAGCGCGCCATGGCTAGTAAAGCCGGAGCTGTCCCTGGCTTTATCTTCCAAAAAGTTTTTTACTCGTCTTTTTGCGAAAGTTTTCTAAGCGTTTTGCCGCCCTTGGCGGCAACTGGAATATGCCAGCCTGTTAATTTTGCTGAAATTACTTTTTTATCCAGATCCAATCTAGTATTATTAGAGGGGGCGAGGTTGGGCGACTGCCTTGGATACTAAAAACAAATAATATTTGAAAGAATAATTTGAAAAATACGCAAAATAAAACTCTTTGTTAAAACTTTTTTGAAAAAAAAATGTCATTTGTAGGGGTGCAGGGAGAAAACCATACCCAAGTTTCTATGACTAATAAAACCGCAGCCGCCCCTGCCTCTATTCTCCCAAATTATTTTCTCGTCCTTTGGCCATTTCCAGATAAATGAAAAATGCCACCATACCATTTGTTACAATTACTTTTTTACATACAGATCCGGCTTTAAAGGGCGCGAAGATGACACTAAAATCTAAGGGGACGAAACATATGTAAGATAAAATAGTAACCTCTCCTCCCCTTTTTTCTTTCTTAAGAATATAGCATTTGTAGAGACGCAGAAAAGAACCTTGCACAGGGTGACATGGATAATAAAGTCGTCTCTGCCTTTATCTTTGCAAATATATATATATATATATATATATATATATATATATATATTCGTGTTTTGCCGCCCCATCCTTTAGCTGTAATTATTTTTTTAGATCCAGATGTAAATTTCCGGGACAAATACATCGTGTGCCCCTGTAATAGTCAAGCTGAATTTCTTTTTGTTTTTAATATTATCATACTCTAAAACTGCAAAATATCGATTATAATCAGTAACAAAGTCAAATGCATTCTAAATATCAGCTTTATGTAAACAGCATACCAAGTATGGAGCACCCCTATATCAGGGGCCCCAGTGTCACGATCCAGATTTAGATTTATCAGATCTGATTTAATTAGACTCTGTTTCTGTGTAATTAAATCGTCATAAAAGTCTTAACAGTAACAGGGTTCGTTTCAGCTCAGATCCAAGTTTTTGAGTCTCACCCCAACCCTCCACAACCGTTCACAATTCTGATAATTGCTAATAGAAAAGAAGACAAGGAAAAACATTTAAACATAACTAAAACATTTCTGGGAATAGCAAATGGTATAAAAAATATTCTATTTAAATTACATGAAAATTATGTAGTAATACTAATAAAAAAAAGGTGCTAAGAAAATCCTTTGATCAAAAAATAATTTTTCTCGTTGAACTCAAAAGAGGATTTTGGGGGCCCCTTGCAATCGAGACCATCACGACCCCTTAAATTCCGCCCCTGAGAATATCAATAATTATACTTCCTAAGATGAAAACCTGTATAAAGCGGAATAGTTTTCGGTTCCTTTCGATTCCATTTTCAAGGTTTTAATGAATCAGTATTTGACAAAGCTGATTACTTAGTTCAGTATTATAGATTATCTGATTATATACTTTAAATTTTAGAAACTTAGAAAAAATTCGCTTGGAAATTTTCTTTTCGGAGGAGGGGGGGGGGGGCGCCAAAATCCATGTTTGCCCCGGGCGCCAAAAAGGCTAGTTTCGGCACTGATAGACATTATTTTTGAACGCTTTCCAACGTGAGTTGAAAATTGTTTGAGGTTTACTCTAATCAGGCATGTTCGGTATTGAAAAATGCAGTGTGGGAGCACCTGTACAGGGACACTCAAAAGAATGCCGTGGAGAGACTTACTCTAGAATAACCTTCATCGTTCATCGCTGGGACACACAAAAGAATTATCTTACAGTAGTGTCTAAGAACACTCAATACACGCGTTTTTAAATTAAACTAAGCTTTTTGCCTACAACTTCTATTAGATCGTATACAAGGCAACGCCCATTGAGGGGCGGAAATGGCTGAAGGAGAACTTACAACTGGGGTTGGCGATTCCTAACTGAACTCAATTTTAGCGAACTATAACAAGTTGGAAATGGTGCGTTAAACGGGACACATGAGGTGCGTTCGTTTCGTGCTATAACTAGTTTTACAATGTGAAAAAAATGCCATCCTTATTATTTCAGTGAAATAAATTATATCGTCTGCTAGGAGCGGAATGAGGATGCCTTTTCTTTTCTTTTTTAGGTGCCTTCCTAATTATATAAATACGTAGCACCTATTGTCGTCGCTTGGTCCGCATAGAACAACGCAAAAACTACCCAACCGAATGGTTTGGAATTGAAGATATAGTATCTTTGCAGAATTTTGTCGAGACATTTCAAATTTTATAAAAATAGAATCAAAACTTTAGGAGATATTAATAAAAATATTTATCAAGAAATTTGAATTAAAAGAAAAAAAATCTGTGCTTTCTTGTTAGAGGAGCTTCCGAGGTTGAATCGTGAAGCGACCGAGATATACTTGTTTTATGACAGAAATGAATCTGCAGACGACAGAATTCATTTCACAGAATTAAAAATCATCAAGATCTGAATATTTATACAACTATATAGCTATAGTACGAACGCACCTCATTTGTCACGTTTCACGTACAATTTCTGACTTGTTTTTTTTTCTTATTACGTATGCCATGTATACAGATACGATTTTTTTTTTCACGATGAATGAATCTTGTGTTTATTGACTTTAATAGATAGAGATATTCGGCTGTGAACCTCATTTCCACTGAAGTTATCTCAGAATCTATACAGTTTTGAATGTTCTTTCTAAAAATGTAACTTTTATGCCATTTTATTCGAGAAAATAATTTTGAATAAAAAGGGCCGCTTGGCCTATGGAAAAAGAAGGGGTCACATCGTCACATGACTTGCGCTTTTACTATATAGATTACGTAGGATAGGATTGAATAGAATAAAGAATTTTTATTAATATATTTTTAAGTTTTGATTCGATTAAGTTTTGATTCTGCAACGATTCTATCTATTCAATTTCAAACCATTCGGTTTGTCCGATGCGGACAGACGGACGGACCAGACAACGACTCTAAGTGCTACGTATTTATATATTTACGAACGCACCCAAAAAGATACAATTCTATAGATCCTATACAGGGCTGCACAAAAGAATTAAGATATTTTGCTCGATTATCGATAAGTCATTGTAGAAATTGTGTTTTCAAGTGTGATTTGCGTTTTCCAAATTGTTTACTAGATATCCTATTTGTTTATAAATATATCCTATGTGTTTCATAATCTATGCTCGACGCATGATTTTTTGTTCAAGTTACTATAATGTACTCGCACGAATAGAAACAGAGTCCGTTTAAAAGTAAGTGTGCCATCCTAGAAAGGGAGAAATCCCCCCCCCCTTTTTATTTCGAGCGCATTCATTACCCTGATGCGAAATTCAAGGCATATAATCCTCGACGACTCTCTCATCAGCATTCAATACCAACACAAGTTCGTTCTCCCCTTGTCTCTTTTTTTAATCCAAATCCAATTACATTCTAAAGGGATTATCGGGATGAAACCTTAGAAGTGGGATTCTGTGGACCCTGTACCGCTACATTGGACAGAGGAGAGAGACTCAGTGATGGCGGACCCGATTTAACACCACTCACTTTTATTTTCGAGTTTCGTTATAAAATAAACCGATCGAGCGAGGAAGAAAATAAAAATCAGTGGAACCCGAATCGTTTGGATTGTTTACACCGTTGAGTTTCTACATCTTGTCTAGTATGAACGGGGTGAGTTTCTTTTTTCTTCATCCATTTTCGATATTTTGTAAACTAATTTATCGGCGTGTACGTGGGTTTGATACGAAACATTAAGTGTTATCGGAAGTAAAAAGATCTCAGATCGGAATTCATTTTTTTTTTTCCTGAAAATGAAGTGTCCTAACCAGATGCGTGTAATTCGTGTAATTCTCTGTAATTCTATGTAGCCTATCCATTTTATCTTTTATGTAGAAAAATGAATATATATATACATTTATGTATTCAGATATACATTTTTTTTTAATCTGAAAAAAAAAAAAACCTTTTTAATGATTTTTTTTTTGAATAAACAGGTGACTCCATCCGACTCGCAAGAGTCAAAACCCAAATCGGACCCGACTCGCACCGAAAAAAGGAAGCGCTCCTCCGAACCGTGGGTCGGGTCCGGTTCGGTGAAAGTCGGGTGACCCGATTCGATGTCCGTTTCTAAGCCACCTTCATTTTAAATGCCATTGTTGCCCATATCCTTCATTTTGGCTCGGTGTAGACGAAGATTTGAAAATGAAACTCAATCCGGACAGTGTCGGGTTTCTTCCTTTCCATAATACGGCTCAAACCTGGAAATAATAATATCAAGATTCATCAAGATTCTTGTAAGCATTGGATTCAACGAACCCGTGAAGAAAAGTGTTTTACAACCTTTTGTTTTTCTGCTACGCCCGACCCAAACATCTTTAAAATCACGGTGCTCTCCCCCACGTCCCTCTGTAACATGTAGTTCTTATTAAAACGAGTTCTCATTAATAGGGAGGAAGCTTAAAAAGGCTTTCACAATGACGACATTGTTAAGTTTATAGAAGAGGCCATATTCTTGTAACATCACTTCAATAAATGAAATGAAGACATTCCTCTTCGCATTTACATCGAGTAGAGTTTAGATTTTTGTACGTTTTCAGCTGACATCCGGTCATAATCAGGGATAATGCTGTGTTTTTTAGTGATTTTGGGTGCGTTCGTCATTCTATAAATACGTAGAACGGCGCAAAAACTACCGAAATTTAACATATATACAGAATCGTTGCAAAATTAGGTCGAGTCATTTCAAATTTTACGAAAATTGAATCCAAACTCTTAAAAAGATATTAATAAAAGTTTTCTTCATTTCCTTAAGTCCTATCCGACGTCATGACTAGTTCAACAATATCCCACGATAGTTGTAAGGATTCCAGGTAGCCACGGTGATGACGTCCTATTGGAAGGTGGAGTCCTGTGTTATTTCCGTACGACTGAATTGAAAAAACTGAAATGGTTTCATTGTAGCGATCCTATTGTTTCTGGAGAAATGGATATTCAATGCAAAAAGGGTTATTTCAAGTTCTGTCATTTGCCCTTCCGTTTCCCATTGGAATTTTCAGTCCATGTCAACAAAAAGGTGAACTTATTTTAAGCGGTATGAAAGGAATCCTATATCCTAATAACAGGCGATAGAATTCATTTCACTGAAACTCGTTCTGAACGCACCTCCAATTTCTAACTTGTTCTTATCCTTTTACCTCGGTGTGAAACGAAAGTATTTTAATGGGTCTGTATTTTTATCTTGACACAATTTTTTGAACAGACTTTTAGCATTCAAAAGGATAACATTTTGTGATCAATTTGAGTACCACAATCATAGCTGCCAACTGCTACTATTTTTTGGGCATCTCTATTTTCTTGAACGATTTATCGCAGAATTCTCCGATTTAAAAAGGAGATTTCTGTTATAAATGTGCCAAAAATCTGTTGACAGGGATCCTATTCCCAAGGCATGAAATGAGCAATTTAAAAAAGACATAAAATCTATCTTGCAGCCCTGTATAAGAATTTGTAGACAATCGCATATCACAGCACTTCTAGCCTAATAAGATTTTTTTAACCCAATTCTGTTGCGCGTCCCTGTATAGGAACAACCTACGCACTCCCTAATCTGTAGAAAATAAATTGTATCGAACCTGAGTGCTCTTTTAAATTGAATTCTGTTTCAAGTATCATAACCTGTTCAAAATGCACCGCAAGCGATTTTTCCCCCATGTATCCTAATGTAAAGGAATCATTTTGTACGTCCCTGTCATTGAACTATGTAGGCTACTGGTTGTATACTCGGGTAAAAGCATGCTGTAGTGCACCTCATTCATTTCATTCTGTTTGAAATAGCGTTACATCTATAAAATGCGCCGCAAACAATTTTTCCCCATACACTTTCATTTCTTGAAAAGGGTAAGGGTAAAGAGGAGAAATAATTTATAGCAGAGTGTGTACGGATTGTCGTTTAAAGATTTAAAAAAAAAAACCAAAATTGTTTTCAAAGATCCCTTTTAAACTATTCGTATTCAGACAAATCTTTAGAGAACTCCTGTCGTAGCTCATGCCGAAAAGTAATTTTTTTTTCTATTTTCTTAAACAAATTTGTATCGGAAAGTTATAGAAAAGACAGACGCCATTTCTTGATAAAATTTATTTGATAAATTAATTAACATATTCATTCATTTTTTTTTTAAATATTACTATCTATCTTACTAATGAAAGAAAGTTTCGCTTTGTGTGTATGAAAATGTGTACTAGGAAAATAGAAGTTTGAAAATTTAGGTGAGGATAGCCCGAGACCTGTTCTGGTGCACCTGAGTCTCAGATTTTTAATATTTTTATAATTAGCCGAGATATTAATTAATTCGGATACAATCATCAAAAATCCATCTCTTTCTTTACGAGCCAGCAAAATCTCTCGCGCATGCCCAGAACCCGATTTACGCATCGGGAGGAAATAAAAAACTGAACGCGAGGGGTTTTTTTTTTGTGTGTGTGTGTTATTTCTTAGTTTTAACGTTTTTTCAAATATCTAAACCAGCCCGATAGCTGGCGAAGCCCGCTATTATATTCTGTCTAGAGATGGGAATGCTCGAAAAAAAACCCGGAAACTTTGGGAAAAAAACTGGTTTTTTTCCGAAGGTATATTTTTAAATTTTTCCGAACTGGAAAAATTGAAATTTAATTTATAAAATAATACATTCAAAATGTTATTATGGCTGCAGACTGATATTTTTTTCTTGTTCAGTGTCTCGCATGAAAATGTTAACCATGAAAAATATTATCTGTAGCATTTTAGGAAGAACTTCAGTCCTTTGAAGGACCCTTAACAGTTATTTTCACCTTAAAGCATAGGACCCTTCACAAAATTCGGAAATTTTTCAATCTTCATTTTGAATCCTCTAGAAATGTGACAATTTTAGAACAACAAAAACTGTCATATAACAGCTGAAATCATTGAATAAAGAATCTTATTTAAAATATCTAAATAGGAACCTAAATATAACGATAATTTCTAATTCACAAAATTTTGATTATATTTTTTTATGACAATTTCGTAAGATTTTTTATAAGGCAATATTTTTTATACAAAGGTTTGCAAAAACAGGATTGCATAAAAAACTCTGGTTAAAAATGAAAATCCGTGTGAAAAATTATTTTAATAATACCAATAGGTTGAAAATTGAATATAAAAATTGAAACATGCATTTATTTTTATTGGCATAGCTGTGATTTTTCGTGTAATTAGATGATAATCTCCAGAAATATTTAACTATTATTAGAAACACATTCTTTTTTAATAACATGCAATTGAAATTATTTAGTTTTTTCAAGTTTTTTTTTTTTCTCTTCTCTTCCTTTTATTTAAAAAAAAAAAAAAAAAAAAGATATTTATGACTTGTCTAACTGTATTTTTTTTTTTTTTTTTTTTTAATATAAATGCATACAAATAAACTTTGCAAAGAAAATGTAAATTTTCCGTGAAAAATTTAGTTGAAAACAATTTTTACAAATATTCAAAAATCCACCTGTTTTATAACTTTCATTAAAGAAATATACATACGTATATTACTTTGATATTAATAATTTAAAACTTAAACCAAAACATATATGGGGTTGGTATTAGGTTTAGACTGGAAAGTTATACCAAAACTAAATAAACGTAAAATGAAAATTCTAATAGTGAGATTTTTTTTTTTTTTTTTTTTTTTTTTTTTTTTTTTTTTTGTAATATTGTGAATTAATATGAATTTTTAAGGAACAAAAGATTTAAAAAGGATAATATTTATAGAGTCACAACTACAATAATTTTTTCTTTAAAATGGCGTCATTTATATACTATGGCGTCATATACTGTGTTGACTTGAGGTGACATTTAACGCAATTTAAATTTGCTTTCAAACTGCAGTGATATTGGTTGAAACTCATAAGATTTTTTTAATTTTCTTTACTGGTAATTGAAGAAATGCAACTGAAAATCGTTTTAACAGAGACATGATATATTACAAACAATGGTGCTAAATTAAGCAAGAAAAGCTAATATGAAATTCTGAGATTGAAAGGCTAAACTTTTAAAAGCGGACTTCTTCTTCTCTTTTTTTTTTTTTTTTTTTTTTTTTTTTTTTTGTAATATATTCATGTAAAGTGAAAAAAAATATTTTTTAGCATGCAGAAATTTAAAAAAGTTTATTATTTTGTATATTTTAAGAAAATGTAATTTATTGTTTAGAAACATTTGTAAAATATCAATTTTTCCAAACTTTCCAATTTTTCCCAAAAAAAAAAAAAAAAAAAAAAAACGGAAAAAACTGTTTTTTTTTTCCGCCACTTCAAAATTTCTGGAAATTTTACATCTCTAATTCTGTCATATAATTCTTTCATATAATCATGCGGACTAAATGCGATATTTAAGAAAATAATTTCAAAATGAAACATGTTGTACACCTTCAAAATGTTAAAATATGCGAATATTTCCATAATCGGATTTTTATCATGATTCAATACGTTTCTCAAACTCATATATTTACTATTCTCTATTACTCATATTGATACTCGCTTTGTATTATTCTCAAACATTTGAAAAATTCGTTAAACTTCCAATAGAACGTCATATTTTCTTTTTAATTCTCTAATGACGTGATATTAATCTGCTTTGTGTATATACACATACTCATACTCCTTGTATTATTGAGAAATCTTTGAAAATTTCAGTTTTATTACCACTATGACGTCAATCCTTTTTATTTCATATTAATCTTTTTTTCAATGGGTGAAACTTTTTATTTCATTTTCATTTTTCACGTGGAAATCGTTCAATAGAACTTTAATTATTGTAGAAAGAATTTCATCGTGGATTTTTAAGTTTTGGCAACTGCTTTAACGAAAAATGTTTCAATTGAATAGGAAAAGGCTGTTAGAATTTTGGTTTCTTATCTCTATTTATTAAAATAATACGATTTTTTCAAATTTTAATATTTTGAGCTTCATAGCTGGTATTCAGCTAGATATACACAAAGTTTCAACTCTGTAAGTTAAGTAGTTTCTGAGAATGGTTCTGTGACAGACAGACAACAGAGCGGGAGTAACAGGATTTCGCGAGATGAACAAAACCCTAAAAAGGTGGTTTTCCCGAAGGAAGTTTTTCCTCTTGTGAAAACGCCCCACTAGGGCGCAATTTTAGAGGTACCGACAAACCAAAAATATGATCTTAGAGTCTTCTAATAGACGGTTTTTAACCCTTTTTTTTATACCGCTAACCAGGCCCCTACCTGCCCGGCATGAATGCCTAGCTTAACGGGTTAGTACCTGGGTGCGGGGCGGAAATCGCCTGATCACAGCATGGCTGTGATCCACCTGACTATTGATTTGTTCACATCGCTGCTGTGCTTGCTCTCTTGTGATTTGCTACCGTTATCTTTGTTTGCCGGTTCAAGGTTTCTGTTTAACTTTGTTGAATTGACAGATTTAATAGGTCTCGTAATTTAGAACCTTGATCAGGTGACGAGACCCTCCCTGACTAGGCACCCCCAAAGGTACCTAGTCAGGTGAGGGTCTCGTCACCTGATCAAGGTTCTAAATTACGACCCTTTCAGAAACACTGGCGAACGCAGGTCATTTCGCGCCTCACAGAGACGACTGTTTTTCCACGATAAAAATAACTAAACGTCCGTACGTTCAATAAAACCTTTTAGAGTATCTCGGTAGACTAGATTTGCATAATAAAAAATAAAATATAAGAAATTTTCGAAAAAAAAAGTGCGAATAAGCAGGGTGTTTCGGCGTGTCATCGCTTTGTTCCGACTCATGTTTTCACTGCTAAATATGCATATTATTTCATGTAATTTTAAAGAAAGCTTGAATACAGTCTATTTATAGCCGATTGAAATTTCAGGGAGTTCGAAAGATGAGAATTTTTTTTTTATTGTTATGTTAAAGGATCCGACGTGAAAACAAGCAAGCAAACAAACAAACAAACAAACAAAAAAAAAACAGCGAGAGGAAAACATGTTTCTTTTACAACTAGATAACAATATTTTTTCTCGAAATTTTTACACGAGTTGTGAAGCCGTTATATTTATAACAGACAGAAATTTCAAAGAGTTCGGACAACAAGAACTTTTTAAACTATAAAACGACGAGAAAATACCTTCTTAACGAGTACTATATGTCAATATTTTTCCGCAATTTTTTCTTTTCAAAATATGTTTTCATACAAAATCGGGTTGAAGATATAAAATCCTACAAACATGAGGTTTATTTTAATTTATTATCACGGGCCGCGGCAACGCTCCGCGGGTCAGCTTGTTAATAATAAAATAATATTATAGCTAAGTAAGATTTTTTTTTTTCAATCTCGAACCATTTTTTGGGGGCGAAAATGAATATTAAACAATAAAATCTGTAGTTTCCGAAACAAAATTGATTAAAAAAATTCCATTCTCATATTAGTTTAGTCGTTAAACTTTTCAGAATTCTAAAAAAAAAAAAAAAAAAAAAAAAAAAAAACTAATTATATGTTAATACTTTGAATTGTTTGTTATCGGTTGTCTTAAAAGCTTGAAGTAGGTTCTTCTAAGTCTTCCGTCTGTTTTTGTTTAAAAGTTCTAGTCTCTCATTGCATACATTATAGGAGTCAACATCGATTTTCCGAAAAAGGCCAGATGGCTCTCGAAATTCGTGTTTTCGCCAAAGTTGGCGAAAGGAGAATAAAATCTACAGTTAAAAATTTATTACAAATAATATAATAAAACCACTCGTTAACGTTAAACTAAAGATGTAGTTAACGTTTAAAGTGATGAAAACAGGACACAGAAAGGCCTAAAATACCTTTTAGTAATATAAAGATAACATGTTTCGTACACTCAAACGGCGACTTCTTCAAGATCAATCATTTAGATTTTTAGTTTATTTATCCTTTTCTATCTTGAAGAAGTCACCGTTTGAGTGTACGAAACATTTTAAGCCTTTATAATAACGTATTTTAAGCCTTTTTGTGTCCTCTTTTTATCACTGTATGCATTCATCTTTAGTTTAAAATTTTATTTTTGATCTATTTTCACGATGAGGATGAAATGGATGCATGCAGTGATCTTTTTTTGACTGATTTGCACAATCAACAGTAGAACCCATCATGAAGACTTTAACGTTAACACGAAATAAAAGTCGTGCGTTAAGCACGGATTATGAAACACTTTCCGACACTTCCGGACTACTGCAGCGGAACTTCACTGTTTAATAAGGTATCGTAAGTAAACGCATAACAACTGAAAACGTACTTTCAGAAATGACCATCCATAGACGGCATGTATGCAGTTCTCTGCGTAGCCCTGTATAGGAATTTGTTGATATTCTACAAATATCTGCTCTTCAGCTACAAAATCCATAATAAAATTAAACACCACCCATAAGCAGTCAGTAATGCTTAACGAATTGTTTTGTGCAGCCCTGTGTAAGAGCTATACAATTTATATGCACCGCGCTTTATACCAAAATTTAGTTATCAATACATATACCACAGCTAAAAGGGACTGTACTGTAACTGAATTCTTTTGTTTGTGCCTGTAAATGACCCATAATTCCTGTAAGCTTCTTCTAGTGCACCGTCTATCCATTTCATTCTGTTTGAAATAGTGCAACATCATTCATACGATTTTTACCTTATTTATTCTTTTGAGTGTCCCTGTCATACTTCATTTCCATAGCCTGTTCGCAATAGTAAACCTGAGTCAATTGACTTGAGTTTGAGCAAGTCATGTGGGACCTATTTCACTGTAAAAATCATAATCCTAAAAAATGTCTTGTAATCATAGGAGAGCATCCATCCATTCAAAATGTATTTATTAAATTCCTACTATTAGCTCACACACTCTCTCTCTATATATATATATCTCTTGTTGGAATTTTCAATCGTTAATAAAATTGATCTCAAATGAGTGATGCCAACAAAAGACAAGTAATATAAAAACTTTTTTTTTTAAGTCAGTTCCTATTTAGGTCAAATAGAAAAATTTTTCCAGCGATATTACACAATTAACCACTGACGGTATTTATTCCTACATTTATATCCTGCTAAATATCTTACAAAAGAGAAATTTTTGAAATGTATTAAAAATTAAATAAAAAATAAATAGCTAAAATACCAAAAATTAATAGCTCGAAAAGTATTTCTCACAAAATTGTTAGACAAACTGCGTTAGAAAGTTAAAAAAATTGTATTTTTCTTAATATAAATTTAAAATCTAATTATTATGCCGTCTTTCAAATATTGAATTTCAAAAATTACCAAACTTCGCAATACAGTGCCATAGCGATGTTACAGTTAACAATAATACAATTTTTTTTCAAATATTAATTAATTCATTAAATTTTATTATTTAATTTTAGTTTTATACTTCATTTCTTTTCAAAAGTATAGACTCACTCCACATTTATAGTCTCCTTCGCCCGCGAGCCGCCTGATCTTCGTCCGTGAACAGCCCCATTATCTTTTTACGTGTGAAGGTGAGACTATAAATAGGGAGTGAGTCTATACTTTTAAACAGAAATGAAATATCAAATTAAAATTAATTAATTAAATTTAATGAATGAATTAATATTTGAAAAAACTGTATTAACATCCATTGTCATCCAGTGCAAGTTTAAAAAAATTTATTTGAACTTGATAGGATGAATAGAAAATATTTTATTAACGATTGAAAATTTGAACAAGATATATAAATATATAGAGGGTGTGAGCTATTGAATAAAATACCACAACGATGATTATAAAATAATGTTCAATAAAGATAACGTGGGACATGAATGCTGTACGGGTTTATTTTATATATTTATCATTAAAAAGTAAGAATTGACTTTAAAAAAAAATTATATTACTTGTTTTATATGTTTTAACTTCCTATCTGTACTGATAAATGGCAGCCTAGTACAGAATATTAAATCGTGTGGTCAAAGCAGAATGGATTCACTTTGTTGTTCAAATTTTGTTTCTTTTGTAAGTTTGTTTATTAGAAGTAGAAAATAAAAAAAATAGTACAAGTTTTAAGAAAAGGCACCCATATTTTTTTAAATCCATGCAAAATATGCCTTTTCAGGTAAAATAAAATAATCCTATTATATTTTCTTATTTCATGTATGGTTTACAATAGACTCAATAGTGAAATTTTCAGTAGAAGAACTGAAACATATCAACGTAGTTGAGTATAATGTTATATATATGTTAATATATATAACAATATATAATAATAATGTATAAATGTTATTGCATGGCATGTTCGATATTCCAAATGAAGTGCGTATAGCATTTACAGTTCGTTTACAGGGACACCCAAAAGAATGGGAAAAATGGTTTGCAGTGTATTTGAATGATGTTGCATTATTTCAAACTTATTTAAATGGATACATATGCTTTGCAATTGTAGTATGCATTTTTAAATTGAATTATTTTTATACATTTTACTTGGCTTGTATATAAATATCATATACAGGGCTGCACACAACATTTCGATTACAGTTTAGCTTTTGAACGGGAATTTGCGACAGTATATATGTTTCCTAACTGAACTAGTGTTTAGCATACTATGTAGTACATAATACAAATCTATAGATCCTATACATACAGGGCTGCACAAAAGAGTTCGATGGTTGTTTTTAAAATGGTGTTATGCGTTTTCCCAATATCTTTCGCCTTTTACGTTGAACTTTTGTTACGGTATTCTGACTTCATAATCTCATGATTTTTCTTTTCTATTTCATTTAGCATAAAAACTGCTGTTAAGAATAGGTCCTAGTATATTTTGTTCTTTTATTCTACATTTAAAAAAGAGAAAATAGTTCATTTATTTCTGAACAATTTTAATATCTTTATTCATATTAAATAACAGGATTTTATTAAGAAAGTTTTTTTTTTTTTTTTTTTTTTTTTTTTTTTAAAGAACATAACAGTTTTAGTACTTAAAGACATCTATAGCTAAGCCTAATTGCATACCTTTTTAATGTTCTATAACTAAAGAATTAAGGATGTTGCAGAGAAAATGGTTCTTTAAATTATTTTATTTACATATTGTTTAAACACATGCTAAGTCATTTTTATTGAACCCCTTCAAGGGTGGTGGTTCATTTTTAAACCATTTAAGTTCAATCCCTCAGTGCTACATGGGCACCCGAATTTTGGAATGAAAAATTCCCTTTTATCAAGTATGAGAAGAAAAGATTTTACTTATTTTCGAATAAATTTGTTCCATAATTCTGGTGCCAATCCATCATTTCAACATTTGACGAATAGAAGTATCTTGCCCCTGAAAAGGTTAAACTTAGATAGTTATGTAACATCTTGTAATGGCCATATAATGATAGTGTGCACAAAAATCCCTTTAAATGTTTTTATGCATACGAAGTCAACCCAACTATTGGATGTATTGAAAAATATAAAGAACTTTTCCCTTTAAATAGCTATATTTCTGTGTATTTCGTGCGATGTTCCACAGTACAGTTATCCAGAAATAGGATTATACATTTTATGCTTTTAACTTTTTTCCTTTTAAAAATTATCCAAATTTATACTTTAAGAAAATGAATGTTTGAATATAAGACAGACACAATAATTTTTTCATGTAAATTGACCTCTATATTTCCGAACAAAAAAAAATTAAAACTTCAAAAAGGTCCCTATTTTTCTACGTGACAATGCTTCAAATGGAACACATCATTCACATTAGTTATAGAAAATACCTATGCCCATTGTAAGTTGTCCCATTGTCCATCTTTTACGTTGACATATTTTCTGATAATTGAGGATACAAATGAATGAAGCATTTTGCCTTGCAAATGTAAATGATATAAGTGAAGATTATAAAACGAAGTAACTATGTTTTTGCATGCAATGTTGGATCGAATTCAATATCATGAAGTCAAGAAAAACAATTCCATAAAATGACCACGAAAAACTAAGGTGAGGCATTGTTTTTGCATTGTAGTAAAAGCTTATAAACTATGGAAATGAGTGAAAAAGCTAATTTGCCTTCTCAGCTTAAATATATATATATATATATATATATATATATATATACATATATATATATAATTATAATATCTTTGAATTTCAAAAAACATATAAAGTTCTTGTAACATTCTAATTAAATCTCCAAAGAGATAATTAATAATAATGTGTAGACAGAATACCACATAGTTAATAAATTAACAAGTGCAATCATAATTTTACCATAGCTTGTGCTTCAATGGTAATTGGCCAAAAATACTGAAAATATGAAGGTTATTTAAAAAGAGAGAGAGAGAAACAGAAAAAAAAAATTATAATAAACCATAAAATGTTAATAATTTGGAGTTGATATCAAGTGAATACAAATGGATTAAGAAATGAAATATGAACTAAATATAATGGAAAATTGGATAACAAGAAATTTAAATTATAATTGGATATGAAAAAACACGTGTAGGTATAATCTTCAGCCTGGATGTACCCACATGTGTTTTAAAAAATAATTCAGTATTTCATAATTATACTGGCATATATGCTAAGATCAGTATAATCATCCAGGTATACTGAATAATTACCAAAAAACAATTGGAAATAACAAAATTGGAAATAAAAATCTTGTAAAGAATAGATAAAATATTTTACTCACAATAATTATCCAAAAATCCGTATACAACACTATACTGAATTATTACCAGATAACAGTTGGGAATACGACCACATGGCGCACAGATCAAATACTTGGTGATATAGTCAAGTTGAGAGAAATTATTTGAAAGTTAAGTTTAGAGAACATATTTTGAAATAACACCTTAATTATTACACCTTAACACAAATTGATTTAAAACACACAAATATATTTTTGTGATAAATACACTCAAAAACAAATCTATATTTGTGAATATACAAATTTTCCATTTAATTCTAATCTTTAAAAGTAAAATGTAAATACACAAGCGATAAGCGCCCTCTATAGGTAAATTAAAAATATTAATATATATATAACCATAAATGAAAATAACCATAACTGAAACATTACCATAACACCATCTTAAACTATGAAATTATGATTTAGTATGTAATAATTAGTTGACATTGAAAGTATTCCCCAACACTCTGAATATAGATAGCAAAAACTTATTTAAAAGAAGAAGAAATTTAATTAAAAATTGAATGAATGAAATTGAATGAATGAAATGAAATTTGTGGAATTTAGACAGAATTATCAAGTCCCAAATGCCTAAATACCACAAATAAAATGATATATATATATGTTTTGAATGTATTTTTAAAAAATGTTCTCCATTTCAAAACCAATTGTAGAACTTATTGAATCCCTTCCTTCAAATGATCCTCAGACTCATTTAGTATATGATAAACATAACAATTTTGTTTATTGACGTAAATGGGTCTAAATAAATTTAAAAACATCAAAATTTTATGTTCTATTAGAATTGCAAATTGCGTACTTTTCTTTTCTTTTTACTTTTCGTTGATGTAAAATTTCATAGTTCAAACTTTATATATGTATTTTATTTCTATTTTTCGGGAATTTAAATAATTATGCATATTTTTTCAATGGTAAGGTTCGAAAACAATGGATTAACATTTTTAACAGACTTAAAAAAAGGGGGGGGGGAGTTATCCATTCGACTCGTATTTACATATGTTTTGGTCCTGTTGACGCATAAATTTCGTAAATGTGCGCCTATTTTGATTTTTTTTTTCGTTTGTTTGTTTGAAAGTGTAAGGTTGTCCCATTTGAATTTGTCAAAATCGGACGATAAAAACAAATTAATTTTTATAAAAACTTCAAAATGAAAAGCGAAGTGAGATGGACAAAAATGCACCCCTATTATATGTGTTAATGTGTTAATTGTTATTATATGTGTTAATTGTTGGATTTTTCATACATTATTATTTGTGAAATTTTGCAACACTATGCAAGTATAATGAATTAGAATCAAAGTCGGTTTTGCTTTAAAAAAAAAAAAATATTTTATTATTTATTGATGCGAAAAATAGGAGATTGACTATTCCCGATTTCCAACCTAGTTGAAAAGTGTTTATGAATTCTGTCTATCTGTAGTCTGTCCGTGCTTTAACTCGCTTAAATAAACCCGGATTGTCATGCAATTGACATATGTTATTGAGGTTTACTATGGCATGATGGGTATTGAAAATGAAGTGTGTAGCACATATAGTTTTTTTTACATGGACACCCAAAAGAATTCCGTTACATTGCGGTCTATGGGGGAAAATCGTTTGCGGTTTATTTTAATAATGTCTGGTTATTCCAAACGTATTGATATTTACATATATCACTAAGGTGCATTACAAGAGACTTACTACAGAATAGTGTGTGTATAGCTTTCATCGTTCATTTACACACAAAATAATTCTGTTAAAGTAATATCTTTTAATAAAAATAGCTGAAAGCGCGTTTTCGGTTACAGAACACGCTTTTAAATTTAACTCACTTTTTGCGTATTACTTCGTGTGTATAAATTCTACAGAACCTATACAGGACAGCACAAAAGATCTCGAGTCCATTTCTGTTCATGGACGGAAATTCCAGAAGGGGCATTTTAAACTGTGCTATTCATTTCCTAAGTGAACTCAAATTTAGCATTCTATGTAGTCTATATACAAATCGATAGATCCTATACAGGGTTGCACAAAAGAGGGTTGGATATTTTACCGAATAGTAGTGGCCATTCCAGAAATTGGGTGTTGTGCGTTTTCCAAATTCACATCCTCTTTTCACCTTATTAAACGGTAAATATTTGTAAAATTATTTTGGATGTGTTGGAAAGTGTTACATAATCTATGCTGGACGCATGATTTTTCATTCTTGTTTGGTAAAACAAAATGATTTTTTCAAAAAATGCTGTCCAAGTTTGTATGTTTTAAATCCCAGTTTCGGGTCGCGACAGATAAAGGTCATCACGAGACAGAAATGGCTTAAATTCAAATGCAACGCATTTATCGAAAAAAGAAAAACGGTATTCGATTTCAAATCACTTCAGTAGTCATGCCTGCAAATGTCAAGCTTTTATGTATAAAAATGACAACACGAATGTGTCCAGAAGTTTTGTGTTGTTGATCGGAAATATATATATTTCAAACTGAAAACACATGGGAAAAACGAAGGATAAAACATTATAAAAAGCACTGGAATGGACACTGAAGGAGCAAAAATGGAAAAGTATGAATATCAGAAGGACTTTATAAGAATATTCAATTCAATGTAAATATAGGTTATTTCATCAAATAGTGTCAGAATTATGCCTAAAATAGACAATATTAAGCATATATAAATGAAACTAGAAAATTAATAACCTACATGAGGAACGCCCTGGGAAATAAGTTTATTCCCCAGGGCACTGTGACTACTAAAGTCACCCCCAAATTTAGCGTTAACTGCCAGCTATAACTTATTTTGCGTACCATTCATCCTAAATCAATGTGTAACAAGAAAGAAAAATCAGACACCAAGATTATGAAATACTTTTCAACTCTTCCAGAATATTGTAACCAACATTGAATATTGAACATTGAACCAACCAGAATATTGTAACCAACAAATAAGATAACCTAAGTAAAGATTTTCGAAAACGTAAACACATTTGGAAACCAGATTTCAGCAATTACAGGTCATAACCAGAAAAAGTACTCCAATTCTTCTGTGCAGCCCTGTATACAATTTAATTTAATAAGAAAACACATAACACAATTGAAAATTCACCTTGGACAGTTTCTACCAATACACGGAAACACATTTGAATGCTTTGGTACAACCCCTTAAATTACCTTAAGATATTTATACACGGCACATATTAAGCTCATGCTGAGAACTGCTGAAATTACAGTTCCAGAAATTATCATACATAGGCCATGTATCCAGTTCTTTGCGTGGCCCTGTTTATGATTTTATTTATATTCAACATACGTCTCTTAGTATACTAAATATATTTTTCACTTTCAAAATCCTTTCAGCAATTTACGATGATCCATGTTAAAAATTTCTGTTAAACATTTCTGTAAAACACAAAAAAATAACCGAGACTCTCTGTAAATTTACACTAGTTCTCGGTTCGATGCATTCGATGGAGTTTCTCGGTCATCATTTTACAGACATTTAATCTGTATTTGTATTGACATGTAATCATTAATGAAGGAAAATAGCTTGAGATTAAAAAAAAATATATAATTAATCGGGATTCAGAAAAGGAGCGCTCCATTGTAATCAGTGGTTTAAATCTCCTCTTCTCCAACTCTCAAGAGTATTTTTAAGATTGTCTTCCTGATTTGTTATGTTGCCGTAACGGCAAATAAAAATTCAAATCACAACACGCTGAAAAAAAAAGGGCATGAAATACCACTCTATTTACGTAATGAACGAATGAGAGGAAGTAAAATAGGGAAAGCATAAATTTCCAATATTAAAAATATCTTTTTCTTTTACGTTTTCGTAGATTTGTTAATTCCTACCGAAAGATTTTGGTGTTTTGTTATTGAAGTTGGCTATTTTCTGTCACAGGGTCATTGGACAGTTTATGTAGATCTTATAATCTTTATTGAAATCTTAAACACAAGCTACTTCATCACAGCTTTTAGGTAGTTTCTATTCCAAAAAGTCAAAAGCAGTCTATTGCAACCTTATTTCGGTACATAACGAAAACCACCCTTCAGTAAAATGTTGATTTATGTATCTGATTTTTGTCATACGTATGTATAAACCGATTTGGATGTGACTCAGCATAAGTTGAGGGCTTTTTTCGGAAGCTTCGTCTGCTATCTTGTTTCAAAATGCCGGTCCCTTAAAATTTTTAAACTAAAGAAAAATATACACAATTAGACATCCAAAATTTATTTTTGGGCTGTGTTAGGCCAAGGGTAGTGCAAAGAAGCATTCCAGAGCATGTTTTGTTTCACTTCTGTTGTAAAAAATGGCTGAGATAGAGCAGGGGCAGTTCTAGGACGCTTTGAAACACGACAGCGGATTAAAAATAAAGGATCCTTCCGTAATAGTGCTGTTTTAGAAAACGTGGTTTCTCTCCGTTTTTGTTGCAACTCTCACACGCTTAAAATTGCATAGTCATCTATCATAAAATGCTATCCTATTTAAAAGTATATTTATAGAGTGTTATTCGTAAAAGAGTTGTGTTATCTCGCCAAGATGGGCGATATGGGTCGAACTATAGAGAAATTTGGCGACAAAAAGAAGTCGCTATCCATGAAGCAAACTTGGCGATAGCTGATTCATGTTTCGAAATTCTCATTCAAATTCAACAGGACGAAAACTGGGAATCTTCTGTAATCGACTTCCACGTAATTTAGCTTACGTAATTTAGCTTACGTGTTTTCTGAATTTCATACACGTGTTTTTCTGAATTAACTGAATTCTAAAACCCAGGAATAGGAAAACCTACCGATACAGGGAGGGAGTTGACTTTTTAAACTGTTTATGCCGTGCTCTAACTCGCGTCAATGTACTCGGATTGTCATGCAATTGATATGTGTTATTGAGCTTTAATATAGCCCTGTATTGAAAATGAAGTGTGTAGCACATATACTTCGTGTACAGGGACACTCAAAAGAAGGCCGTTACAGGATGGTCTATGGGAAACAATCCTTTGCTATGTATTTTAATGATGTTACACTATTTTAAATAGATTGAAAGGGATAAACATCGCTGAAGTGTACTACAAACTACTTATTACCGAATAGGATGCGTGTAGCACTTATAATTAGAATACAGGGAAACTCAAAAGAATCCAGGTATATTATGATCTAGGGGGAAAAATCGTTTGTGGTGCAGTTTAATCCTGTTACAAACATAATGAAATCGATATCAATTTTTGAGGTGCACTAAAACATGCTTTCTATAGAATAGGGAGTGTAAAGCATTTATCATTCATTGACAGGCCCACACAAAATTATTCGGTGATTCATTCCTGTAAATAGAGTGGAATTTACGCACATGATTTCATACCTTTTTTTTTCAGCATGTTGAATTGAATTTCAGCACTCTCTTTTTTGCATGTTCGAAAAGTGTTCTACACTGACAGGTTTGGATAATCGGCACACTACAGAGTTTATAGTATTTTTATTCAGTATTTCCAAGCGGAAGTTTAACAGAAATAAAGTAGGGGACCTGGGGGATGAATGGGACATTCTCAATATTTCAGGCAATAAACATTTTTTTTAGTTGCTTCCTATCCTCATAGATGACACTATCATAGTGTGCTTCAGAACCAAAAGCAAGACAACATGGCTGTTTTCAATTTCCTTCAAAGTTGCATTTCCTGAAAACTTTGCTTAAAAGTAATTTTTTTATATTTGAAGTTGTTTACATTTTTTATGCATTATAAACAATTAAGATATGTTATAGTTTCTTATTTCAAGGCTCAATATTGGTAATTAAAATGAATGAATATTAACCATTGTGACAAAATAATTTCTGAGACAAAATGGCTGACAATTGAATATATATTCATCATGGGGATGATTGGGACATTTCAAATGGGGATGAATGGGACTATTTCATTACTCCCTAGAGGATACTGAACATTTTTTTATTAACTAAATAATATTATATAAGTTGATAAATTAATAATTTATGTTAATTATTCTTTTAATATTTCCTCCTCATTGTAGCCATCGTCGTCTTCAGCCATTGGATGTTTCAGTTTGTGGGCCTTTAAAGGCAAAGCTGAGATCAGTCTAAGATGATTGGCTGACAAATAATCTTGGAGAGCATATTACAATTTATAACCTCCAAGTGCTCCAAGCCTCCCAGCCTCCAAATGCCAAGGAGGCATTTTTGTCAGCTTTTAGTACTAGCAACATAAACATGACAATTTTTTTGTGATTTTAGGAAAACTGCCATTTTCCTTTTTAACAGCAATACATTCATTGAAACTGATTTTATACCAGCTTATGCGACTGACAGACCGCATTTAAAACATTTTAGACAGACCACATTTATTGTGTTTTTGATATTTGCACATCCGTGCAACTTTAACTTTGTAATTCATTAAAATTTCAGTTAAAATATATAATATAAATTACAGTTTTTTAATACATAATTAACTGTGTTTCCATTTCTTACATTACTAACTACTGTGGTACTAACTTAGATTACTAAACTTAGATTATTAACTTAGATTACTAACTTATATGGCTGTTTATATCAGTATATATAACAGCCATATAAGATCATATAATACAAATATAATTACATATAAGTTTATAATTATAAATTTTAATTTGGTATCATTGAATACAGAGAGGAAAATATCTGTGTCCCATCCATCCCTGCTGTGGGGATGATTGGGACAGAGAGGAACTTTTTTTTTTCATAATATATTTCTGTATAATAATAATATTGAATAAATACTGTGCATAATATGTAGACAAACACCTAATGTATGAAATGCGATATATAATATTAATAATAACTTAAATAAAGTATTTAAAATAAATATTTTTGTGAAAATGTCCCATTCATCCCCCATCTTCCCTATTTGAACAAGGCATCTTTTCTATATAATTTTGAGTATAGCAAAATAAATACATTCCAGACTGTAGAAAGAAGTAGTGCGAATATTGAAGGATCTGAAATGAAATAATGTGTAAACTTGTAAGGGGAAAAAACACATTTGGAACACTTTGATTCGAAAAAAGCATTCCAGTTACCTTAGTGTGTTCCGATATAAAGAAAGTGTACCAAAAGTATTCTGCTCAGGATATCTGTTAAATCCAAACCTGGGAAGGTTTGGATAATCGGCACACTACAGAGTTTATAGTATTTTTGTGGAGAACGGATTGGGAGCCATTTGGGCACATTTGTGAAATCATCGCTTTCAAAGAGTGCGTTAGAAAGTGTGCTGAACAAAAGAAGTGTTCTAAAAACTGTTCCAAAAAGTGTGCTTCAAAGTGTTCTATAAAAGGTGACAAAATAAGTGTTCTAAAAAGTATTGTGAAAAGTGTATAAAGATTTGTAGAACAGTTTTGCCAGGATTGCAAAGGAAAATTGGGGTTGAAGCTTTGATTTTAATGTGTGCGTTTATGGACGTACAATAGTTTTTCGCAAAAATTAAAAATGTATCCTATCTAGAACGAAAAATCCTGCGTCCAGCATAGATTATGAAACACTTTCCAACACTTCCAGAATAGACTGCAACAAAACTTTACAGATGAAAGAGGATATCTATAAGTAAACAATTTGGAAAACGCATGACAACATTTGAAAAAGCAAGCTGTACCATCCATAGTACTGGAAAATAGACGGATTATTTTGTGCTACCCTGTATAGGATCTATAGATGTATATTCTACAGTTTTGTTCAGCTAGGAAACGCGTAGCACAGTTGAACATGCTTTCCGTCAGTAAACGGAAATAGACTCGAGATCTTTTTGGCTGTCTGTATACGATCTATAGAATTTATACGCAAAAAGCAATAGGTAAACAATGAGTAGGACAAGTGTAAACGCACTTCCAGCCATTATTGTTCCTAGACAGTAGCCGAATTCTTTTGTGTGCCCCTGTCATCGATCACTCTATTCCAGGGCACGAAATTTCCACTCGCCAGCTCGCCATTGGCGAACAAAAATTTAAGGTTGGCGAGTCAGTTTCGCCTTTTGAAATGTTGTGCTTCAAATCAAACTGTATACGCTCAGAATATCGTGCTTCTATCTAGCGATAAGCGGAAGAGTTTTAAAATCAAGCGACAGCATTTATCTTCCAAAAGAAAACAAAAATGCGGCGTCACCCACATCCATTTCTCTCCTACGGTGGAACGAACTTCCCCCGTCTGCATTCGTTTTCCTTCTTTCGTACCCCGCAAGCGCCAAGGCTGCTTTTTTCGCTTCCGAGGCCGAATTTGATCATTCTTCACTCCTGCGCGAAGTGAATCAGGTTTCGCCACCCAAGCTCAGCTGCTTGAAACACGGTAAAAATTATCCGCTTTCTCCCGAATTTTTAGCATTTTAAAAATTGTTCCTATTTTTCATGAGTGTAAAATATTCTGGATTTAACAGACAGCTCCTTCTAACAATGCTCAATTTCAATTCAGTTAGTCATAAATAGTTCGTTTTCTGGGCAGGTGTGGTGGCCGACGTTACTGTCTGAATGAATGTAAAATAGTGGCGAGCAAAAATGTTAGTCTGACCTTTTCAACTGAAATTTCATGACCCGCTCTATTCTATGGTAAGCCTCTTGTAGTGACTTCCAGTGATATGTATCGATTCCAATATGTCTGAAAGAGTCCTTAAAATCCGACGAAAACTATATTTTCCATTCCACGTTATTCTACCGAGTGTCTCTGGAACAACAAACTGTAAGTGCTCAGAGACGGATCTAGACAAAATCTAGCCGGTGCAAGCTTGTAGATTTGCCCCCCCCCCTGCTCCCAAGAATATCAGAATAAAATCTGCGTAAACAATTGCTTAAGGAAGTAATATTAATACTCAATACTCAAAATCTGTATTTTTACCATGAATTTTTTCTATATAAAAAGTACAATATTACACAATGCAAAATCTTTAAATTGTAAATAAATAAAAATTTGTTAAAAATACTGGTGGCAATATGATATTTTATATAATGTAATACAAACTGATTATTTTTTATTTCTGATCCTTATGCAACGAAAGTAAATAAAATAAAATTGTATATCTTTTCATGTGAATTTTTAATTTTCCTTTATTCTTAATCTTTATTCCTCATTTTTGCGCCCTTCCAAGTCTTGCACCCGGGGCAGCTGCCCCGGCTAACCCCCCCTTAGATCCGTCACTGTAGTGCTATAGACACTTCAGCTTCCATACTCAATCTCAATAACCTGTTGACGCGATTTAGAGCACGGGCAAACCGAATTCATAAACACTTTTCAACTAGGTTCGGAATTGTATTATCAAACGTGACAAATGAGGTGCGATCGTACTATTAGCTCGTTTTATAAATATTCAGATCTTGGTTTATGCAAAAATGCATGAATTACAAAATTCATTTTATGTTTCATATTATAGATATTCATTTTATTGGATGAAATTAAGTTTCAATACACTTACAATTATGTTACATTAAAATTATGCTACTATGCGCCAATAGCCAGTACAAGACAATGTACAAAAAATCAGTCGTTATTATTTCACTTAAAAAATGAATTCTATCGTCTGTTATTAGGATATAAGATTCATTTCACGTCATAAAATAAGTACATTTTAGTTCTTGTTGACATTTTCTGAAAACTCCAAAGGGAAACTTTGAAAATTTCCGAAATGGAAATCCCTATGGAGACTCTTTTTCCATTGAATATCTATCTCTCCGGAAAACGGGAATTGCTATAGTTAAACAATTCTAGTATACTAAAAATCAGTCATACGGAAATAATAGTACTCTCTCTTCAGTAGGACGTCATTACGTGGATAGGAATCATGACCTATCATGGGATAGGATTGAATAGAAGGAAGTCAACTTTTAGGAATGTCTTTTTAAGAGTTTGGATTCGATTTTCATAAAATTGTCAACGATTCCATAGATTCAATTTCAAACCATTCGGTTGGCTAGTTTTTGCGCTGTTCAATGCGGATTGGCAGACGGACGGACCAGACGACGACTAAGTGCTACCTATAATAATATATTATGGTACATAATACTCTACTAAGTGCTACGGTTATAAAATTACGAACGCACCTAAAAAAAATCGTCAAACTGTGAATTCTTTAAAACGAATGACTTGTATGGTTTTCTGGAGTAATGAAAAATTTCAGTTTCCTGGAATTATTGAAAAACAAACGTGAATCGGGAGGCCTCAATTCATTTCAAGAGGAATGTTTGAAAATGAATTGAAAAACATCCTTCCACATAGCAATGAGCTTTATGTTTCGGTATTTATGTAGCATCCTATAGTAGCAAGAATTATGCGCATAAATCAGGCTATAAGAGTTAGAAGTGCCAATGAAAAACCATCTATCAGTGAAGTAAATCCTAAAAAAAAAAAAGAGAAAAATCATGCGTCAAGCATAGATTATGTAACACTTTCCAACGCTTCCAAAATAATTTTACAAATCATGACCGTTTAATAAGCTGAAAGATAACATCGAAGTCAACAATTTGGAAAACGCATAACCTGTTTAAAAACGTCATTTCAGGAATTTCCAACCTATGCAATATTCGGAAAAATATCCCAGTAATTTTATTCAGCCCTGTATAGGATCTATAGATTTGTATATAGACTACATAGGATGCTCAATTTTAGTTGAGTTAGGAAACGCGTAGCACAGTTTAAAATTCTCCTTCTGGAGTTTCTGTCCATAAACGGAAATGGGTTCGCGAACTTTTGTGCTGCCCTGAAAAGGATCTACAGAATTTATACACACCCAGTAATAGACAAAAAGTGAGTTCAATTGAAAATCGCGTTCAGCAACTTAACACGCACTTCCAGGAATGATTGTTAACAGACAGTAGAGAATTTAAAGAAAAGAAAATACTGTTCTGCAATCTTCGAAAGTTATTTATTCCAAGTGTGGAACAGGATTGGTGGAAAAAATTTAGTTTGAGAATTTACGGCTCGGAGTAGAACTGGTAATAACTGGCCAGAATTTTTTATGCTAGAAAATCTATGGATACATTGCAAAATCATTTGTTTGAAATTGTGTCTTATTTAGGAATGAGAAACACGAAAACGTACACAAATAGCAAAAGAGTATTTACAATAAGTTTCTCTGAATAGTTATTGTTGGATCAAGAAGCTAGGAAATTCTTTTAAAAATAAATCTAAATTTCAAAACACTGTTTTGAGAAAATGGCAAAGAGATAGTTTCAAATTTAACGTAAGCATTTATTTTTTTCCTGCTCAAAAATAAAATTAATTCATTTCAAGGAAAAAATGCTTTGTTCAAATACTTTTTTAAGCCACTGTAGGTACTGGGGGTGCAAAGGAAAAAAGTTGAAATTTTAAAGACATTGCTTTAAAACAGCAACAACAGCAAAAAATAGTTTGAAAGATTTTAAGATTTGTGTGTTAAAGAAAAAAAAGTTACTTTTATGTTAGCCGGGCGCAATTTTTAAGTGCGTTCGTAATTATATAAATACTTCGTCTGATCCGTCCGCAATAACTACCTAAGCTTAATTGGCTTATTCGCAAAGCAAGATCTCCATGGTGAATTTTGCAGCGCTGTCTGGTGTCGAAAAAAAATTTTGCATTTGTAAACGTGGCATACGTAATAAGAGAAAAGTCGCTCATAACAGACGATAGAATTCATTTCACTGAAATAATAACGATGATTGTTTTACATTGTAAAACTAGTTATAGTCATTTGTCACATTGAACGTACAATTTCCAACTTGTTTATTACTTACCCATCATACGTAGTATAGGGTAAGTCTTGTAATCGTTTTGAAAATCGAAAATTTTTTTTTGGCGGATTTACACGTTTCAGACACTGGAGATTCCGAAAAACGTATTTTTAGAAAAAAAATTTTGCCGTCCGTCTGTGTGTCTGTGTGTCTGTAAACGCTCTATCTCCCGAAAAAATTGAGATAGAGTCTTGCAATTTGGTATGTACTTAGTATGTAATAATGGGAAGAAGCCTATTTCATTTCAATAACCTCGATAAACCGGAACAATTTTTTTCGGACTCTCGAAATATTCGTTCTGATGAAAGGTATATAAAAATTTTCGAAATTGTTTATTTTAAGAAACGAATATAACAGACAATAAAAAAACATAAATTTTGAATAAAGCATGAAGTCGATCGGATAATTAGTTGCCGAGATATTTGGAATCCTATTTTCCACACTCTTCGATTTTTCATGAACCTGTATTTCATCCAAATTTCACTTCAAAGATATATTTTAATTGGAAATTTGACGCTTAATCAGATGCAATAAACCGCTAGTTAATAGGATTATTATTTTTGGAGTTATAAGGAAAAACCTCTTTCAAGCAATTCAGTAATCGAGCCTTTAAAGTTTGTGACGTCATCAAGTCACGATTTTATTTGAATTGCAATGCATTTTATAAGTAGTTTACACATTTTTATTTTAATATTTTACATTATGCATATCCATGATGGGTAAGTATTACGGTGGCCCCCAACGACTAGTTTTTTGCATGTGTGAATTAGAAACAATGATTTGATGTTGAATAAAATGTTTTCGTTTATGGTATTATTTCTTCTTATTCATTTATTTTTGTATTTTAAATGAAATGAGTGAAATATTTATACAGTCGGACCTCGTTAACACGAAATTGAAGGGACTGCGAATTTTTTTCGTGTTATCCGAAATTTCGTGTTAGCCGTCAAACTAGTAGTGCCATCTGTGTTAGATGTAAAAGCTAAATAAACTATCCTATAAATAGGGCAGTTGCAATAGACGTCACGCACTACAAATAGGCAGCTCTGATTGGTTTAACTACCCTGACCTCCAAGTGAAGTACACTGATTGATCAGCTGATTGCAACTTCCTTATACAACCCTGCTCTTAAAATCCTAAATTAATAAGAAATAGAAAATCTAATTAAGAAATAAAACAAATTGCTCATCACCTTAGGCAATAATAAATTGATCTAATTGCTATTCATTTTTTAAAATTCTATTATTATTGACTTTTGCTACAATATTTGTAGAGTACTTCTTTTAAGAACGTATCGACCTCATCTAATTTGTCGAAAGCTTGGAAAGTATCCTCTTGTTCCGTAAGGAAACGTTGTACAATTTTCAATACTGCGGTAGATTCATTTAATGACACTAAATTTTTCCGTTCTGTGTCGATTTCTTCATCCTCGTCTGACACTTTGATTTCTTTGATTTTTTTTTTTTTTAGCTAATGCGGCAATTATCTCTTCGTCTGTTGTCCCAAAGTCAGTACACCTTTATCTATACAAATGTACTCGGAAAAATTCCACGTTTTTTGGCCACATATCTTTTTTCAGACAGTTCTAGGACACTCTTTGAATCGTGTCAGTCATACGTTAAAACACGTGAAATCGCTCTCACCGAGAGCATCAGCAAAAGCCTTTGTTTTTTCTTGGAAAACTGCACCAGTTAAAACAATGCTCTGGTTTTTGTCGCAAGGGAGCAATTTCAATTTCTTTATTCTTTCCTCTACACATTCGTTTTCTAACTGGTTCGAATTGACTCACACCATAAGTCGCTTCTATCTTTTCACGAATCTTTAAAATCGTAGAGTGTGCTATTAAGTATCTCGTACTTTGCTGCAATTTTTGAATTTTCAGCACTTTATCGCTGACTTCTTTTAAAATTTTTTGCTTGGTTTCTAAAGATACAGTTTACGGTTTTCGACGCATCTGTCATAGAATTTTACGGAGTAACTGCAAACAGAGTTTCAATTATGTGACTCAGGTAGTTCAATTATGTTAGCAGGGATTTTCACTTGTTTCGCTTGAAGATAGGGGATTTCGGAAACTCGGTTCATGGCTCATACCACTGTGAGCAATGGAACAATCACTTTTAAAAAGGAAATTCCATCTAACCAAACTTCCATTGTGAACTATCTATAGCTCATACGGTTAGTGCGGGAAAACTTCCGCATATCAGAGCACAAATAAAACCTGGGATTATTCAAAAATTCAGAAATTCACCCTTTTCTGAAACCCTTTTCCACTTTAGATCTTTTTCAAACCATGAGAAAAATTCCGTATAATAAGAGGATGTGACATGTACAAGCACAATTTTACTACAAAATTCTGTGAATTAAAATATTAAGTAGGATATATAATATCCCTTCAGGGGGTTAATCTAATTTTCTATACAAATCCATCGGCGATAGAAATGCGTGCAGTCCATTTTCGATTTAAAGTGTGTTCTATTTAGATTTTATTTCTTGTTGGTTCCATGGTCCCTCCTAAATGTTTAATTCTCTTTTTTTAGACGCTCTAGACAATGGACGGAACCAGCGACCGAAGCACCTTCCCGCCCGAAGACGTCATACCCTGCTGCCTGGAGGAAGAGACACGATGGGCCCGCTTCCCCAAGGCGGAACTCTGCGTCATGGGGTCGGCCTTCTGCGGCTTCCTCATCGCTTCCGGGATCACCATGGTCGTGCTGCACTACACCCTCGAGTCCAGGGAAGGATTCCACTCCCTGATGGAGCACATGCAAGTGGCCACGCATATCCTGGGCCTGTCCTTCGTGGCCCTGGCCGGCGTGCTCATCATAGGCACCCTGTTCGCCTACGCGATATGGAAGGTGCTGCGGGTGGTGGAGATGGCCCACAGGTACCAGGAGCACAGGGAGTTCTGTGCCTACGAGGACCTGAGACAGAGCTTCAGGTCACAACAGAGCGGACGGTGCGTCATAGACATGGGACGGTACTCGACTGCCGACAGCAAGGACACCCCAAGAAAATAAAGGCCGTAGTTTTGGGACGGTTCAGTTGAACAAGCACTCTACGAAATAACACCCCCTCCCAGAATGAACACGAACATGCAAAAACAAATGGGACGGTATTCGACTGCCGATTACTAGGAGAAAATAATAATCATAAAAAAGGGACGGTTCGGTTGGACTGTAAAAAGTAAAGCCCCAAAGCAGAACTATTCCAAATCAGTCTTTTACCTAATTCATGTTAATACAGGGTTCGTACTTATTGTCACCAAAAAAATAAAAATCCCCTAGTAATTTTCAAGAATTAATAATTTTTGCATTCCAACAAACAACGACGAACCAATGCCAGTAATTACTAAATAACGTGAATTTTTAATATAGATTGGACATTTTTTCCAGATTAGCTGAACAGTTTTCCAGGTTTTCGGAAAAATGACTGACTTTTCTCTGAGATTTTAAGGCAATTTCTCCTACTACTAGGAACCCTGTAAAAAATCGCTAAAAAATCAATATGAATCTTCATCTACTTTTGAAGAAAAACTATGACACATTTTGGATAGGGATATTGGAAGTGGTTCCGCAAAAAGTCCAAAATGAAGCCACCATTTTTTAAGCCATTTTGGGTCATAAGCAGCTTTATTTCTTCCATTTAGATCTTTGCCGTACCCAAATACCTTACAACCCAACACGAGTCATTTTTTGAGATATTTTAGGAATTCTTTTTTACTGTGAGGCATAAAGTTTTTACAGCTGGGTGGCATGCACCAAAGGGATCTTTTTTTCTTTTCTTTTCTTAACTTGGTAGAGGCTCTTTGAGTCCAGTGGCTTCGTCTTGTACATCTTCTGAGATTTTGTACTCGATCCTCTTTATACCAAAATGAAGTAGCCATTTTATTTATTTCTTACATCTTTTCGCAAGGACTCCGTGTGTGTAACTAGCAATAAAAGTGTAAGTGTTGCCAATGTAATGTGTATTGTGTGTAAGCCAAGGACGATAAAATAAAAATAAGTTTTATACATTAGAATAGTTTTGACGAAGTTTTAGAAGGTCCATGTCGTACTGTTTCAAAAATAAGACAACTTATGCCAGAACAACCGAGTCCAAGAAATTTTAGAATTAAATTTAGAATGATTAAAAAAGGACATTTGAAACATAGATTACTGTCGTTAGCATTGATCTTACTCATTACATGATTTTAACAGTTTTCAGTGCATTTAAAATGAATTAGTGGGATATTTCAAAGTATTCTTGTAAATACATATGCATTTCCTCACTGTTACTTATTCTATTATACAAAGGTGTAATTATTTTTAAAATATGTTCATGTTTACATGAATTACGTATCTATTACGCATTGTTGATCAAGTTCCACGTGTTTGTAACTCCGTGTGCTTGAACATAACAGTTACATGAAGTTTTAAAATTACGAAGTCGGTCGTACGCAAAATATTCGGCTAAGATGTTATTCGTAGGTTGCGCTGAAACAAATCTCTCCCAGGGACGCCGTATCCTCTGTGTTCCAAAGACAGTGAAGAAACATACTTAACTCGATAAAAAAGTGGTCTGAATATTTATTGTTTAAAAATCTTATAATCTTTCCAAGGACACGTACTTGCGTGTTTAATGCTGAATACACAATGGAATTTTCGAAAATAAGGAAATGCAATTTTACAGCTTTTTTTCCATCACAGTTAAATTAAAATAAATAAGTAAAGTTAATAAGCAAAATTGTATTCAAAGATAGGATATGTTTATAAAAGTAAATTTTTCTCTGGTACAAAGTTGATTAAAATTAAGTGGTATAAAATATATCCCACCGCCCTTCAAGGAGTTAAAAACATTCTTCAAAACTTTTTGAAATATTTGTAACAGGCCCATTATTTTATCAGTCTTTGTTATATAATAAAACAGATAATTCAACGAACCTTATGACAATCCTATATGATGATCGTTTCCAGTTTACATTATGTCAATAAGAAAAGAAAATCAATCCTATGGCAACAAGAGAAAACATTTCCAAAGCAAATAAGGCCAGAATTGAATTTGTAGATGCACTCTTTCAGGTGCATTACTTCCACTGCCATTCACATGTGTATTTGTGAGGAATTAACACAGGAGGTGTAGAAAGTAAAAATGTGAATCCTTTAGAATCGTGGGTAGATTTTGTTTTATCTCAGACATTTTTGCGTGCACCTCTGAATTGCATTCTCTTGTACTCTTGCACGTATACCACTTTTAAAAATTATTTTTGTAAATACATTCAGTTACTTTTGAATTTTACTAGTCACCCTTTCTACACTAAATTTTTTGTCTTCAAAATATATGTCGTTTTATGTATATTTTGCATAATGTGTCACATAAGTAAATGTATATATATGAATGAAATTGTGGCAAACAAACAATGATATTGATCACTGATATTGACGTCGGAATAAAAATCCAAAATTTTCGGGATACTATTAAAAACCAAATTATAATCCACATTGAAGAATGTTTTATATATATATTTAGTAAAAAATAAAATATTGTTACTTTATATCATCAGTGTAAAGTTTGCTTTACACTGATAGATACAAAAAAACATAATACTTTGAAGCACATATTTCAACATTAATATCTAAATTTGAGTAAAGCAGCTTCATTTTAAAGTAATACTGAATATTTATCTTTCACATTTCACTCACCTTTTTTTAGTGAATTCTGCGATTTTTTTCCCTCATAAGCTCACTTCATCACTGCTGACTAGTCATAGAAAAAATTAAATGTAATAAGGATGAAATTTCCAATAACGAGAAATTTTGTTGATCGACAAAATAGATTTTAGATGACAGTTAACTAAATAATAAAACTAATAATAATAATTTTTCTTTTGTAAGAAACGGTTGTAATTTCAACTCTCAGAGATAAAATATTTTTTTATAAACTATTATTAACGATTTTTAACTATATTTGTAACTAAATACGCATTTACTGAGAAATATTATCGAAGGAAATTTTCCTATTTGTTTAGCGATAATCACTTTCTGGTCATGTACAATTAAATTTCATTTATATGCATTTCGAGTTAGAATTTTGATTATTAGATTAACTGATAAATTAAAAACAACAACATCAAGTGATGAAACGAAATGGGGGTTGAAAAAAATTAGATATGATTAAAAAAGATGAAACTTAAAAGAAAAAATATCCTGTGTATACATATATGAAACTATACAAAAAAAAATATATATTATGTTTCAGTTCAACGGAAACTAAAAGGAGAAATTGTAAATGTTCTCTATGTTTCATGAAATCAATAATAATATTTTAACAGTTTTCAATATTTTTGGTACTTACTGTTTTAATAAATGTTTAGCGTGTAATTTTATCATTAAAGTGCTGAATTCATGTGATCACGATTATCTCTATTGAATGGTTATGAAAAATAAAGATGATTTTTGAATAGTTTTTGCATTTCCTTCTTTTATTCGAAAGTTTCGCAACTGAGATTACATGACCAAAACATCGTTACTTTTTGAACGAAATAATGTCAATAAATAAATTTAACTCAAAGCTATTATTTACCTTTTAAAATTTATGTATAGTCTTTTCATCATTAGGTTGCTTAATTCATTTTATAAGGATTTAAGAGGTAATTTACTTAATACACTAGTGTGCAAAACTTAAGCAACAAACACACAATGCTAATTTCTGAACACGTGAGTACTTTTATTCGAATTAGAGTATGAGAGTCATTAGAGTATGAGAGTCACATGAGAGTCATCTTGTGACTCTCATGTGACTGTCATTTTGACACTCCATTGTACTCGCATTCCATCATGATAGCTGTTCTGTGACGAGTTCCCAAGTGACAGAAAATGAAATCATCTGGTGACTTTTCACAAAGGAGTGCAATGATGACTTCACAATAGAGTGTCGATCACCGGAAAGTCACCATGCGACTTCATTGTGACATTATTTGGCTACGCATCACAATGACTTCAAAGTTCAGTCTTCAACTGACAGTGACTTGAGAATCACAAGGTGACTTCATTGTAATGTCACCTGGTGATTCAAAATGAAATAGAGAGTTGATATACTCATCGGAGTAAGAAAAGACCGCTTGCCATCTTGAGCAGAGATGACGCTTTTGCACCGTCTTCGCATCATTGTGTTTTACCAAATTCAAAATTTTAATATACTTGCATTATTTTTCTCATTTGCAAAAGCAGCAGCCATAGTGACTGTTCGATGGAGTGACCAAATGAAAGTAAAAATGAGACGAATGAAAGATATCACATTTCTGTTCATTGTAGTGACTGTGACAATTGTGACAATTGCTGTTTATAGAATTTCCTTTTGAGTACTCACGTGTTCAGAAATTAGCATTTTGTGTTTGTTGCTTAAGTTTTGTACATCAGTGTAATATTTTAACGGAGGTTACAAATACACAATATGTTGTTTTATAATGACAGACTTATTTAGTGTAGAATAAAAAAATTGTTGAGAAAAGCTTTACATGTATTTCTAACTCAGATGAGAAAACTTCAAATTTTCCAGAACTTTTTCTTGCGTAGGATTTGTAAGGCGACAACGTTTGTCCGAAATGACGTCATAAATGCAGATCTCACTATGTGACCCATCTCGCAAATTATAAAAAAAACTTGCACAAAATTTTCACAGAGATCGTACCTTAATATCCAATGAAGCGTTGCGGTTCACTTTGCCTTACAGAGTTGATATACTCATCGGAGTAAGAAAAGACCGCTTGCCATCTTGAGCAGAGATGACGCTTTTGCACCGTCTTCGCAAAGAAGGTCGCATCATTGTGTTTTACCAAATTCAAAATTTTAATATACTTGCATTATTTTTCTCATTTGGCCTACTCCGCTATTTCACTAATGACGCCTTGCTTTTGGCATCGGGTCCGCTAACTTTCCTTAATCTTAGTTAGGAGAAGGGGATTCTTATTTGGTATTTTTATATAATACCTTTTCTTAATTTAGTATCTGAATTTATTTGTATCTTAATTCTCAATTAAAACTGTTTGCATCATATGTTAGAAATTTTTTTTTGAAAAATTGTATGTCTCTGTAAGACCTTCCCCCTATATGCTACTCCATCAATCGTCAAAGCACTGCAGATATGTTCCTACAAGGAACTCAACTCCACCGCAGCCTGCTGCGAGAAAAATGTATATCTTGTCTCATCATCTGATGAATTCGACTTAGACAGTTTCTACATAGATTCCAGATAGACGGAGTCATTACAGTAGAGTAGGATTATTATTAGAGCAGGCACTGTCAGATACCTTTGACCGTTGATATATCTCCTAAAAAGCTTTGCACATGCGGATTAAAAACTTATTAACCGACATAAAAAAGGAGAACGTTATAAATTCGACCCGTATGTATGTATGTATGTTTTGGTGTTGTTCAAGCATAACTCTCGAAACTGTGTATCGATTTTGATAATTTTTCTTTTGTTTGAAAGAGTAAGGCCCCCAGGTAGTCCCATTTCAATTTCGACAAAATCTGATCATTGGAACAAATTATTTTTATTAAATAATACGTATCTTTTAAATCAAGATCGAGGGATGCATAAGTTCCCGACCCTTTCTAGTTTACTGGAAATATATCCAAATCAATCACAAAAACTTAATGATTAAAAAGAGATGCCTCTGAATATGCAAATGCTATTTTAGAAATTATTGCACAGAATTTTATTATAACGTAAGATACACGAAAGGCTTACAACACAATGGATCCATTTTCATTTCAATTTTTAAAATCAAATATAATAAAACAAAACCACAAATCATCCATTTTAATTCTGACAATGAATGAACATGATTTCTCAGCAATGGCTTCACCCATTACAATTTAACTTTCCACAAACATAAATCTTAGTAAGACACCGGAAAAAAAAAAAACGGGGTCCGATTTTTGAATTGGATATGTGACTGGAGGAACCACAGCTTAAAGTTTTAATGCAAACATCGTGTGCAAGTTTTCAGTAAACGGTAAATCGTCGACTTTGTATTTGTAAAACCTGGCGTAACTTTGTAACGAATCATCGTATCGACTTGCGGATGGTGCCCCCCCCCCCCAAAAAAAAAAAAAACAGGGTAAAACAACTTTATTTTTTGGGGACTCGTCGGATCTTCATTTCTAGTTAGTGCCAAAACGAAGTTCTTCCCAAATTTTCGTGAATGGCCATCAGTTGTTGTAGTTTACTCAATTTTCGATCTATTTTACTATTGACACTTTTGATCGATCAAGTTTAAATCTAATCTCTCAACGATTCCGGAGAAATGAGATTTAAGTTGTCATGATTTAAAGATTGGGGATCTTGGAAAATTACGGACTATTTAAAAGAGAAAAAAATTCCAATTTTACGTATTGCCGGATAGGGAAGCACTACCACCTTAAAAATCGTACACAGAAGATCACCAAAACGCATTCCCCGGAAAGTGTTACGAAAGCACTCAATGAGGAACGCTTTGACATTTATAAGGCTGCTCAACCTCAAAACTGTAACAGGGCCTGATGACAGCAGGAGAAAACTTTCATTAGTAAATTTGAACAAAAATTTCCTTCTTATTTAAACGCCTTGTTGAAGCAAAGTTTTGGTCCTATTTAAGGCCAAAATCTCTTTTCGTTTTTACTGATGGAAGTTTGTCACGGTAGGAGTCAGGGCAAGCGATTCCAGCCTATTATGAGAACGTAAACAATTCTTTTGTCCATGTCAGTGAATTGGATGATCGCCGGGGAAAACTTCCACCAGTCAATTTGAATAGACATGTTAGCCTTATTGAAACGCCTTATTTATGCAGAGGTTCTGTCATAAAAAAGGAAAAGAATTCTGATGTAAACAAACAACAGCCGCCATCTTGTGACTACTACTTCAGTTACTTCACTCAGACACTACACTCTCTGTCTCCTCTAACTACATGGGTCCAACACGTTTTTTGAATCTCCGAAGTTTAAGAGCGATTTGTGAAGTATTTCTCTAGAATTTCGACAAAACGGCTGAAATCAGAAAAGTCTATGACTTTTGAGCACATAAATTAACAAAAAAAAAAAAATAACAATGTATGTTTTAATAATAATAAACTAAACAACTCATTTTCAGAAAGAAATATTTATGGCCTATTCAATAATCTATTTTATTATACAATTTCAAAAGAGAGTCATTGACAAAGTAAATACCATACACAATAGGTACAAGCTCAATGCGTTGCTCCACAACTATCATTTCGAGAACGCCCCAACCAGTGGGGGAAGTTTGTTCATTTTCTTCTATTGGAAGAAAATATTTGCGATCTATTTCAACATAAAAAGTTCAATATAAAAAAAATCCTGGTCCAATGTTTGTTTTATTTTCGATCGTGTGAAAGTCTTTTCTTTCATTTCCAAAAATTTTATTCTAAACTTTATTATTCCATTTCTGAACAAATCAGCCAAGGAAAACTGTCTCTGCCTTCGTTGCGTGGAAAATCGTTTCATGAATTTTCGCACCCTCTTCTGGAAGTTCAAATAATATAAAAATAAAAATAAATAAAAAATAAAGTTTTGGTGTTTTTGAACATTGAAAAAATCTGGTATTTTCTTATGATAGCGTTCCCCGAAGATGAACCTCAGATGAATATAAACATAGAGGGTCTATAACATAGGTCTCTATATATAAACATAGATGATCTATAAAGAAACAATTCTTTTTTATTTATTTATTAATATATTTTTGGGTTTGCGAGAACAGTTCTAACGATTCTTATGAAAACGACCGATTAGGGGCTTTTTGGGTCTAGAAATCGATCTGGCAGAGTGTCATCGCTGAGAAAAACCGTTTTCCAGCAATATCCGCTCTTCGCACAGGTGGCGGAATATTGCAGAGAGCAATACAACTGAAATGAAACATAAAAATATTGCAAGTAGTATGGGGTGTGCTAAATGAAACATTTTATTATATGTATGCACAACAACAATGTACATCATACAGTTCAACAGTACAACAACTGTATGTACAGAATTTTGTAGTTGTACATGTTGTAACTGTATGTTTGTACATGTTGTAACTCTATGTTTTAACTGTATAATAATGATATTAAATGTGCCAATGGGACTTGGATCCGATAACGGAAATTTTCACGAGGAAAACAACTACAGAAGGAGTTTTTTCTATTTGTACCGGTTCACATATGACTTTTACATATTTGACATACGTATGAGCGTATGGCTATTTGAACTTGGCGAAGACTGTGTAATTTCGATGGCCGCCCAAAATATTTCTTTTTTTCCCTAAAAGTTAAAACTTCAGTGTTCCACTCATAAAGAAATCTATTATTCCATGTCTTCAGGCTCTCCTCGGAAAGGACTTTCAGGGGCGTGGACTGTGGTGCTTTCTTGCGTATAACATGTTTAAACACCGCGAAATAGAACATTCTTTTTTGAAGTTCAGTGCGTTCTTCAGCCGTCTGTGAGATGCAGACCCTAAAAGACAGTTCCGGTGTTTTCGAATATCGAATTTTAAAAATCTTTCTTTGGATGTCAAAATGGATGTACTTTTCGTCTCGGGAACTACAGGAGCGATTTCTAAACCTTTCTTAAAAATAGTTTTGGCGATAACTAAACTATCAATGGATGGTTTGGCAAGAAATAAAAATTAAAAAGATAATTACACAGTTTCGCAAACGAAGAAAACGAGGTTTTTTATTATTTTTATTAACATAATTGTTATATTTTATTATTTTTATTAACATAAGTGTTATATATTTTTTATTTCTTGTTGAACCATCCATTGATAGTTTAACTGCTGACTATAAATAAATAAATAAGTATTGAAATCGCTTCATTAGTTCCCGAAAAAAAGGTGTATCCATGTCATGCTAAATTCCAGTGTTCCATTTGCGAATAAATCAGTTAGTCAATGAAAGCTGTCTCCGTCTTCAGGTGACTCTCCTCGGGCAACGTCTTCAGGGGCGTGGAGAGTGGCGTAGAGGCTTTCTTGTGCAGGAGGGCGAACCGGACTTTTGGTTGCAATCCGGCGGATCCGTTGGGCAGGACTTCCGGGGAAAGGGAGGTGGAGGTGGTGGAGGCGAACATCCGGGAACCCCTGGAGCTTCGGATGGATCTCCTGGGATCCCGGATCATGAAATATCGTCTGTAGGCGGAGGACAGGACGCTCTGCACCTGGAAAGGAAAAATATGTTCTCAAGGATTCTGTTTTTATAATAGATACTCTTTAGCTATTCCTACCGACCGCACACAGACTGTCTATCGTTAGGGTAAACAATGAAATAGAGTTAAGATTTTTGAGAAATTCGGTAACAGCAACATTTTTATAAAAAGCTACCTTTTTTAATTAAATGAATCGAATTCTAAATTTAATCTTTGCTTCTCTGTGAACCCTAAATTAAACAGTCGTTGTACTAGAGATTTGGAAAGATTATACAGGGTGGACAAAACATGAGGACCAAGAAGAAATGGGCATATAAATGAAAATCTACGTGTGATGGCGCATCAAGAGGCAAACAATAGTATCGACAGTATGTTCAACAGCATTTAATATCAAAATTTTAATGAAAGGATGTGTACAGGGCGTTACAAGAGATTGTTTTTCTGAAACGAGCCTATTGCCCAAATACATGACTGTACAAATAAAGCGATGTAATTACAATAAACAATCATCCATGCCATGTCAGTAAGGGATGGGGCACAATGTAATGCGAGTCAACTTTCAGCACGGCGCACAGTGGGTCAATCCTTAAGAAAATGCGAACATAGGGCCAAAAAATAATCTTTAAATAATTAAATTTTTTCAATGAAATATTTTAAAAGAATGTCTACAAAATACGAATATATGTTTATCTTTTAAATTATACAAAATTATATCTTATTTGTACAGCTCGGAATATACATCTTTCAGCAGAGGAATTTTTCTGCGAATTTTAGTGATTTTTAAATGTGCTCAGAAATGAAACCTAGGTAACCACTAATAATAACTCGTTTAAAATATCGTTATTAATTTCCTAAAACACATTTTACACCACTACTGATTGCATTTTGATTGAATTTTATGTATCATTTTATATTATGAACAGCCCATATAAAATTAACGGTATCATAAACTTAAAAATTGTGTAACTTAAATTGCATGAAGTTGCGTGAAATTTCAAACACATCTTTGTGTTCCTAAAAGCCTGTATTTTAATGTGGTATAGGGCAATATTTGCACAAACCTGCGCATTTTTGAAATAAATGGATTTGAAACACTCTAAGTGGCTATCGCATAATTTTCTATTAACGGAAAGCATAGTAAATTGTCTGTAGACAAAAATATTTTTTAATAAATATTATACTGTAAGAATTTTCTAAGATGAAATAATGTAAAAAAATAATTTAAAATTAAACTATAAAACTAAATTCAATATATACGTATCTTGTGTTAGATAAATATTTACATGAAAATGCTGAAAAAAGTAAAGACTCTCAGAGGGTTAAATCTACTCTAATAAATGGATGCATAATGTGTGAGTGCTAAAATGTTATTTAAAGTAAAAGTTCTAATGCTTCTGGAAATTTTTTGTTCCTTTCAACGTTTCTAACTTTGCGTCTAATACTGGAAATCAACGGTTCAGATGTTATAAGTAAATTGGTGCAACAAGTCTTCGTTACATGCTCTTCGACTTATTTTTCTCGTATGGGAATCACAGTACCTCCGAAACTCTTTATTTCGAGCTTCGCCAGCTTCTTCCGATAATTGGCCAGTTGAAACAGCAAAATTTGTAATTATATTTTTTCCATGAATTAATAACTTATGAATAGAAGCTGGTATATAATACCACCCGTACTTCGAAACACATTCTTTAACTATTTCCAGTGCAAATTCACCAATTTTTTCGGCATTAATTACTTTGTCACAGGAGATAACTCGCATTATAATTGCAAAACGTTTAATTAGTTCTTTATCCAATCCAGTGATCTCAGCTGTCTTTTCAAACTCAGCAAAAAATGTCCTTGCAGTGTTTAAATCGTGTGTCAAACCACTCCCCTGTTTAACAACATCAATTAGCAAACATATTTTTTTCTGAATTCGCATTGAATTTTTCTCTTTGATTCTTCTTTTTGCTTCTTTTGGTCCTCAGTTCTAGCACTTAAAGCTTTAAATGCTAAATTGTTAGAAATATGAAGCAAATATTCCATAGACCGTATCTTTACATGTAGACTAGATACATCAAAGCTGTATGAGGAAGCGTTTACACTTCTTTGAACAATTTTATCAATGTTATTCATTCCCGAAGGCTTTGCACCACAAATATAACATGTTGAACAGGAGGATGTATTTGAAATTGCCGTAATAATTTTTCTATCAATCATTGTTAAATTCATTTCGTGATCAATGGTTATATTTTTATGTGCTATATCAAAAGATCCTTTAAAACTCTCAGATGCTAATTTTTGTTTTGCTGCATGCAAAAGAGCTTCTCCAGAAGTATCCTCTCTTAAACGTTGAGTTAGTTTTCTTTTATGAGTTTCGGTTACATCTGAAAAAGATTTCCGAGACGTTGATTTCTGCGAATTTTCAACTTCAGATGGTTTAAATTCATTACCAACTTTAAAGGAACACTGAAGCCAAGAATCGTTTTTAGTATTGAAACGATCTAATTTTCGTTGAGATTTCTGCCATCGATCTTTTAAAGCTACACAAAACTTACGTAAACGTTTCTTTAAATTTTCTTCATCAATTTCTGAAGCACTTAGCCCACAGTAGAACAGCACTTACAAAACTAAGAATTGATTTTTCATAATTAAAACCAGTATTTAAATTATTTAGATACAGAAACAAATCTCTGTTTGTTATCATCTTTCAAAAGAATAAAAAAAAAAATGAAATAATCTTGCTTTAAATAAAAAAGAAATATACAAAAATTAATATCACTTCAAAATTATTTTATAAAATTATTATTATTATATTATTATGATTATTATTATAATTCCGAGGATAAAAAATATGCACTGAAATAGGCTCTAAAATGTTGCAGAAGAATGTTCCGGTTTTGTAGAACGATTTTGAAAAGTTATCTAAACATTACATATGTTGCCAATTAAAAATTAAACAAATATTTTGAATATTTTGCCAATGTCATTAGGATATAAGTAAAAACATGATAGGTAATAAAATTATTGTCTGCTAAGCTTTTTCTTTTACTTTGATTTTCAAGTTTAATTTAGTTATCCAGTATGCCTCTAAAAGTCCTGTTTTAAACAAAAAAAAAGATTAAATTGCTCATAAAAACCATGCAAATCGATTGAATATAATATATTTTACTTATTTAAACCTAAATATAACAAAAAAAATCTTATATATAGGCTTATACTGTTGTGATAATCCTATGTTCGACATCTGCTATACTTTGACCCACTGTGCGGCGTGGCATACCCAGAACAACATGATACACATCCTAGCTGTTAAGGCAAGTTGCCCCATTCCTCTTTCACGGCACGGATGAATGTTTCCTTGTTTGTGGGAGGAAATTGTCGAGCAGGAATATGTCTCCCCGAGGCAATGGGATTCAAGTTAGGGGAATGGTGCTGGCCAGGCTCTGCGATGGGTATCTTCTGCGTCAAGACAATCTTGTACAGCCTGTGTGCGATGACAAGTAGCGTTATCATCCATAAAACAAAACTTTTCGCCAACAGCACTTCCTAAAAGTCGAACATGTGGGAGCAGAACGGGAACAGATGTCTTACACTCACGCACCAATATTTAGCGACTTTTTGGTTGGCGCGATTTTCAAGCCCGTGCTAAACCAATAACTTAATACAATACCTAGGTTGCCATTAAAGGAAAAAATCCCCAAAATTTGGCGACTTTTTTCCTTTTTATAACCGATTGAAAAAAACAAAAACTGTGCGTGAGTGTATTACATCATAGCCGCAGAACATCTTCAATGTACCGTTGGCTAGTCATGTAGCTTTGGGTCAAGCACATAGTGATCCGTGCGACCATTGAATGATGCCTGTCCACACTATGGTAATTAAAGTAGCATATCAATCTCTTTGGAAAATATTTTCATGACAGTAAGCACTTCATATCAATTTGTGTGTAGAGTCAGACGATGGACTAAATCTACTCTCATCTGGTCCTTGCGTCCAATTGCGATGCATACGGCACCACTGTAAACAGGCGCTACGCTGACATCTCGACAGTCGGCCGTATTTTCTGCCCACCCTTTTTCAAACGTCTTGCAACATTTTTCTGTGATATTTGAGTTCTTGTGTCAGCACAAAGTCGATTTACAAATTGACCAGCTGTGCTGTGCTGCGTCAGTTCTTTTTGGCCGAAATAACAATATACCGATCTTCTTGTGACGTCCTACTGCTAGGACGACCTCCTTCCGTGCGCCTAGCTTACATTCCTCTCGTTTGAAATGCTGTCCATAGCGTAGAAACGATACTGTGTGCGATGTTAAATTCACAGGCAGTATCTCTCATGGGTCGCCCTTTTTCCAGCTTTTCGATTATTCTTCCACAAGTAAAATCATCTAAATGATATCTGGAAGACATGTTCCAAATTTCAATGTTCTAACTTGACCCCTTCTCCAATTTTTACATCTAACGACAACTCACAGCACGCGCCGATTGAATCTCTTATCTCTGCTGTCACGTGACCTACAAATGCGGAAATGCAAAATTTGCATAAGTTTCACAAAACAGAGTACATTCCGCATTCATCCAGGAAATGACATTTTGGCATTTCCTGGCCAATGCTGACTTGCAAGATAAAATTTCCAAATATAAATCTGAAACATAGAACATATACGTACAAACATACTCATTGGAGTAATCAGGATTTTATTAAGAGGGTGTCATGGGGTTAATATTGGTCAAAAGTGACCAACATTTTCAAAGATTTAGGAAGGTAGTGCGCTCTTCCCTTCCCATACCCCCCCGCAAAAAAAAGAATTATATTATTAGAATACTAATGATTGTTTTATTATAACAACTTAGTAGTCCATTGTTTTCAAAAGAAATTCGTTATTGGTATTTTCCTAAAAGCATTCATGATTACCCATTGGGGGCATTTTTCATAATGAAAGGAAAATTTGCAAACAAATACCCCCGTCAACCAATCCATCATTTTTCCTACGAGTACTTTTTCTTAAACTAAAGTAGCAATCTCCATCTTGCCTTTTCATTTGGAACAGTCTTTCACTGGCCAGGAAATGGCATTTTGGCATGATTTTCAAGATAAAATTTCCAAATGTAAATCTAAGGTGTTGCATAGTTTCCTATTAGCATAGTTTCCTATTTATGCTACAGTCGAACCTCAATAACTCGACAGGCAGAATATCGATTTTGGGGTGTTTTAATAGTTTGAATTCCCCCTTTCTTCCCTTCTGAGGCAACAAAACATTTGAAAAAAATTAAGCCATGGGTCCTACTCCTTTGACCACGCCACTTTAAAAGTCTACATGAGTTTTTGTCATTTTGCCCAAACATTCTTAGTATCCAGGGCCTGTCTAATGCAGGGGCATGCGGGGCAGCTGCCCCGGGCCACCCCATTTGAGGGGGCTCTCATTGGAGTAATCAGGATTTTATTATGAGGGTGCCATGGGGTTAATATTGGCTACTATCGTAGCTATGTGTATCTCTCTATTCTAAAATAAAGTAACTAACGCTGTCGCTGTCGTAATTGGATTTACTGTGACCGGGGCTCTTTCTTGGGTTATATTAAAAAACTATTGCCTATATAAATATCAAAACTGGCAGTTTTATAGAGAAATTTAGGATAAAAAGCAGAAGATTTTCAAAACGTTCACTACCGGGTTAAAATGACCTGAACTTTATTTTATTCAGAAATTTCGAATTCACATCAGAAAATTCTAAAAGCTTATTGACAGACATTTCGTGATTACATAAAATAAAAATTCTTCTTTCGAAATTTCCGGTATGAATTTGTAATTTAGGATTAAAAATGGAATGTGAAATGCGTGAGCAAGTGTCCTCGGTAGCGAAAGTCCTATTTAAAACAATATATTTAAAACGTCCCATTCAGAATGATTTTCTTATAGCGTCTAAAAGAAAACTTTTCTCAAAGAGGGTTTATAAAAGGTCGGGAGGCAGCGACATTTTTTACTTAACCATTTCGATTTCATTGGCTCATAGAATTAATAATTATTGTTTATGACTAATAGTTAGTAATTCCACGAGCCATCGAAATCGAAACATGCAAGTTGTTCGAATTTTTTTCTTTGTTTTGCCTGCTTGGTATGACGTTTTCGTGACGCGTGTCATGGCTTTCTTATCTAGGGGGTGTGTGATTCGAGCAGAAAGCAGAGGTGTCGCTGTAGCTGTAGTAAGATGCCAAGCGTGATGATGTAAAGTTAACATTCTGTGTAACTGAAGTGATGTATTTAAATCCAATGCGATGTATTATTATGTAAGACGACAGCTCATATATAATTTGTAAATATCCTGTAAATAGCATCTCTTCAATATTATGGTTTATTAAGTTTAAAGGTGTTTGTGTCAACCTCATTTACATGTGTCTCAGAGTTGAATTCTATAGTAATACTTTAAGGAAAGAAAAATAGCAATGTTAAATCAAATTTATAACAGTTTGAACATCTTTTTAAAGAGCCTTAAGATACTCTTAAGTTGCTTTCAAACAATAAAAAAAAGACAAGTTGGGGGGTGGGGGGTGAAAATTTTGGCATTTTATTAAATTGTTATCTTATTTTACAAATAGTAATCGCAATAATAAAACTGCGCTAAATAACAATCATACGTACCTCTGAATTTAAAAAGCAGTAAAGAACAGCGACGAAAAGCCCCTGTAAAAGTTAAAAGGAGATAATAAAAAAGAGAAATTTGAAAAAGAAACTTAGCTTTAAAGTATCTTATATAAAACGCGACCTACGTTATCTTGCGACCTACGTTATTCAGGGCCGGTGCATGACGTTTAAAACGTCACATGGAGTGGATAATTTTTATACCGAGATTGGTGCAAAGCAGCGCGCCCACCGTTTTGCACCAATCGCGGTATAAAAATGATCCCCTCCATGTGACGTTTTAAACGTCATGCATCGGCCGTGTATAACGTAGGTCGCGGTTATACACGGCCGGTTCATGACGTTTAAAACGTCACATGGAGTGGATCATTTTTACACGGTTATTGGTGCAAAGCGCCCACCATTTTGCACCAATCGCCTAGTAAAAATTATCCACTCCGAGGCTAACGAAAAAGACAGGCTACCGCTGTGCATTCCACTTATCTTTTTTTACAGACCGCTAGAGTGACGTGTGCTCTTTTCGTACCCCTGCATTGGTGCATTCGAGCATCACGTGACTCCCGCGGTCTGTAAAAAAAGATATGCGTAAAGCACCGCGGTAGCCTTTCTTTTTCGTTAGTCTCGATCCACTCAATGTGACGTTTTAAACGTCATGCACCGGCCGTGTATAACGTAGGTCGCGTATGAAACGATCTTCAAGAAAATGTTTTGAAGCACAGAATACGTGTTTACTCCGAAACTTGCGACATTTCCCTATAACATATTATTCTTAATATCGACAGAACACTATCAATTTTCATGCATTGATTTTTTCTTTAACAATGATTTCGATGTAAAAGGAGGAACGGAGAAAAGGGCCACATTATTTTTCTTAAGTTGCTTACACATTGACAATGTAAAAATATTTTTATTTTCATAGAAAAATATATTTTTTAACAGAAATTAACTTTTAACTAAGCAGCTGTCTAACTTTCATCATTAGACCATCCTATAACATGTTTGTGGCTATTCTATTCCACACTTAGTTTTTTTACTTTCACTTGAAAAATGTCGCCAATAAACCAGACACAATGTCCTACTGGGATGCCTCTATTAGAGAGGAGCAACGACTTAAAATTTGATGGGTTGCGACGTCTTTGAACAAGCGCGAATCACCAAGCATCTTGGTCAGCATGCCATGCTCGCCAAACTAATGTTTGTTAACATGTCTCACCCGTCCAATCAAACTCGTCAAAAGTTCTGTAATGTATGTTTGCCAGAATTTGGACAAAAACATTTGTCTGGGGATGCGTCCTGTGCGTATGCCGCCACTTTCATAGAGAGGCAATATCCGACAACTCCTGCACCCGCTCTTTTGCCTTTTTCTCAAGAGCTAGAGTACCTTTATTTATCAGAATAGCGATCTATGTCCAAGATGCATGTTTATGCTGGTAGTTTTTTGCAATCTACAGCAACTCACATTAAGACTTGGATGATTTTTAGATCAGTATAAACTTTAACCTGGCGATAGTGGCATTTTTATCAAGTCTGGTGTTGTCCAATACAATGGGCTTTACCCACGAGTGGCAACAGTGGCCTATGCTGAATTCGATAAATGTACAACGATGCTGAACGATAAGAGGAGAAGATATACCACAGCAACATCTTCTAGCTCTTTTCATTGCATTCAAGAGCAGCATTTATTTGATAAATTACAAGTAATATTAATAATAATAAATTTACGTATCATGTATGCATACATATGTGTACGCACATTAATGATTCAGAAATTTCTTTGAATAAAAAAGTTCCTTTTTTTTTTCTTTTTTCTGAGTAATAGGATAAAGTTGCCCGGATTTTCCTTTTCACATTTTTGCAAAAACAAATCCATTTTTTTCTTTTATTACTGAAGCAATTTAGCAATGCTGATATATAGTTATCCTCTTAAAAAATATTCTGGAACTTATTTTATGTCAGTGCTTGAAAATCAACTTATAACTGTTCAAAATACATATGATATTTACTAAAATTTTGCTTTACAATGTTTACGTTGAAAAGAGTTAGCAGATGTCGCTGCGATCGCTCAATTATCGTAGAGAATCGTTGCATATTTATCGGCTACAATTTTTTAGCACTTTTTAAAGCATTACCGGGATAGCCAGTTTCCACACTATGTATTCTAGGTGTTGTACCTCAGGTCTGCGATGTCTGCGAGGCGCAGGTTTTCCAGCCAATCAGCATGCTTCATAGGTTCTTTACATCACCACTGATTGATTGGGTTATGATTTAAAACCTGGAATGCCAACGCCTACACTGTTAAAAATCTTCAGCTTTTGCTGCAGACACACTCCTCCGCTTTTAGAGAAAACGGTTACTTTACAACGGTATGGAGCATTTTCATTGGTCAAAATAGAGATATTCTATAAAAGCGGTGGAGTGACTATGCAGCAAAAGCTGAAGATTTTTTCTACAGTATAGAACAATAACGCCATAATGTAAGTGGACCTTTTCGCCATAATGTAAATGAACCTTTATCTACCCTTGCCCATGACAAGGGTAGACAAACACGACTTCCGAGTGAGTAAACGTGACTGTTGCTTGGATATTTTAAAACAGCCGAGTTCGGTTTGCATCACCTGTAGGTGCTAACATAGAATAGGTTAACCTAATACCTGCGAGGACTGCATGAGTGCGTTAACTAGCAGGTAGATGTGTTCCAGGTTGGCGTCATCCCTGGGATTGACGCAGAATAGGAGATGGGTGATGCCCAGGAGGGGGAACAGGAGGGCAGTCGCCTTCATCGCTTTTCTAAGATAAGAAAGAATGAATCAGTTTTGTGCAAATACTTCATTTCATTTAATGGGATATACCAGCCTATTTTTAAAATATTGAAAGAATCGTTCATTAAGAAAACAAATAAAATACACAGTTACACAACAATAGATAGAGGTTGTTGGCACATTGTTTGAACGAGATTTGCAAAATCTAATCGTCTGTTTCAAGTTTTTCCCCCAGCTGCGGCATCCATAATTTGAATATAATTTATCGTCTGTAACTTTTAAGTTTGATTTTATGACTGGCTGACCCACCCGACGTTGCCCGGGCCTTAGATATATATAAAATCAGCGTTAAATAATCTTATATTGTTAAACGAAAATCTATCCAAACAAACCTAGAGTTAGGTGCCCTTCGGCAACGTACACCGGGCTTGCTACACACCCTGTAATTTATTTATTTAATATTTCGATTTGAAAAGCGGATGCAGATTTTTAAAAATTGAAGAAAAAACTAAAAACGCAAAATCAGCATTCGCAATTTTTTTAAAATGATAAATATGGAGATTTTTTTTTAAAAACAAAGACACTAGCAAGCCAAAAGTACCAGAAACAGCAATAAGTGGGTATTTTTTTTTTTTCGTATTCCGATCTGAACATCGGATACGGATTATAAATATGCCAAAGAAAAAACACGAAATTGACGTTTGAAAATATTTTTTTTTGAAACGGTAACAATTACATTTTTTAAACGAATAACACCGTGGGGATCGAGAAAGTACACAGAATAAGTGGATGTTGTTTGTTTTTACTTTATAGGGCGAGTCTTGTAATCGTTTTAAAAATCGAAGGATTTACACGTTTCAGACACTGGAGATTCCGAAAAACATATTTTGAGAAAAAAAAATGCCGTCCGTCTGTGTGTCTGTAAACGCTCTATCTCCCGAAAAAATTGAGATAGAGACTTGAATTTTGGTATGTACTTAGTATGTATAATGGGAAGAAGCTTATTGAATTTCAGTAACCTCGATGATCCGAAACTCTTTCTTTCGGACTCTCGAAAGAGTCGTTCTGATAAAAGGTCTATACAAATTTTCGAAATGGTTTATTTTAAGGAATGAATATAAAAGACATTAAAAAACATAAATTTTGCATAAAGAATGAAGTCGGTCGGATAATGAGTTGCCGAGATATGTGTGATCCTATTTCCCACACTCTTCGATGTTTCATGACCCTGTATTTCATCCAAATTTCAATTCAAATATATATTTTAATTGGAAATGAGACGCTTAATCCGATGCAATAAACCGTTAGTTATTGCATCGGTTTATTAATGTTTATTATATTAATTTATGTTATTATTAATTTATGTTATTATTAATGTTATTATTAATTATATTAATTTATATTAATTTATTATATTAATTTATTTAATTTATTAATTTATTTTATGTAAATTTTATTAATGTTTATTAGGTTTGGAGTTATAAGGATGTTTCTTTTACGTAATTCAGTAACAGAGCATTTAAAGCGAGGCTAACGAAAAAGAATGGCTACCGCGGTGCTTTACGCGTATCTTTTTTTACAGACCGCGGGAGCCACGTGATGCTCGAATGCACCAATGCAGGTATACAAAAAGAGCATCACGTCACTCTAGCGGTCTGTAAAAAAAGATAAGTGGAATGCACCGCGGTAGCCTGTCTTTTTCGTTGCCCTCGATTTAAAGTTTATGACGTCATCAAGCCCGATTTTATACGAATTGAAATGCATTTTAAGTAGTTCACACATGTTTTATTTTCCTATTTTATATTATGCATATCCATGATGGGTAAGTATTACGGTGACCCCCAACGACTAGTTTGATATTTCGATCTGAAAAGCGGATGCGACAGTTTCAAAATGCGAAAAGAATGAAACGTTTTTTCTGCTTCCTTCTTTTCTGCGTGAAGAAATTCGGAAATAGGATTTTGGTCCAGACAACTGCGTCAGCGCGCGCCATTTTGCGATTTTCATTATGGTTTTAATTAATATCTCGGCTAACTATCAAAAATGTAAAAACTTAGCCTCAGGTAGTACCTGCCTTCGTCTATCCCTATCCAAATTTTCAGACCTCTGCTTGCGGTAGATTTTCCTAGCCCCCAAATACAGTGATGTGAGCATCTAACAGCTTGCTCACAACCCAATCACTACATCTGATCCACATCACACCAAACAACAAAAAAATATGGCATAACCAGTTAGCGAACAACAAACATGTGCAAACAAAAGAAAGAGCAGTGATGAGATGGTTAGTAGAAAATATCGATCTCATATCAGAATAAATACACCTTCCCAGCAGTGAGATTCCTCAATAGCATTTCCCACCCTCAAAAGCCCTCCCTTTGGTAAGTATATATTCTAATATATCTTTAAAAAAAAAAAGGGGAGCTAAAATATATATATATATATATATATATATATATATATATATATATATATATATATATTTTCCCACAGCATTGGTGAGAAGTGGAAGTCATCTGTGACGGACTGAATTTCACCAGATGAAGTCAAATAACCAACAAAAAGGGAACAAAACACAACAAAATAATTAATTGGTGAATGTACAAAACACACCTGACAAAGAAAGGGAATAGGGAACAAAAAATTAATGTCTCATCAAGTGAATACAGCCTCATAGATATAGGACGGACTAACGGCCACGGAACAAGCCCCGCTCCATTAGTAAGCCAAGTTTCTCAAACAACAAAGTTGCACAAAATTCCAAAGCAGTGATAACAGCCACATTAGGATTTAATGGACTGATCTCATTAAGCGTATTCACGAAGGGGAAAAAAATAAATCAAAACCCCCAGCTACCAAAAACAACAAAAATGAGTGCGCAACATCCAAAAATGTGACAACCATCAGTAACAAAAATTACAGTGTGACAAAACCCACAATAGTGACCAGTGAAACTATCGAAAGAAGACCAAGTTTCAAAATGTGACAACCAGCTCTAGCACAAGCTAGAGGCATCAATTTATCAAGAAAGAGACAAAACCCAACGAATGATAACAGACAGAAACAACCCACAACAGGGGTTGTGATAAAGATATATCTCATCAAAAACAACTCGTTGTAAATGATCCCGCCAAGCCACAAACCTAAAACGTCAGTCATAAAAAGAAGTGATATCACATAAAAAGAAGCGATATAGAAATGCATACTCCGAGTCCCGTGTAAAAATCTATCACCACTCATAATGTTTCCAAAGGACTCGGAGTGAGGGACAGTATGTGAAAACTGCTTGGCGACCTGCAGGCTTTTATAATGTTTGCGTTTCCTGAAATTACATATCACTATGTTATTATTTTTATTTTATTTTATTTTATTTTATTTCATTTATTTATTTATTTATTTTGCTCCCATAAAATTGTAAAAAGTTGAAACTTCTGTGTTTGCATGTCCTTTCTTATTTATGAGCTTGAAAAATCAATTTGTTGATTTTATTTACCATTATTTAAACTAGAAACACCACTCTTACGAAGAGGATTTTTAAGTAAACATGTAAAGATTTTGAGTTTGAAATATATATATATATACACATAATGGTCATACGCATATTAATAACAATGCACCTTCAATAAACTTTAAACTGAATTGAGATATATTGCAGTAATTCTAGGGTAAGCGGAATCGCATAGATCTGGTGAAAAATCCGTTCTGTTTAAGCCATTCTAGTCTGTTTTAATAGTATTATATGCAATAATATTCTTTGTATTGGAAACGCATATTTTTTTTTTTTTTGTTTTTTTTTTTTTTTTTTTGTTTAAGAAATAATTCCGGAATAAGAAATAATTTCGCCCATTTTACCAGTTCCCTTAGAAACGGTGATTTAACAATATTTGTAATTAAATTTTATGGTAAGAAATATTGGAAAGTATAATTGTAATGATTATCACACTTACATACTTTTTCCTGCTTGTTTCTCAACTATTTCTGTTTTTACATTTTTTAGCATGCAAATATATTTATAAAAGTGATATAACAAAAATTAAAAATTTATTTTTTCAATTTTCAAAATTGATATACTGCATATATTATAAAAGCCTGCAGGTCGCCAAGCAGTTTTCACATACTGTCCCTCACTCCGAGTCCTTTGGAAACATTATGAGTGGTGATAGATTTTTACACGGGACTCGGAGTATGCACTTCTATATAGCTTCCTTTTATGTGATATCACTTCTTTTTATGACTGACGTTTTAGGTTTGTGGCTTGGCGGGATCATTTACAACGAGTTGTTTTTGATGAGATATCACTCCTTTTTGTAAGGAGGTATTTAATTTCAATTATACGGATTCCATTTTTATTCAGAAAAGAAAAGATGAAAGGGGCAAAAAAAATAATAGTGATGCTCTAAACAGAATTATACATCAGAATTATACAATTTATTGAGTGACTTATTCCAATGTACATGTCGCTACCATAACAACGGGGAAACTTTTATATTAATTTCCTTACATTGTACTCATCAGATTATTTATGACATATTTATTTTCCTTTTTCTTTTGTTTATATCACTCTTCCGTTTATATACATTCAAAAACAAAAAAATAGACAATTTTACAGTAGTTTACAAACTTATTAAAATACTACAGTTTCAAGAAAAATGTGAAAAAATAAGAAGCACTTTTTTTCGGTCAACTACAACGATAAGTTTATGGAGCATACTTTATCGAGAATAATCAACATTTTTTTTTCTACGAACCTATTTCTATTAGTATAAAAATTTACAGGGATTTTTATACTAACATATTAAATATATTATTTTTGAAAATTACTGAGCACCTAAGAAGTTTTTTATTTGTTTAAGTTTTTTAACTCAATGTTTCGAGAATTTGAAATATATAAAATTCGCAACGTTTGCAAAAGTATAAAAACTATTAAAGTGATTTCTGTTCATATAGTCTGTTCATTCCAATTCGGTGATCCTAAAATATAGGTCCCCAATCTCCGGCAGTCCATGAATTAATTAGGACATATGTATGCAACTGTTAAAATGTTCTCAAAGTTGACAATAGAGGCAATAAGTATAGCTCGGCAAATATGAAACACGGCATTGCTTCATCATGGCTTTGTTTCGTGAGGTGTTCGTTCTCCGAACATAAAAATCTCTCGGAAATGTTCGTTATCCGAACATAAAAATCTCACGCGAAAGTGTTCGTTAACGGATTTGTTCGTAAACCGAACAGTTCGTTACCGATCACCTATTGTATACGAAATTTAGCATTTTTAATTTTTATGTGGAATTTAAGAAGTTATTTCCTTTTCATTGTGCTCTAGGCCCGTTTTTAGAGCATTTTAAGTTCGTCATAGCCGGAGATTCTATGAACGTCAAATATTTAAACTCAAAACTTCTAATCTTCGGGTTGCAACATTTTTACATTCTATTATTCAGCGCATGAATGTAAAGTTGGAATTTTGTAATCGCTGTTTCATTCAATTTCTAATGCGCTAGAATTATATATTTATAGATAAACACAGTTTTTTTAATCGATGAAAATACTATATTTTAATAGATTTAGAGCTTAAGATCGACGAGTTTTCAGGCGGACAAAATGAACTCGTATTAAATTTTAAAGCAAGATAATAAAGCCTTACAGAGATTGGAACAGTATAAAATCATTAAAATACATCTCACTGAGTAAATATACATTGGTTGTAATGTAATCAAGATCTTCTAAGAGAGCCTGTAAATGAAACGTATATGGTTCAATGCCACTTTACAATAGAGAGTTTAAATGAATCGGATGTAGTAACATATTTGAATATCTTGTGAATATAGCCACTTTGACAAAAGTTATGCTATTTACTATTGTTTTTCCTCTGTGTTAAGTACAGGAATCAAGTACTTCAACGTAAAAATTCGCTAATTACACAACCATTTAGTCTTATTAAAAAATCTTTTGAGTTGTCCTGTAAACGAACAGTAAATTCTACAATTCTGTTTTACAATAGGAAGCAAAGGTCATTCGTAGTAATATATTTTAGCATCATGCGCATAAGTTCTTTTTGAAAAGTGTTAGATCATTTAATATTTCTTTGCTTCATCTTAAGTATAGGAATAAATCACTTTAAAGTGGTATGCATAAAAAACTAATTCATATTTTTAAACAAAATATTAAACATTTGAACTACTCATAAAAAAAAATCAAATGCTGCAAACCGCGTAAAAATTGGATAATTACACAACTCTTTAGCCCTATATCAAAAGATCTTTTGTGAGACCCTGTAAACGAACCTTAAATGTTACGATTTTTTTATAATAGGAAGCTTACTTGGGTCGAGTGTAATAACATATCTTAATATCATGTGTATACGACCATTCCTAAAAGAGGTGGGTCATTTATTATTTTTTTGCTCTATGTTAAGTATAGGAATCAATAACTTTAATCTGATATAAATCAAAAACTAATTAATATTTTTACATGAAACTTACAAAGGTTTGAACTACTCATAAAAACAATTCAAATAACGTAAACTGCGTAAAAATCCGATAATTACACATTGCTGTAGCCCTGTCAACAGTTTTTCGCTCTATGTTAAGTATAGGAATCAATAACTTTAAACTGATATAAATCAAAAACTAATTAATATTTTTACATGAAACTTACAAAGGTTTGAACTACTCATAAAAACGATTCAAATAACGTAAACTGCGTAAGAATCCGATAATTACACATTGCTGTAGCCCTGTCAACAGTTTTTTGCTCTATGTTAAGTATAGGAATCAATAACTTTAAACTGATATAAATCAAAAACTAATTAATATTTTTACATGAAACTTACAAAGGTTTGAACTACTCATAAAAACGATTCAAATAACGTAAACTGCGTAAAAATCCGATAATTACACATTGCTGTAGCCCTGTCAACAGTTTTTGGCCGGAACAAGATTTAAAAAGGGCAAAAAACAGCACTTTTAAAAGCGCATTTACTGAAAACCTATTCGTCGGATTTTGCTTTACTTTTGAATTCTGAGTCACTGGGCACGCCCCATTCCATAGAATCAAGAATTTTGTTTCTATCATAAATAGAACGCGAGATATAGATGTGTCAAAAACCCGTTTTGTCCCGTCCGCAAAATATAAACTAGACAGAGTTAAAAAAAAAAAAAAAATTGTAAAATCGTTTGGCATCCATTGGCGGAAATTCCTTTCATTTACGGTTCAATGCATTGCTGTTTCTTATGCTTGGCGAGAAACTCTGTCGAGTTTCTATGATCACAGTTTTATCTTTTTTAATTATTTTATATTTCAGCTCATCGTATTTCTGTATTTTATAACCTTTCCAACACACACCACCACCACTCTTTTTTCTTCTTCTTTTTAAGTTCCACATTATTTTGATTCTTTATTTAGAATCTTATTCAATATGACTTTTTAATTTTTAAAATTTTTCCAGTTCATGTATGATTAAGTAAACCGATTTCGATTCTTTGTTTGTATTATATTTTTAAAATGGCTGTGTGTCTTGAAATTTAAATATGTTATTTAGATGGAACACGGTAAATACATATAAATACAGTTTTTGTATTTTGAACAAGTTTTCATGAGGAAATATTAAAAAAAAAAAAACCCATTCCCATAGGAAATATTGAAAAATCATTTATAAAATATTTAGAATTTCACGACAGTTTGATTCGGATGATTTTGTGATTCGTTTTCTTGTTCTATATACCCCTTTAAGCAACAATGTTTTTAACAGTTTCCGAACATAAATTTAATTTTGTTTAACATGAAAACATTGACTTCGAAAATATAATCTGTAAGAGAATTAACTAATCTGTTACTAAAATTAAAAATTCATATGCAAATATATATCAATAATACAAAGTAACTACAGAAATAACTTAATAACTCAATATCATTTAAACATTATATATATATATATATATTTTAAGATGACCATATGGGCATTTTTTTATATAGATAAGATGATAATTGTAAGAGCTAGTTAATAGAAAGTGTTAGCTATCCTTAAAAAATATATCTATTTTTTTTTTAATAACACTTGGAAAAATTCATTCAAGTTTCAAAATTAATTAGGTGTTAAGTATACATCTTAACTTTATGTAAGTAAATATATTAAATTGTAGCTTTTTTCTGATTTCCATTTTTTATTTTAAATAACTTTTTTATTAAAAAAAAAAAAAAAGAAGAAGAAATCAAAATCAAAATTAATTTACATTTTCTCCAGTTTTTATAACGTAAAGCTTTCAAAGTGAATTTGTGTCTTGAAATCTAAATATGTTATACAGATGGAACACAGGATCTAATTGCAGTTTTTATTTTTTGAGCAAGTTTTCAGATTTAAAAAAAATCCTGCAACTAAATATAATAGTAATTTAATTTTTTTAATTAAAATACTATTATATTTAATAAAAATAAAATTAATAAAATTAATAAAATATTCAGAATTTTATGATAACTTCATTCGGATGCTTTTATGATTATTTTTCAAGTTTTATGTTCCCCATCTGAAGCTAAAATGTCCATAGCATTTCCCATATATATTTCATTTTGTTAACATGAAAACATTAACTTCAAAATTATAATGTGTAACAGAATTAAATGATTTGTCATTAAAAATAAAAATTCATATGCGAAATCATACCAGCAATACCTGTAACTGAAAATTACAACTGAAAAACACATTAATACAATATCATTTAATAACTTTATACTTTAAATTATGTTGCCATGTTAGTAATTTCTCTTATATACATCAGAGGGTAATACCATAGAGTTACTAAACTGTCATTAGAAAATTAGATATATATTTTTTAATAACATGCAGGAGAAATATTTTCTAGCTTCAAGATCATTTTTCCTTATATATAGTACATTTTATCATATCCAATTGTTATTTTCTTATCTTTCATGTAAATGCATAAATAAACTTTACAAAAAATCCCCAGCAATTTTATATGAAAAATGTAGTTATGTAAGTAAATAATATAAAACACTTACCTTTTTCCAATTTCAAATTAAAATCTGAAATCACCTTTTTACCGGAAGTAATCGAAAAATCAATATTAATATTATTTTTCAATATTTGAAATTTTAAAAAATCAGAATATAAAATTTTAAGCTAAAAAAAAAAAAAAAAAAAAAGAGTAATTCTTTTTTTTTTTTTTTTTTTTTTTTTTGGGGGGGGGGGGGGGCAAAAATATAATACGAAAATTTTTGCCAAATATGGGTCCGAATATTATACTTTATTACAATACTTCTTGTAACAAAAATGTTCTTGTAAATCCATTTTGTACAAATATAACGCGAAAAAAAAAGCACTTAAAAATATAATAAAAGGGTTAAAAATATATTATTATATTATATTTTTAACCCCTTGTTAATTCATTGTTTTGTTTTTCGCTCTTTGGCAACAAAGAGTGCCCGCTTATTTTATTTAAATTTTTCCATACTGTTGATTTCATTCTTCTCGTGTCGAAAATTAAAAGATCAGTAGTCGTTTGTGTTGTTCCTCTTCCCCGATGACGGCTTTAAGTTTGAAGCCGAAACATGTAGGATTTTAGCTCTTTTATGAGTTTAAAACAATTTTTACACTGATTTTAGCAACTAATAAGCACAATTTGTGCAATTTGTGTTTTTAAAATACTAGTAAAAAATATATTTTTGTAAATAATCGCGCAAGAACTCTTACCTTTGTAAAATATCCATAAAATTGTAAATCCATTTTGTACAAATATAACGCGAAAAAAAAAGCACTTTTTCTTATACCCTTCTTTAAATATGCATATGAATGTTGAAAAATAAAAAATATATATATTGAAGAAAATTTTTATATCGTAATTCATATGTTATCATATGCTATTCATATCGTTATTCATATGTTATCATATCGTTATTCCTATGTTATCATATCGTTATCATATGTTATTTTGATAATTATACCATTTAAACCATGGCATTCCAGAACTTGTTATTTCACAAGTACTTTATTCTTCAGAAACAGAATCTTAATTAATCAAATATTAACGATTTAAATAAATCTGAAGAACAAAAAATGCACTATTACACGCACAACAACAATATAAATATGTAGTTAAAACAGGGTATACTCCATAAAAAATCTGGACAAACTTCGTCAAACAAGTATAAATCATTGAAAGAACTGCTTCTTTTAACGCGCCAAATCGTCAACGAACCAACGTCTACTAACAGAAGAAAATAAGTGATGTCAGCATTTTTAATTTAGCGTTGTCACTGACTCACACTAGGTTTATAATATGAAGAGCTTTTTGATCTCATTACTTTTTATCAGCGAGAAATAGACCGTTGTAGGAGAATAAATTAGAAACTTTTTAATTTCTTTATTTGGTATATTTTTCGTAATGAAACTTGCATTTATCAATTTACGAACACTGATATTTATAAATTATTTGAGTTTAATTACTATTATAGTTTTAAAAAGTTATAAAACATAGTTTAATTAAAGATTTTGTCGTAATACTTGCAAATAACTATTGAATTTTCATAAAACATAAGTGTCAGCAGGAGGACAGTGGAGGCTGTTGCCCCTCTCAGTATTTTTAAATTTAATTTCTTTTCTTTTCTTTATGCTTGATTATTAAAAAAGATGATTTTTTTTCTTCCAAATGGAAATATAATAATTTATAGCTGAAGAAAAAATTTTAGTAAAAATATTTCATCAGAGACTCTTCTCTGAACACACCATATAGAAGACAATTTTAATTCTGTTCCTCTTTTGATTTATCTTAAACCGGGAGTGTGTGTGTGTGTGTGGGGGGGGGGGGGGGGGGTGTTATTCAGGACGAAAAAAAAAACAGTTTTATTTCTCTATTTTGAAAAATGTCGTTAGAAACTTATTTTTCGATATTTAATATTTCTTAATTGTTAAATTTTTCTATTTTTTTATGTAGATATTTTTAAAAATTGTCTTGAACGAGGAGTTACGACAAAAAATTCTTAATGTAGCCTATTTCATGTTTATATTCTGCATTTTAGAAAAGCGAACTAAGCTGTGGACCCCAGGCACATCTCCAAATCTTGGAAATCCCCGCAATTCTTTCTGCCGACATTCATATTTCTTAGAATTTTTGGGTGGGTAACCCTTTCTTTCACTACTTAATACGAAATTTAGTGGATAAAAATATATTTTAAACATCTTTCCTTCATTGAAAAACATTTTCTGATGGTGTTGACATACAATATTGCAATGCAATTGTATATACAGTCACCACACAGTAATATACAGTATCGCATTCAGACACTTAAGTGTCTGAATTTCTAAATGTCTTAATTTCAGACATATCACTATTATTCAGACATTTTTCTCAGTTTATTTTAAACATGATCATAGTAAGACACTTATGTGTCTCAAATTTAGTTATCTATGATGTCTGAAATTTCATATTCAGACACTTAAGTGTCTAAATTTCTTTTTCAGTCACATATGCGTCTGAATTTAAGACACCTCTATTTGCAGTGTATCAGTTTGGAAGAGATTTGTGCAGAATTATTGAAGTTATCGTGTCCATAAAAAATTATATAGCTATATAGACAGATAAATAGATAGATAAAGTTTTGAACAGGGGGGTGGTTTGGGGTTCTAGGGGTCATGATCGTCGTAGATCTGCAAAAATTTTCAGAAATTCCAACATAGGGGAGAATGTAATAGGTAGCATTTCTTACGAAATCTAATTTTATAATGCCAGGCTTTCACTCTTCAACGGAGTGAAATATTCCACTCTTGTCAAAGAGTGAGACAGTTACTCTCGACAACGGAGTGACATATTACAGTCCTTTCTAAGGAGTGGAAAATTCCACTCTTTAAAGAGTGTACTTTTATAAAATTCACTCCAAAAAGAGTGAAAATGCCTCTCACTCTTCCAAAGAGTCAACTTCTCACTCCTCCCAATTTTAGAGTGTATATAAAAAAATAATGCTTTGCACCCAATATTCTACAAAAAGCAGGGTTAAATGCGCTTCATAATTATATATCAATTCCATCCTGTTTTAAATGACGTAGCATCATCCAAATGCACTTGAAACGTTTATTCCCCATTGACTGTCCTATAACGGAATACTTTTGATTATCCCTGTAAAAAAACTATAAGTGCACTTCCGTTGAAATGGGGAACATGCTATAGTAAGCGACAATAACATACAAAAATTTCAGGGCGATCCGAGTCTATGGACGCGAGTTAGAGCACGGCCAGACGGACAAACCGAAGTCATAAACACTTTTCAGCTAGGTTGGAAAGTGCTAAAGAAAATGGTGAAATTTCCATACATTGTAATGAAATGTTTTGGAAAACTTTCAAAATAAGAGAGTGTTTAATATATATGCTACGGCTGAAGCAAGAAACACAGGTTTAACCGGTTGAATTGAGGCTAAAGCCCGGAAAGTCCCCCACGCTTCCACCTTTAACTGGATCTAACCATAGTCGGTTGAAGCCCAAAGAGTTCCCAACGCTTCCACTTTCAGCCGGCTAAGAACAGGGTCTAAAATCCAGATCGTATTAGCTACGCTATTATTTATCTAAGAAATGGAGACTCAAAATGCGTTCAAAACAAGTTTCTATGACATAAGTTGCCGACCGCTGCATTCTACAGATTGCTGTACAGCGAGTTTCGTGTGTCCAGTGATGGTTTTTATAAGTTACCGACCACTGATTGAATGAATTTCGTGCATTCTAGAGATTGCTGCAGAGCGTGTTTTGTGTGTCCAGCGATGGTTTCTGTCGGTTTATGTGCACACATACGTAAGTTATTGACCACTGCTTGAATGTATTGCAATGTCATGGTTTACTTTTATTTATGTATTACCTTATAATATAATGCTTTATATAAACATATATAACTCAACTTCGGGTTTTAACCGGCGAGGTTAAACCCAGTTTTAGGCGGTTGAAGGTGGGAACTTTTCGGGCTTTAGCCGCCAAACCTTGGTAATCCCCAACCGGTTAAACCTAGGTTCATTCTTGCTTTATATGTTTTTTAAACGTTCCTTTCATTGTTGCCAGTTACCATGGTTTGTCGAATCCCTAACTGCATTCTTGTTATACACTTATAACCCTGTTAAGATTTGGTGTTAGGGTTTGATGTCCTAACTTAAAGTAAAAATAACTTCCATTATAACTAAAGATTATTTTAATCTTTTCAAAAGAAATACACAAATAATTAAGGTACAAATAAATAAGGAAAAATGCAAGCTACATCCTTGCGTCAGATTAGAAAAGTGAGTCGCTGCAAGCGAAGTCGGGAAAACAGTCCAGAGTGTCAACAACTTATCTTGTTGCCACAAACGTGAAGGTAAAAAGTTCTTCAAAACACCTGTTGCCACTAACACAAATTTTATCTTTTCCTTGCCATCTGGTGGAGGATAATGGAAAGTGCCTGAGTTCAGAGGTGTTGAATCGGACCAGAACGAGTTGTCACAAGAGTCTTTTGAAGTTGAGGCATTAGCTTGTGAAGATTGTTCGGTACAGTGTTGTGGCAACTGCTGGGTAGTTGGGGTGGTGGAGAAATCAGAAGTTTCTAAGAAGGCGGGTTTCACTCTATCAATACTGATAACAGTTTGTCTGCCATTCATGTTGATAGTGAAAGTCTTGTCGCCTCTTTGAATTACACTGAATGGACTTTGAAGTGACTTCTTTACAGCATCATGCCTCACAAACACATGAGTGCATGTTTTGAGGGACGGGTGAACAAAAACAGCGGGCTTGGCATGTGCAGAAGTTGGAGTAGGTTTTAATGAGTTCATGGTGTCTCGCAATGTTTGTAAAAAGTCATGAGGTTGGATATCAATTTGTGGGTGGTCGATCATTTCACATGGGAGTCTTAGTGGTGCACCATAAACGAGCTCAGCACTGGTGCAGTCGAGGTCTGCTTTGAATGAAGATCTAAGTCCAAGCAAGACAATAGGGAGTGATTCAGTCCATTTAGATTCATGGCATCGAAGTGCTTGTTTTAGGGAACGATGGAATCGCTCAACTAAACCGTTGCTTTTTGGGTGGTATGGTGTTGTGCGGGTCTTCTGGATACCCAACATCTAGGAGATTTAAGGATAGAGAATAGGTTGTTTTCAAATTGTCTGCCCTGGTCTGAAGTTATGAGGGTAGGGATTCCAAATCGTGAAATCCAATTTGCAATAAAGGCTTTTGCAACAGTTTCTGCATATATGTCAGCAATAGGAATTGCTTCAGGCCAGCGTGTAAAGCGATCTATGCAGGTGAGTAAGTACTGGAAACCATCTGATGGTGTGAGAGGTCCCACAATGTCGATGTGCACATGGTCGAATCTGCGGTGAGGTAGCTGAAAACTTTGGAGAGGGCTGGATGTGTGTCTAAGACAATTTTGCCCTTTGACACTTTATACAACACCGAGTCCAAGTGTTGATATCTTTTGACATAGACGGCCAAACAAATCTAGATTGGATGAGTTTTTTGGATGCTCTAGTGCCTGGGTGTGATAAGTTATGCAGGGATGCAAAAATACTTTTGCGAAAATCTTTGGGTACATAAGGTCGAATTGTATCACAGCTACTGTCACAGTATATACTTAAGGTTGGAGTCACTGCAACAGGTTTCAGACACAGGGAGATCTTGTCACTCTTTAACAGCTCTTGCAGCTCGACATCATGTTGTTGAGCTTCTGCAATTGTAGCCAAATCAGTTGACTGAACATTGACAGAATTTATTCTTGACAACGTATCTGCTACTACGTTGTCTGAGCCAGGGATATGTCGAATATCCGTGCAAAACTGGGAAATAAAATCCAGCTGCCGGAGTTGACGTGGAGAAATTGCATCAGAGTTTTTAGTAAATGCATGTGTTAAAGGTTTATGGTCAGTAAATATTATGAAATTTCTGCCTTCCAGGTAATGCCGAAAGTGTTTGACAGATAAATAGATAGCGAGAAGTTCTCTATCATATGTGCTATATTTAATTTCTGTTGCACTCAGTTTACGGGAGAAAAATGATAGTGGTTTTGTGCCACTTTGAGTTAAGCAATTTAATGCTGCCCCAACAGCAATGTCAGAAGCGTCAACCATTAAGTGGAGTTCATGGTCTGGTGCAGGATAAGCGAGGGTTGTGGCATTGGCTAAGTCCGATTTACACTGAGTGAAAGCAAGAAGTGCCTCGTCAGTCCAAGGGACAGGACGTTTGTCATTTTTCTTACAGTCACGAAGTAAATTGTTAAGAGGTGCTTGTTTCTTAGCTGCCTTTGGCAGAAATCGTCGATAAAAATTTAACATTGCAACAAAACGCTTTAATTGTGAAAGTGTTTCCGGTTTTGGGAAATCATTTATTGTAGACACTTTTTCAGGGAGGTGTTGAACTCCCTCTGGCGTCACAAGACAGCCAAGGAACTTTACCGAGGATTGTCCTAAAACGCATTTGGTGGGATTAATTTTTAAACCATGTAAATTCAAACGGCTACAAACTTGGTCGAGATGTCTAATATGCTCAGCTTCATTAGCAGAAGCAATCAAAATATCGTCATAATAAGGTATACAAAACTCTAGGTCAGATAGTACCTCATTTATAAATCTCTGGAATGTTTGCCCAGCGTTGCGTAGGCCAAAAGGCATGTAAACAAACTCAAATAAACCGAATGGTGTTGTGATAGCGGTTTTTTGTATGTCCGATGGGTTTACAGGTATTTGGTGATATGCTTTGGTCAAGTCTATGGTAGAAAAAATAGTTTTGCCGAATAAGAGTTGTGTGCAATCATGAATATGTGGCACTGGGTACCTGTCAGGTACAGTGACAGAATTGAGACGCCGATAATCACCGCATGGGCGCCATTCCCCGTTTTGTTTTTTTACCATATGTAGCGGACTAGCCCATGGACTTTTTGAGGGTCTAATTATTCCCTGAGACATTAAATACTCAAATTCTTGCCGTGCAGCGCGTAACATATCAGGGGCTAAACGTCTTGGCTTAGAAAACACAGGCGGACCTGTTGTTTCAATATGATGAAATGTTGTCAGATTTGAAGACAATTTGGATGGTGTAGTGTTTATAATTTTTGTATATTTTTTAAGAATTTTTTGAAATTGTGAATCGCCAAAAGCAAAAGATATATTAGAAATTTCAGAGCTTAGAGTAGCAGAAGCGGCAGCAGAAGAAATTTGAGTAGTAGCATCAATTAATTTATTGTTCCTAGCATCAACTAATAGATTAAAATGCTTTAAAAAATCAATTCCGATAATTGGTTGACGTACATCTGCAATAATAAATGGCCATGGGAAACTACGGCGTAAATTTAGGTCGAGTGTAAGGTGTTTAGCGCCATAAGTTTTTATTATTGTACCGTTTGCGGCATAAAGTACCAAGTCGCTTGATACTCTAGGCTGAGAGGCAGAATTCCTTGGAAGAACGGAAATATCTGCTCCAGTATCAATTAAATAATTCAAATTTGTTTTAGTATCGGCCAGGAAAATACGCTGGAGGTGGCGATCACGATCCTGGCTTTCCGGCGATCGCCAATTTAGTTTTCCGCTTGTCGGAAAGAACAGGGTTGTGTACATTTTCGAGCATTCTTGCCAAAATTGGTATGATAAAAACATTTGCCATCACTTGGTTCCTTGTATTGGTGAAAACGATCACGGGATTTACTTCGTCTTCGGAAATGATTGTTTCGTACTCTTTCATGTGTGGTGTCGCGTTTGTTTACAAGATGTGTCAGCTCACTCACTTGTTTTGATAACTGCGCGATTTGCAACTCTAAACTGTTTGAGGATTCCGGTTTGACTGAACTTGTAGCATTTATCGCTGGAGTAAAAGTGAACTCATGAATTTTATCAGCAATTGTTGCTAACTGGGTGAGGTCCTGATTAAGAGCAGCAAGGATGGACTGAGTATTATTCGGAAGTCTCCCTAGCCATAAAGATTTAAGTAGCGGCTCGCCAACAGATATGCCTGCTAAAGCGCGCATGCGTGTAAGCAATTGAGAAGGGCGTTGATCGCCAAGTTCGAGACCTTGAAGTAGAGTGCGGATTCTCGATGCTTCGCTTTCGGAATGAGAATCGATTAATCGCTTTTTTAGCTCTGTATATGGATTTACTTGCGGTGGATTAACAATTAAGTCGCTGACAGAAATCAAAACATCAGCATCAATCGATGCCACGACATGGTTAAATTTAGTAATTTCAGACTTTATGTTTGCCAAACTAAAATTAGCTTCCAACCTAACAAACCATAAAGTGGGGTTGGATTTACAAAATGGTGGGGGTTTGACTGTTACGTGGGCTATTTGATTATTTGCAGTAACTGGGTTTGGTGGATCAGACATGATTATGCAGTTTGAAAAATTATGGAAAATAAGAATGAAAACACAGAAATAAAAATTTACAAATTATATATACAAGTTAAAGTTACAAATGTTTGAGTGCATTAACTAGTTGACATACGAAATTTTAGGGATTGTTGATAGTATTTTAATATATGTTCCAAAAATATTCTAGGGTTATATAAACATGAGTGCAACAAAAATGAATATTAGCAGATTATGGCAATAAAATCGTGCGAAAAAATAACATTTACTAAAAAATACGAATAAATTGAAAAAAGCTTACCGCTACCATGCCAACAAAATCGATTACTGACCACATCCTGGTAAATTATAAGATCACATACGCCGTTTACTTGATCCGTGTGAGATTCGGCGTTATCAGGACAAAATCCAACACATTTTGGCGAAAATATAAATCTCCTTGCATCACCTAGATAATAAGACGATGGATTCTTGCAAAATTGCATGCTTCAGTACGAAGCGATTTCTCGATCAGCTATGCATCTTCTCGATCCGATGCGTGTTCAAAACACCAGTGTTAAGATTTGGTGTTAGGGTTTGATAAGTGATGTCCTAACTTAAAGTAAAAATAACTTTCATTATAACTAAAGATTATTTTAATCTTTTCAAAAGAAATACACAAATAATTAAGGTACAAATAAATAAGGAAAAATGCAAGCTACATCCTTGCGTCAGATTAGAAAAGTGAGTCGCTGCAAGCGAAGTCGGGAAAACAGTCCAGAGTGTCAACAACTTATCTTGTTTCCACAAACGTGAAGGTAAAAAGTTCTTCAAAACACCTGTTGCCACTAACACAAATTTTATCTTTTCCTTGCCATCTGGTGGAGGATAATGGAAAGTTCACCACAACCCTAACGAATATGGCTATGGATCACCTGTGGCCGACTAACGGAAAAATGCCTTAATTTTAAGGCATTTTTTCGTTATAACTTAATTTTATTCATTTATAACTGCGTTCTAAAAATATTAAAATGTTCCTGTATCATTAATTCTCATATTTATAGCTTATCAGGAATGAGTGAAAAAATCCATTATTAATTAAAGATTCCTTATCTTTACACACGCGAACCGAATTAAGTTAAATAGAAGAGTGTGAAAAGCGTTTCATTTAGTGCTCCCGATGCGATACGTATATCAGTTATACGTTTAACCGATATACGTATATACGTATAATACGTATTTAAGAAATACGTATACCCTAAAATATACGTTTAAACGTATCCATATACGTATAAGCGTATATCGGTTAAACGTATAATTTAAGTATACGAAAAATTCAATTATACGTATATTTTAAATACGTATTTACTTTTAATACCAATGGACCTCATCAGTATTACGTCACAAAACGGGGAAGAAGCTGGAAATCAGTGGTTTTAGCGAAATAATTTGCATAAATATGTTTCATACATAGGATTTTGTTACTTTTCCCTATAAACGATTATTATAAGCATATAACGGAAGAAAACACTTTTTGAGAAAAGACACGTTTCTAATTTTTTGAAAATTCTTTATTTGTGAGTGCGTGTACTCAAGATTGCGTCCGGGTTCAAATGTTATTCTTTCGAAGGGGCTAACGTTTTCCACTCTGTGTTAATGTGTATAACGCGAGTTCATTTTTTTAATCATGACACTCATGGTATTATACAAGCTGTATGGACATTACGTTTAAGATTTTTTGTTAATTTTGACAAATTTAATTTTTTTGTGTGAAGTACTTATAAATTTTGATTTCTAATAGCCAGACAAATAATCGTCAATACAGATTTTAGAACGCAATCACACATGCAAAAAATGACTTGCCTTCTCATTTCTTTTTTAATGTAGGACGTATTTTCAAAATATTTTAACACGGTGACTACCGGGTTAAAATTAACGGAATTTTATTTTATTCAGAAATTCCGAATTCATACCTGAAAATACTAATAGCAATATTTGCTTTATTTAATGACAGACATTTCGTGATTACATAAAATAAAAAAAAAACTTCTTTCGAAATTTTCGGTATTAATTCGTAATTTTGGATTAAAAGTGGAATGTCAAATAAGTGACCAAGTGACGACGCCACGTATACGTCCTCGGTAGCAACCGTGTTAAATAGAGAAAAAAATATTCTTAAATACAATAAAAGTATGAGTGCGAAACTTCCCAGGAAATAGATTGGTCAGTGTCACTATAAGATAAAAAGTTAATGCATGCCTATGTTCTGCGGTCGCATTAAAAAATAATTTTTCGCGCGAAATGTCCACGCCATAAATCTAAAGAAGTTGTGTGTGGAGGTGTTACAGACATGCGAAAATTTGCTTTGGAGCTACCCGCTACCCATAGTAAAACATTTCATAATTAATAGCTTAGATTTAAGGGAGAAAAAAAAAACTATATATCTCAACTGAAGAAAAAAAGTTTCGATTTTTAATTTTTTTTTGAATACCTTTACCGCTTGACAGGTAAATTAGGGACTTTCGTGGATCTTTGAACAAGTAATCACGATGGTCCACGTAAACAACGAGAATGTGGGCCTCAGTGGGTGTTTCTCAATTTCTCTGATCCGCAGACCCGGTAGGTGCCATTTCCCTTTACTTCTGGCATGAAGGTTTTGGTTTTTCTGACGTCACTGGCGGTGCTAAGGTGCATTCTTCCAATGGGAAATAACCTTTTTTTCTGATTTAAAATAGTATTTATGCTAAAAAAAAAATTCGTTTCTTTGGTCATAGGAGAGCATATTTCTTCAAAATAAAACATTTTTCATTAGGCACAAAGTAAAGTATTTTTTTTTCTAGGAATAAAGCGATTTAGAGGAGATTTTTTTTCCTTCAGATGAAATAATCGTGTATTTGCTACTCGTGCTAATCGTGTATTGGGAGTTTGTATTGCTTGTTATCTTTGGTCGATCTTTGAAAGGGACGGGGGTGCAATGTAAACAATTATTTTCATTTCATTTGACAGCAAGGGCAGTTTTCCTTCACACGAAGCTTTAATTCCTTCTCAGAAAGAGAGATTTCCGGTCACATTTTCTAAATACGTGGCAAATATTTTCCAGCTTTTGTTAGTGCTTTTGGCTCTTTAAAATAATGCATTCTTTGCATTGATTTTGCAGAAAATTCCTAGTACTTATGCTATTGCAACATGTACTAATCGTTTGGATAAAACGCAAAATGTTCTATATCATACATTTTCGAAGAAATCTGATATAAAAAATTGATCGATCATGGCATCCAAAGGAACAGATAATAGCTTTAGAAAAATCATGCATCAAGCACAGATTATGTAACACTTTTCAACTCTTCAAAAATACTTTTATAAATCTTTACTGTTTAATTAGGTCTGATGTCTAAGAGAAAAATTTGTACAAAGGCATAACACATTTTAAAATGCCATTTCAGGAATTACTAACAATATTCGAAAAAATATCGAATTCTTTTGTGCACCCCTGTATATGATCTATAGATTTGTATATAAACTATGTATACAAATTACTAATAATATTACTATTACTATACATACAGCGGCATAAATTGCTAAAATTTAGTTCAGTTAGGGAGGGCATAGCACAGTTGAAAATTCACCTTCAGCAATTTCCGTTGATAAACGCACATGTATTCGAGTATTTTGTGCTGCCTTGTGGGTGATCCATAGAATTTATACATAACAAGTAATAGGCAAAAAATTCGTTACATTTAAAAAACAACTAAAATCGCACTTCAAGGAATTATTAATAACTGACAGTACTTTAACCGAATACTTTTGAGTATTTCTGTAAATGAACGATACATTATATGACAGTAAGCGCCTTGTAGTGCACCTCTGTGATCAATTTGAATATGTATAAAATATTGAAACATCTTTAAAATAAGCTGCAAACGATTTTTCCCCATAGAGCGTAATGTAACGAATTCTTTTCAGTGCTGCAATAAAGGTATAAGTGCTATGCATACAATATTCTATAGTAAACCTCTTATAGTGCACATGTTATATATGTCAATTTTAATATGTTTGAAATATTTTAACATCATTACAATAAGCCGCAAACGATTTTCCCCATAGACCGTAAAGTAACGGAATTCTTTTGAATCTCCCTGTAAAATAAGCTGTAAGTGCTACACACTTCATTTTCAATACCGAAGATGGCATAATAAAGCTCAATAAGATATATAAATTGCATAACAATCCGAGTATATTTACGGCAGTTAGAGCACAGACAGACAGGACAGACAGACGGCATGCAGACAGAAAAACCGAATGTATAAACACTTTTCAACTATGTTGGAAAGCTTAAAAAAGAGATACGCTGCCAAACAATGAAAAATGTGGAGTCAATCAACTGTGTATGATCAGTATGTGTATGATCAATCAATTCATGTATTTTCATTGCATGATAAAACAGTACGAAAAATTGCAAATACTAGAACATACATCTAAAATACATCTTCAAAATGCACCCTGTAATGAAATAAAATGCTCGAAATGAAAGCATATTCTGAAGGTATACTTGAAGGTACCTTAATATATAAATTATTAAAATATTTTTATATAATTTTATCATCATACAGCATTAAAATATAAATTAATATAATCCTTTTGGAAGATATTTTTTAAAGTATATTATTTTGAATTTCAAATTTAATTTTTTTATATCACATAAATCTTCCAGTTTTAAAAATGCTGCAATTTAAAAAATAAAGTTTCTATTTTTATTTGTATTTTAAATCTTTTTTAGGAATACTGCTGTCTTACTTTTTATTTTATAAAATATATATATATCAATTATTTGATATTTAATCACATCAATTATCTGAATAGAATCTGAAGAAACAGTAAATTTTAAAATTAAGTTTAGAACGCTGAAAATAAATGTAATTTAAAATTTTAAATATTATTAGGAAATAAATTTTTTTGCGTAAACGTTAGAACTCTCTTTCACGCAATAATTTATCTTCCTTTCTTTCTTTTTTTTAAATTATGTATGTGCATTTATGGTTATCGTGTAGCATTAAAATAATACTTTATATAAATATTTCGGAATTTGTTTATAAAGTATATTACTCTGAATTTCAAATTTTATTTCCATTAAATCATCTAATTGTATCTTATGTATATTTCGGTTTAAAAATACTAAATATTCAGCCATTTACTTATTAAAGTTTTTACATTATTTGTATTTTAAATCTAATTACACAAAACTCAATCTTGTGTATATGTGGTATGAGGTTAAAATCTAAGTTTTTTCTTTTTTTAAACTTTTTTATAGGTTTTTATGAAATACATGTCACAATATAATAATATTAGAATTATTATGTATTTCAAATAGAATACTGATCAAATATTAAAAATATACTATATTAAAATTATATAAACATTATACTCATATAAACATTAAATTTTCTGCTCTTGTAGGTCTTTAAGATTTTATTTATAAAAATTACTATTTGCTTGTTTTTAAAATGAAAAGGAACTTTTCATACTGAGGTACAAATAAAATGTAATGATAAAAATAGCAAATTTAAAAATTATATATCGTAGAATTGAAAAGACATAATAGTTTAAATTTTGGATGTGATATTTGTCCTATGTAACTTCTTCACTCGAAAATTTGTATTGATACTTTTCAATTAAAAATAGGGCTTTTCTAAACCAAATCAATTGGAAAACTGAATCGAGCAGGCTAAGACTCCTATAATAGGAGTTCTAGAGCAGAGAACAGGCTAAGTGACATCAAACAGCAAATCGCTCCCTATTGATTGCAGGGTGAAATGGGGCACAACATTATGATATAGTAACCTTGCGCAGACTAGCAGGAGAAAAGTATCTTTTTTCACATGAACGAAAACCGTTTAAACGTTTATACGTTTAACCGCTGGGGTAAGATCCGTATATAGTGTTTCGTATAATACATATAACCGACTGTGCCGTATCATACGTATAAAAAATCCGCACCCCGTATAATACGTATTATACGTATACACGTATAAACGTATAATAGGGAGCACTAGTTTCATTAAGCCATTATTTGAACATTTATTAAATGTGACATGAATCTGGAATGGTCGCCGAGTACTGACCTGACTTGCTTGGCCTCTATGGAGACGCTCGACCGTAGTTTAGTGACTAGGATGCGAATGATATTCACCAGGAATACTGCATTCACCTGAAACAACAAGATTATTACAGTCACTTGCAGAGAAAGATAACTCATGGCGTCACACTGCAAGAGGAAGGGGGGAGGGGTTAACACGGTGTGGCATCAACAAAGTTCATTTTAGATATATGTATACATACATATATATAGTTCTATCCAGGTGGTAGTAGCTACAATTTTCCCTTTTCTATGTACTTTCTCTGTTCAATATATGTATGCATGTGTACATATGTGTTGGTACTTCTATCCAGCTGGTAGTAGGCACAATTTTCCGTTTGAAAAAATTTAAAGTAAAAGCATCTTAATAATTTTACAGTCTATCACGAAATCCTGTAACATTTAATTACCTTGTCACGATTTGTAAAATATCCGCATCTATTCAGCTTAGGTTACGTAGTCATTCTCCTATTCCCTACGATGATGGATTAAGCGAGAATGAGCTATGTTGAATAAGATCTTAAAAGCGACATAAACATGAAGAGAACTCAGCAGGTAGAAATGTTTACCCTAGTGGTCATTTTATGGCATGGACATCATAAGATATCGGAGAAGGGTGACAGACAGCTGGTTCGGGAATACGATGGCGTTTCCCATAAAATAAAACCAGTCCAAACAATTGAACGAAGTTTCCATAGATCTACGTGCAGCCATGAGGACCTTTCAAAACTCAAAAACGGAAGAAAAAATCCGTTGAAAATTCCCGTACACTTCATAAAACATTTAGATATTCCATTAAATTAAGTGAGAATAATTTATTAAATTCCACGCAAATCAGTGGGTCAATTCACTTCACTGATGTTATAAAGGTTGTTTAAGCAAACGAAAGACGCAGAAAAGTCGGCTGCTGCAGCGTGTCTTATAGCTAACGCTTAGAGATACAATGACGCAATGCAAGGAAGGTCCAACGCATCCAATCAAACGCCGCACTGGTAACTTATTGGGTGTAAGCATCAAACCTGAATAATTGGGTCCTCAAAAGCGCTCGAAAATTCAATCGCGTGTTCCTCGAAAAAAGGTAAAATAGCCTTATGATCAAAAGAATGTTTCCGAAATCGAATGAATTGAAACGGGGAAGCGAAGAAAGAGTAGTCAATGTCATTGGAATTTGGAAAGGAGAACAGAAAATAATTTAAGAAGAGAAATAGCAAAATAAGGAACATTTTAGAAATATTAAAAGTATCATATATATATATATATATATATATATATATATATATATATATATATATATATATATATATATATATATATATATACAGGGTGATTATAATTAAAATCCCACTTTCTAAATGCTGTAAAAAAAGAATCACTGGTCAGAACGACTTCAAATTTAAACTGAATATACTGGAAGAAGGAGGAAACGGTATAGCATAAGGGAAAAAAAGTTCCAAAATGTATCCATAGAGGGCGCTATAAGCGGCCTACTGTGCAAATTAAAAGACACTCATGCGCCATTAAAAAACGAGTCATTATGTGGCCCAAAGGACCATTATAAACAGATTTTTCCCATCCAATGGGGTTCGACCGTGCCATGCAGTATGGCCTTTCCACTAAAAGTACCACAACTGATTTGGAAGTCATTTTTTTCCGAAACACTTATGCACATTGAACAGTACGGTTGGTTTGGTTTACTGTGCAACTTATGCCAAAGCCGTCGTATTTCGATTAAAAATAGCAATTGTAGTCGAATCCACTTTCGTTAGGCCGCTTACAGCGCCACCTATTGATACACTTTGGAACTTTTTCTTTACTAACTTTTCTCTCATGCCCTTCTTCCAGTCTATTCAGTTCAAATTTCAAGTCCTTCTGACCCGTGGTTCCTTTTCTACAGCATTTTGAAAGTGGGACTTTAATTAGAATCACCCTGTAGATAAAATATTTATTTATTATTAATATTTCTTTTAATATTTCTAAAATTTTCCTTATTTAATTTGCTATTTTACGTATTAAAATATATATTTTTTTTTCTCCTTTTCAAATTCCAAAAACATTGACGTCTCGTAACTCCATAAAATTAGCTCTAAATGAATCATTTCAACAAATGGAGCGTCGTACTAGGGGGTAAGCGTATCACTGGAGTGTGACAACCTGTGACGTAAGGGAGGGATGGGTAAAAAAAAAATCCATGAATGGAGAGTCCCTTAACAGCAAAACAAAGCAATCAGTTTTCTTCTTTCACAAATTGACGTCGATTTGTTTTGGTTCCAAAACATTCCCGTGCATAACAATGTTAAAATGTTTCTCTATGGCGACAAATTTTCAAACACCTTTCTTTTATATACTATAGGGCTAAAAAGTCACCGGACACTTTCGATTTTAGACGTTTTGTCGAATATCTAGATAAATATTGGACGTTCAGGAATATAAAAAACATTCTTTTTCAGAGAAGATTTGATCGCGGAATGAATGGAATAAGAAAAGTAATATTTGCGATCACCCTGTAAAATAAAAATCTCAAAATGACCAGACCTATGCCAGAAGAATTCGTCCACTATTTCTCTAGATATTCGACAAAACGTCTAAAATCGAAGTGTCCGCTGACTTTTGGTTCTGAAGTGTAGGTCGCTGTGAAAAAGTGACCCTGCTCAAAAAACAAAAATGGAGAGGTTTTTATGCCCTCATAAACACCGATTGACCTTGCGATTTAGATGCCGAATCTAACTTCTGCTGCACGGTAAAGGTTCTAACAGAAAGAAGCATTATATTATTTTATCAAAGTTAAGATTTTAATCCCAAAGAGTGTCTTCCTGTGCAAGCAGAAATCGAAACGGTTGACAGATATCCACTTATGGGAGGTGCGATTCGTTTTCCATTTTAAGAGGTGCCTATTTTAGGGATGCCCAATCTGTCTTCCCTCTCTACGAATGAATGAGGCAGAGATAATGCAGCATGGAGAAGAATCCATTGACCCATTTTTAATTCAATTGGTTAACCGCATAGAGACGCGCTTCCGAACTGTTGGCCAGAAAAAGTCAACATCGAAAAAACTATTTCTGGAAGTAGGCAAATTTAGCCAAATGGCGGTGAATTAAAAAATAGATAACCCTTAAGGGGTGTTGTGGTGCTCTGCAGCACCCTCGTATCTTTCGACTCATCAACACGATTCAGATAAAAATAATAAAATATAGAAGTGAAAAAATTGAAATCATCATATATTCTAATACGAACAAATCTTGTGTGTGTGTGTGTGTGTGGTTATGCAAATTTTATCTTAAAAACGGCTCTAACGATTTTGACGAAATTTTGCATCCTACCGTTTTGGGGCACCAGAAAACGATTGGGCTAGGTCACATGTTCGATAAAATTCGATTAGTGGGTCATTTTGGGTCATTTTTGGTCATGATCAAGCTAATTGTATCTAAAAAACGGTTCAAACGATTTTGACGAAATTTTGTATTTATTGCAGAAGACTATTGGGTTGGGTCACATGTTCGAGAACTTTCGATTAGTGGGTCATTTTTGGGTCAACGCGGGTCAAATTAATTTTATCTAAAAAACGGCTCTAACAATTTTGATTAAATTTTGTGTCCTACGAGTTTCGAGCACGATAAAATCATTGGGCTAGGTCACATGTCCGAGAAAATTCAATTAGTGGGTCATTTCTGGGTCATTGTGGGTCAAGATCTAAAAAGTGGCTACACTGGTTTACACTAAATTTTGCATCCAATGGTTTTCGAGCAGGAGAAGACTGTTGAGCTATGTCACATGTTCGAGAAAATTTAATTAGTGGGTCATTTTGGGTCATGGTCAAGTTAATTGTATCTAAAAAACGGTTCAAACAATTTTGACGAAATTTTGTATCCGACTATTTTCGGGCACGAGAAGACTGTTGGGCTAGGTCACATGTTCGAGAAAATTCAATTAGTGGGTCATTTTGGTCATGGGTCATTAGGGGTCAAGCTATTTTATCTTAAAAACGGCTCAGACTATTTACACTAAATTTTGCATCCTATGGTTTTTGGACACGAGAAGACTGTTGAGCTAGGTCCCATGTTCGAGAAAATTCAATTAGTGGGTCATTTTGGTCATGGGTCATGATATTTGAACTCAAATTTAATTTTGACCGAGCATAGCTCGGTCTTCCCCGCTCGTATAAAGAATATAAGGTGAAATAATAACTTGTCGGATGTGTCAATCCCAAAACTCATACATGTTAATACTTCAACAAGAACGAACAATCAGGCGTCAATCATAGATTATGAAACACTTTCCAACAGCAAAACTTCACCGTTCAATAAGGTGTAAGTAAACAGTTACCTCATTGAAAAATACAGTTTTCGGAATGAAAAGGAGTCGAATTATTTTGTGCAGCCCTGTATAGGATCCATAGATGTGGATATATACCATGATAAAATTGAGTTCTATTAGAATATTAACATTAGCAATTTCCGCCAATCGATGGAAATGCACTCGAAATCTTTTATACAGCCCTGTATAGTATCCGACTATTAATTATCTGACTATTATCACACCACCTATTAAGCTAAAAGGCAACTTAAAACTCACTCGCAGCCATTACCAACCGTAAACGACAATGTATCTTTTTCTTTGCGTAGCCCTGTATATAAATTTATTTATATCCCACAAACTTCTATCAATCTACTCAATAGAGTTCAGCAGGAAAATGCGTAAACACAATTAAAAACTACCCTTATAAGCACTTCACTCTCATAATCTGTCATACTGACGGATTTACCTTGTGCAGCCCTGTATAGGAACAACCGAGTTTATAAAACACATGCGTACTATGAAAAACATGAGTTAAACTTAAAAACGCAAATCAATGTTGAAAACACACTTATCACACAGACTGTCAATATCGCACATGTACTGTAACCGACATCTTTTGTGCGTCCCTGTCAATCAACACAATGCACACCACACTTTAACCTCAGTGATGCCTATCATTTTCATTATGCTTGAAATATCGCTCAATGACACTGCAAACGATTTTCTCCTATAGAACGATGTGTAACAGAATTCTTTTGTTTGAACCTGTCAATGAATAATTAATTCTTTGCACCCCCTATTCTAAAAAAAACCACGTTTTAATGCTCTTCCTAATTATATATCCATTCCATCCTGTTTCAAAGGGCGTAACATCCTCCAAATGCACTCGAAACGGTTATTTCTCATTGACTGTCCTGTAACGGAATACTTTTGAGTGTCCCTGTAAATAAACTATAAGTGCTACACTCTTCAGTTGAACTTATTGACGCGAGTTAGAGCACGGCCAGACGGCCCGGAAAGTGTTAAAAAGCGTAATATATTTAATTATGCAACCTGTTGGGCGATTGACACCCAAAAACGAATCAGCCCCCATTTATATCAAGGTGTAACTGAATCTAAAGTTTGATTCAATTCCGTGCTAAAATAGTGTCTCGAGATAGAGCGCCCACGAAATTTTTCTCACCTACAGACACACACAGAGACATTATCTAAAAACAGTCAAATCGTTTTCAGAACCTTCCGTAAAACGTATCAATCCGTCGAAAAATGGAAGTCGACATTTTTTAGGAATCCAATACTTTCTTCTTGTAAAGAAAGAAGAGAGTATGTGAAAAAATAAAAGTATAAGGTGAAATAATAAAAATATATAAGTGGAAAAATAAAATCATACTACTCACTCAAAGAAACCATCGTTTTGATAAATACATATTCATTTTTTTACTTTCTTCTGTCTTTGGATTCATGAACAATTTCAACTTCCGGTTTTCGACGGATTACACGTTTTATAGAAGGTCCTGAACACGATTGGAGTGTTTTTAGAAAATGTCTGTCTGTGTGTGACAACAATTGTGTGGGCACTCTATCTCAAGATCTCATGCGCGGTAATGAATCCATCATCCGATTCAGTTAGACCTTCATATAAATGGGTTCTGATTCATTTTGGGTGTCCATCGCGCAACAGGTTGTACTGCTATACTACTTTTTCATTATTATTTCATTATTATTCCTTACTCCGCAGTAGAAGAGAGAAAAAAAAAAGGGTTGCCATAAACCTGAAGTCACCGGCATGACACTAGCTTTATGGAAAAATATCTCAATATCACTTATTTGGAATAATCTAGATAGGGCAGTGGCGGGTCTGTTTTTGCTAATATCTTGAATAGGTTCATTGATTCGCATTTTGAACTTTCTAGTGGTCATACCTACATAATTTAATAATTTATTTGTAACCTTATCTCTGTAGGGAATCACGTAAACACCTTGCCTAGATTGGATCAATCCTTGCCTGTACTATGTTTACTAATTTAGCATTACGTCTGGCTACTAAAATCATCTTGTATTTCTTTAGGATATACAGAGTCTGTTCTGAAATGAGTAGGTCTGGTTTTTTTCCTGAGTGAACGGGCGGACGGCTAATATCCGAACCCTATAGCTTACAGCGCATTGGCGAGCGCCAAATGAATTGGCGAGAACAGCGCTATTTCGCGCATGCGCATAACCTAGCCAAGCAGTTCAGTGCTTAAAAACAATGGCCGACGGTGCAGTGTTTTGCTCACATGATTTTGCTACGAGAAACTAAAGATCAAAATAAATAAGAAAATAAATAACTAGCACCACCACAAATCAAGCAGGCACACGGGGAAAATACAGGTATGTGAAATAATTTCAGTGTTCTGTATATTAACGTAATATCCTGTAGATATTGACAAATTTTCAAGATAAGACAGACATGAGGCAGGTTATTAGAATATCGATGTTGATAGTTGAGACTTTAATCTAGTGAAAATTAAATTAATGTCGCACCAATTAACACTATCTGTAAGATGCAGTTACTTTTATTTTTGGTTGCGAAAGCGTCTTTGAAGACGCCAATTTGGTTATATATATTTTTTTAGTTTTTGTGATGAAAGGCAGAAGTCTTCTAATCTACATTCCCCAAAAATATCGCTATTTTTTTTAAATGCATTAATATTTGAAACTACGTAATGTGATATCACAAACACAACGATAACAGTAACAAGCTTTCTGAAGATAACAATCTAGTGTTAAATAACTTTGCCTTTTATCGAATTATGATGCATCTCTGCAGCTTATGATAACTTAATATTATTCAGAATTCTTATCTATTCGGTTTTTTCGCGTCACTTCATAGAGTTTTCCTTACTAATCACCCAATAATAGTTTAGTGATGCTACATAGTAAGAATTATTAACACGACATTTTGGCATTAATAAATGTGTCTTATCTGGAAAAAAAAAATGTTTATAGAGATAACAATAATAATACAACACTGAAATTATTTCACATTATGGTTAAATGAGAGTTTGTATGCAAGAATGTATGAGTATTGAGTGAATGAACACCCATTAACATAGAAAAGTTAGGTAAACATAAACTATTGGTAAATATTAACATGAATAAAGAGTAACCTAATGTTTCAATGCAATTAATTTCTGTAACTGCATATATACAGGGACCGATTTAGAAATTTGGGGGCCCTGGGCACAGATGCGTATGGGGGCCCCCTCACACAGATTCTTTGAATAAAAAAATATAATATCGAAAGCAGTACTTAAGATAACCACTATTGACTTTGATAATTTCTTTAAAATATTAATTAAAAAAATTTATTGATAATCATTAATTTACTTTTAAATAATTATTTGATAATTATGAATTTTTAATTGAATTTTATAATAAACTGTGTGGTGCTGATTACCTTTCTCTATGCAAGTCCATATATCTGGAATGATAAAGTATGCAACAACTAATAATAAATTTACCGCAGTACCAAGCTAGAATTATTTAAAATATTAGCATATTCTATTAATCAAAACACTTTTTCTTTCAAATACAAGCTTTGTATGAAAAAAGAAAAAAATTACACAAGTAACTAGCACAACCGACACGGCTTTATCCGTGTTAACCATGAGGGCCAGGGACTTACATGTAAAATAAATAAAAATGAAATAATATGGCGATCCCAAAAATGGAGTTCTGTACATTACTGCACAGCAATTGTTAAAATACAATCAGCAAAAAATGAAGTTACTTTGACATATCATAGACAATCTCTGACAAACAGATTTTTCCATTTTAATTTTGTTTTTTGACAGTTAAAACTCTTTTGGCCAATAATTGAAAAATCTTTAGTAGCATTTGAGGGCCCTTCAAAATCGGGGGCCCTGGGCCCGTGCCCCGAATGCCCTGCCGTAAATCAGGCACTGCATATATAAATAAATGTATCATTATGTATAAACATGTACAACAGTCTTAACAGCATAATCATATCCCCCCTCTCCCCATCTTGAAAAAATAAATAAAGTTAAGTTTAACCACTGTTTATATTATATTTATTCATTTATTTATATTAGTAACATCCACCTCCCCCCCCCTCTTTATTTTTAAGTGAGAGTCAAACCATTTAGAACATAAATGTAGGCTTAAAAATTCTATCATAAATTGCAATGAGGGTTTTATTGAAAGTTGAATATTCATTTAATGTTTTCAACTTATCAGTTTATATTAGTATGGAGACTTTTAAAGTGTATTTCTGGAAATGTGGAGTTTGATTTAAATTTGGAGACTTTTTAAATGGAAGAATTGCACTTTACCTACATAATAGAAAGTTGTGACCATAACATTTTCTCACATTGCTGCTTTTGTTGATAGTGGCATGGTTTAGCCAAAATTTTTTGAAATATATTTTATGTATAAAAATAATATGAATTATTTAGCAATAAGACTTTTTGGTACTTTCGTCTTATGGCGTCCCTCAAAGATAAATCACCAGGCGACCAAGATTTATCGCCAAATTATAAAGCATGTGTGACATAATAATATATGATCAATATAGCATTTTGTGACATATACAGGGGTCGATTCAGGAAAAATTTGGAGCCTATTAGGGCTCCCTTCACAAAAATCTAATAAAATTGGTCCCTTCACAAAATTCAGTTTGATAAAATGGGCACCTTCACAAAATTCAGTTAGATAAAATGGGTCCCTTCACAAAATTCAGTTTGATAAAATGGGCCGCTTCACAAAAATCAATTTGATAAAAACTTACTATTTATTATTTTGTGATGTTTTAAAATGTGTAATTTGTAAACAAACAATATCACCACAGAGGAAAACTTCAGCAAAAGGATTTAAAAAAGTTAGTTTATAAATGCTTGGTTTGAATTTGATTAACTAGATTTCATCTTTTGTTACAAAATGTTCTTTTTCACAAAAATAACTTTACATTTCACAAAATAAGCCCCAAGATCAAAAACCTGCATCGACCCCTGATATATGGCCAAGTTATAGTCATGTGATGTGTATATGTTGTGTATATATATATTATGTGACATGTGTATAAGTAACATAAGATGACGTCTGTCAATCATTCATGACATAGTAGTGGACGAGTCCATTAGCTCTCGAACGGTCAAACTGTTATCGCGGTAAATTGTAGTTTTCCATATTTAAAGCTCTGTCGCTTTTTTTTCTTTGGTAGCGCAGTGTTTTTTCTAATTATTATGTTATTCTAATCTTTATGAATTCTTTAGTTCCAAGATTTAGTTTGTTTATTTCAGTTTTGTTGAAATAACTTTTTTTTTTTTTGTAAATTAACTTCATAGTTAAAATAAATAAAAAAAGTTTCAGAATATCAATGATAAACGTATGCACATTCTTTGCCTAACAGACCCCGTAGTATTATAAATTTTTATATCTCGAATTTCAACATAAGAGTGGGGGAAATATATAAAAGATTTGGGATATCAAGATTATTATTTTTTTTTAAAAAAGAATAACAATGTAAGCAAATTATGACATACATTGTAAGAGAAATATGAAGTATTATCTAGATTCATATTTTTAAATTTAAAGTTTCTATGGGTCGGAGTAATTTTTTTCGTAGTGGATTGGGTTGAATATATATTTGTTTCGGGTTAATCCGATATTAAAAAAAAAAAAAATTCAGAATATTTTTTTTTTCAAATTCAAAACTATATAGTATTTGAATATAAATGAGTATTTATTTGTTATTTTTTTTTTTAAATAAATGATAAAACTGATATTGGGAGTATAATTGTTGACTATTATTCTATAGTTAGGTTAGAAAAAGGGAATAATTTTCTTTTAATTTGGATTTTGGGTTGGGTCAATGAAATTTTTTGTGGGTTTCGATTAACTTCAAATAGAATATTCAGATAATCCAACCTGTATATATATATATATATATATATATATATATATATATATATATATATATATATATATATATATATATATATATATATTATTTACACGGGATATTTGTTTAGTGGTTTTTTTTTTCATTATGTCAGCACAATTTTATATTAACTAACTATATATTTACTCAGTAATCTTTTTCTTTCTTTTTTTCCCCGTTTCTTTCGTATCAAAAGTAGATGGCTTGAAAAAATACATGATTTTTTAAAAAAGTTTAAATTGTATATATATTTTTTGAAGTAAAAATAGTTTAGAAAAAAAAACACTTTTTTACGCATGCAATGTTTATCTTGAAAAAAGTATGTCTAATTTCATAACTGCAATTCACGTTATTTTTTTTATCATACGTTTCCATTATAATACACTATTTGGCATGGCCACCGAATTCAGTTAAGGAAAATTGACTTTTTTTTAAGAGCGAGACAGTGAATTTATTTTAAAATATTTAATTTTTGATCTATTTCTTTTTTAAGATCATAATTTAATAAACTAAATTATTAAAGAGTATACATATTTTTAATTACACTGTTAATTTGTTGCACACTTTTTTATTTATATTATCTGATTTTTAATATTTAAAATATTTTGGGTACTTTTTGGTTAGCCGGGCGCCAGTGATATATGTGTGTGTGTATTATATATGCACAGTGTGTTTTGATGTTCATAACTACTCGCTTTATTTTTATATTTTCCATATCTTCTGCCTGCAAATTCGCCATTTCTATTTTACTCAAAAAGCAATTTTTAAAAAAAATGTATAGTTTTTTTTTAATGCTAAGCAATTTTGACAAATGAAAACTTAACAAATAATCGTAATGACAAGCACAGAAATAGTTGAGAGTTAATTTACAAAATATCAATCCAATCTAAGTAAAAAATATAGAAAACATTCTTTTACTATTTATTCATCTCCATGTAGATATAAAAAGATAAGTTAGATTTATTGATTAGAAAAAAATACTCAAAAGTTTATTAGAGGAATTTACAGTCTCAGAAAATTTATTAAAAAAACAGTAGTATATTTCGCTTACTGCCATAACTTTGCCTTTCCTTCTAACAAGGCAGGTCTTCTTAAAGCACATACTCAGAATATTTTTTTTAAAATAGTACTCATGAATCATAAAGGATCAGTCAAATTTAGCTGCAGAATCCCAGTAGAATATCGATAAAAAAAAAATACTTTCAAGTATTTGGCGTAAAAAGATGTGATTTGGCAAGCAACACTTTTTACTCACCAAATGAAAGCGATTTTAATGCATTTGAAAATTCCTGTTTAAATGTGTAGTACTTTGTGAATTTAAACTAAAACAATTAAATAGTTTATTATTTTTTTCATAAGTTTGTATAATGTATGTACAAGTTGCGTATTTCTGAAGTTATTTAATTTTACACTGTTTCGCTAGCTGGATAGGTTTTACGTGTATTTTAACAATAACTACCCAATTAAGAATGCTCTCAGTATGTATTACAGTATTTAGTAAGTCTTTATTGTTATGGCAACAATACTTTTCTTTAGTTGTCAGGGGCGTGCCGAAGGCTGTTTTAGTGAAGGGGTGTGAACTGAATTTTGCCGAGTACAGGATCGAGGGTGAGAAAGGCTTTGTGATAGTCCCCCCCCCCCCACCCCTCAGCAACTGTTCTACAATACTGTGAATTTTAAAAAAGTCCTAAGTGCTCACATGCATTCTGCCTAACCACAGTCAAAATTAAATGCTGTTATTCGGTATGTATAAAAAAATGTTTATTATTTTACTATATAAGTAGAGTTGAGATTCCTGTTATTAATTAGGATTCTGCTTACGATTTAAAAGGAAATGCGTACGGATGTACCGTACATTAACCAGTTCTCAAAAGTAACAATTTAAGAACGTTGAAGTACTTCGGAAGTTATGTTTCTATAAATAAAATCGCATGCTGTTGTGTTATGTAAGTGTATACATTTTAAAATACATAAAGACAAATCTTGCTTGTTAAAAATAAGATATATATTAGTATAAGAAGCTAAAAATTATCCTTCTCTACATTTTTAAATTACCACCCACCTATCCTTCAGAATAGTCCATTTTCCCGCTAAATTGTCTAAATCCAACATGTCAGTTATGTCTGCTTCACAGGTTAATAGCATCAGTTCATCCAGTCGCTCTTCCGACATGGTGGTACGCAAGTACCTTTCACCAAAGTCTCAGAAAAGCGATACTCTCTATCTTAGCCCTGGACATCGCCCAATGGCCTACACTGGAGTAGGCCATGATCACCCCCCTCCCTACTACACAGAATCATACACAATCTTCCATTCTGTGTGAGAAACTCTTTCTTTTCCCCTTTAAAGACAGACAACAGAGAATTGAAATGAAATTGACGACAGGGGAGGGAACTTTTTTGCAGGAAGTGTTCTTAACTTTCCGATTATTCTAAATTTTACCAAATCTTATAAATAAGTGTGGGGGGGGGGTTACATGCCCCCCCCCCCCCCCCCCCACACACACACACACTTGTTGTCTCCGATACTAACAATATCAAAGTCAAATTGACAGTGCTCAGAATTGGATATTAACTTTTAGTTTAAAACATTTTTTAATTTTATTCTAAACTACTGAATATGATCGTTATTTTTCTTTATATATACATATAAATGTATATGGCAAAACCGTAGTGTATTTTTTTATTTCATTGTATCGCCAAAAACACAAAATTTTCATAATTTTTTACGCACATAAGACTAAAAGGATAATAAGATTTCCTTTCCTTCCTGAACTTGAACTTTCGACACCTTTTTGAAATTTTTGTTTATCTTTATTTACAAAATACATATTTTACAATCCTATAAATTTTGTAAAAAAATTCAAAATTTCAATTTCCAAACAAAAAAAGTTTTTTTTTAAATAGAAATGTTTTGCAACTGGATTTCATAAATATATTTCATATATATATAGGTTTTCACATATAAAGAATGGAAAAAAAAACAATGGTGCAACAAGACACTGTTTGTTAAAATGAACCGACTATGTGTTAAGGCTGTTTTGAAATCCAAACTGCTTACTTTCTGACACATTTTTTAATTCAATTTATTTCACAAACACATGAAATTGGCAGGTGTGCTTATTCAAGAAACTATGTAATTGAATTATGTTTTCCCTTTTTTGGTAAAGGCAAAAAGATCTTTCAGAAAACACTGCTAAAGTTGGTGTTTTGAACCGAAATTTCAACAACGCAGCACAAGAAAGGAGAAAAACATGTCACGTGACACAAATCGCTTATAACTCGATAAGTAATCTATTTAGCAAAGAATAGAAAGCTCATTACAATTCTAAATCACTTCAATAGTCAGGCTTGCTAATTTTATGCCTTTTCATTTAAAAATGTGTCAGAAAGTTTTGCATTGTCGAGCAGGTCATTTCAGAACCACCATAAAATTCTGCAGAATGACTTAAAAGCTAAAAATAATTGTTTTTTAAAATGTTTCAACAACATGTTTTCCCATTGCTCCATTTTCCATCGTAAAACTAGCAGTGGTTAGAAAAAAGAAATTTTGTGTGTGTAACGAACTAATACTAGTTTATTAAAAAGAATAGTTAACTGCAACTAACTTACATGTTTTAAAAGTATCAATTACAAACTACTTCAATACTTTCAGATTTTAGACTCAATCTACACTAAAAATTTAAGACATGGGCTGAGTAATAAAGGTTTCCCTGGATTAGTATGTGGTTAATTGATCTTTTGCGATATTACCTCACTAACCAAAACACATGAGGCATTCAATGAGAAAAACTACAATAGATCCACTGAAAACTTCCTTAAAACCCAATATACACAAACAAAAAATATAAAGTACTATGATACTGTTTTTGGTGTATTATTATTAGAAATTCCATATTGCTGCTCTAAACTTTTAAAGTAAAATTATCTGAGTTTCATGAACTTTTATTAAATGACAATCAAGAATCATTTAAACTTAAAATGCAATAGTCTGAATGAGATAAATTCAAGGACATAAAAAAATTATAAAAGATAACTTTGTAATAGCACTATTAAATTTGTTATTAAATAATATATATACTATTAAGAAATATCAGTGGAATTTTCTCTTTTTATAACATTATCTCCTTTTGCCCTTCTTTTAGTCCTGTGTCCTGTTATATAGGTAAAAAGTCAGTACTTTTATGTTATAGCAGCCACTAGAATTACGATTATGCAAAGGTTGCAGTTATGATTTCGCCAAGATCATCGCAAACCTTATATATGCATATATATACCCCAAACACTCATACATGTGCCATATACACTTATTTACATCTCTCACTTATTTACATCTTATATGACATATATAATCTTATACACACGTCATATATATATACTGCAGTAAGTAGTAGTGTTGCATTGCATTAGTAAGTGCTTGTTGAAGTTAATGTTGAATTTCTAAACCTAAATTTATATTTTAAATGATTTTACTTCCAATTAAAAATAAAAGAGGGAGAAGCAACATTACTATAAAAAAATATATATAAAAACAGTGGTTAAACTTTACTTATTTTTTCAGGAGTAGGGGAAAAAAGTGATTATGCTATTGATAAGACTGTTGTACATGTTTATGTATAATGATACGTTTATTTACGAACATTATACATATTATATACATCTTATACACATGTCACATAATATATATATATGTTGTATATATTTATATACAACATATACACATCACATGACTATAAATTGGCCATATATGTCACAAAATGTTATATTGATCATATATTATTATGTCACACATGCTTTATAATTTGGCTATAAATCTTGGTCGCCTGGTGATTTATCTTTGAGGGACGCCATAAGACGAAAGTACCAAAAAGTCTTATTGCTAAATAATTCATATTATTTTTATACATAAATATATTTAAAAATTTTTTGGCTAAACCATGCCACTATCAACAAAAGCAGTAATATGAGAAAATGTTCTGGTCACAACTTTCTATTATGTAGGTAAAGTGCAATTCTTCCATTTAAAAAGTCTCCACATTTCCAGAAATACACTTTAAAAGTCTCCATACTAATATAAACTGACAAGTTGAAAACATTAAATGAATATTCAACTTTCAATAAAACCCCCATTGCAATTTATGATAGAATTTTTAAGCCTACATTTACGTTCTAAATGGTTTGACTCTCACTTAAAAATAAAGAGGGGGGGGGGGAGGTGGATGTTACTAATATAAATAAATGAATAAATATAATATAAACAGTGGTTAAACTTAACTTTATTTATTTTTTCAAGATGGGGAGAGGGGGGATATGATTATGCTGTTAAGACTGTTGTACATGTTTATACATAATGATACATTTATTTATATATACAGTTACAGAAATTAATTGCATTGAAACATTAGGTTACTCTTTATTCATGTTAATATTTACCAATAGTTTATGTTTACCTAACTTTTCTATGTTAATGGGTGTTCATTCACTCAATACTCATACATTCTTGCATACAAACTCTCATTTAACCACAATGTGAAATAATTTCAGTGTTGTGTTATTATTGTTATCTCTATAAACATTTTTTTTTTCAAGATAAGACACATTTATTAATGTCAAAATGTCGTGTTAATAATTCTTACTATGTAGCATCACTAAACTATTATTGGGTGATTAGTAAGGAAAACTCTATGAAGTGAGCGAAAAAACCGAATAGATAAGAATTCTGAATAATATTAAGTTATAAGCTGCAGAGATGCATCATAATTCGATAAAAGGCAAAGTTATTTAACACTAGATTGTTATCTTCAAAAAGATTGTTACTGTTATCGTTGTGTTTGTGAGATCACATGACGTAGTTTGAAATATTAATGCATTTAAAAAAAAAGCGATATTTTTGGGGAATGTAGTAATTATCAAGATTTTTGCCTTTCATCACTAAAACTAAAAATATATATATAACCAAATTGGCGTCTTCAAAGACGCTTTCGCAACCAAAAATAAAAGTAACTGCATCTTACAGATAGTGTTAATTGGTGCGACATTAATTTAATTTTCACAAGATTAAAGTCTCAACTATCAACATCGATATTCTAATAACCTGCCTCATGTCTGTCTTATCTTGAAAATTTGTCAATATCTGCAGGATATTACGTTAATATACAGAACACTGAAATTATTTCACATACCTGTATTTTCCCCGTGTGCCTGCTTGATTTGTGGTGGTGCTAGTTATTTAATTTCTTATTTATTTTGATCTCTAGTTTCTCGTAGCAAAATCATGAGAGCAAAACACTGCACCGTCGGCCATTGCTCTGCGTCTGCATAAGCCATAAGCGTAGCGGCGTAAGCACTGAACTGCTTGGCTAGGTTATGCGCATGCGCGAAATAGCGCCGTTCTCGCCAATTCATTTGGCGCTCGCCAATGCGCTGTAAGCTATAGGGTTCGGATATTAGCGGGCGGACGAGAGGCGGTCTGCGCGCGTACGATCGGTGGAGGGGGATATTGGGAATGCTTGAAAAAATCGGCAATCGGCTCCCGACCGTTGAAGAGGTCGCTTGTACTATGAACCCCCCTCGAAACGCCTCGTCACGGAGAATCCTGGAGCGTTTTCTGGAGCAGCGGTACGCGATCAAATTTTGTGTAAAGCTTGGTAAAACAGGCGAAGAGACTCACGACATGATTATGGAGGCCTACGGTGATGCTGCCATGGGTAGATCGGGTGTTTTTAAGTGGCACAAGCTGCTCCGAGAAGGTAGGGAAGGAGTGGAAGACGACAACCACTCCGGACGCCCTTCGACCAGCAAGACCAAAGAAAATGTGTCGCAAGTGAAAAATGTACTGAACAGTGATCGTAGGATGAGATTGCTGATGAATTGAGCATTCCTCAAACCCAAATTTTTGAGATCGTGACAATGCGCCGAGCCATGCAGCGTTTCACGTAGTGCAGTATCTTGCCCAGCACAATGTGGAAACGTTGTCTCATCCCCCCTACAGCCCCGACTTGGCCCCGCCAGACTTTTTTTCTATTCCCGAGAATAAAATCGACGCTTAAGGGGAAGCATCACGGCTCGGTAGAGGCGGTTCAACAGGCCGTGACGAGGGAGCTAAACAGCATTCCGGTCCAGGCGTTCCTGGAGGCATACGAAAACTGGAAAACTCGTTGGCAGCAGTGTGTAGATGCGGAAGGGTGCTACTTTGAAAAATTCTAATCGTTTGTACTATTCTCATGAATAATTTTTTTTTTAAATGAGTCCTACTAATTTCCGAACTTTTCAAATAAATGAGCCATATAATCTATTGCTACAAATTTAACTTCATTTTCAGTATTATTGATTTTTTCAATTTCTGTCACTTTCGGATACTTGTAAATCAACTTATTAATAAAACCACTGGAGTTTTTCCATTACAATTCACCCTGAAGGTTAAAATCAGAGCAAACTAAAAGCACGATTTGTATAAAAGCGGTAAGCAGCAGCTTTATAGTTGAACGGGGAATAGCTGTATAAGGGATAGTATTATTTGACCGACATGCTTTCCTGTAAACTGTTTTGTCGATGCACCGAGATAGCTCGTTTCTGGTTAAGTGAACGTCTAAAAAAGATAATGATTTATTTCTCTCTAACTCCAAAGTAAATTTTATTTTTTTGTCGCTATTACGATTGACGACGCTATTGCGTGGTCAAGAAAATCTAAAAGAGCTGGAATCCCATGATCCCATATAATGAGAATATCATCAACAAATCTGATCCTTAAGACTGGAAGTTGAAATTATTTTGCTTTCTAAAGGTCTAAGTTTAAACTCTGCTAATAAACCCGAAACTGGTGACCCCCCTGTTTGCTTGTTAAATACAAAAACATTGTTATTTGTGATTAGGTTCAAGCCTGATTGAATGGTACTTTTCATCGTGTCTGTGAATTTTTGACTCTTGTTTATCCTGCTTTCAATATATTCCTGGTACATCTATAGAGGGAGAGAGGGAATTTGTGTCCAAACTAGCTATTAATAGCATGAATAAGTTCTACTGTTGACTTGAAGGGGGGAGAATTAAAACCAAAAACGGAACGAAAGCATTGTACATTTATTTTTATCTTACGTCTATTTTAGTAACATGGATTAAAATCATTTTTCATGAAAAAATGTTTTCTTATAGGCGAATCTTTCGTTTCGAACTTTCTTTTATTGTAAAGTTATTTTCAGAATCTGAAGTTTGATGTTGTTTTCGTGTAACTAATATTTTGGATTCTAAAATGCACCATTATAAAAAAAAATACGCCTTTTGAAATATTAACATGTATGGAATAGAAGTTTTTGGATTGGCAACATCCGACTAGCAATAGGGGATGCAAATCATTTGTTGTCTATTTAGAGGGCCACACAAAAGAATTCGATTACAGTAACTGTCTAGGAGCGATCATTGCTGGAAATAAGTTTTCAACTTTGCTATGCGTTTTCCAGTTTAACTCAATTTTTGCATTCTGTTGATGGAAACAGAATGGAATACAGGGCTATACAAAGGAATTCGTAAGTATGAGTGACTGGGAGTGAATGGTTTCAGGGTAGTTTAGAATTGTGTTATGTGTTTCAGAATCTATGCTTGACGTATAAATTTTCTTTCTTGTTTGTATCTAAAAACGGAATTATTCGGACAATGTTCTGTTGTCTGTATTCGTGAAAAGACAGTTAATATACGGCCGGTTATAAAATATGTTTTTTTTCTTTAAACTATTGCTAGTATTAAAGGTTTTTGCCATTTTAAGGGTGTTTTTTTCTGTAGATTTTTCAATTACTCATTGTCCCCGCCTAGCAGAATTTGTTTGGCTAGAGTGAAGTGTGTGTGTTTGAGGTAATAGTGTTATTACTTACGACGAGGGCCAAAATCATGGGCCCCGTAATAAACCAGATGTACCCCGACTGGCCGTACCCTTTCCAACAGGCACTGCTCGACACGAAGCACATGATCAGCAACCACGTGGCCACGCACACCAGGGGGATGCCTAGAGAAAAAAGAAAAAAAGTATGATTATACACACACACATAGAAGAAATCGAAATTCAAAGTTCAAACATTCGAAAAGTTTAGACGTTGCGGTTTTCACAGAATTGTACTCAGGAAGAACCCTTTTTCGAGGTCGAAAATTTTATTGTCAGAATGGTTACATTAGACTAACCACAATTGGCAATTCATTTCACAGAGAAATAAAGAAAAAGTCCTTCCGGCCTGTACCGGGAGGAAAAGATAGCTTCCATATTACATGTTTTTTAAAAAAAATTCAACTCATTTTACGCAAATACCCGAAGTTAAAAGGCTTGGAACCCGATTAGAGACGATTTAATCCCGGTTTTCGTTAATAGTGAATTTGAATGCGAATTTCAGCATGAGAGTTACAGTATAACAAAAATCAGTCTGTTTCAAAATACCAGCCAACCTAGAATTTCAAAAACCTATATCTCTTCCATTTTTTAAGATAAAGCTAAAACAAAAAATGCTCCAGAATCCTTGTATCATGATCTAACACTTAACGGGAAAAAAAAAATTCAATATATATATATATATATATATATATATATATATATATATATTGTACACCTTTTTTGAATTTTTAAAAATTAAAAAAAAAAATTAACTGGCCGCCACTTGGAAACAAGAGAGCGGATGAAGCTGTCCAACGAACTCGGTGGAGACCTTGGTATGTCCTAAACACATACTCAGTCACATCCAAATCGGTTCGTGGCCCACCCGTGGCTGAGAGGTTCTGCTCTCAAAGCTGGTAGATGGGAGGAGCTGGGTTCAAACCCTATCGCGCTCGTCGATCTAACCGTTCGAGGTTTCCGTGGTTTTCTTCGTACCATGCCGTCAATACGGGTTAGGATTCCTTAGAAAGACCCCCCCCCCCCCAGGTCCTATATCCCTTGTGTAGATAATCAGCCTTCATAAAATCAACCAACCCATCAACCCAATCGGTTCCTAAATAAGAGAGTTACAGCAAGACAAATGTCAGATATATTTTCTAGAATTGCTTTCTTCGTAACGGCTGAAATAGATAGCTTTTTGTAAAGAAAGCTACCTAATTAATACTTTTGTGCCCGCATTTGTATTTCATTTCCATTAAGTACTCGAGCGACATTATTTCGGATGAAACGCTTCATGGCGATTGGGAGTGATTCAAAGCTATTCATTCAATGAAATCAAAAAAAAAAAAAAAAAAAAGAATTTCTAATGCATCCAAAATTTAGAAAAGTAATAGATTACTAATGACATCCCATTCAAATACTTCTACTTTTGCTCCTTATTTGTCAGGCGGAATCGTTATTACTTTGTGTTGAATGAGTCTCTATTCAGTTTTGATGAGACTCTTTCAAGACGCATTAAGAAACTTATTCCTGAGATGAATCAGTTAAAACCATTTCAGTCGGATCCAATAACATTTTAATTTGTTTTTCTACATTGTTGACTCATTGGCTGTCAGGATGGCCTATGCCTGAGCAAGGGGCAGAAGCTAAGGACGAATCAGGTCGGACGAACCTTAAAATTCCTCTGACGTCAGCCAGAAACGCGACAAGACCATTTTCGTCGACCCGACCCATTTCACATCCAAAACCCGTCAGAACAAAAACGGACTGCCCTATTTGAATGCAACATGAAAAAATAGTCTAGAATCGACATGAAAAAGGAGTCTCTAGAGGCAAGGTGCCCAAAAAACTTTTGATACACGCTTTTTATTTTTTTTTAACCTTTTGGAGATTAAAAAAATATCAAAATGACGTTCATTTGCAAAAGTGTCCAAAATAAGGTTATGTTCCTGAAAGAGTCCTCTGCTCTAAATTTTCAGAAAGATACACTTTTAAGTAAATTACAATTAATTTTTCAAATAATCTTCAGGAGTGAAATTCGCCCGAAACTAATGAACATGTGAATTTTTACATTGTGTTACCGACCTATGAGAGCGAGAGATGCCGTCCTCGTAGCTCATTGGAGTAGCCTTGGAGCGTTATTCCACAGGCCCGAGTTCGACATTTTTCACCCTGTCGGTTTTTCCATGAGATTCTATATAAAAATCCAGATGTTACTACTGGTACACTTTTAGTTCAGAAATAGGCGAAGTGTGAAAAAACTGCATCCCATCTAAAGGAAGCCTTCCACATGCAGATATCTCATGGGCAGGAAAATGTAGCTCATTCGTTATGATCTTAGTTTCCGAAGTATTTTCTATACTTTCCGATATACTTTGGGGCTCAAACTTTTGAAAGGTAATTAAATGTTTCTAAATCTCATTAGACTCCTTTAATAGGATTGTAAATTCGGAGACTTGTTTGTATGCGTTCGCTCTGAACTCTCGTGAAAGCCTAGATAGTTTTGACAAAATTCAAGGTATCTGGAAGTTTGTTATAATATTAACGGAACATTTATGTGTATAGTTTTTTTTCCTCTTATAATCTCTGTTGCTAGATTGGAGAATTTGTTTATTCAAACTATCGACCCCTTTTGCCAGAAAAATCTTATTCAATATTTAAATATTACTCAGTGTAAACACTTATGTACAAAACAGAAGTATTCGCAAGCTCAAATCTATGTGCTTGCCTATGTGACAGCTTGTAAAATGTAGTTTCTATACACGTGACAGCTTCTTGAGTGAAATATTTGAAGTATTTTTAAGTTTTTATCTTTACGTAGATAAGAGTCCATTTTCTTTTTCATTTTCAATATTCAATTTCAATCAAGTCTGTAAATAAATGTTAAAGATAGCTTAAAAAATTTTCTGGAACAAAATTTCAGCATTTTTTCCCCACTGACACAGTTTTAAAAATGCGATGTAGTAAAATTTGTTGTAATTTTGTCAGTGCTATAAACTTTTCCAAGATCGACGGACCACCCTTTATTATCTGCAACATACCCAGAAGTCAATGTTACTTACACTATAAGTATTTATTGCTGCTGTCTTCCAACACATCAGTTCATATACAGTATTCTCAACAAACGGTGACAATGGGTGAATTTTTCATTTTATATATCATTGGAGCAGTTATTATTAAAATCAACTTATAAACTTTGTCAAATTGAAAAAACTGGAAACGTCCATTTTTTTTTTCTTTCTTTACACTTTTGCATTAGAAAATTGACACTATTTATGTGTGTATAAATACGTATGTAATTTTCTGTTTGTTGCAGATATGAAAAAAGTAGCTTTTAGTCAATATATTTTTATTTTTATACTCTACATTTTTTAAAATAATTTTTTACATGCTTGATATGACGTTTTCTTAACATCTGAGTAAGTATTTTTGTATTTTTATGTTCTAAATTAAAAAAAAAAAAAATACATGCTTAAACTGATGTTTTCTAACATCTGAGTATAACTAATTTTCAAATCGGAGTTGTTGAGATACAAAGGGTTAACGATTTTACTGACGCGCGTTCTGAATATTAAATGATACTATAACCTAAATTAAAACAAAACCGTGCATAGAACTTTTGAAGCGAAAATTTAGATTTTAGTTACTGACATCTGAAGAATTAAAACATTTATTAAAATGCATTCCTCATGGTGAAATCGGATATTACTTTTCCATTAACAACTTATAATTCATTAAATCGTGACAGCCGAAGGAGAGAACATTCTCGAATAGCGAAATGAGAGAAAGATGGAGTGTTTCAAAACTAAATGACATCTCCGTTACTCCTTGCTGGATGTTTTAATAGGATTACAAATTCGCCGAGGGGTTTTCATTGACATGCCACTTTTCCGAGGACTTCTGCTTTAGCAAACTTGTCATTTCTGTCGAACCGCAACCAACGAAATACAAGTTGGAAACTGTCATTCGTTGTACGTGCTGTACCACGTTCTTTTTATAACTAGTTTCACAATGAAAAAAAAAATCATCCTTATTATTTCAGTGAAATGAATTATATATCGTCTGCTAGGATTTTTTTTTTCTTATTACGTAGGCCACGTTTAAAGATGCGAATTTTTTTCACCAAACAAAGTTACAAAATTCACCCTGGAGATTTTGCTTTGCGAAGGATGACCTCCATGGTTTAATATTTCAAGGACTCATCATGAACGAATCTCCTATATTTATGGACTCTAATGGATTGAGGTATTCGGCTGTTAACCTCATTCCCACTGAAATTCTCAGAATCTATAGATTTTGGAATGTAACTCAAGCAAACCATTTTTTTGCAGGATCTTTCTAAAAATGTAAAAGTGGTTTGCCCGTAATTGTTTTCCTTAGTCACACAACTTGCGCTTTTATTATACAGATAGGATTGAATAGAATTGTATTAATATCTTTTTAACACTTTCCAACCTAGTTGAAAAGTGTTTATGACTTCGGTTTGTCTGGCCGTCTGCCGTCTGGTCCGTGCTCTAACTCCCGTAAATAGGCTCGGATTGCCCTGCAATTTTTATATGTTATAATCGTTATCTATAGCATGTTCCCTATTTCAACGGAAGTATGTATCACTTATAGTTTTTTTACAGGGACACTCAAAAGAATTCCGTTACATTGCGGTCTATGGGGAAAAATCATTTAACTTAAATAATGTTTCACTATTTTAAACGCATTGAAATTTATATATATCACTAAGGTGCATTAGAAGAAGCTTAATAATGAATAGGGTGTGCATAGCACTTATGACTGCTTACTTTACAGGGACAGTCAAAAGAATTCCGTTACATTACGTCTATGGAGAAAAATCGTCTGCGGTTTATTTAAATAATGTTTCCCTATTTTAAACGCATTGAAATTTATATACAGTGTCTCACATAAGTGATGGGACACTTGTGCTTTACAAAAGGAAACTAATCAAATAAATTAAAAAAACATGTACACATTTTTTTTGTGGGTGTGTTTCATACTTAAATTTAGTAAAGATTATTACATAACATACATTTTGTCAAAATATTAAAATATTAATTTAATAAAAATACAAATGTTTAGAACGGAGCAAAAAATAGCTCACATAAGTGATGGGACACCATTATATATGCAACAAAAATCGCCTGAAATAAGCAATAAAAATATTTTTTGGGGTTTTATTTTTACTTAAAAGCAATTGGCAATAATTTATAAAATCGTCTGCAGTATTTCTCTCCAGTTTGTTTTGGAATTTTTGTGTTTTTTAGCTCTGTGTAGTCATGAATGCTAAACGAAAAGAAACTTCGCCTGAAATTCGAAAATTAGTTATTAATTTGCATATTGAACGTGGAAAATCTATTAGAAAAACTGCTGAAACAGTTAACTTGAGTCGTTCAACAGTTTTCAATATCATTAAACGATATAAAAAGAATCATATGATTCAGGATAAAAGAAGACCTGGCTGACCATCAAAGCTATCCAATGGAATAAAGCGAATTATCATTCGAAATATTAAAAAAAATCCAAGAATTAGTGCTTCAAAAGTTGCTTCTGATTTACAAGCATTATATGGAATAATTGTTAATCCTGAAACTATTAGAAGGGTAATTCGATCTGCTGGATATCACGGTAGAGTAGCCAGGAAAAAATTCTTCGTAAGTGAAAATAATAGAAAACTCAGACTAGCTTTCGAAAAATCCAACATAAATAAGAATTCTGATTACTGGAATAAAGTTATATTTGCTGATGAGAGTAAATTTAATATATTTGGTTCTGACGGTAGAATCTTGGTGTGGAGAAAACCCAGGGAAGAACTTCGCAAACAGAACTTGGTACCAACAGTAAAACATGGTGGAGGAGGAGTTATGGTATGGGGGTGTATGTCGTCCGCTGGAGTTGGTAATCTTGTTTTTATTGACAGTATAATGGATCAGTACAAGTATATTGATATTTTAAAGCAAAATTTGAAATCTTCAGCACGAAAATTGAACCTTCATAACGATTTTAAATTCTACCAGGACAATGACCCCAAGCACACTGCTCTGAACGTTAGACTCTGGCTGCTATATAACTGTCCTGAAATAATAAAAACACCACCACAATCTCCAGACTTAAATCCCATAGAGAATATTTGGCAAGAATTGGAATCAAGAATTCGCAAACACACCATTTCTTCAAAACAACAACTAAAATCGGTGCTTCAAGAAGAATGGGGTAAAATCACTCCAGAAATCACAAAAAAAATAGTCGAATCCATCCCAAAAAGATTAAATCATGTTTTAAAAGTAAAAGGAAATCCAACAAAATATTAAAACCTTTTAAAAAGTAAAATTTTTGGATAAATATTTGATGGAAAAGTAAGTGTCCCATCACTTATGTGAGCCATTTTTTGCTCCGTTCTGAACAATTGTATTTTTACTAAATTAATATTTTAATATTTTGACAAAATGTATGTTATGTAATAATTGTTACTAACTTTAAATATGAAACACACCCAAAAAATTTTTGCACATGTTTGTTTATTTATTTTATTGCAGTTTCTTTTTATAAAGCACAAGTGTCCCATCACTTTTGTGAGACACTGTAAGGTTCATTACAAGAGACTTACTACAGAATATTGTGTGTATAGCAGTCATCGTTCATTTACAGGGCCACACAAAAGAATTCTCTACTGTATGTTAACAATAATTCCTGCAAGTGCGTTTTAAGTTACTGAATGCGATTTTAATTTTAAATCGCTTTTTGTATATTACGTGGTGTGTATAAATTCTGTAGATCCTATACAGGGAAGCACAAAAGTTCGGGAACACATTTCCGTATTATTTAACTCCAGACGGAGAATTTTAAACTGTGCTACGTGTTTCCTAACTGAACTAAAATTTAGCATCCTATGTAGTATATATACAAATCTATAGATCCTATACAGGGCTGAATAAAAGTATTCGGATTACTTAGATGTTATCTGTTAGCTTATTAAAGAGTATGATTTGTAAAATTATTTTGGAAGCGTTGGAAAGTGTTACATAATCTATGCTTGACGCATGATTTTTCGTTCTTGTTTAGTTTTGATATCGATTAATTCTGCAACGATAATTAAATTTCAAACCTTTCGGTTGGGTGCGCTGTTCTATACGGACTACTATTGGCATCAATAGGTGCTACGTATTCATAGAATTAATTACGAACGCACCTAAAAAGGCCTGTTCATGACTTTTAAAACGTCACACGGGGTGGATCGAGGCTAACGAAAAAGACAGGCTACCGCGGTGCATTCCGCTTTTCTTTTTTTACAGACCGCTAGAGTGACGGGATGCTCTTTTCGTGCACCTGCATTGGTGCGTTCGAGCATCACGTGACTGCCGTGGTCTGTAAAAAAAGATATGCGTAAAGCACCGCGGTAGCTTTTCTTTTTCGTTAGCCTCGGAGTGGATCCACTTTACACGGCAATTGGCACAAAACAATGGGCGCGCCGCTTTGTACCAATGGCCGTGTAAAGAGGATCCGACGTTTTAAACGTTTTGAATCAGCTGTGTATTTCGTTGGTCGCGGGAGCTCGAACCAGGTTAAAATGCGTTTCAAGGGATTGGATGAAAATCGCGTTTTAAGCAGTATTACGTATCAACTGTGATTGGCAGGAACTGAGCTTATTTGTAACATCTATTCGTCTAAATGAAATGTATAGCTTTCGTTTAGACGAATGCTGTTTGAACATCATGATTACGGTCGAAAATCGCGCTTTTTACGCATATTCAGATTAAAATGTACTTTGTTCAAGTTTAACTCATTGTTTGTTTTTTATAGTGTCGACTTTATAAAAAATTTTGGATTCAAATAGAACTATTGTCGATTAATACGTTACAACTAAAAGTAATTTTCCTAATTTTTTTCAGCACAGACAGAACCACGCAGTTATTGAAATCATATTTAGCACTTGTGACAATGAGTAATCTTATAATCAGTCCTAATTTTTTATGTAATAAGGAAAAATATCCTTGTTAATCTTTCTTTGTTAGCATGGAAAAAAGCAAACAAAACATAAAAATACATGAAAGAAATAGGTACTTTTACGTTAGCTGGGCGCCAGTGGTAAATAGCCAAATCTTGCTTCAATTGGCATCATTTGAATTGCAACCTTTTACGTGAAATTTTGTTATTGGTATTGATATGTTTGTGTTTGCATATTTTATTATGATTCTATTTTAAGTTTTTTAAGATATTACATTGCAATGTTAAAATATTGGCTAGTTGTTATTATCTAATGTTAAAATAGATTGGCGAAATCAAATAACCTAAAAGTAGCAAGAAATATGCAACTGCAGTCGCATTTGTTCACAGTCTTCGTGAGTTTCAGTCTTGTTTTGTTTTGTCCCGGTCAACCTCTGACTTTCGTAAGATGCCATCCATCGCGACTCCTATAAAACTCATTCTAAAACAGGGTGCTTATAAAAGGGTTGGCGAGATCAAATACATTAAAAGACAAACAATGAATATAAACACCTCCAACCCTAATATTTTTAGGGAGTATCTGAACAAGACGCTGAAGGCATCTACAGCAAAAAGCAGATGTCAGGTGTTCGCATTATTCGCCTTTATTTATCTGCTTCGTACTTCGAGTCATGGACACTCTATATTTTTGCATCTTTGATATTTACAATACAATATTATTCAGTCATCCATTTTCTAAAACAGTTTGCATTGTTTACGGTTTGACACTGACGCTGACGGATGCTGAGTTTTTCATTTTTATATGGGAAACCTATCAACTACATACTTTGTCTTAATGACGCCTTCATCCATCGGGCCCACTCCTCGAATCGGATGACTAAAATTCGATGTACACGTTTGTACCTCCCATTTTTCCTGCATTTCTAGGTCGACGTTGCACATCTCTGAGATGGAAAGACCATCCAAGTATTCTTCTTGCTTGCATATTCTCTTCCTATTTTTTGAAGCAGTGTGGGTTTCGGGATTTACCAATCACAAACAGCTGGCTGGTTTTCCGTGCCATCTGCCGATCTTTACTGAACTTCCTTCCAGTGCCCTTTTCCACATGGAATGTTTTATCAGGTATTAATGGATTACTTACAAGAATATGACCTTAATGAAGATATCCTAACCAATATATACTTTTGGCCATTTGCAGAAGCAAGCCGGTTTTCCAACTCTACGCCTTCACTGTTGATTGTTACAGATTCCCCATAAACAAGTTTGTAAATGTATTTTTAAAACGGTCCAACCATCCCCTTGACGATTACATTTTTTTGCTGAAAATCTGTTCTATCCGTGACAGATACCTATACTGTTTCACTACTGGACATTCAGAGATAGGTTCAAAACTCGAGCTCGAGTATACCTGTTAAACAATATTCTTTATACGCCATTCTTGCTTTTATCTTGATTCTTTTTGACAAAGAAGTAGCTGCCATTTTGTCGATTGTGTCTGGATTTTATAGCAGGATACATAGCAATGATTCCAAAATAGATATTGATTTTGCGATTCATTCGTTTATTCGCCATGTCCTTCAGAGTCCTATTTTTGTATACTATGCAATTGATAGTGCCTTCCTTTTGATTCGATGACTGTTCTCCCTATTAACAGAAAATTTGCTAAATTGAATAACAGACTTGACTCTACGAAACTCAACCACCAGAAATAAAACAGGGGCAGGCAAACATCAGAAGAAAGTGAATTAGATTTAAAAGAGAATCATTTATTGTAAAACTTCCGATAGGTTCCAACGAAATCGTTCAAAAAATGTGCGAAACAACCTTAGTATAGGTATCTATCTAACACATGTTGACGCAGCGCTGGTTTAAAAAAGCTGTATGTCATGAAAAAGTTAAATTGAGATCATTTTAGAATAAGCATTCCTAAAAATTTATATATTAAAATGTACAAATATTTTAAAAAGCTTTCACAAACGTCCATTTTATAGAGAAGGAAATCAATTTAAAAAAAAAAAGCTTTCAGTGCATTTTAATAAATATTTCAAAACGGAAGATGAAACGTCATTTTGTTCTTAAAAATTCTAAATGGCAACTGCGAAAGTTCTAGACGAATGTGTCTTAACGTAGAAACTTTTATAATGAGTGGATAGGCTGAATGCGCGTGTCAATGTGTGTCATTCATAAACGTCGAGTTTGACAAAGTGCAACGTCGACACACTGAAATGGAATTCATCCGGAGGTGGTAACGTATTGCATTTTGTGAAGTCTTTCTCAACACTTTTCTCAGGAGAGAAAAGTGTTGAGATTTTGCTACAGTTAAAATTAAATTATTTTTAAATGTTGATTCCATGAAAATATTCGAGTGAAATTTAAGATTGAAAATGGCAAAAAAAACTCATGATGGGAGTATTGTCTGCGTAAAAAATAAATTATTTTTAAAGAGATAGTATATATTGTACACCTATTTAAGAAGTTGTATCCACATGTATTCACTTTACTTTTACATTTAAGAAGCTATCACATACGCAAATTTATACACTTTAATTTCAATACGAAAAAAATAATAAAAGTGACAGCGTGAAAATGCTTTAAAAGTAGGACTTTTTAAACATAAAAGACATTATTTGAATTTATTTTTGTAAAATTTTACAGTTGAAATTAAGAAAATGAAAACATATATTTATACAAATCACGTTCGGTCACTATCACACCGTATATTGCTTAAAGTATAATTACAAATATAAATTACAAATATTTTTTTTTTTTTTTTAAGCTCTAAATTTAAGAAATGATCAAAACTAAAAAAAAAATAAAATCTCCGAAAAGTATTAAAGTGTTAAACGAATATAACGAGTGTGATTGAGTTTAGCAGTTTTAAAATATCCTGGCAAGACTTTCAGAAATAGAGATCATTAACGAATGATGAATGGAATATGCCATCCAATAAAGGATTTTGTTCCAGCCGTGATTTAATGAATGATCACTTGTTAGCGAAAGCGAAACGCTGGAATATCTTGGATTTCGCCGAGGATTTAAGAGGCATTCTAAGTGCATTTTGATGAGAGTATTTTAAAACGGTTATTTCGTCAGTAAAATTTCAAAATTTTTGCGCACGAATAGAATGAGTGGACTATCTGAATGCACGTAGATAAAAACATGAGTGGAACATGAGAGTTTGAAAAACTATGGTGTCCACAAAATACAATTGAAAATGAGGAGAGAATCTATTTGAATTTTGCAACATATCTTCGTTCCACCTGCTTTGGAAGTTAGATGGCGGACATTTTGTCATTGTCCAATCTCTCTCTAATGTAGGATCTCTATCTCACTGAAGACGAACACCTGCTGCGAGGTTAAAGGGTTAAAGTGAGCTAGAGTAAAAGTAGCATTCGGCTGCTGACGACGTACTTGTGATTTTAAGTTTTCGACGTTCTTAAAAGTCAAATTGACGATGTGTTTGTGTTTTTTTTCGAGTAATGTGTAAGATGTAAATCAAATAGCTTTGTCATGTTATTTCGACGATTATCTGCTATTCACGAGTTTACTTCATGCCATAAGTTTTTTTCTACTTTGTCTTGTCCCCGTCTGCAGTGAATAAATGTGTCTGCCAACAATTTACGATTTGCGTATTTAAGATGTTCATCCCACGTATACACTGAGGGGCCAAAAAATTAGAGACACCTCTTAATTGAAAGTAAACCAGTCTTACAGTGACGTCGAGGCTAACGAAAAAGACAGGCTACCGCGGTGCATTCCACTTATCTTTTTTTACAGACCGCTAGAGTGACGTGTTGCTCTTTTCGTACACCTTCATTGGTGCATTCGAGCATCACGTAACTCCCGCGGTCTGTAAAAAAAGATACGCGTAAAGCACCACGGTAGCCTTTCTTTTTCGTTAGCCTCGCAGTGACGTACAATAACGTAACAACTCAGAGTTGCTTATATAAGGAACTCTCGTACGATGTAGTTAGCACAGAAATTCTTGTAAAAATGGATAAGACGAAAGATTTAAGTGAACGAGGGATGATCGTCGGAGCAAAAAAAGCTAAAATGACGACTCTTTTGGACTTTCTTGAACAACATTATCTCGGGTATTTAAAGAAGGGAAGTTTAGAAAATAAAACTTCAAGTGATAAGGACCATTCTGGCCGAAAAAAAGCTGATGAACGAGAGAGGTGAAAGGCGGGTAGGACACAGAAGGGCAACAACACGACAAATTACAACTGAAATCATTGCAGGTGCATTACAACGCACAAAAAGATGGACTTTACGAAGGATAGGCTTTAGTAGCTGGTGACCATCAGGAGTGCCTTTGGTGTCACAGTAAAATAGAAAAAGACGCCTGCTGTAGGCGATGGAACGACGAAATGGGTCACTTGAAGACTGGGAAAAAGTAGCCTGGTCCGATGAATCTCATTTCCTGCTCCATCATGCCAGAATATTGCACAAACAGCACCGATTCATGGACCCTTCCGGCCAAATGACAACACTTCAGGCTGATATAGCGGTGAAATTATTGTGCGGAATGTGTTTCTGGAGTATACTAAGTCCCTTGATATCTGTGTATGTTGTTCTGAGCAGCAGAGCTTAGTTCAACACCGTTGCCTATCACGCGTACTCGTTTATGGCTATGATGTTCCCTTGTGGGGATAGTTTCACAGAAGAATGCACCTTTCCAGCGTGCTCGATCGGTCTTGAATTAGTTTGAGGAACATCAATCAAAGTTTAACCTGCTTCCATGGACTGGACTGACCTCAATCCTATTGAGTATTTGTCGGACGAAGTCGAAAGAGCATTCAACGCCTTCATCCAAGCTGACCCAACTTTGGGCCAACACCAACATTCCTCTGTAACGGTAGGAGCAATTTATTGAGTCTATGCCAAGAAGAATATCGGCTGTAATCAGAGCTAAAAGAGGACCCAATCCTTATTACAGGGTGTCCCTAATTTGTTGGCCACTCAGTATCTATCTGGATTTTCTTCAGAAACAGAGTTTTGTTTCAGAATAAGAAATAATAACTATATGCAGATTCCAAGGAAAAAAACTAAACCAAAAGTCAAAATGCCAATGGATACTATGTTTAAAAATTATATATATAAAAAAATTAAATAGTTTTTCCTTAAATAAAATGTGTTTTTTTAATTGTGTTACAATATCTTTCTTTTTTACCAATTAATTTATGCATTAATAATTAATTAACTGTAAAATGACAAGGGGAAAAATGTATAAGTAAAGTAATGACCTATAATCCGCAAAATTCTATAATCTGCACACCAAGCTGTGCGGATTGGATGGAGTTGGCTGTATACATACATTGTATTCGGCTCAAATTACGATTTAACAAATTAGAAATTGTACGTCAAACGTGACCAATGAGGTGCTATAACTAGTTTTATGCAAAATTTATTTTATGTGCAGATTTTCATATTCTAGATATTCATTTTATTTTATGAAATTAAGTTTCAATACACTTTTACAAACAATTCATTACATTAAAATGATACTATGCGCCCCTATCCAATACAAGACAATGTAAAAAAAAAAAAAAATCATCGTTTTTATTTCACTGAAATGAATTACATCGTTGTTATTCATTTCCGTCCTAAAATAAGTACATTTTAAGTTGGTAACATTTTATCTTTTGTTGACATTGACTGATCATTTCAGAACTCGAAATCCCTATTGAGACTCTTTGTCCATTGAATGTCTCTTTCTCTCCAAAAAAGGGTCGGTAGGTTATTGGATTGCTTAGTCTACAAATTCGGATTTTAAGTGGAAATAACAGGACTCAATCCCTCTTCAATAGGACGTCATCAGCCTGGCAACCTAGAATCATGACAACTATCATGGGATTAGTAATGACGTAGGACAGGACTTAATGAAATGAAGAAAACTTTTATAAGTTTCCATTCGATTTTCACAAAATTTGAAATGACTCGACAATTCTGCCACGATTGTATATATGTTAAATTCCAAACCATTCGGTTGGGGTCGTTTTTACGCTGTGCCACGTATTTATATGATTTCGAAAGCACCTAAAAATTTCCCCCCTGTTTTAAAATTTTTGTAAACCCTCTGATTTTTGGACGAAAACCGACAAACCTTTCTCCGAATTTATAATCCTATTAAAATAGAATAGCTGGTCTAATGAAGTTTTCTTTCTATCGCCTGTGGTCATCGGCTGTTGGTCATTGAGATCTCAGATTGAAACCTACGGTCGTGTGAAGCATTGGCATTTTTTAAACTATCTCATCAGGAAATTAATATTTTTAAACTTCTCTTTTCTATGTTCTCTTCTTAAAGGATGTCTTAATATATTTTTCTTTTTATTAGTTGTCAGACTATTTCTAAACTTCAATACTTTGTGTTAAAAACTGACGCGCTGTGAGTCCGATTTCAAAACTTCTAAGAAAAAAATCCTCCTTTAAGAAGAGAACACAGAAAAAATGTTAATTTCCTGGGGAGATAGTTTGAAAATTCCAACAGCCGGGCAGCAGTGTTGTGTCCACAAAATAAATGGTTTTGGAATGACACGACGTTATGACTGACTTAAATCTGTTTCTGACACATTCCTTCCATTCTTTTTGGTTCCTCAACGCATGAGATCGACAGAGGCTATGTCACCGCTTTTTTCCCTTTTCCGATAAAGGCAGAGAATCTTTCAGGAATGGTGGTCAAAATGGGCGTCTTGGACAATGAGAAGATGTGTCGGAAACGTGTTGGAAAGTTTCGCGGGGAAAAATGTTGGGTACTTTACCACTCGGACTTCAGAAAGTGAGATGGGTTGCGAAACGATAGAAACAGCTAGGGAAACAAACGTTTATGCTTGTTTATATAGGAATTTACATAAAACATTTTTATTTACATATGGGTCATTCCATACTAAATGAGCGAATCAGCTGTGGCTGACATGTCATTGATTTGAATGAAAATCAGCCTATAAGTAGATCCTGTTTATTTATGAGTAAATGTAAAATAATAGATTGTTTATTTAAGTATTAAAAGTTGACATAAGATCGAGGTTTTGTGTACATGCTTGAAATTTCAATTTTCATTAGGAGTGGAAAGACTTTATCAAAAATCATTTATAATTAAGAATGAATAATAAGTAAGAAATTGAAGTCATTTAGTCATTGTCCCTTTATTCCATAATGAGGAAAATAAATAAATAATGAACAATTTTGGGAGGAAAATGCAATATTTCTATTACTTGTTTCAACATGAAGGAAAGGTCTTTCAATTTAAAAATTATTTGACGTTATAGGTAAAAGTATATATTTTAAATATAGAAACTTTCATTCTCGCCTTTTTATTCCTTAATGAGAAAAAAATAAATAATGAAAAATTTTGAGGGGAAAATTCAATATTTCTATTACTTGTTTGAACTTGAAGGAAACATCTTAAAATTTTAAAATTATTTGACGTTATAGATAAAAATGTATATTTTGAATATAGAAACTTTCATTCTTGCCTTCAGTTTATTTTTCCTCAACAATATTTTAAATTAGAGTAGAATAAATGATTGATTTGAACGGGGCAGTGGTTGAACAAACAATTATATTGTCGGATTATATTTCGCGGGGAAAAATGTTGGGTACTTTTCCACTCGGACTTCAGAAAGTGAGATGGGTTGCGAAACGATAGAAACAGCTATGGAAACAAACGTTTATGCTTGTTTATATAGGAATCAGCTATGAAACGTTGAATCATAATTATTAATCATAATCATTAATCTGAATAATCATAATTCAATATAGATGGTAGCACTACATTTTTTTTTGCAAGATGGTAGAAAAGACGCACAAATTTGAAGTGAAATAGAACGTAACAAATATTACCTTTTTGAACCCATTTCTGTTATGTTAGGAATCAAAATGCAATCTTGAATTTTTTTAAGCATATCATGGGCTTAGTGAACTTTATGCTTATGCAATCTTGTTAATATAAGATTTTTCCTTCATTTGATTTTTTAAGTATACATAAGAGGAAAAATTGCGATTTTGTAATTTTTTTTAAAAAGTTTCTAAGCTATTTTCAAGATGAAGAAAATAAATGGCAACTTCCAAATTTGACAAATTTGGTTTTCATATGTATCACTACATCAGACATCAATTTCCCACATGTTTTTTAATTCCTTTGATTTTTATGACGCTTTTAATTTTCTCAAAATTGGCATCTTTTCAATTTTTACAACCAATTTAAGATTAACCATGGTATTACGAAATTATTATTACTAAATAAATATAATAATAATTTTCCACGGGTTACAATATTATGAAAACTTTTAATTTATGTTAAATAGTTTTCAAGATACGGAACTTTAAACTTGCTACTTTGAACAATTCCATACATGCCATTCTATGTCCCAAGTTTTTTAAATGTCCAGAACTTCCAAAATATTTTATTTTCAGTCAAGATGTTTTGAATAGCTCTATTTAAATATGAATTGAATCTGTACCAAATTTTATTAAAATCGGTTACCATGTGGCCACGACTTTTTTGTAATTTTTGCTCATTTTGCATAGAATGACTCATATATATATATATAATTGTTTTTTCTATACTACTTCTGTTTGTATATAAAAATAGGTAAATAGCTTCTTTATATTAAATATCTATAAATATTGAAAAAATGGCTTGTGTATGTGAAACAGTCAATAGGTTGCCAGAAAATAGTACTTCTCTCGCCAAAGTTATTTTCTTTATCTCGCCAAGACTCCTATACCGAAATATGTTTGGCGAACATCTTTCAATTTTATTTTCAAATATTCTTAGTTTAAACGGAAATGACGTGTTTGGCTCATGTTACATTGTCTATGGCTCCAATAGCGTTTGAAAAACAACATTTTGAAAATCATCCCATTTTACGAGAGTTCAGAACGAAAACATCTAAACCACACTACGAGTTTATAATCCCATTAAAGATTAGAATATTAAGCGAGGAATAACGAGTCTAATTAGGTTTCAGAAACCTTTAAATTTTTCTTAAAAGTTTGAGCGAATGATTTATGGATGGTTTTGGAACGACGCAGTGATTTAATTAATGATCAACTGTAACCGAAAGCGAAACACCGGAAAATGTAAGTGGAATGTCTGATTTCGCCGAGGATTTCAGAGGGGCTTTGGGATGAATATTTTAAAACATAAGATGAAAGATTATTTCGCCTGTAAATGTTTTAAATGATAACGTTAAAATCTCTAGACAAGAATGGTTTCTAATGTAATGAATGAATTAACAATGAATGAAGAACGCGTACAAATGACGACGGAAGTAGCATAAGATGAACTCACTACAACTAAAAATAAAAATCAACTGGAGGTATAGGAGCATAAAAGTTGTAACGAAACTGTGGAACCGATATCAAAAATATACTTTCAGAATGACACGCGTAAAATGCGAAGACAATCGCAAGACCGTTAAGCCAATCATAGGCGCAGTGCCCCTCCCCCCCAACTTTTTGAGCACCCAATGTTTAGGAAAATAGGCAATCCATTAAGAACTGGTTTTTTTTTGTCTGGAAACGGAAAAAAAATATCAAAGTAATGGTTAGCATGTGTGTTCATTTTGGACCGGTGTTACTCAGTGGATGGTCTACGAAATTGGCTGTTTGGGTGGCGAAGTTCAAATCTGCACAGAGCCTAAACAAAGTGATTGCGCATAGTTTTCAGGATTTGTTTTACCCAGCATGGTAGGGGGAATTTAGTAAACATTTAATAAAGAAGCCTTGTCCGCATTTCATCTTTCGCACTATTGCCAAAATATCTTTTGCTTAACTGACCTAAGAACGTCCAAGACAGAGCCATCTTTTTCCATGGAAGACTTTGCTCCACGATGGGGCAACCTAGATTGAGTGACGATACTGTAGAGAAGTTTCCTTCTTAGGCTTCTTACGCTGAAAAAAAAGGTTTAAACTCGTTCGTTCAAACTAGGTGATTTAAGCCAGCTCAGATCCCTTAACCCTCCGAGAGGGTTTCAGAAACGATCGTAGTCTGAACGGAGTATTGTTTTCTTGATTGTTTATTTGTTTTTCTGTATTGTTCTAAAGAAGTATAGCTTGTAGTCGCATTTAAAATTAATTGTTTTATACTACTATTGAGATATGTATTGTACAGTGTCTATTTAGTAAGAGTCTGCCTATTTTATATCATGGAATCCTAGATCAAGCTTGTCAGGTTGGAACGTGGCGGCTCAGCGATGCCCGGAGATGATTTTTCTTGGCAACGCTTGAAGCTATTGTTCTTTCACAAAGCATCCTCTCTGCCTCTAAGTGTATACCTAGATTGTATTCAAGGCGATTACTTTCATTTTCTTATGCTGTTCCCCAACACGTTTAGAAATGGAGTTTCATCCCGATTTTTCATGATGTATGAATTATTGAAATATTAAATCCTATCATTATATGTAAAAAATAACATTTACACTGCAGTGTCACTGAAAATTTCAAAATTTACATCTTGAAAATAGCGTGATTTTGGTGTCATTGTAATAAAATATGGCAGTTTTCTCACTGAAAATGACCCACGCTCAGGATTCAGAGTTCGAAGGAGTGAGTATAGACATGTTATGTTGTTTTACCATTTTTAAAATAATTATTTGCATTTTTTAAAACTCATATTATTTTTTTGACTTTTATTTATTACAATGCTATTCATTTATAGGAAGTCTTGTCATTGTTTTAGTACAGGTTTGAGTTTTTGTTGCACTGAAGCTAACAGAGTTGTGTCCTCAAATGTTACGTTGATCCAGTATCATTTGTGAAAATGGATTGACATTAAAATGTTTAGCAATTCCAAAAAGTAGATGTGTTTAACTTAACGTCCCGTTGTGTCCCTTTAAGAATTGTTCAATTTACATAAATTTAACATGATAAAAGAAAACTACTATATTTGCATGTTCCCCTTTTTTCACATGCTTGTCCAGCTTTTGGTCATGCTGAACCTGACAACACTAAGTACAATAATGGTTCATGCCGCATGTCCCCTGGTAATGACCTGGTTCGAGGAGAATTCCACCGAAATTTCTGTATATTGACAGGATCATCCAGAATCTCGGGTTGAAATCCCTATCCACAACCATTGGGATACTCTTGAAAAAAACGTGCAAGCACACCCTCCCACACCACTGTCTTTAACTGATTTATGAGAATACCTAGCGCATATTTGGCTGGACATGCTCAGGGCCTGTCTCATACAGGGGCATGCGAGGCTGCTCCTCATCCCAAATGTTAAATATGGGTCAAAATTCTTACTTTTTCAAAGATTTAATGCGCGGTGGGGGGGGGGGGGGAAGAGGTCCTCCCTTTCGTCCATACTCCTCTCCCCCTCCAAATAAAAAAGAACCCACTACATTATGTGAAAGCTAATGATTGAAATTTTATTGTAAAAACTGAGTGATCCATTGTTTTCAAGAGAAATTCATTATGGACGTTATCCTCATTACACAATGCGAATCAAATGATCAACAGTTGCGGACATTTTTCTTTTAGATATCATATACGCCAATAATGACTGGTAGACCTGTATTTAGATTTCAACAGCTCACATGGGCCCTTATACAAAAAAAAAAAAAAAAATAGTGTATTCTACAAAAAAAAAAATAGTGTATTCTATCATCTCTTAAAGTTGTGATCATCTTTCTTATGCATATCTGAATAGTACGATAGGAAGTTTAGTTACTTCAGTTTAATTCAAGAAAAGGGTCTGTGGATAGATAGAAGCGAAGCCCCTCCCCCCCTCCCATAATAAGTTTCAGCCCGATGGCCTTAGGTAATCTCAGTCAGGCTCTGGACATGGCTTCGAAATACTTCTGTAGACTTATTGAAACCATGCTTCATCGTGTGGCAGTCTGTATAAAGCCCAGAGGATCAGCAACACACTTATAAGAAGGTGTCTATTTCTGTAACTATTATACACACATACTACATAGTCTATTAAAAATCCTTTCAGTTGAAAAACGGATAACAAAGTTGAAAACACACTTTCAGCATTTTTAACTATGTATGATGTTTTTATGCGACCCTGTAGTATATTATCTAAAGAATTTAGACAGCTCACATCCTTTTCAAAAATTTAGTTAAGTTCGAAAACGCGTTTCTAGGAGTTATCCTTCATACATGATAACGTATAGGATCCGTAAGAGAACATTTAATGTTATACGCATATAGAGAAGATCTCTATTTCAGTATGTTAGAAATAATACATAATTGTCAAAGCGAATTTCAAACATTGACTGCCAGTAGACAATACTGTTAATGTTTGATGTAGTGCAACATCATTAAAGTCTACTTTAAACCCCATTAATTTAAATTCCACGAGAATTTAGAAAGAAAAGTAATAAACCCCTCTCCGAATTTCAAATCCTAGTAACTCTTGAAATAAGTAATCCCTATAATGAAAATCCTAGTAACTCTTCTTTTTTGAAATAGTTTCCCACCGTGTCTCTCTAAAGGGTTAACGCGTCTGATGCGTTCTTTGGTGCACACGTTCGTGTATCACTCATTCCTCGATTCCGTTGGAAACCGGTGTTGTCTAGTTTTGTCGTCCACCGTGGAAGCTTTTGTCTTTTTTGAAGTACATCAGAGGTGCTGTATGTTCTACCTGTAACAATTTGCTTACGAATTTGACTTTGAACACCATCGCCATTGTTTTATATGTCTTTGAAACCAGTGGCCATATTAAAAAAAAAACTACATGGGTGAAATATTGGGAAAAAGAATCAAACTCATACAATTGAAATGTCTTAAACTCTGCTGAATCGATCTCTGTTTCTAATCTCCGTATAACACATTTGAACAATCTTCTGACAAAAATCGGAGAAGATCCTAAATCATATTAAAACAGTCAAAACATCTTACACCTTTTTTACCTTATCGATGCGGAGATAAAATCAACCCTCACCTACCCACTTCCTTTATAATTCTATTAAAATATCAAGCGAAGAATAACGAGATGTCATTAGGTTTTGAAACTCTAATTTGTTTGCGAGAGAAAGGTCATTAGCAAATGATTTATGATGTACCATGTGGCGTTCCTTATCACATACTCGTAAAGTGACCCGCCATTCATTTCATTAAAAGTAAACTGCAGAAAACGCGAAAGAAAAATTCAGTTTCTCCAAGAAGCTTTTAATTTTAATTTTCGCATTTTAATTTACATTTTAGAGCATTGGACGCTATTATAATGTCTTTAAAAAGTTAGAGCAGGTTCATTTTAAAAGTTATATATGTGTAGAAAGGTGTTTAATGCATTTAATAAGTCAATAAGAACGCTTGAAAACAAAAGCAATAATACAATTTATTTTACAGAAATTATAGAGTGATTAGCTCGTTAGAGTGTCCTCAGTGGCGCATTCAGGGAGACATCCCATGGGAACCAAACGTTTTCCGAAAAAAAAAAAAACTTTTTGTTATGGAATTATTTTGACTTTATTAACACTTATTTTACGTTCAAAACCTATTCTTTATATAACATTGAATAAACTTAAACTAATTAAATGTTTATCAAATCAAAAACAGGGTCATCTGAGTCATCTTTTTCAAGGTCTCTCTTTCTTTCAAGGTTTTGCTATTTCATAACGTATCATTTTCGTCTTTGTATTCATAAAACCTGCTGTAACTTTGTTTGTAACAAATGATCGTATCGACTTGAGGAGGATGGTGTCATTCGATTCAGAACTTAAAAAACGATATCCCACTTGATCTTTAAAGAGTTGAGTTATTCCCCCTGAGTTAAAATTTCTCCATTCCCCCCCCCCCCCCCCCCCGTGTTAAAGCAGCTTTATTGTTTAGGGACTCGTCGGATCTCATATCCAGTGCCAAAACGAAGTTCATCCCAAATATTACTCAATTTTTGGTCTATTTTAATTGCACTACTTAGCTATAAGATGTAGTTATAATAAACAAACAAAATAGAAAACACAACATTGTTCCAACCAAAACTTCATTGAAATTTTTTTTTAAAGCTGCGATAGAAAGTGACTGACTCACTCACCCCATCCTATGCAGTAGTAGATGTTGAAGGGCGGCTCCCGGTTGAAGACGGAGACGGTGATGGAGCTGTGGAGGAGGAGGCCCTCCACGAACATCCAGTGGATGCACGTCATGGCGGAGTAGTGCTTCAGGACGAGCACCGCCTTGCACAGCCAGTCCTGCAACAACAACAGAAACAACAATAACGACATCAATACATAAGATCAGAAAAATATGTTTAGGGAGCAGATGCGTTTCCGATTGCATCGTTTTGAATTTTTGGTATAGGAATTGCTCATACAGGGGGGCTAGTGGTCAGGGAAGAATGCAAAAAAAGGGAAAAACACCAGTATATTTTGATGGAAAAATTCATGTTGATTATTGGATCGATTAAAAAGACAACCAAAAAGTAAAAATTATATTTTTAAAAAGTACGTTGATGTTCGCTAGGCATTTTCGTAGCGTGGCTTACCCTGGACTAGGCAGACGTGCTTAGGTATCTGTGTTTTCCGGGCCTACCGTTGTCCTTAGGAAGGTTCCGTGAATTCCGTAAACTTGCACCTTAAAACTTATTTCACAGGAATTTAATCAAAATAAAATATTCATAAAATATTCGTTCCTACCCTTTAAATAATTCATTTTAACGGAGGCCATCACGTAATAAAGTGAAATTTTTGTCTATGATACTTCTTAGTCTTAAAATGTGTAGTGCCATGCAATGCACTAAAGAAAAATACGTGACAAGGAATTAATAATTCTACCTCTGCCATCTGTGTTAAATCATCTTAAATCAGTGACATCCTCGTTTTGTTGTGATGCAATCTTCGACATATGAATGGGAAAAATGAGAGTTCATAGGATCCATCAAAAAATGGGTAATATGTCTTCTATATTTCATTCTCTCACTTTTGGGTGAGTGGACATATCCAGAAAAAAAAATCGCTAAAATATATTCTACGTTGAGATCGTCCTCTCTGTGAACTTGAATGACAGTAAAAAATGTACACTTGAATGGAACTGTAATGAATTGCCACAGTGAAAGGATCATTTATAAGAACTATTTTGAAGTTTCTTGATAGAATAGACTCTGCTGAATTATTATGATATGCCCGTTGAATGCATAAAAAGTATTAGATAATACCCATTGATTAAAGAAATTGGTATAATAAAATAAACATTTTAAAATATAATTTAAATATTACTTGATCTATAATTTGTATGTTAACGATATATTTGGGAATGATAAATCTGATCAGAGACGTCAACAGTTTATTTCTCTCTGACAATCTTCATAAATAAAATTTGAATAGAGGGTAAGATCACGCAGGATGGCCCCTATACCATTTAATATGCCGACGACGCTAAAGGCCAAACGCTTCACATTCGAAAGGAGGGATAAAATGGCCCTTCGACTGTCACAGAATGCCTTTGTTTCAGCAAAACATCGCACGTCACGTGAACCGGCGCTCCTCTCACCGAAGCTTGTCTTTGACTCCTCCTTCAGCAGTGATTTGGTAGCGAGACTTTTAATAAGCAAAGTTAGTTTCTATGCGGTGTACGAAAGATTCAAGAGAAATAAACTAAGAAAGGTGAATTGTACGAATTCAGTAAAGTGTAAGGAACATGTACTGGTATTATCGAAATCAGTTATATCGATTATGGTATTATCGCTCTTTCATAAGAGCAGCAATGATGGCCCACACTTACATTTATACTTTGTTGCTTTGTGTTGTCATGAATGGAAGTGCCGTTATTGAGTACATCTATTTCTTCTATACATTTTAACCTCATTATTTGCGTACTAATTCATATTAACCTATAACTCTTGTTTTTGTTCACATTACACTGTACTCTCTGCACTCGCGACAAATGACATCGTCGGTTACTCTTTTGGACTAGCTTTTATTTTTCAATATAATATTTAATTAGTTATAAAAATTATTTAAAACAATATTAACTTTAATTCATTTTTTTAAACGTTATATCTATACTAATATTAGCGAGCCCAGGAGGGCATTACAAAAGTCAGTGAAAACGTCAGCGAAAGAGACAATTCGTGCATTTTTCTAGGACATCACTGAATGGCTGAAGGAAGAAAACATTTCTGAAGACTTACTGGATCCAAACAGTTTTTAATGCTGACGATACAAACTACAAACTTTGTCCTGGGAAATGCAGGGTTTTGGCACCCAAGTTGTCTGTGAAATCGACTCCAACTTTTCCACAACTATCATGTTTTCATTTTGGACCTGTGGAAACTAAGCAGAACATGCTTGAAATAATTCCTGCTCAAGTGATTCGCAGCATTCCTCGATTATTAGGCATCAGTATGAGCATCAACGATTTGATGGCTTTATAAATGTCTTCGTAGTGAAGAATGATGTTCAACTGTCAGTAAATGTGTTTCGAGGTGGACACATTTATGAGTGAACCTTCGAACTTTGCAAATCTCTAAAGATAATTTTGATCGCTTTATACACAAACACTACCCATGTTATTCACTCCGCGACATTGCAGCTTTTCGTCTGCTAAATGCTCTGTTTAACAAGGCTTTTTTTAGCTGGTACAAGAACCATTCACATGAAGCTGTAACTAAAGTAAAGATCGCATCTATCCTGAAAATCGTGCCAGAAAACGACATGATAATGCCAATAAAAACAATTTCAGGGTAACAGGACTTTATCCATTCAATGTAAATGCCGTAGACTACTGAAAGTGCAAGGGTCACGTCATCAACAATGTCATCACGTCTTCAACTAGTACCGCTTGTAATTAGGCTTCGAATGCTGCACTGCCAAATCTAAAGATGGAGGGCTTCCGTCAAGTCGTGAATATAATGAAGAAATTCGGAAATACTCAATAACCATCATGTGAAACACTGGAAGTTTTAGGCTCATTTGTTTAAGTTTCAAGAAAAAAAAAATCAAACATTCAAATTTAACCTACGTAAACGGCAACGGACTCAGCGGAAAGAGATTACACAGACTCAGTGGATAGCATGACACCCAAACCAAGTACGAGCTCCAGTAACAGCAGCAATAACTTCGAAAAAAACCAATCCCTGTGAATCTGAGAATTGTTCAGCAGGAACCAAAAACTTTCGACGAAAGAGTCAGAAGTTTAGGCCGAGTCGGGCGACGAAGAGCGTTTTTCAGACACTTCCTTTTCCACAGCAGACCACTTTCACCAGTTAAACGAAATCCTTGAATGTTCGCACAGTCCTGGAAGCAAAGGGGATTTGAAAGAATGCCTTTCGCCCTGACATCGCAAAGATGGCACGAGCTGCAAAAAAACCAAGGAACGAAAGATAGAATTAACCCAACAAAAATAAGTAAAAGAGAGAGAAATAACTGTAAAATAAGCAACAAAAGAAGTTAAGGAAATGTTCGCAAAAGGAAGTATGTGGGCCATCCCATCACGAGTGCAGCGATGGGCCATCACTGATGTTTCGGGACTTTTTTGTAAAACAAATTATGCCAAAGAATAAAGTTTTCTTGATTTTCTTGATTCTAAAGTAAATACTCAACAACCATCATGTGAAAAACTGGAAGTTTTATGCTCATTTGTTTAAGCTTCAGGAGAAAAAATCGTCGGAAAACAATTCCATCCTTTCTTATTATATTTTGGTCAAAACCGCGATGTAGAAATCATTAGATTAAAACCGAAACTACGTGCTTAACCGGGCCATCACTGGTGCAACCTAATTTTCCCTAGTTTATCCTAATTTTCATGTGTATTTTCTGTGTTTTATACATTGTAGTATACAATACGTTATTTAAGATGCCTGAATCAAGTAACTTTTCGAGATAATATTTATTTATATATGAAGAAAAAGAGTATAATTGAATCTATTAATAATATTAAGAGTCTAATAATTTCAATAAAAAAGAAATCAAGAACAATTTCATTATCTATAACATTAATAATGATAAAAAAAAAAAAATGTAGGGTTACAACAGAAAATTCATGTCAAAATGGGCTTAGATAGAGCTCGCATAGTCTAAATAACTGTTATTTACAGGGAAGCTGTTCCCTTTTAAGTTCAGGTAAGAGTATTTTGTTATTTAACGTGAATCCATATCGTTTTAATATGTTATTAACCCTGTTTTATAACTTTCACATCGCAATGCGTTATTAGGTAGATTTCGTAAGAAATACTACCTATTACATTCTCACCTAAGTTGGAAATTTTGAAAAATTTTTGCAGATCTACGCCGATCATGACTCCCAGAACCCAAAACCACCCCCAGTTCAAAACTTTATCTATCTATCTATCTATGTCACTTTTTTCTGACCACGATAACTGGAAAAATTCTGTATAAATCTCTTCCAAACTGATACATAAAATCAAGGGTCTTAAAATCTCGGTCAAGTTCGTTAATGGGCAAAATCGAACCAAGGGGGGGGGGGGGGGGCTTTTTGTGAAAACAGAAAAAAACCCATAATTTCTTTATTATTATACGTATCGAATCCGTTTAAAGTTATTATTACTTCTAGAAAAGGGCTGAAAATTTATGTATGACAGACTTTTGATATAATTAAAAATGGCCCCAAGGGAGGGAAAGGGGGGGGGGGTTAGAAGAAAAAAAATCATAGCTTCGTCAATTCACAAGATATCAAATCAAGGTTAAGAGAAACATGTAAATTATACGGTAATACAATTCAACCAACAGACTACGATAACAAAATAAACATATGGGAAACGCACCCAGCAGAAACAACAGAACCAAAGATAGGCTACAACGAAACAGATATAACAATTTATACAGACGGCTCAAAATTGGAATCAGGCGCTACGGGATCGGCTTTCGTAGCATACAAAAGCGACAAAAAAATTAAATTAAACTATGGTCAACACCATTGCGGAAGCATAACAGTGTCTTCCAAGCCGAACTACTGTCGATAGTAAAGGCAACAGAATGGGGCAACGAAACAGGGATGGATTATAGCATTCACTCGGACTGCCTATCAGCAATATTAGCACTCAGCAAACCATTCAACACAGTAAAACTAATTTCAGACATACAAAACAAAATAAGAATATCAAACAACAAATTTAAAATTAATTGGGTTAAGGCACACGTTGGCATCCAAGGAAACGAGGATGCTGACGAATTAGCAAAAGAAGCGGCTAAAAATAAAAAAAATGATAGACCCTACCACATAGAAAGACCAATATCAAACCTTAAGCGTATATTAAAAGAGTTAACAATAAAACAATGGCAGTTCGAGTGGGACTATGGGGATACGGATAGAACAACTCATGGATACTTCCCAAAAGTAGACACAAAACGGCTTATAAGCTGTAAATTACTGAGCCAGATCTACACAGAACATGGAGCATTCCCACAATACCTACATAGATTTACTAAATTTAACTCTCCAGAATGCATATGCGGGGAATTAGGGTCCATAAAACACTACCTTACGGCCTGCCCACTCACAGAACCACACCATCTGGTCACCTTCACAGTTAATAACGAAATACTATGGCACAGACAACTTGCAAACAACAAACATGTACAAAACAAAGGTAGAGCAGTGATCAGATGGCTAATGAACAATGTAGACGACATGAAACAGACAAACATAGACTAATACAACAACAACAACAAAAAAAAAAACATAAAAGTCCCAGCAGCCACCATACCTCTATATTCAAAGTGTGTATAACCTCTGCCTAATTAATCTTATCTTCCAGGGAAAAAAAAAAAAAAAAAAAAAAGGAAATATATATATGTATATATGTGTATATATAATAAAATAGCAGTGTAAAGTATACCTCTTTCCTGCGAAAAAAAAATCGTTCTTTTAGCGTCTAAGAGGGTGGAAGTTAATAACTAATTAACGGACTAATGGCCAAGGAATATGCCCCACCCCATAGCGCACCAAGTCCTCAAATAGCTTCATCGAGTTCATGAAAGCAGCCATAAGGTATATATGGACTGATCGCCACTAGAGCGCATTCATGACAACGGTTACCAGTGATGCAACAGAGTATAAAATCAACAGAGAAATATGAGAAACCCAAATCACAATGAGAAACCTGCAACAAATGAGAAACCAAAAGAGAAACAACTGCATCACATGAGAAACCAAAAAGCAACGAGATAAACCTAAATGTGCAACAAAAATCAAGCAGCAAAAGAAAAACAACAGGTAACTGGAAAGTACAGTAGAAAAAACAATCCAACACAGGTAAAAGTAATCATTTTCTTCTATTTTTTATGTAAAGTTAAATAAACATGTATTAACCCCCTTCCCTTACAGGTTTTTTTTTTTTTTTTTTTTTTTTTTTTTTTTTTTTTTTTTTTTTTTTATCATGTACGCTAATGGCGCCTGGTGCATGTAAAATCCGTCGTGGGTGTAAAGTCCTCCAAGTTCCCTGTGAATAATACCTCTGGGGGTGCCTAATCAGGTGAAGGTCTCGTCACCTGATCAAGGCTCTAAATTAAGAGACCAACTCGCATAACGATGACAGGTCCATATAAAAAGAATAACATCAATTAGCAGCAAAACAAAATGGAAACAAAACTAAGTCCTCCACATAGCCGTCCTGTCAGCAACGGCCATTAGCTACGCGCCCCGGTACCAGGCACTAAACCCGTTTAAGCTAGGGAAACCTGGCAGGTAGGGGCCTGGTCGCCGGTCTGAAAAAAAAAAAAAAAAAAAAAAAAGATATCAAATCCGCGTAAATTTATTATTAATCCTCTTAGTATTATCTAAAACTTTTATATTGACAAGTTGTTTTATTGGACCAACCGTTATAGCAAAAAAAAAATTAAAAACAAAAAAAATCCCTGCCGGCTCCGCCTGCAAACAAGTTATTTTTCGAAGTAGGCGGTTCCAACTCCCGCATCTTTTCGAAACTAATACATAAAATCAAGAGGCATAAAATCTCGGTCAAGTTCGTTAATGGGCAAATTCGAACCAAGGGGGGGGATGGGGGGCTTTTTGTGAAAACAGAAAAAACCCATAATTACTTAATTATGATACGTATCGAATCCGTTTAAAGTTATTATTACTTCTATGAACAGGGCCAAAAACTTATGTATGACAGATTTTTGATATAATTAAAAATTGCCTTAAGGGGGAGGGAAGGGGGGTTTTAGAAGAAAAATATTCATAACTTCGTCAATTTCCAAGATATCAAATCCGCGTAAATTTATTATAAATCCTCTTAATATTATCTAAAACTTTTATATTGACATGTTTTTTATAGGACCAACTATTATAGCCAAAAAAAAAAAAAAAATCCTTGCTGGCTCCGCCTGCAAACAAGTTTGGTTTGGAAGTATGCGGTTCCAACTCCAGCATCATCGCAAAAAGGTCATTTCTTCCGCAAGTCCCGACAAACAGGTGCCCCACGGTCTGCGTCTTCGAAATCTACCTGTGCCTGTAGGCCGAGCCGTCAGGGATATTTTTATTTATACCCCTTTCGATCATGAGCTAAATTTCTATCTTCTATATCTGGAATTTCAAAATTTTAATTATTTTAATCAATTATTTAAAATATAATCTATCACCACCATTTCCGAACACTTACTTTCTTTTCTATTTTTTCATTACAAATAATATTAGCGTGTTTGTTTAGTATAGGCGCGACAAAACTTCTTGAGATTGGCCTCGTATCAGAAAAATGTAATTATAATTTTATTAGGATTTGCAAATTATTTTTACATCGTATAAGGGCCTTATGGGAGATGACCACTACAAGAGATTTTAAAAGTTACCAATCCCTATTTAATTTGTCATTCAATAACACAAATATTAGTAAATAGAAATAGTGGTAATAGAAACTTGTCAACACTACGAAGGTTGCATGTTATGCGGATAATGGCGCCCTTCACCACCCCTGCTATCGTTTTTAATTGCTAATCCTTATTATATATATGTGTGTGTGTGTGTGTGTTTTAAATCAAGAAATAGGGGTCAGTCATTCCTAATTCGATTCCTTGTCCTTGAACAGAATGTACTTTCCCAAAAAGAAAATGAAATCGTTCTTGTTTTATTCTTAAGTCTAAGCTCTAAGCCCATTCGGTCTCTTGCCCTTTTCTGCAAATTTTTCAACGGTTGCCAATCCATTTTTAGGTGCGTTCGTAATTATATAAATACGTAGCACCTGTTGTCGTCGCTTGGTCTGTCTGTCCGTCCGTCCGCATAGACCGACAACGCAAAAACCACCCAACCGAATGGTTTGGAATTGAAGATATATTATCTTTGCATAATTTTGTCGAGACATTTAATTTTTTTTTTTAATTGAATCAAAACTTTAGGAGATATTAATAAAAATATTTATCAAGAAATTTGAATTTTTTTTTTTTTTTTTTTTTTTTGAAGTCGGTGCTTTCTTGTTAGAGGAGCTTCCGAGGTTGAATCGTCAAGCGACCGAGAGATACTTATTTTAGGACAGAAATTAATCTGCAGAATTCATTTCACAGAATTAAAAATCATCAAGATCTGAATATTTATATAACTAGCTATAGTACGAACGCACCTCGTTTGTCACGTTTGACGTACCATTTCCAACTTGTTATATATCCATTTCCCTCATCAAAATGACCATAACAGCCATATTCTTTCCCGGCACACTCTTCTTGGCGAAAACTGACCAACCATTCTTCTTCCTCTCTCAAAACAAAATAATAATTACAGTGAATTATAAAAGGTAAAAAAGAAAAATGGTAATAACACCATAACAACTAGAAAGGGCGCTATGCCTTTCAAAATAACTTTCTATTTCTTCTTCAGGTGCAAAGAACACGCGCTACTACTTAGAAGACAGGAGCAAGACTGCCTTCAAGCCTTCTAAGTGGTAGCAAGTGTTCTTTGCGCCTGCAGAAGAAAGACAGTTCTTTTTATGGTGTTAATAAGTTTTTTTTTTACCTTTATTGTATCACAACAGTTTATTCTATACTAGCAAGCTACGCCCGCTACGCTGGTCAATTTCTCTTAACGAACTTTTAATCCAACAAAATATTGACATTTCATAACTCACTCTTATATTTTAACAGAATAATAAGGCTACTATAATTTGTGACTCGTGCCAATATACACGTCGCCCTTATCATTATCTTTTTACGCATGAAGGTTTCGCTATGGTACTTCATTGTGAAATTTGGTAATTTTTGAAATTCAATATTTGAAAAACGGCATAATCATTAGATTTGAAATTTATATCAAGAAAAATACAATTTTTTACCTTTCAAACACAGTTTGTCTAACAATTTTTTGACAAATACTTTTCGAGCTATTGTTTTTTTCAGTAAATTCAAATGTTTCATTTTCCGAGATTAATCTATGGCAACAATTACCGAAAAGCCCAGTCGTCAGCAACACATAGCTTTTTATTAAAGAGGCTGTTGAATGAAGTACTCAAAAATGAGTAAGTCCATGTACTCATTTCGAAATGAGTATTTTTGGATCAAAAATGAACATGTGCATTCTCAAAAATGAGTAAGTCCATGTACTCATATCGAAATGAGTATTTTTGGATCAAAAATGAACATGTGCATTCTCAAAAATGAGTAAGTTCATGTATTCATATCGAAATGAGTATTTTTGGATCAAAAATGAACATATGTGTTTTCAAAAATGAGTAAGTTCATGTACTCATTTCGAAATGAGTATTTTTGGATCAAAAATGAACATATGATCAAACCCAACATACTTGTATATTTCATAATGTGTAATGACGAAATTACGGAGCCTTTAAAGCTATTATTTGAAGGAAAAACGAAGAATAAGAGAAATGAAAAGTGGATCTGGTTGTTCGGGATTTTCATCAAAGTGGATCCACTACAACACATTTACTCTTTTTTTTCCCTCACATTACACATCTTTTTTTTTTCTTCATAGTACTTCAAAATGATTTTTTTTCCCACTAATTTTTTTAAAATTTATTTTAACTTTTTTAACGTGAGACAATATTGTGTTATTTAAAAGTTTCATAACATAATATCTTTGCAAATTACAGCTATGCAAATTGGTATTAAACTAAACTGATTTGGCTTACAAATTTATGAATTACGCTAAAATTTATTATTTTATAAATTATAATTTTACAAAGTTTATAATTTTAGTATTTCAATCTATGATCTTTTCTAATGTCATTTTTTAATTAATAATTCTTCGAACTACCTGTTACTACAGACATTATTTTAATCTTTAACACATATAGACAGGCACTGTACATCCTTAAAAACATATTTAAAACCTCTATCCCTTCCTAACAGATGGCGCCAGATGCCAGATACTGTTAGGAAGGGATAGAGGGAGAGTTTCAAAGTAACTAACAACATTTGAGAAGAAGGCGTGTCCCCCTCATGGCGCGGTGGTTTGGGTCGTCAGGTTAGTAAACAGGACATCGCGGGTTCGATTCCTCTCTACGGCAAGGGTTGGTTAATTACTATAAACTCACGCAGGAATGAAAAAAAATGAGCAGAAATGTATGTATAATCCCTTATAAGGTTGTCCTCGCGAAGTAACTTTTTTTTTTTTTATCCTATAAATTTTATTTTAACGACATAAAGCATTTTAAATTTGAATACATCTATGGGATCAAAAATGAGTACATAGGAGTTCATATTTGAATACATCCATGGGATCAAAAATGAGTACATGAGTTTCTCAATTTTGAGTACATTTGGATCGGAGCTATTTTGAGTATGTGACGTATTCAAAATTGAGTACTTTTTACTCAATTTTGAGTACCCATTTTTTACAGTGTGGAGCAGGGATTGTCACCATCAATTTGCCACCATCACTTTTGAAATCGGTTCTGTATTTCCAGAGATTCCATATAAATTGTAATTTAGAATGATTTTAGAACGCTTTTCGCTCATTTCACCCTTTTAAGTTTCGATTTTTTTTATTATTATTCTTAGAGAGCATTTACATTTTATAAGTAACTACAATGCATAATTTCAAATTTCTAGCTCTTTCAGTATAAAAAAAATTGCAAATTTTGAACGTTTTTCGTTCCTGCACCCCCCTGGGATTAGTGGCACCAACATAAAATATAGCCCATGTTGGAGCAGGGATTGTCGCCATCCATTTGCCACCATTACTTTTAAAATCGGTTCTGTAGTTCCAGAGATTCCATAGAAATTGTAATTTAGAAGGTCTTTAGAACGCTTTTCACTTAACCCTTTTAAATTTCGATTTTTTTTTTAAATTTGTTCTTAGAGAGCATCTTAGAAGTAGCTACAATGTCAAATTTCAAATTTCTAGCTCCTTCAGTATACAAAAAATCGCAATTTTAGAACGTTTTTTGCTCCTGCACCCCCCTTGAGTTAGTGGCACCGACATAAAATATAGCCTATGTTGGAGCAGGGGTTGACACCATCCATTTGCCACCATCACTTTTGAAATCGGTTCGGTAGTTCCAGAGATTACCCCCTACAAACAAACAAAAAAAAAACAAACAAACTTCACTCCTTTATAATATTAGTATAGATTTCAAAACAGTGAATTATGCCTTTCTGATAAATTCGTTTTTCATTAAATGTAGGCGATCTCGCCCTAAAGTTATTGGCGAACTATTATTGAAAAGGGAATGAGATCATTCTCGCTTAGAGTACGGTGGCCATGGGATCTCGCTTTGCTTAGGTACCCCCCCCCCCCCCTCGTTTGTCTATCCCATATCGTCACCCATTATCCTTACTATATATTATTTTATTTTTTTTTTAAATCAGTTTGATATTAATATATTGCCTATTCACTGGCTTTTTCAAAGAAGCGATTCGAGTTTCGCTTTTTTCCATCGCCCATGTGAACTTGTGAAGAAACTTAAAACAGCTCATGACTCGTTACCTAATAATAGATATCGAAATACGGTTTTCAGTTATCTCAAAGAAGATGTCCTATGCAGATTTCGGAATAAATTTGGGAATTTTATTTAAATAGGTCGTCTCGTTAAAAATACTTAAAATGTAGGTTTAAAACAGTTTTTGAAAACGCACTCCATCTGCATAAATATTGAACCCGGAAGCAAATTGCTTATTGAAAGGTTGGACAGATAGAAGTTTATTAATAAAGAAAAGCACTGGCGTACATCGAGCGTGTAGAACGGAACTCACCGTCTGTTTGAAGAAGGTGTCGACGGAGGCGAAGAGTCCGGGCAGCGAGATGGCGAGCATCATGACGGCGTGGAGGATGAGGGAGAGTACGAGGTTGCGATGGACACGGATACGAGAACACTGGAGGGTCCTGGAAAGAGAAGAAGAATAGATTTTAATATCAGTGTCGTCCTGGGCATATATACCTAAAGAAATGAGAATTTTAACCCAAAATCCTTCTATATATGTTCAAGGAATAAGTAATGATCGAAAATGGGATTGAAAGAAGGCTGTTCAAGATCCGGTGCTGATGCAGGGTAGTTTGCTCGAAAAAGGCCCCCTATAGACTGAGATAACTCTCGCTAGGATGAAACTCTAAGTTACGGACCTTCACACATTTGTTATTGGCTGTATTGCAGGGCTGGAAATTCAAGATCGTCTGGTCTCCCTGGGCGATCAAAAATTGGAAGCGGGCGACTCGAACGTTGCGTCCGTGAGGAGTCGTTTTAGAAAAACCATTTTCTATTATGTCTCAATTTTTCCGCAGAAAGAAGTATTACCGAAACATACGAGATTCCATCTCTCAATATATTAGAAGAAAAATGTTTCCTAATGGAGCATGCCTGTCTATGGATTAACATACTGCTGATAGATGACATCTCATGATCTGGTTAAACTATTTACATCTAAAATGAATCCTTTGTGACACTTTCCAACCTAGTTGAATCCTTTCTATTCTGTGTCACTGCAATAACTCTCGTAAACAGATTCAAATTGACAAGTTATTGAAGTTCACTATGTGGAGATTTTTAATTCGTTTACAGGGGCACTCGAAAGAATCGTGTCACATTAGGGTCTAGGGGGGTGGAAATCGTTTTAATGATCGTATATATTATTTCTCTTGTCAACATCCCTTTTTCTAAGAAAATGCGAAACGCAGAACGACGAATGAGATACCCTATGAAAGGATTTTGAACACGCTTCTGACATAGTACACTTACATTTTCCTAAAACATGTTTTTCGATTAAAAATGGCTGTTCATTAAAAATTAAATCGACATTGTTTTCATAATTGAAATGAAAGATTTTCCTCAAATGAGTGTTGCCACTAAAATAAAATACCGCATTATATCGTGCTCAGCAATAATTATAAAAAAAAATGTAAAATAAAGATTGCTGCACGGGTTTATTTTATATTTATGATTAAAGAGCAAAATTTAAATTCAAATGCTCAATTTATTTTTCTTTGTCCCATTTTTTTTTCCCGAAACAGATGATGTTATCTTCTGATGCAGTTAAAATACGATTGATAGTTTTTTTTTTTTCGCCGTAGCTATCAGCGATCAGTTTTTACTGTAACTTTGATGGGATAAATGAGGCGACATTCTGGCGACTCATGTTGTTTGCAGGTAATTTTAGTCCTTATTTTTTATATATATAAAATTAAACTTGCATTAAAAAAATATTAAAATGCAGTGCGAAATCTTCGCACGGGTCCACTGGTGTTATACTATTTCAAGCATCCTAAAATTCATGTGCATTTCTGCTGCATGCTTTCTGTGGAGTGCAAAGCATTTTATCATTCATTGACAGGGTCACAGTGTCTAGTCTAGTAGTGCGTTTTCAGTTTTGGTATGTTTTTACCTAATTTTCTGTGTACTACGTTCTATAGATCCTATATACAGGTGTACGCAAAACAATTCGTAAGCATGACTGTGTAGAAGCGTCAATTGTTTAAGGATGGTATGATATGAGAATCATATATTAAATTTTAACCTCCCTACTCTTTATTTAAATTATATTTTTCCCCGGCTTTTTTTCAAATTTTAATTGAGTTATCTATAACTTTAAGTAATAATCCCGCCGTAATTTAAACTTTCTCTCTTTTCACGGTCACTTGTACTGGATCATTAATATCTCACGCTCTTTTGATTAAAATAAAAAGAAAAGAACTAAATCTGCACAGATGCCTTTTGTAAGTTACTTTTCGAAACCAAGCTTAAAACACGATATACTTATAATGCATTTTTGTGGCATGTGAGTCAGTTAAAATTGTGTCTATCTTTTTCATCCAGCACAGATACATGCCCTTATTTGGTCTCAATAATAACTCATTCATTCACACCCAGTTCTAAAATATATTCTGGTCGTTAAAATACCCAAACTGTTTAGACTATCAAAATTCCTTTCGCATGGGAACTTATTCGACTGTTGCAATCTTCTTGGCGATATTAAATTTCGAAATGAAATACGTTTATATGCCAACAATCTGTCACCCTGGCTCGACAAATACCATTAATTATGCGGGCTCCATCTGAAAGTATTCTCGCCTAGACAATCTGTTAGCAACCCTATTTGCCGAGATATATGTCACTCCGACTCGAAGTTGAGTCGAGAGAGGAACTCCAACTCTGGCTCCAATCTTCTTGCTATCAATGTGCTTTTAATAAGGGGCTCTGATGCTGACCCCTCTTCTGCCTTCGATCATCTTATTTTGAAAGCGATCACTAAATAAACATCCTGACAGTTATACTGGAGTTTTTTTTCTTTCTTTTCGAATCTGGATTCATCTTCGGATTATCTTCTTTTATGCATCAACACAGTAACCCGAACAATTAAAATGCCATTATAGATGTTTTTTTTTTTTCTTTTTCTTTTAACTGAGCTATATTTAATCAAATCAAATATTGATTTTTACATGTGGTATTTGAAAAAAAAAAGAGGATTAATATTATCTTCAAAATTAGCTGATTCCGGTCCGTTATGCTTGGGCAGTCTGACTGTTTACTATCCTAGAAAACATTTTGTTTCGTAACATAAACATAAGTTGTTCGGTGAATACAATTTTCCCGGTGTTATTCTACTCATCTACAAACAATGGCTGAGACAAAACGTAAGGGGAACCACTACATAATGAATAATTTGACAAAAAAAAAAAAAAAAAACCAACGAGACATCATGGGCCAAGCATTAATTATGTAACACTTCCCAACACTTCCAAAATAATTTTATAAATCAAACCGTTTAGTATGAGGTGAAAGAGGATAGCTCAGTAAACTATTTGGAAAACGCGTAACTCATTTAAAAACCCAATTTCAAGAATGACCAACACTATTCGGAACACTATCCGAATTTTTTTGTGTAGCCCTGTATAGGATCTATAGATTTATATATATATATATATATATGTATGTATGTATGTATGTATGTATGTATGTGCTGGGCTACAGTTGGAGTAATTCTAATCGATTGATTTATTTAATTAAACAGTTGAAAGGTGTATTTATTGACAAGAGTTAAAGCATTATTATTAATAATATATAGTTGTTTATGAGGTAAAAGGCCGTATAGTTTGCGAAGTTAAAACCCGTGAGTTCTTGCGTAGCAAATTAAATTATAGTCAAATGAACACAGAGATATAAATGTCTATATTACAAGTATTTATTAGTGAATTAAACATAAACAAATGATACAATTACAATAGAAAGCAGAACAACTCTGTTATAATTACGTAACATTAATTTTAAGGGATGCTTATCTGTATACCTAACATTAATAACGCGATTATTCCTTAAACCAAAATCACATAATATCAAAATATGATGTAAATAACGAGATGTTGCCTGTTAATCCTAAGGTCAGTAGCGAAGTCATCGCTCTAGGCACTGGGGCTTCCAAGTTGGATTAGCAAAGTCTCTGTCACAGTCACTATTGAACACACGATTTTTCACACTCTAACTAAAAATTTTCCAACATTATCTCACTCAAAGGGACTCGATCAGCACAACTCAAATTCGCATAACCTCCCTAACTCTCTCGCGCTCGTCCTTTTTTATCCTTTTTTCCCCCTTTCTCAAACGCCCCATTAGAAAACGCTGAGATCCAATCCGTGTCTTTCTACTCCTTCTCTTAGCCCCCCAAATTTAATGTTAGTGGATAATTTAGTTTTCTCTTGTTGAAATCTCCGCCTCGGGACGAAATCATTGGATATCACCTAAAATCCTATAAATCCTTTATCACCACATTACATAGCCTCCTTTCGTGCCGTGCGTCGGGAAGGAGGGGGCACCCCTTTCTATAAATTATACTTTCGGTGAGGCATTCCTGCATCCCTTATCAATTGTATTTTCTGGGATGTAGTCACGGTTTTGTAATTATTGGGCCTACCCTTTGACTGGGCACTTGTTTATGCTGCGCACCTGAATATACCTGGTTTATTTCAAATGAAGTGGCTTTCCTGAGAATTTTGTATTCTACCTATATCTTTGTTCAAGCTGCACGTTGAATACCTATTCTTATTTCTTCCTAAAATTGCCTTTTCTTTAAATTCAGAGACCTATATGTGAGGTCTAAATGCAGGTGTTATGCGTGCTTGTATTTTAATAAATTTTGTCGAATAACTATTTGGCATATGCTACATGAAATGCTAAATTTTAGTTCAGTTAGCCTAGTTTAAAATTCTTCTTCTGGAATTCCCGTCCATAAACGAAAATGTACCCTAGAACTTTTGTGCTGCTCTGTATAGGATCTATAGAATTTATACATAGTACCACGTCATGCACTAGAAATGAGTGGATTCTAAAAATGCATACCAGACCTGAAAACGCACTTCCAGCTGGGTCTTGTAACCGAATTGTTTTGTGTAAAGGAATGATAAAGGCTATAATCTATAGAAAACAGGTTGTCATCAGGTATGTTTGAAGTATGTATCCACAAAGTAAATCTTAATTTAAGGGAATTGTCACTTATATACGGAATAAGTAACAATGACTCCACGGAAAGCATTCAATAATCTGCATGAATTTCATTCTGTTTGAAGTGTCGTCACTGAAATGCCTCGCAAACGATTTCTCCCTACACCCTCATAGGAGGGAAATATTTTGCGTGTCTCTGTATACGATACCTCCTTCATTTTCATAAGCGAACACTCTAAAGAAAACCTCAATATCATCCAAGTTACTTGACACTCTGAGAGTTCAGCACGGAGTCATAAATACTCTTCAACTATGTTATGCAATGCTTACGCTAAAATTTGAGAAAAAATATTTTTTAAAGCAAACGCGAGACATTTCTAAAACCACTGTCACAACTTTGATATATTTTTCATATATTTCGAAAAAGATCCAGTTTCCAATGGTTAATTAGCTCAAGAAAAGATAAATAAGAGAACTATTTGCTCAACATTAATTTTTTTTTTTTCCAATTTTTCCTCGAGCCAATGAGGTTTAAGTTTTAACATTTTGATCAAACACAAACTGATAAAATAAATGAATTTAAAGATTGCACCTCTAAAAATCCTTTAAAGGCAGTCATGGTTGCATCCGTGTTGGCGGAAAGAAAATATACATATGGTTTTGGTAACATGGACTTGTTTCACTTTCAAAGGCAATGATGGATTGATAATAATTATAATAAAAAAATGGAATATTTTATTTTATTTCAATAGTTCATTCTTCTTCAGAAACAAATAAATTTAATTTTATAGGAAAAAGTCCTTCCGGCCTGTACCGGGAGGAAAAGGTAGCTTTCCTATACATCTTCGTTTTAAGATTTTAGTTAATGTTACTCGAAAACAGCAAGTTAAAATGCAAAGAAGATTCGTTAATACCGAATTTGAATAAGAAATTCGCCTCAATGAGTCTGCTATAGCCAAGATGGCTTCATTTATGGTTGCCAAATTGGCCGATATTTTGACAAGTGTCACCAAGTTTGGGGAGAATTGGACGCTAACGGATATGAAAATAGTTTTATGCGTAGGATTGGGAAAATGATTACAACAATGACAGAGAATTATTTTGCAATATGCAGTCTTGTTTCAAAATGTCAGCAACCCTAGAATTTCAAACTGCTCTATCTCAGCCCTTTTTTTTGAGATAGAGGGAAAACAAAAAATACTCCGGAATCCCTGTAAGGCCTAACACTTGAACAAAAAGTAAATTTGAATTTCTAATTTTTTTGTATATTTATTTTAGTGGCTGCCATTTTGAAACGAGATGGCGGACCAAGCTGGCCAACGAACTCACTCGAGATATGGGTGAGCCTAATACACACACTTAGTGACATCCAAATCGGTTTATAAATACGAGTACTATCGATTTATATGTATAAATCAACATTTGAACGGGGGGTCTGGGAGGTCATGATCGGTGAAAATATATCGAAATTTTGCGGAATGGCTTTCATCTAACAGCTGCAATAGGTAGCTTTTTACATTTTGCTACCTATAGAAAAAATACATAAACGTTGCTGAAAGACATGGAAGATATTGAAAGCTACATAAAAGTTGAAAAAAAAATTATTAAGCTATAAGTCGTATATTTCTTAATTGAGAAAGTGGACACGATTAAACTGTGTCAGTGCTCGTTAATGCAACCTAAAAAAAAATGATTCCATTCCAAGTGGATTTGCCACTCTCTAGTGGAGTGGCCTTCCTTTCACGACCATGACTAGTCACAATTCAAAGATACTGATTGTGAAGGATGGATTAAAAGTATACATTTTTACGTTCATTTGTAATAGTAGGGTCTGAAATGTTTTCCAGCTAGATTGACGTGCTAAATTTGATATTTTTATTTCATTCTGTAGGTTTTGACACGTAGATTTCAAATATATTAGGTGCCATTTCTTTCTCACAAATTTTTGACGTGATTTTCAATAGGGCGTCCAAGATGGCTGCCATTTACTGACTTCTTTAATATTTGTGGCCTATTATTGACCAGTATATCAAATTTATATTTTTGGGGTCAAAAAATACAAATCTACAATCAAAATGTGTAAATTGAATTATTTATTCATAAATCGATTAACAAAATTATTAATTTTTTTTTCTCTTTTATTGCAGATGTTAAAAGTATGTGTTCCCTGGAAGATACTTACTCATACTAGTGACGGTGTTAAAATTTGTAAATACACAATGAATCGTTTAGTGTGATTGAAAAGTGGACAATTATGTCAAAAATAGGGAATAGACAATCTCGAAAAACTGAAAAAATACGCTACAACGCGAGCAAAATTGGGTGAATCAAAGTTAGCTCCGTGAACGAATAAATAAACTCTCAGCAGATGAGTACTTTTTGTCCCTATATCATAGTTCATGATACAAATAAATCGTACATGTTCAAAAACTCAAGAACGCTCAAAAAAAATTTCACGAATCTTCTCCCATGCCGGGTCGCCCTTCAATGTCTTCATCGGAGATGGGTGATTGTAGTGAAGGTGCTAAATGTACACGAAACCTTGAACATGTTACCTGAAGAACATGAGTGGAGTTATTGGTTTAACACAGAATGAAAGCGCTCTCGATTGGTATTTCTTGTGTGCACCAGAAATATGATGCATTGTTTCAAGATTCTTTGAAAAGTTCTGTATAAATGAAGTCTCTAAGTAGCCCATAAAACACTCTCAACTTTAGACTTCCACGTCGCAAAGAAATTGTTTGAGTATGCGTGATCATTGAGAAGGAAACCCTTCCCAAGATAATAAATACCACACTAATGAATATTGCATCATTTAGGAAGGTTCCAGAATCTGGGAAGGATGATATTCTGAATCGCGACCAAAAAGACCAATTGGAATTCAAAGAATTTGAAAGAGATAGATCACAGAGTGAACCCTCTAAACTGTCAGTTTGGCATCCAATAAAAAAATGAAATTAAAAACATTCAGTACCGGCAACAAGAAGACTGAATTTAAGGTTGGTGATAAATTGGTTAAAATCCGAGAAGATAAGCAACTTCTGGCTCCTTTTCTTATTGTTATGGAGCCCAGACCTCCAATGTCTTTAAACCTAAAAGATGCAATTGGAAACCACGAGTTTCCTGTAATACCAAGATCATTAATTTCTTCTGATGGATATCTTCATATTCCATCTGACAAAAGTCCATTTATTGCAGAAAAAGAACAATATAATTGTTCTCCCAAACTTGAATCATTAGAATCCTCGATGACTTCTCCGATAGAAAAAGTGTGTATTTTATAGATGGAATAATAATCGTACAATCAGTAAAAAAAACATCTGCCATGAAAACTTGTGAAGACTTCACAAATGTTTTCAACGTTATCATTATGAAAATGACAAATGGATTCACTGAGGGGAGAAAAATATTTGACCAATATCTTGAGCATTCATTGAAGGAGCAAACTCGTAAGAAGCAATTGGGAGAGACAGAACCTTACATTTACAAATAGTACCTCTGTAATGTTGGTGTTGCAAGATGTTTCTTTCACACAATGAAACAAAATCCCAACTAACCGAATATCTCGGGAATAAATTACTACAGGTTTTTGCTGCTAGTGAGAAGAAAATTGCTGCTGTTTGTTGCAGTAAGGCATACAGTAACCACCCAAATGTTTTCTATTCAGATTTATGTGACCACACACATGAAGGAGCAAACACCATTATATCTCTTCATGTATATAGGGACCATCATGCAAATTGAGACTGATGTGTTTTCGCAAGATACTGACATTTGCATGTTGCTGATTGACTTGGTTTCAAGTCACCAAGTAAATAATAAAATTAATTTCGTTACGGGTCGAGGCAACAAACACAGAAAAATTAATATTAATGAAAGCTGTTGAGCAATATTTGTTCATAAAAGCAAAGATCTACTAGGTTTACATTCATATATTGGTGGAGACTGGGGAGAAAAATTTGTAGGCATTTGAAAAGAGAAGTGGATTAAAGTGTACCTCAATCTTCAGTGTGATGATGATATTATAACAGCTTTTCAAGAACTTGGGAAACCTAAATTGATCCATTATCCAATCTATCTTTAATTGAAAAATTCACCAACTCGGCTTATTTGAAATATAGTAATTATTCAAGCATTCCAGAGTTAAGATGGCACCTTTTCATAACTAAAATTACCACCAACCCTTGGAGCACTGAAGCCACATATTCTACAATTCAACTTAATTTCCACCAACGGAAAGAGCTACAAAAACCCTCGACCAACAATACCCCCACTTATTGGTAATGGTTTGGAAATAAATGACGAAGGAGCAATTTCTCCAGTCAAATGCCTGGAGTTACTTGCGCTCAAAGGAGTTATTGAACTTGTGAAATCGAAGGTGTAATAGAACGTGTGCAGCTGGGAAATGTTCCTGCTTAAGGAATTCTCTTGTTTGTACTGTGACTGTAACAATACAAAAGACTATCAATATAACCACATCGACAGGGGGTAGGGATTCAGAAGAGGATATGTAACATCCAAGTACCATATGTACATATAAATGCTGTTTTTAATAATTCTGTTATTTTTAATTATTTATATTATTTCATTTAAATATTTTGTATGTGTATAATTTGTTAATAAAACAACGTATATAATGTCTTTCATACTTCTTGTGCTTTATTTGCATCTTATCACTTAAAACACTTGAAAAACTCCACTGACTCCTATTTTGATTGTAGATTTGTATTTCTTGACCCCCAAAACATATCATTTGACATACTGGTCAATAATAGGCAAAAAATATTAAAGAAGTGAGAAAATGGCAGCCATTTTGGACGACATGTTGAAATTCACGTCAAAAAAGGCACCCAAGATAAACACTGAATCATTTAAAGGGAATTGGATGCTGTCCTATAACCTTTTTCGCCTATTCTGTAATGATCCAGTCACTTCCCCAAAACAGACTACGGATGTCCAAATCTATTGTACGCAAAAAATTTTAAAATGGATATTTTCGTCCTCCCCCCCCCTTAATGTAATTAAGTTAACCCTTTTGCAACGTACGAGGTTCTTGATTTCTCCTACTAGCATTTTGCAAGAGTCGCTGAATTTCTGCAACTCAATGAAGCCAAGATTAAAATACTGGTTCTAAAAAATGAAACATTCTCTCAAGTCTCATCTGCATCTCTGGGATACTGGCCACCATTTTCCACTTGTAAGTTTTGAACACAATAACCGGTTCGAGAGCCACTGCCACCGGTGAACAAATGGATACCGGTGGGGGAAAGATAGAAGGAGCTGCAGGTTCAGAATCTACTGGGTTCAAAGCTTAGGAGAAGAAAATGGCAGTCGGTATCCTTAGAGATACATACGCGACTCACGCAGGGTCAAGTGGAAGGTAGTGTACTCACTTGAAGTAGCAGAAGATGAAGAGCGAGATGAGCAGGGAGAGGAGTGAGATGAGGGAGCAGACGAACATCAAGTAGCTGATGGTGAGGGGGCTGATGGGAGGGTCGGGCTGATCAAAGAAAAAAAACATTTAATTATTTTAAACACGATTGGTAAAGACATCATACAAGTTGTACATTTTCCAACTGAGGGAAACAGCGTCCAGGCTGGGATTCGAACTCAGGACCTTGGCTTTGGCTACCAAGCGAACCCACGAAGTTATCCTGGAAAAATTCGGGGGACGCATTTCACTGCGTCACAGATCTCATCCGCAAAAAGCTTTCTGAAATGCGTCCTTTGGATTTGAGTAGGATAATTTAGTTGGTAGGGCGTTGTACTCCTACCTAAACTCCTGAGTTCGAATCCCGGCCTGGACTCTTTTTCACTCAGTTGGAAAAATTACAACTCTTAATAAAGCTATGTGTGTGTACGTTTTCTGAAGAGACCATTGAGTGGTAAGGAGCGATTTGTTAGGAAAGTAAATATAGGTCTGAAGTAAACCAGTTTTTGAATTTTTTGATTAGGTTTTTTAATTCAATTTTTCCGTTCTTGTCGATTTTTCAATAAAATTTATTTGGAATTCTGACAGCGATTTTTAATTTTTTTTTTCCCGAATTGTTTCATGGCGTTTTTCTAATATTCTTAAAAAGATTCCTGTTTCAAAATTTTTTAAGCTCAATAGAGTCAATTTTGTCCTTTCTGATTTTTGCGAATTTTTGGCGAAATCTTTGAGATTTCAAGCTCTTTTTTTGCGTTTCGCGAAGATTTTTTGTGACAATTCTTTCTGAAACGCAAAGAACTTTTTAATAAATTTGAGTATTCACGGAAATTGTAAATTTGCCGTGATTCATTTCTAGGTGGAAGATTCAAGAATCGGTTTTTATAGCAACGAGATCGATGACGCTAAAATTTAACATTAATCTGGGTAGAAATAAAGAAAATACAATAATTCAAGATTAGCTTGATTCGAGAACGCATGGGGCGTAGCCCGCACGGCTATATGCTGATGAAGACAGTGGGTTTCCCAACACCAGATTTGTTGAAGCAAGCAGCGAAGCAGGCGAAACTCTGCTAGTTTAAAATAATACAAGTACAGTTGCACTTAAGGTTTTTAGTCTAAAATTTTAGGCAAGCACCAGCAAACGAGTGTTTCAATGTAAAAAACGAAAATAAAATACAGTCGATATAGGAGAAGCAAGATAATTATAAAAGTCCTCGTATAAACCGTTATTCGTAATACCGGTGAAGATAATTAAAATCTTAAAAACACACACACCTCATTAAACTAATTATCTCAGTGCTAAAATTAACTTAATATCACAAAATTTTCAGTATTATCTTAGTGAATAATATTAATTCTAAAGTACAGAAGTGCAGCTGATCATGTCTCTTGTTTCCCTGAAAAACTCAACTTCACTTTAACAGTGCAATAAGAGACTCCTAGAGTATGGATTCAAAGAAAGAAACAAATAAAGGTTTTTTTTTTATGCCCCAAACCTTTTTATGGCTTAATTGTAAATCTTACAAAGATATAGTATTGAAACTGTCCTCTTCTTTTCTTCCATTTTTTCAAGACCTCAGGACATTACTTTTGATTTTCTTGGGTAGAGGTTCTCCTTGAAGGTTGAAATTCTGTCTGGTAAAACGGGTGAGTTACTAAATTTTGACAGACATTTGCAATGTAGAAATAGTATCGCAGAGGGAGAACAGTAGAAGAAGACAATTAAAGGGATATTTTTAATGAATTCTACCTTACTTCTCACCGAAATTTACATTAGGATGGACAGATGCTTTGCTCCTATTAATCCCGATTTCGTATCTCATTAAAAGCGTGAAAATTTGAGTACAGTTTAAAGGATGACTCTTTCTTAACGTGCAAATGTCTCGTTTTAACGTTGTCCTCGTTTTTGCCGTGCTCGTATTAAATGAGTTCGATAATACATATATGTGTGTGTGTGTGTGTGTGTAAAACATATTTTAATAGTCTGCATTTTTTCCCATTTAATTTATTTATGCCCCCTTTAAAATATCTTTTTTTTTCTTTCACTAATTCAAATTCCAATTGTTTCAATGCATCTTTCCCATGTGAAAATTCATTCCATTGTAGAATATAAACCGTAAGCCTAGTTTTAACTGTCAAACGTTTGTATGACGCTTCGGAATGAGGCGCTAGGAAGTGTTGCAAAGTACCTACCTCATCGTGAAAGCGCAAAGCCGTCTAGACGCTGGCTGTACCGTTATTTGAGTCGAAACGGACTTAAGAAATCACCCGGTCTATCAAAATCATCACTTACTTTAGCGTCTAATTTCTCGCACTGTGTGTAATTGGTCCACTTTCCGTCGGTCCAGAAACCATCTTCGTTGCACCTCCTGTAAGCCACGGCAACTGAAAAGGATTAAAAATTACATGATCATTTTCATGTCACTCTTTTTTAAAAAAATAAATATATATATATATAAGTAATAACAGTTCTTTTCAAAGCAGCAAAAAGTCACTCTACGAGAAAAGCAGTCCCAGTGTGCTGCATTGTCAACAGAGTTCGGGACGGACGAAACAAGGATCGTGATCGCCGAGCGCTCCAACGGACTCGGCATTCTTCCTTCTTAGGTTCCTTCTTAGGCGCCTAGTTCGCGACTTTCGTCTAGTGAGAAGTTATAAGAATTTTTCTTCTTAGAGTTCCAAGAGTTCTTAGAAGTTCTTCCAGTTGCAGCTTGACGTCTAGAAGCAATTAGCAGAACGTCACTCATTTTTAAGCAGAGCAGTGCGTCCATCCCGAAACAGATTCTATTTGAGATACTCACGCGAGAAGTCTAACAAAGTCATCGAAGTGTCAGGTTTCTGACTTGAGAAAGACTCATACTGTATATTTCTAATTAATTTATTTTTTATTCATTATTATATTACTCTATTCCAATATATATTTTTCTTTTGCTGCAAAACTGCCGTATGTGATTGACAGTGGAATTTCCCCTGATCCTATTATCTATTTGAGGGAGGTTCTCGATTTCTTTGTAAAGTACTAATTCGGCTTTGGAAAGAAATACAATGGACATCACATTCCTAGGGAGCTGGATTTCACAGAAGAATGCAGGGGGGGGGGGAATGATCGAGTCGAAGGCCGAGGTGGAAAGGTCTAGAAAAAACACGTGTATGGAAGCTCCGTGAATGAAGAACCACAGCCCCGTCGTTTTGGAGCGTGAGCAGAACAGGGGGAGACTCGTCACTCCGTGGAAGTGCAGCGGAGCGCGTAGGACGCCAAAGAGTTGCTGGTGTGCGGTGAAGAGTGAAGGAGGTGTATGGTTGATGTGTAGCAGATAGCGTAAGACGCAAGGGTTGTCAGTGCACAGCGTTGGATATAGACGTGTAGAGTTAAGAGTGTAGAGAATTGTGTTTAACTACAGAGATAAGGTGCATTGGACACTTTGGTCCAGAGTAAAACTAATTATTACTTAGACGGAATTATATGTACGAGTAGTACATTTGAGATTATATATTAAAACGGGTGATCAGGGAGATTGCCTGTCACATACGGCTATTGACAATATAATAAATATCCCTGTAACATTTTTCTTGCATAATAATTTTAATCAATAAATTATTACCCAACGTGTCCGGTATCACTTTAATACCGGTGGTGGCAGCAAAATACCATAGAACTAAGGTATCCATTCTAGGAATATAATTACGATGACCGAACAAGGCGACGTAACCACTACAACACAGCACAAGCTTGTCACCAGTTAGAAAAAAATCGCAGTGATTAGAGTACTTTGTGAATTCAATGTATTCTTAAGATCAACAACTGAATCTATTTAAGAAGACATTTACTTATTTGGCTGAAATATACTCTTGATGATATAAAAAATTAATTGAGATTATATCGAGGTTCCTCATGAGAAGAATATTTTAAAGTTTTTCAGAGTATGCCCTTATGGGGACCTTCCTTGTCGCTACTCATTCGACACTTAGGCTAAGACGTTACAAAAGTCTTTTCATTATGCCTTTAATTCTTTGAATTGGATTCACAGGATAAAAAGTAGCTCAAAATATAACATAAATCTTCCAATAATCACAAAAACGTTTTCTTCTGAAAATTCCTAAATATGTAAAGTGCATGTAAAATCCGTCGTGGGTGCCTAGTCAAGTGAAGGTCTCGTCACCTGATCAAGGTTCTAAATTACGAGACCAATTCCTTTCTCTTCTTTAATTTTTGCTTTAAAAAAATCTGCAATTGAGCAAAGTTAAATAGAAACCTTGAACCGGCAAACAAAGAAAAACACTACACTCTAAATAAGAAAGAGTGGATATTCACTCTATCGCAGAGTCAAAATTTGCCCAACCTCTTTAGAGTGACTATTCACTCTAGGAAAAAGTGAAATTCTTGACTCTCTGAAAGAGTGAATACTCACTCCTGAGAAGTGAATATTCACTCTGAACAGGAGTGGATACTCACTCTTTCAGAAGAGTGACTATCCACTCTTGCAAAAGGGGTGAGTTTTTTCACTCCTGATAGGTGTGAATAGTCACTCTTTGAGAAGTGACTAAAATTCTTGAATAAAAAAACAGAAACTCATCTTTACACACGCTTGTTCGTAGGCGGTCACCCTCCCTAATACTAACCGAGCTCGCTGCTGCTTGACTTCTGCGCTCGGACGAGAACTGGTACTTACTGCATGCTACAGCCGCTAACAATAAAAAAGCTCTTATTACATTATTTTAGCTTTGTTTCTTTTGTGATATTCCAGCACACTTATTAAATTTGTGTAGAAATCACAAATATTTACAGTGTTTCTCAACTGTGTAAATAAGAAAACTGAAACCTTCTTTTTGTATCATATAATACAGAGACTGTTCGCACATTTTTTAGACAAATTTGATAAATGATTTTAAAAAATGGAATTACTTTAGAGGTAAAAAATCTGACAACAACTTTTTATGTTTAATTTATATTATCGTCTGATACTTTCAAATGTATTCCTATTTCAAGATAGCGCATGCAAAAAAGCTGTGAATGGGAAGATGCGTTTTTTTTTTCTTCCGAACAGAAGTATGCTAATTCGACAGTCTAAAATGATTGAAAAGCGCATAATATAAAAACTTTTTAGTGCGAAATAAACATAACAATTGATTATGTTAAAAAAAACAGGAAAAAAAAAGAGCCCATTTCAAGGCGGAAAACGAAGTTTCAGGTAAGGATTTAAGACTGTCGCAAATTTATCTTAGAATGGGAAAATAAAAATAAGAATATTGGACAAAAATGTTACAATCAATTCATTATATTATTAAGAGAATGTGTTACATCCGATATTTATAGAGAAAATGCTATTTTCTTTATTTCAACGACTTTTAAAGGGTGAAACTGCATCAAAGCAAAGCTACCGCCCATACTTCAAAAACTACCGCTGTATTCGTTGAAAACATTAAAAACTCACACAGGTCGCAATTGCGTTTTATTACATTTATACCTTTCAACATATTCCTCCAGTCACCCGACGTTTCTCTTATGGTTTATTGGTCTGCTCTTTCAAAGGGCAAAACCACCAGGAAAGTTTTTTAAGAGGCAATAACCCTGTAAATTTTACAAAAAACCTTCTACCATCGAAAGCATTACGCAGAATTAGAATCAAGAAACAAGATTATTTCAGAAAGCAACATTCATATTTTAAACGTTAAAAACAACAACGCCGAAATCGTCTAAAAAATGTGCGAACACCCGTCTGTACATTTCCGCTATGACAAAAATTCCGTTACTGTTGAAAGTAATCACACTTACTCTTTGGTGTATATTATATGTAACCGTAACTGTATTACTATATATTTGTGTATACTGTTTGGCAACGCCAAGCTGAGTGTTGTGAGATGTGATATGTCATGTAGCTGTACCGCCATGTGCGTGATCTAGTTATTCTTAATCTTAATTAAACTTTTACTTATGTTTATCGACCTCTGATTCAGTTATTATCTTAATAGCAGAGCGTGGTTCCGAAATTGAACACGCTAGAAGTAAAAATATATTAAGATTGTGTTAAAGTAAACTGTTTTGTTGCTTTGAACTGAATCACGCGGACGCGGAAGTTGAAATGGCGGCACGTGATGAAAATATTAAGTACTGTGTTGAATCTTTTAGCGGTAAAAATTTTGTTCTGTGGAAGCGACGTGTTGAAGCCGTCTTTGCCGCTAAAGATCTTGATAAATATTTAAATGAGGAATGTGATCCAGCTAAAGAAGCGGAAGTTAAACAATCAAAGAAAGCATATGCTTTACTGCTAACCCTTTTGGATGACACCGTGTTAGCGACGTTAGCTACGGAAACAACTGCGTGTCAAATATGGACAAATTTGAAAAATAAATATGCGAAAACCAGTGCAGTGAGCCAAATTTTAGTGCGAAAGAAACTCGCGACTTTGCAGAAACGTCGGGAATGCAGCATGCAGCAACATATTAATGAACTATTGGCCATCGTAAATGAATTGCGACTTTCAGGCGCAGAAGTAAAAGACATGGACGTTGTTATTTATTTGTTAATGTCTCTACCTGCAGAATATGATGTGGTTAAAGCTACGATTGAAAACCAGCCAAATGAAACTTTGACTTTAGATTTTGTTATGCAGAGACTTTTGAATGCTGAAGCATTAAAGTTTGAAAGAAATCCAGATAATATTCGTGACCCTGTTTCAAAGGAGAACATAGCTTTCAGTGCAGATAAGCGTGACATCATTTGTCATAAATGTAAATCCAAAGGCCACATTGCCAAATTTTGTAAAAAGAAAACAGTTTGCTTTCAATGTGGACGCCCTGGACACATTAAAAAGGATTGTAGAGTTCGCCTCAAAGCAGATTACAGAGAAACAGCAGCAGTAACATTCATGGCAGGTGAGCCTGTTGAAGGTTTTCTACTGGATTCTGGAGCATCCACACATATGTGCAGCAAAAGTGAGTGGTTTGAAGAAATTAAACAGTATTCTGGAACTGTTACTTGTGCCTCCAAAAATGATGTTTTGAAGATAGAAGGTATCGGCAACATACCTGGAACATTACATGGTAGGAAAATAACTTTAACAGATGTGCTATTTGTTCCTGAGCTGAATGGTGAATTAATATCAGTTAAAAACATTCAAAAAGCAGGGTACAGTGTGACTTTTGAAAATGACCTTGCTGTTATTAAGAAAGGCAGTGATAAGTTTGAAATTGCTAGGCTTAACAACAAAGGACAATATATAAGTGATTTCCAACCTGTTAAAGCTTCGGCATATCTTGTGAATCATGATGCAGAACTGTGGCATAGGCGGATGGGGCATCCATCTAACAAGGTGTTAAAAGAAATGGGTTTGCCAATTTCTGAATCTTTATCAAATTTCTGTGAAGAGTGTGTTACTGCAAAGCATTCTAACACTCCAGTGAGCAAGAGTCCTAGAAGTCGAGAGCATGTGGCAATGAGAATGATCCACAGTGACATATGTGGCCCTATTGATCCGCCTACCAGGGAGGGTGAAAGATATTTTGTTACACTCATAGATGACCATTCAAGGTTCATTGAAGTACATCTTTTGAAACACAAAAGTGATATTGCTGAAGTCTTCAAACTGTTCATCAAGCAAAACCCTGAGCTCTACAAAATTAGGTGTGACAATGCCAAAGAGTATGTGTCAGGCGAACTAGTCCGTTATTGCAAAAAAAGTGGTATTTTGATTGATCCAGCTCCACCATATTCAGCTCCTTTAAACGGTGTTGCTGAGAGGGCAAACAGATATCTCTTAGAGAAGGCCCGTGCCCTAATATTTGAATCCAAGTTGCCTAAAACTTGTTGGGGCTATGCTGTGCAGACAGCTGCATACCTCAAAAATCGAATTCCAAATCAAACTGTTGGAAATGTGCCATTTAAGCTTAAATATGATAAACCACCTGATCTAAGCATTATCAAAGTGTTTGGTTGTGATGCATATATGAGAATACCAGACACTTTAAGAAAGAAACTGGATCCAAAATCCAAAAAGATGATTTTTATAGGATATTCAACTATGGGATACCGTCTGTTAGATCCAGTCACAAAACATATTGTGGTTTCTCGCAACGTAAAATTCAATGAAGAAAAGAAATGCACAATTAATTTGATTCAAGATGATTCCATAGAAGTTAAAGATTTTGCTAATGAAGAAGTGATCCCTGACACAAGTGATGTGGAAACTACAACTCCTGAAGAGAATGTCAGACCGAGAAGAAGTTCTAGATTACCTGCCAGACTAGATGATTATTTTGTATACGAAGCTAATGTGACATCTGTTGATTCTATATCATTTGAGGATGTAGGAAATTTGCCCGAAGAAGAGCAAGTCCCATGGAAGAGAGCTATGAATGAAGAAATGGAGTCTCTTAATAAAAATAAAGTTTGGAAGCTAGTTGAATTGCCAGAGGAAGAAAAGACAGTGTCCTGTAAATGGGTGTTGCGTATCAAAAGAAATAATGTTTACAAAGCCAGACTGGTTGCTCGTGGTTTCGAACAGAAGCCAGGAATTGATTATTTTGAGACCTATGCTCCTGTCATCAGTATGTCATCACTCAGACTTGTACTTGCCATTATTGTCCAAAAAGATCTTAAAATTTATGCATTGGATGTCAAAACGGCTTTTCTGAATGGTGAACTGGATGAAATAATCTTCATGGAGCAACCCATGGGCTATAATGATAATAGTGGACGTGTGTGCAAGCTACTTAAGAGTCTTTATGGTCTCAAACAAGCACCCAGACAATGGTTCAGACGTTTCACAGATTTTATTCTTCATTTAAATTTCCAGCAGCTAAATAGTGAAGCGTGTGTTTTTGTAAGAAAATCTCAACAGAATGAAATTTACATAGTATTGTACGTTGATGACCTGCTTATTGCTGGTTCTGATGATTCAGAAGTTAAAGTTGTGATTCAACTGCTTAGAAATGAGTTCGAGATGTCCAAAGCTGAAATTGCTGAAGAATTCCTAGGAATACGTATAGAATATTCCCAAAATCAACTTTCTTTAGGTCAAAAGGCCTATGTTGAGAAAATTTTAAATAAGTTTAAAATGGTAGAGTGTAAGCCATCAGACACTCCTCTTGTGCCAAAGTCAACTTCGTCAGATTTTATGCAAGGCAAAAGTTTTTATGGTCCTTACCGTGAGCTTGTAGGGGCTCTGCTCTACTTATCCATGATGACTCGTCCTGATATTCTGTACTCTGTTAACTGCCTTAGTCAAGTTCAAGAGCAGCCTACTGATATTGCTTGGGCTGGTCTTAAAAGAGTTCTTCGATATCTAAAAGGGACATCTGAACTCAAATTACTGTTTTGTAAATCTGATAGTTACAGTAGTGTGATTAATGTTTATGTTGATGCAGATTGGGGGGCTGATGCACAGGACAGAAAGTCTATTTCTGGGTATATTATTTTCTTTAATGATTGTCCAGTTATTTGGTCTGTAAAGAAACAAACCTCCATTGCCCTGTCCTCTACCGAGGCAGAGATTTTAGCTCTAGCAAAAGCTGTCCAGGATTTAATTGTTCTTTACAATGTAACTTCAGAAATCTTAGGGTATCAAAATATTAAAATTTTTATTTTCGAGGATAATCAATCAGCCATTAAGGCTATATTAAATGAAAACAACTGTGCTAGATTGAAGCACTTAGATATTAAATTGAAATATGTTAGGGATATTATAAAATTGCATGATATAAATCTTGAGTATGTTGCTACAGAAAATCAGTTAGCTGATATGTTTACAAAATGTTTACCTAAACCAACACTCTAAAATTGGGAGGAGTGAGAAGTTGACTCTTTGGAAGAGTGAGAGGCATTTTCACTCTTTTTGGAGTGAATTTTATAAGAATACACTCTTTAAAGAGTGCGATTTTCCACTCTCTAGAAAGGAGTGAAATATCTCACTCCGTTGTCGAGAGTGACTGTCTCACTCCTTTGACAAGAGTGAAATATTTCACTCCGTTGAAGAGTGAAAGCCTGACATTATATAATTTTGTCCATATTTATTTATTGAGAGAAACGAAATGATCATTTTTCCTTTTTCTTTTTAGGTAGATTTCGTAAGAAATGTTACCTATTACATTCTCCCCTATGTTGGAATTTCTGAAAATTTTTGCAGATCTACGCCGATTATAACCCCTAAAACCCCAAACCACCCCCCCAGTTCAAAACTTTATCTATCTGTCTATATAGCTATATCATTTTTTTATGGACACGATAACTTCAATAATTCTGCACAAATCTCTTCCAAACTGATAACATATAATCAAAGGACATAAAATCTCGGTCAAGTTCGTTAATGGGCAAAATCGAAATAGGGGGGGGGGGGTGAAAACAGAAAAAAACCCATAACTTCTTAATTATGATACGTATCAAATCCGTTTAAAGTTATTAATATTTCTAGGAAAAGGGCCGAAAATTTATGTATGACAGATTTTTGATATCATTAAAAATGGCCTCAAGGAAGGGGGGGGGGGATAGGATTTTAGGAAGAAAAAAATTCATAACTTCGTCAATTCACAAGATATCCATCCGCTTCTTGGAAAACATGAAAAAAAAATTGAATGCACTTAAAATAAAATTTAATATAACAAAGCATACCTTTTATTATACACGTGAAATACCACTGCTTCGACCGATCGATGGTGTCTTTATTTTCTTTTAAACATTTCAATATCAATTTTGCTTTTTAACCATAAATATAAAGTAAACCTATGTGGCGAATTGATATTTTATCTTTTTTGTACTACTATTTATTTTTTTTTAATCATTGTTCTGCACTATATAATGCGGTTATTTTATTTTTGTGGCAACACTAATTTGAGGAAAAATCTCGCATTTCATTTATAAAAACAATGCCGATTTAATTTTTAATTAATAGCAATATTTAATCAAAAACCATGTTTTAACGAAATGTGGTGGTGGTACTATGTCAGAAGCTGCTTCAAAAACCTTTCGAAGGAGGTTACCTCATTTATTGTTGTGTGTTTTGTAAATTCATGGAAAAAGGTATGTTGACAACAGAAATATGTATGATTTTAGAATAATAAACTAAAATACAGGATAAATAAAATTAAAAATTGACTTATACGGTGGATTCAGGGGGACAGAGCCCCACACCCCATCTCTGACGAAAAAAATCTTAGTCCCTTATTTTCGTGGTGTTTAAATATTATAAATTCACCGGGGAATAATATGTATTATCCTTTTTAAAAACAATTTAATATTATATTTTTTAAATAATAATTTTTAGCTGACATTTTAAACAGAAACGTCTTTTTAAACTTTCCATAAGCGATCGCAAAATTCCAATTACGATGTGACACTGATTGGTCTCTATAAAGTTTAACAACAGTGATTTCAAAGTTGTATATACAAATAGTGACCACTCTAGTTTTAATAACGTATGGAAATTCAGATTAAGTTATAAAGTCTTTCAAAAGTTAATGGATGAATAATGTTTTGGATTTTCATATCTAAAGCAAAAATCTGAAATATAAAAATTGCTTTTAAATTCTTTAAAATTCGATATATTATATGCAAGTGTTACGTCAATCTTTTTTTTTTTAAGCTATTTTCCCTCTGTCTGAAAATATAACAACTGTAGTAATTATATTTTGATAATTGATAAATTTAACGCCAGAAAATAAAAAGTTTCTGCCCGCTGCGCTGATAAAAAAAAAAAAAAAAAGTTTAATGAGTCAATTGGGTCAGAGATCGCACCATTAGCAATGCTGACGTAAATATTGTCTTTTTTTTTTAACAGACCGCTGACGAGGACCATTTTCATTCTTGGCAGACGTCTATGGCGATTGGCTGACGCGTTAATACTTTGATTTAAAATGTTAGTTCAACGGTTTAGTCGTTTGAAGAGATGTTCGTAACTTTGATACTGAAAAATTATGTGCTTATAATTTTGTGTCAGTCCTTATGTGTGGATGTGGATTACAAGTAATTTACAGTAATCATGAAACGATACATAGAAATAATATACGCTGAAGAAAATGCTTGTAATTTATAAAATGTTATAATTGTTAGAACATTGGTGTGTATTTTATTAATTTTTTTTTCCGTTCATCACGAAGATTGTGCTTTTTGAATATTATTTTTATAAAATCCGACTGGTGAGTTTTTTTTTGCAGTCGGATGTGTTTTTTTTTCCCCCTTTTCAGAAGGAAAATATGTGTGATTTATTTTCAATGAATATTTTTTAGAAATCGGTTTGCAAAACAGTGCTTTTTTTTATGTTTTGCCAAAAGTGTGCAACTGCCTTAATTGAGGGAGTACGCTCTATGACTATTCTATTGACAAGTTATAAATATTATAAAATCAACATTTAATCTGAGAATTATCTATTTTCGTATTGTACTTTTTGAATATTATTTTTATAAAATCCGACTGGTGAGGTTTTTTTTGCAGTCGGATATGTTTTTTTTCCCCTTTTCGAAAGGAAAATATGTGCGATTTATTTTCAATGAATATTTTTAACAAATCGGTTTGCAAAACAGTGCTTTTTTTTTATGTTTTGCCAAAAGTGTGCCTTAATTGAGGGAGTACGCTCTACGACTATTCCATTGACAAGTTATAAATATTATAAAATCAACATTTAATCTGAGAATTATCTATTTTCGTATTGTACTTTTTGAATATTATTTTTATAAAATCCGACTGGTGAGTTTTTTTTTGCAGTCGGATGTGTTTTTTTTCCCCCTTTTCGAAAGGAAAATATGTGCGATTTATTTTCAATGAATATTTTTTACAAATCGGTTTGCAAAACAGTGCTTTTTTTTATGTTTTGCCAGAAGTGTGCAACTACCTTAATTGAGCGAGTACGCTCAACAACTTGTTATAATATTCATTCAATTCTGACTATTCCATTGACAAGTTATAAATATTATAAAATCAACATTTAATCTGAGAATTATCTATTTTCGTATTGTACTTTTTGAATATTATTTTTATAAAATCCGACTGGTGAGTTTTTTTTTTGCAGTCGGATGTGTTTTTTTTCCCCCTTTTCAGAAGGAAAATATGTGTGATTTATTTTCAATGAATATTTTTTAGAAATCGGTTTGCAAAACAGTGCTTTTTTATGTTTTGCCAAAAGTGTGCAACTGCCTTAATTGAAGGAGTACGCTCTATGACTATTCCATTGACAAGTTATAAATATTATAAAATCAACATTTAATCTGAGAATTATCTATTTTCGTATTGTACTTTTTGAGTATTATTTTTATAAAATCCGACTGGTGAGTTTTTTTTTGCAGTCGGATGTGTTTTTTTTCCCCCTTTTCGAAAGGAAAATATGTGCGATTTATTTTCAATGAATATTTTTTACAAATCGGTTTGCAAAACAGTGCTTTTTTTTATGTTTTGCCAGAAGTGTGCAACTACCTTAATTGAGCGAGTACGCTCAATAACTTGTTATAATATTCATTCAATTCTGACTATTCCATTGACAAGTTATAAATATTATAAAATCAACATTTAATCTCATAATTATTTATTTTCGTGTTATATTTGTTTAAAATAATTTACTATTATGGTTATGACTAACTCATCAAAGGTAGGTAGGATTATAAACAACTACTAATTTTCGTTTTCAAATAAAGCTTTTGTTGGAATATAATTGCTTATATAAGATTATTTAATTACTATTTAAATTAATTTGATAAGAATAATATGTATTTGTTATATTTGTATCTTTTTAAATCCAAATAAATATATTTTAATGTTAAAATATTTGTGTATTTTTTATGATTTTCAAATAAATTCATATCAATTTCAAAATTAGCAAATTTGTTTAATATATCTTTAGATCTCCACTTTATCAATAAAAGTTTTTTATTGTAAAGAATCTGGATTATAACTCACAGCATTGATTTTATTGAAGTTCAGAAATATATATACATATATATTATGCAATTATATGTTATTACTATGACTGTAAAATATCAGTAATATATATATTTTTTTTAAATGCGTACTTTAAAATATGTATTTTTAAAAAAGCAATAACAGAAAGTTATCAAACCTTATGCTGAAAAAAAAAATGCTGTGTTTATAATTTTTTTTAACACTTTGATATGTAAAGGAATTTTTAATGTTGCTTTGATGAATATGCGGAATACTTATAACATTTTCTTTCGCGGTCAAATTCCTGTGGTGACCTATTTTTTATATTTTATAATTAGAGATGTACAATTTTCTTCGAGAAATCTTTTTACATTTTTTTCTGGGGGGGGGGGGGGGATTTATTTTTGTCAAATCTGATTTGTTAAACCTAAAAAACTTATTGGCAAACTGGCAGAACATTTTTTTTTTTTTTAATTTGAGAATGTGAATTAAAAAAAAAATCTTCTAAGTTACACATAATATTACTTGGTTTTAAAGCAAATTTTAATTGTAAAACAAATATATCATTACTTACTTTGATTTATTGCTCAAAACTTTAGCTTTCGGTTTTGCAAAACTTGAGATATCGAAAACAAATTTTAATATTTAAAAAAAAATATTTTTAGTAAAAAGGTTAAAAATAGAAAATGGAAAATAAAAAAAGCTAGACATTTACATTTTTGCATAATTTTGGTCCAAATATTTTTCTAAATGGTTTTCATTGTTGTAATAAAATTCGAGATCTAAATTTACTGGTTCTATTATTTTTCTTTCTTTATTTTTTATTTTTTTAAAACTCTAGATTGTTTAACTGTGTTGTATAAGATCTAAAATACAGGGTTTTCAGTAAATTTTAATATGTTTTTACGTTAAAAAGAAAAAATATATTTCTTCACACATATTATATATATATAAAGTTTCCCATAGCATAAACCTGGTTTTTATATATGTTAGTATTTTAAAAAATATATAAAACATTCAGAGAATGAAAAAACTATAGTTGCCATTATTATTTTTTTATTATCATTATTGAACTGTTCTATTCAAGTCTTAAAACAATTCAAAGCATACTTCATGGAAATAAACTTATACTTTCTTCTAAGAAAACGAACTATATGGTACACTCAGAAAACGAACTATATGGTACAAAATTATTTTATATCAATTTTAATTTGATGATCCTTTAAAACAATTAATCAGAAGTATTTTTCTAAAAGAAGTATTTTCTATCTAAAATAAATAGTCAATTTTGATGAAAAGTTGCATTGTTCTTCTAAAACAACATTACAGTTTTAATCTAATATTGCAGTGTTAAATTTTCATTCTAAAATGATTTTTTTTTTTTTTTTATTATTTTTTTTTTAAATGGCTGGCCATTTTAATGTGCGCCGCTAATGAAGTCGTTGCCGACAACAGTATGCAATGACTTAATTCGTGTAATCGGGCGGTGCAGAAAAGTTGTAATCAATATTGTACATGCTTTTAGCATAGAATGAAGTTGAATATAAAAAATATTATATAAAAACATATTTTTTATATGCTCAGTAATCGAATGAATTTAATTTTTTGCGATAGTATGTAAAGAGGGTGGGAAGGGGGGGGGAGTAGTCATTGTCCCTCGAATTGTTTTAGTGCACATCTTCTATACTATGACAAAAAATTAAACACTTTCATGCTTTAGAATACATATTTGGCCATAAAGCAAGATTCGATTTCTTCCATAAGAGCATGGGCAAACTGGGCCGTTAGCCATTGCCACTATGATTTTAGGGTTCTCAAATTTAGTATGCAATTTTCATAAAGCTGATATTTTATATCTATTTCGACGTTGCACTGACTATAATCAATATTTTGAACATTTAGAGTAGGATAAGTTTAAAAACCAAAAATATATTTATCTAAGTACAGTAAAACTTTTCAATAGCGGACACCCCAGGACGACGGAATTTGTCTGTTATTCGGAAGAGTCCGCTTTCTCCGAATAGCACACAAATTCTACGATGATGCGGTGTCCACTATTGAAAGATTTTATTGTATTTAGATAAATATATTTTTAGTTTTTAAACGTATCCTACTCTAAAAGTTCAAAATATTGATTATAATCAGTACAAAGTCGAAAGAGATTTAAAATATCAGCTTTACAAAAATTTCATACCAAACTTGGGGCCCCCTCAAATCGGGGGAGGGGGGGATGACCCAGTTTGCCCCTGCTTTAATCAGGTTCTGCTTCCGGAACAAACCCCAGCCCTGCTTTATGGTCAAATATTTTCCAATTTATCCAGGATTCACTGTGGTCAAACATGGCTGTATTTAATGCTAAAAAAAGTGTGGTCAGAAATATCTGCATATTCCTCACAAATCAGAGCACAAAAACGGCCACAATTCAGACTCAAGTGTCTGAAATTCAGACACATTTAAGTGTCTTAAATTTTTAAGACACTTTAAAGTGTCTCTTTTTTTAACCATCCGTCTCAGACACTTAAGTGTCTGAATTTCAGACATTTCAGTTTACAGTGTAAGTAAAACTTAATGGGTATTTGAAAAGGAAAGAAATAATATACACTGATTAAGATTTTGGTTAATTACTTGCCTTTATGGGCATTTTAAAACTATCATATCTTTATAAAGCATGCAATGAAAGAAAACACAATACTGATAAGCTTGGAATAAAATATTTTAGTTTTTTGTCAGTAATCTAATTTAATTCATTATGTAACTCTAATTGAATTTTTCCTTAAGAGTTCAATTACTGTTACAAACTGAATTAAATAAATATTGCCAATAAAGTATTTTAGTCCAATCTTTACCACGCTTGTGTCTATTTTCATTGCATGCTCTAAAATATATGATTCTTTTAAAATGCCCAAAAAAGAAACATAAAAAAAAATTTTATTCACTCCATAAAAAGTGAACATTCACTCCTATGAAAGAGTGGCTATACACTCCTGTTAGGAGTGAGAAATCCACTCCTTTTGCCAGAGTGAATAGTCACTCCTATGAAAGAGTGGATAGCCACTCCTATGAAAGAGTGACTATTCACTCCTATCAGGGTGAAAAAACCCACTCTTTTTGCAAGAGTGGATAGTCACTCCTCTGAAAGAGTGAGTATCCACCCCTGTTTAGAGTGACTATTCACTTCTCGGGAGTGAGTATTCACTCTTTCAGAGAGTGAATAATTTCACTTTTGCCTAGAGTGAATAGTCACTCTAAAGAGGTTGGGCAAATTTTGACTCTGCGATAGAGTGAATATCCACTCCTCCGGAGTGAATAGTCACTCTTTCTTATTTAGAGTGAAGATTATGTGATTTAAGATACAAATGTAAAATAAGGTGTGATTAAGGGAGGGTGTTGAAAGTAATCACACTTACTCTTTGGTGTATATTATATGTAACCGTAACTGTATTACTATATATTTGTGTATACTGTTTGGCAACGCCAAGCTGAGTGTTGTGAGATGTGATATGTCATGTAGCTGTACCGCCATGTGCGTGATCTAGTTATTCTTAATCTTAATTAAACTTTTACTTATGTTTATCGACCTCTGATTCAGTTATTATCTTAATAGTTACAACAAAGAAGTTATTTATTTATTCATTCATTTTTTTCTTGCTAATAATGTTTCCATAATTACAGCCCGATTAAGATTGTCCGAGGCTCAGGGCCCGAAGCTTACCCACTGAAATACAAAGGGGCCCCCAAATTTACTTTTCAAAACTAATTTTTAGGGAGGAAATTTCAGTCAGGGTAAAAAAACGTATTTTTTTTTCTTACATTATAGCTGTTAAATTTTTCCTAAGACTATTACCGACACATTTACACTCTATTTTTTTTTTTTTTTTTTTTTTTTTTTTTTTTTGATATAATAAATGGTATAAAATCAGTGATTAAATGCAACGTTTTTCATTTCTCTTATGTTTTACATTTTAATTTCAAACGTGCTAAAAATAACAGAAAATTTAATCTGTATAATTATATTTTGTTTATATTCATAAAGAGGTTAGAAATGACATAAAATATGTAGAATAGATTATTTAAATAAAGAGAAAAATAATTAGCATTCAGAGATATTAAATTTCTGTTTATAAAATAGAAGCAAAATTGTGTTGCAGCTAAGCATAAATTTACTTCAAATATTTGTTTTCCCTACACTGTTCTTAGCACTGGCAAATCCTGCAATTTGTAAAGCATAAAATATATTTCCTGTCCATAATTCTATCGATTCATTTATTATTTCAATGCCTTTTTCAGTTTTTTTAAAAATCGTGCTACTATATATAAAGGATTTCATTTTACGCGTTTCGTTTCGATAACGGGGTATCCGCGAGCTGGCGCCATCTTGTGGTTTTATTGGAAAAAACTGTCTTTCTTCACTCTCAACGGAGTGAACAAGTCACTCTTGTCAATGGAGTGAGACAGTCACTCTCGACAACGGAGTGAGATATTTCACTCCTTTCTAGAGAGTGGAAAATTCCACTCTTTAAAGAGTGCATATTTATAAAATTCACTCCTAAAAAGAGTGAAAATGCCTCTCACTCTTCCAAAGAGTCAACTTCTCACTACTTCCAATTTTAGAGTGTAGAGAGTACTACAGCGGTGGATCACAGCCGAAGTGTGATGAGTTCTCTGCCAAAAGTTTAAATGTTGTACAAGGTCTTTGTTTTAGAGGGAGATATATTCATTGTGTTTCATTCCAATACTAATAAAATTAAATTAGGGCATGTGGTATTGTTTTAGGTATTTGAGTATATTGTCTTTGAACAGTTCTGCTATTTTGTGTGGAACCCTTTGTACGCGAATAAAACTCGCATATGACCAATTACTTTTTCAAATCCGTTCTGTAGTTCCAGAATGAACCCCTGCCAAAAGAATAAACGTTGCTGTTTTATAATATTAGTACAGATACGACTTCAATTCAAACTCTGATATTTTTAGAGAACTTTAACAATAATAAATATATTTTAACGAAATTTTCATCAGATTTGCATTACTTAATGTGAAATTCGATGTCATATAAAGTACTGGAAGGGCACGGTAAATTAGTTTACAATACCGTGTTTAGTATCAACTACATTCCAAAACATCGATTACCTAATTGAGTGTTACATTTGGCAAAAAGCAAGGTAAGTAAATTTTGTTAAAATTGCTTCATTATTATTAAAGTTAGGAATAAGAATTCTTGATTCTCTTGTAATGAAACCTTGTGTATTTTTGATTGAACAAATGGATTACAACTCTGTTATTTTATGTGTAAAAATTATTTGCTGTACTGTGCTCTTCCCTCTTAAAGTTTGCCCCGCATCATTTTTAAACACTTTATAAATCTAATCTAGTTTTGTGTTATTTCATTGGTGCATTTTATAGTTTGTAACTGTAAGATTGTAAACGCTGTTTAAATGAATCATAACCAACGTAATTGCGGAGAAAAGCATTATGATTTCATTCATTTAAAAGACTGATTCTATTAACAGGTGATTCATATAACCGGCGACCACCTTTATTAGAAACTCAACCCCCCCCCCCCCCCCCCCCCCCCTTAGAACCGAACACTGTTTTTATTTATGTTTTGTGTTATAATTTAATGTTTATTTAACTATGTTTATTATTATTTATTGTTTTAATTTATATTATTGCAAATCGGATCCTTAAAGTCCTAAAACGGCGCATTAGGAACGTCCATAAAAAATATCTAAACCCAAAATAGGCTGAAGTTTTAGCATTTTAAACCTTTAGAAAACACAAACTGAGAAAAAAGAATTGAGTTATAATGATTTAACAAGAAATGGATGCGGAGTTAAAAAGTCTTTTGCAATGTAAGTAGAATGGATTGTATTCGCCAGAATGTTAAGCAAAGAATTGATATTTTCGTCATTTCTCGTCCAATGAAGAGTACCCCTTAACAAAAGGAATTAAGGTCCTACTCATTCCAATTCTCATCCAACTTTTAGAATGGTATTACGATACTCGGGGCTTTTAATAGAAATGACATTTCCCCTTGAGATGGGACATTAAAACAAGCGATTCTCTCAATCCTTCGCAAGACGCATAGAGGATTCACGATGCAAATTTTGAAAGAGACCTATAGGCTCGAGGCTGTGCGTCCTATTTTAAAACTTTAAATAAATTGACATATTTTTTTCCCTGTGGCTTCAGATCTTAAGAATGACTTAGTTAAGGGAAGTTACAACCTGAAACAGATCGATTGAATGGGATTTAATATTTTGAATCCTCGGTTTATTATAGTGAGTGGAGCGAATAGAAATGGGTTGGTGTGGAAAAGTTGCTCCATCACATCCTCATTCGGAATATAAAATAGCTTTGAAAAATTGAGTGCTGCGACAAGGTCATTCACTATTTAGTAAAAACGTGAAAGTTGTGCATTTTTCGATTTTCTTGTCGAACATGTAAACTTCTCAAATATTATTAATATTTATTTAACTTGAAAGGATGATCTTTAAATTATTATTATTATTATATATTTTTAGTAAACTTATGGAACCTATATATCAAATTCAGCTTTCGTATAATGCCCCAGTGACTTCAAAATTTTGAAAAATGTATGAAAACTGGGTGATTGGGAAGCCATTTCTTCCAGATCGTGTCCCGAAAAATTGTACAAAAGAAATCCAGGTAAAACTGTGCTTACAGTGGCGGTCCGTACGTTTCCTCAACTGAACCGTCTGAAAATGGGTATATTCGGACAAATTCTGTGCTAAAATTGTATGCATCTGTATGGTTAATCAAATTAAGATGAATCCTTTAAGCATTTCAAGAGCGAAGCATTTACATCAAACGATATAATGTCAAAGAAATATTTAAATTACCAAAGAAATTAAAGACCAAAGAAATTAAAGACCAAAGAAATAGATCCAATAATTGAACGAAATGGTTACTTTTGCCACCTAACAAATATTTTGATTGCCATGACGATAGGGACTACGTAAGAGTGTCGGCATTATCATGTAGAATATCAAAAACTCGAAAGACAAGAAATTTTTTCCGTACTTTAAAGTTTCTTGAAATCAATTTTGAAGTTAGAAAATGGGCAGAAGTGCCAGTGACAGAACCACCATTAACTAAGTAATTAGATCATAATATTCTTACAAAGTGTATCCTAAATCCAAAGGCAATCGATGATGACATCTTACCTAAGATTGAACTATTCCCTTGTCACAATCAAGCCACTGGAAGATGTGTGAAACTCCTTACGAAAGTTTCTTCGGTTCTTTGTGGTCCTTTGAGATGAGATGGGTTCATTAAAACTTGTCTGGAGTCTCGCAAAAAAATGCCCGTTTTCGAAACCAAAAAGCAATGTGGACAGTTGTAAAATGCTATTTTATTGCTTGTAAATTGCAATAGTAAATTATTTTTACCTTATTATTGTTGATCTTTAAGAATAATTTCAAATAATATTTTCTTACAAAGGTTAAGTAAAAAATATAAGACAACTTTGTTGTTTTGTTTATGTTTTAAAATTATCCAATTTTCGTACACTTTTCAAAATGTTGAAGTCATTTGATATAAATAACACATCTATAAATATATAAAAATAATAATAATTTAAGGATCATCCTTTTAAATGAAATAATTGAGTAGTTTATATGTTTGACAAGAAAATGGAGAAATGCACAACTTTCACGTTTTCACTAAATATTGAATGACCTTGGGTCAGTACTAAATATTAATATTTTTCAAAGATATTTTGTAGTAAGAACGAGGATGTGATAGAGCAACTTTTCCACGCCACTGGCCTATTTTGATTTGAAGAAGAAAAAATATTCCATAGACGAACAACATCCACCTTACTGTTCATCTCCTTTCTCTATACGGCAACAGAAACTTTGAACATTTTAAGACATTCCTTTGTCCACGCACCTTTAAAAGTCACATTTCACAAAAACAAATTTTTTTTTAAAACTTCGATAAAACTTTATTGAAACACATGAGTGTTTCTCAATTTGCCGTGTTTAATCCGAAGTGAACTCTTTAATTAACTGATACTTGTGAATACTTTTTTTTCTTAATAAAAAAATGTTTGATTAAATTCTTAATAACTACTTCAAATGATACAGTTAACTTAATTTACGAGATACCTTAACGCCACTTATTCTTCTATGTACCCACCATCATTTTCATTCCATAAAATTTCGAGTTTCCAAATTCGTGTGTGGAGAATTATTTTTACAGCTTTCACCACTTACTGTAATTCTAAGAGAATTCTTTATTCTTAAGCTACTCTTTTTTTACAAGCCAATTTCAAATTTGCCGAGAAATTCAATAATCTTAGAATTTTTGAAAATGATGCATTGGATGCCGATTAATCTTTAATTTTATGTAGAAATATAACCTTATGTTGTGTATGGTCCAGAGTATTCCACCAGAAGTACTATCTCCAATGAACTTTATTTAACATTAGAATCTAAGCATATAAAAAGTTTCCTTGACGGAATGATCGATTTATTTCTTTACAGAATATCGGTGAAAAAATTAATTCAGAAATCCATTTTACAGTGTTCCAAACAGTTTTACCTTCCACAGCAACATTCAAATTTTTTGACTAGCTCATTGAAGTCTTTGGAAAATTTTTAAATTTATTTTTCAAAATGAATTGCGTGAACATTTTTCGAACAACAGTGTATTCATTTTCTTCTTATTGACCCGTTGTTTGCTTATCCAATAAAACGGGCGAAAACCCGTTGCAATTGAGATTTTCTCCAATAGATGGCTCTGTTGTAAAACTGGACATCGTAGCAATAATAGGATCGATCCATGAGAGGAAAGTTTGTTCCTCTTATTTATGACGGCAGTTAGTTATCCATGAGGATTATCCATCATTCCACCGCGAAATTAAAGAAAAATATTTTTAAAAGAAACACAAAAATCTTCATTCCAATTCTATTTCTGCAGCAGTAGAAAATTACATAAAATTTGCGTATAAAGTTCTACAGTAATTATATCATTATTTTTTTTAAATCATCTCATTAGCCTCCTATTTTTTCAAAAAAAGAACAAAGCTTAGAAACTTTTTTTAACACTTTCCAATTTAGTTGAAAACTGTTTATGACTTCGGTTTGTCTGGCCGTCTGGCCGTGCTCTAACTCCCGTCAATAGGCTCGGTATGCCCTGCCATTTTTATATGTTATTGTCGTTATCTATAGCATGTTCCCTATGTCAACGGAAGTGTGTAGCACTTATAGTTTTTTGACTATATCAGGACAGTCAAAAGTTTCAAGTCAGGACCGTCAAAAGTTTTCCGTTACATTACGGTCAATGGGGAATAATCGTTTCCGGTTTATTTTAATGATGTTACACAATTTCAAATACATTGTAATGGATATAGATCACTAAGGTGCACTACAAGAAGCTTAATATGGAATGTGGTGTGCATAGCACTCATAGTTACTTTACAGGGACCGTCAGAAGAATTCCGTTACATGACGTCTATGGAGAAAAATCGTTTGAGGTTTAATTAAATAATGTTTCTCTATTTTAAACGCATTGAAATTGATATAGATCACTAAGATGCATGACAAGAGGTTTACTACAGAATTGTGTGTATAGCAGTCTTCGTTCATGGACAGGTACACACAAAAGAATTGTCTACTCTCTGTTAACAATAATTCCTGGAAGTGCGTTTTAAGTGGCTGAACGCGATTTGCAATTTAACTCACTTTTTGACTATTACTGGGTGTGAATAAATTTTGTAGATCCTATACGTGGCAGCCCAAAAGTTCGCGAACCCATTTCCGTTTATGGACAGAAACTTCAGAAGGAGAATTTTAAACTGTGCTACGCGTTTCCTAACTAAACTAAAATTTAGCATCCTATGTAGTCTATATACTGTTGTGAGCTCGGGGTTCGAAAGGACTGATGCCAATATATAAGAACAATCAAAAGGCTTTATTCACTATAAACAGTGCAATACGAACACCAATATCTACTGAAAATTACAAGATATTCAGTAATCTTCAAATCCAATAAAAGCACAGCAAAATTTCACACAGAAACAATGCGTTCAATACGACGTATCAACGACAAAATCAATCCGAGAAACACAGTTCTCAATGCAAAGCCTCTCGTATGAATTCAATCGCAGTTGACAGACAACTAACTAACTGGACTGGTGGAGGTCCCTTATATAGGCTTCAGAGATCTTTCCAGATTATTCCAGAGCTTTCAGATGCTAGAAATTACCAAAAAGTGCTTTAACTTTCGATAGAGAACCAAAGCGAGAAAGGATCCCAATGTACAGGTATAAGGGGGGGTGGTTGCACAAAAAGTCGCCAAATCCGTCGCCAACAATTAAACACATTCATAATGCTGAATTATACAAAATATACACTTATTTTAAAAAAAATTGAATTAAATTAAAGCATAGACATCATTACATACAAGTATTTAAATAATAACATTAATAATGATAATGCTAAGCAAAAGAAATTTTTACATTAACTTATATACAAGACCATGGTCATACTAATTTACATTATTTACATTACACTATTTACAATCAATGAACTAAGTACTATGGCCATAGTATGGAGCCAGCCTGTCGTAATGAACGACTCTAGGCTTCGAACTTGGTGACTTTCGGATCCGAATTACGACATCGTTCAGTCTGTTTAGGACTGTATAAGGACCGTCCCAGTGCGATTGCAGTTTGGGAGAAAGTCCTTTACGTCGAGTCGGATTATAAAACCAAACCTTGTCACCTTCTTTGAATTGATGTCCCGTGGCTTTCGTGTCGTACCTGGTCTTCATCTTCTCCGTCTGTATATTGTTATGAATTTTGTATATATCTGTAAATATTCCATTTGTTTAAATTTATTTTATTTTATTATTGTGAAAATTGCAGTATTATTAATGTATTTCCTATTGAGCAGCACGTAACTCAATGCTAAAGGCCTCAGGTGGTTTGCAAGGAAAACAACCTTACAGCATCGGTTTTTATAATGAGTTCTATTGGAAAACCGCCAAGGAATGGGTTTATCGCCAAGTTGGCGATGGTTTTGGCGACTTATTTTTGTCGCCAAATTTGGCGATATATCGCCAAATGTCGCCAAGTTGGCGACGGATTTGGCGACTTTTTGTGCAACCACACCCCCCCTTATACATATACATTGGGATCCTTTCTTGCTTGGGTTCTCTATCGAAAGTTAAAGCACTTTCTGGTAATTTCTAGCATCTGAAGGCTCTGGAATAATCTGGAAAGATCTCTGAAACCTATATAAGGACCTCCATCAGTTCAGTTGAGTGAGTTGTCTGTCAACTGCGATTGAATTCATACGAGAGGCTTTGCATTGAGAACTGTGTTACTCTGATCGATTTTGTCGTTGATACGTCGTATTGAACGCATTGTTTCTGTGTGAAATTTTGCTGCGCTTTTATCGGATTTGAAGATTACTGATTATCTTGTAATTTTCAGAAGATATTTGTGAAAGTATTGCACTGTTTATAGTGAATAAAGCCTTTTTATTGTTCTTATATATTGGCATCAGTCCTTTCGAACCCCGAGCTCACAACAATTGGTGTCAGAAGTGGGATTGAATGCCGATTACCAGAGCAATGGAGGCGCAACTGACTAAATTATTGGAGAAATTAGGAGAGATGGATGAGAAAATGACTGCGAATCAGGCTGAAATGAAGAAGGATATGTCAGCGATGGATGAGAAAATGACTGCCAACCTTGGCGAGTTGAAAGATGAAATGAAGAAGGAAATGACAGCGAACCAGGCTGAAATGAAGAAGGATATGTCAGTGATGGATGAGAAAATGACTGCCAACCTTGGCGATTTAAAAGATGAAATGAAGAAGGATATGTCAACCAACCTTGGTCAGTTGAAAGACTTAATAGAGGATAAAATAACATCTTTAAATGAAAGAATTGACAGCGTGGAAAACAAATTTGAAGGAAGATTTCAAGAAATAGAAGAAAATGTTCAATTGACAGCCAAAACCGTAGAAGAAAGAGTAGAAGAAAAAGTTCAAAAGATCGCTAAGACCGTTGAAGAAAGCATAGAGAATGTAAAAAAAGATTTGGAAAAAGTCAAGAAACAGAAGATAACTGCCGGAAACTATTCCGAAGAAATCAAGTATCCAGATATGCTTCCTCGGGCCTTTATTAAGCTCTCGACCTATGACGGAAAATCCTCATGGCCAGTTTTTAAGACATAATTTGGGATCGTAGCGGACGCCAATGGATGGGATTCCCAGACAAAGGCTTGCCAGTTAGCTGCTTCTCTACGAGCTGATGCTGCCGACGTCCTACAGACTTTGCCTGCAAATGAACCGCTGGATTTTGAAACGCTCGTCAGTGCCTTAGAATTGCGCTTTGGCGAGAAATGCATGAAGGAATATAGCAGACTCCAGCTCAAATCTCGACAGCAGAAATCCACTGAATCCCTGCAAGATCTTGCTACGGATGTCGAGAGACTTTCACATCTTGCTTATCCTGACTGTCCGACTGAAATTAGAGAAAGCTTAGCTCTACAGCATTTTATTGATGGTGTGCGTGACTCTGAGATCCAGAAAGCACTCCGGATTGCAGATCTCAGCGATTTAAAAGGGGCTTTGGTTTACGCTCTGAAATTCGAGGCAGCCCAGCAAGCTACTAGGAAAGATCGACACTTTGTGCGAGCAGCCAACCTGCCTGAGACGTCGGATAGAGCTGTGGAGTGCTTACAGCAGCAGATGAATGACATAATGAGAAAGATGAACTCCTTAATGGCCAACAAACCTTACAGGAAGATCAAGTGCTGGAGATGCGGTGGAGAAGGCCATATCCAAATCGACTGCCCAAGACGACCCAGCACCGATGGTAATAGCTCACCCGCTAACGGAGGAGCAAGAAAACTGATTATTGACCATCTTGCGGGGCGGAGGTTTCCAGATCTTAAGAAGCCTCATTTTCAAGTATGTGAAATTTCTGCAAGAAGTTGCGGCGAGAACGGAGTTTTTCTAGTCGGAAGTGTGAATGATTTGCCCTGTAATATGATCATCGATACAGGAGCCAATGTGACCATCATTCGGAAAGATCTAGCTCAGCGGCTGAAAGAAAAACTCTCCTGGACCCCGCCACGTGTAATCCTTCAAACTGTGACAGGAGATAAGATCGACATATTTGGAAGAATGACATTGAAAATAAAGTTTGGGAACGCCGCTTACCATCATACAGTCTATGTGGCCGATATTTCAGACCCTTTCATACTCAGACTGGACTTTTTAAAAGAGCATGGATTTACACTGGACTTTAAGAATAATGAGTTACGCTCTGCTCAAGAAGATGTCACTATTTTCAAACTAGGAAATGAGTCTGAATCTATTCAACAGATCACAGCCATAGCAGATGTTATCATCCCTCCTCGGACCGAAATGATGATACCTGGATTAACTGAGAACGAAAGAAGTTTTCAGAGTGGCTTGGTTGGATATCCTGAGAAGAGCCCAAAAGGAGTGCTAATAGCATCAGCGCTGGTAGATCTGTCGAGAGATGTCATACCTGTGAGAATTGCGAACGTAAGTGAAAAATCTAGAATTATCCAGAAGGGTGAAGTGCTCGCAACCTGTGCTCCAGTCACCTGTGTTTGCAAAGACCCGAGCTTGACGTTATCGGAGCCGCCTACAAGTTTAACACCTGAAATTGGACGAAATGAGAATTTATCTCCTGAGCAGAGACATGCCGCAGAAAGACTGTTCCAGGAATTTAAGGATGTGTTTTCACAAAACGAGAATGATATAGGTCGCACTTCTCTGACACGTCATAGAATTGATACTGCCGACCATCCACCGATTAAACAGCATCCAAGACGCTTGCCGTTCGCAAAACAAGAAGAGGTTTCTAAGCTCTTACGAGAGATGCAGGATAGTGACATCATCGAACCGTCATCAAGTCCGTGGGCCTCTCCCATCGTGTTGGTCCGAAAGAAAGATGGCTCCACAAGATTTTGTGTGGATTATCGCAAACTTAACGATATCACGAAGAAGGACAGCTATCCTCTACCAAGAATAGACGACACGCTAGATACTCTTTCAGGACATAAATGGTTTTCCACGCTGGATTTGAAGAGTGGATATTGGCAAGTAGAGATCCATCCTGATGACAAAGAGAAGACCGCATTTACTACTGGACAAGGACTTTGGCAATTTAAAGTTATGCCGTTCGGGCTCTGCAATGCTCCAGCAACGTTCGAGCGCCTCATGGAGACAGTGTTAAAAGGCCTGACTTTTGAAGCTTGTCTCATCTACCTAGATGACGTCATCATTGGTGGCCGCACGTTTGAAGAACATCTAGAAAATATTCGAAAAGTGTTAGCGAAGCCAAGAGCGGCGAATTTAAAGCTGAACCCTCTGAAATGCAAGTTCTTCCAACGCGAAGTAAATTATTTAGGACACATCATCTCAGCTGAAGGTGTCCGAACAGATCCTGAAAAAGTGTCTGCAGTAAAGAACTGGAAGCGTCCGGAAAACGTCCACCAGTTGCGAAGCTTTCTGGGACTATGCACTTATTACAGAAAGTTTGTCCAGGGGTTCTCCAACATCGCAAGACCCTTGCATAGGCTCACTGAAAGCAAACAGAAGTTTCTATGGACACAAGAATGCGACAATTCATTCCAGCGGCTGAAAGAAGCTCTCACATCCTCTCCAGTCCTTACCTATCCAGACCGCGACAAACAATTCATTGTGGACACGGATGCCAGTCAGGAAAGTGTCGGCGCTGTACTTTCCCAAGAAATAGGTGGCCAAGAACGAGTCGTAGCATACTGGAGCAAATGTTTATCGAAACCAGAGCGGAATTATTGCGTCACTCGTAAGGAGTTATTAGCTATAGTGAAAGCCATAGAACACTTCCATCACTATCTCTATGGCAGGAAATTTCTCCTTCGTACTGACCACGCATCCCTAACATGGCTGATGAATTTTAAGAACCCAGAGGGCCAAGTAGCCAGATGGATACAACGACTCCAGGAATACGACTTTGACATCAGGCATCGCAAAGGCTCATCGCATGGAAACGCCGATGCCCTATCAAGAAGACCGTGTCCCGAGAGCTGTCGCTATTGTTCCAGAGCGGAGAGCAAGTATAATCCCGAATATGTCATACGCCAGACGAAGACTTCACTATTGACGCCACCAGATCCCTGGAGTGATGAGAAGATTCGAGAAGATCAAATGGCAGACTCTGAGATCAAACCAATCTTGGAGTTATTAGAATCTTCTAGCACGAAGCCCAGTTGGAAAGACATCTCGACTTACAGTCCTACGACGAAGCAATATTGGGCTCTTTGGAACTCTCTCCACGTCAGGAATGGTGTCCTGTTCCGAAAATTCGAATCGGAAGATGGGAAGACATCTCGGTGGCAGTTGGTACTTCCTCGATCTCGAATCCCAGAGGTCCTCGAAGAATTACATGGCAGTCCCACTGGTGGCCATTTTGGAGTCATGAAAACATTACACAGAGTCCGAGAGCGCTTCTTCTGGGGAAAAGCGAGAGCTGACGTCGAACGATGGTGCAAATCTTGCGATGCATGTGCAGCTCGAAAAGGACCAAAGAAACGTAGCCGAGGAAGACTACATCTCTACAATGTAGGAGCACCTTTCGAACGCATCGCCCTTGACATCCTAGGCCCTCTGCCAAGAATTGCTGATGGCAACAAATACCTCCTTGTTGTCATGGACTACTTCACGAAATGGCCTGAAGTTTATGCCATCCCTGATCAAGAAGCTTCTACGGTTGCGGATGCCTTGGTACACCAGTGGATATCAAGGTATGGAGTCCCCCTTCAAATGCATTCTGACCAGGGGAGAAATTTCATCTCTGCTGTGATTGAGGGTCTCTGTCAACTTCTCGGAATGGACAAAACTAGGACGACGCCTTTACATCCACAATCGGATGGCATGGTTGAGAGATTTAATCGTACCATCCTCAACAATCTCTCACTGCTAGTCTCAAGAAATCAACAAGACTGGGACCAAAAACTTCCCTTGTTTCTTCTCGCCTATCGCAGCGCCGTCCATGAAACAACCGGCTATTCCCCGTCTCAGATGCTTTTCGGTCGTGATCTTCGTCTACCTTGTGATCTGATTTTTGGTCGCCCTCCAGATGCGCCTTCATCGCCAGAGGGATACGTGCAGAATCTCCAGGCACGATTTGAAGACGTCCACAACTTGGCTCGAGAGCGGATCAATATACAGACGGAGAAGATGAAGACCAGGTACGACACGAAAGCCACGGGACATCAATTCAAAGAAGGGGACAAGGTTTGGTTTTATAATCCGACTCGACGTAAAGGACTTTCTCCCAAACTGCAATCGCACTGGGACGGTCCTTATACAGTCCTAAACAGACTGAACGATGTCGTAATTCGGATCCGAAAATCACCAAGTTCGAAGCCTAGAGTCGTTCATTACGACAGGCTGGCTCCATACTATGGCCATAGTACTTAGTTCATTGATTGTAAATAGTGTAATGTAAATAATGTAAATTAGTATGACCATGGTCTTGTATATAAATTAATGTAATTATTTATTTTGCTTAGCATTATCATTATTATTGTTATTATTATTTAAATACTTGTATGTAATAATGTCTATGCTTTAATTTTATTTTATTTTTAAATAAGTGTATATTTTGTATAATTCAGCATTATGAATGTATTTTGAATAGTATAGCATTTGTTGGTAACGGGTTTGCTTTCCGATCAAAGGTTGAACTGCCCGGGACGTGCAGTCCTTGAGAGGGGGGCAATGTTATGAATTTTGTATATATCTGTAAATATTCCATTTGTTTAAATTTATTTTATTTTATTATTGTGAAAATTGCAGTATTATTAATGTATTTCCTATTGAGCAGCACGTAACTCAATGCTAAAGGCCTCAGGTGGTTTGCAAGGAAAACAACCTTACAGCATCGGTTTTTATAATGAGTTCTATTGGAAAACCGCCAAGGAATGGGTTTATCGCCAAGTTGGCGATGGTTTTGGCGACTTATTTTTGTCGCCAAATTTGGCGATATATCGCCAAATGTCGCCAAGTTGGCGACGGATTTAGCGACTTTTTGTGCAACCACACCCCCCCTTATACCTATACATTGGGATCCTTTCTTGCTTGGGTTCTCTATCGAAAGTTAAAGCACTTTCTGGTAATTTCTAGCATCTGAAGGCTCTGGAATAATCTGGAAAGATCTCTGAAACCTATATAAGGACCTCCATCAGTTCAGTTGAGTGAGTTGTCTGTCAACTGCGATTGAATTCATACGAGAGGCTTTGCATTGAGAACTGTGTTACTCTGATCGATTTTGTCGTTGATACGTCGTATTGAACGCATTGTTTCTGTGTGAAATTTTGCTGCGCTTTTATCGGATTTGAAGATTACTGATTATCTTGTAATTTTCAGAAGATATTTGTGAAAGTATTGCACTGTTTATAGTGAATAAAGCCTTTTTATTGTTCTTATATATTGGCATCAGTCCTTTCGAACCCCGAGCTCACAACAATATTGATCCGCTCTCGAGCCAAGTTGTGGACGTCTTCAAATCGTGCCTGGAGATTCTGCACGTATCCCTCTGGCGATGAAGGCGCATCTGGAGGGCGACCAAAAATCAGATCACAAGGTAGACGAAGATCAGGACCGAAAAGCTTCTGAGACGGGGAATAGCCGGTTGTTTCATGGACGGCGCTGCGATAGGCGAGAAGAAACAAGGGAAGTTTTTGGTCCCAGTCTTGTTGGTTTCTTGAGACTAGCAGTGAGAGATTGTTGAGGATGGTACGATTAAATCTCTCAACCATGCCATCCGATTGTGGATGTAAAGGCGTCGTCCTAGTTTTGTCCATTCCGAGAAGTTGACAGAGACCCTCAATCACAGCAGAGATGAAATTTCTCCCCTGGTCAGAATGCATTTGAAGGGGGACTCCATACCTTGATATCCACTGGTGTACCAAGGCATCCGCAACCGTAGAAGATTCTTGATCAGGGATGGCATAAACTTCAGGCCACTTCGTGAAGTAGTCCATGACAACAAGGAGGTATTTGTTGCCATCAGCACTTCTTGGCAGAGGGCCTAGGATGTCAAGGGCGATGCGTTCGAAAGGTGCTCCTACATTGTAGAGATGTAGTCTTCCTCGGCTACGTTTCTTTGGTCCTTTCCGAGCTGCACATGCATCGCAAGATTTGCACCATCGTTCGACGTCAGCTCTCGCTTTTCCCCAGAAGAAGCGCTCTCGGACTCTGTGTAATGTTTTCATGACTCCAAAATGGCCACCAGTGGGACTGCCATGTAATTCCTTGAGGACTTCTGGGATTCGGGATCGAGGAAGTACCAACTGCCACCGAGATGTCTTCCCATCTTCCGATTCGAATTTTCGGAACAGGACACCATTCCTGACGTGGAGAGAGTTCCAAAGAGCCCAATATTGCTTCGTCGTAGGACTGTAAGTCGAGATGTCTTTCCAACTGGGCTTCGTGCTAGAAGATTCTAATAACTCCAAGATTGGTTTGATCTCAGATTCTGCCATTTGATCTTCTCGAATCTTCTCATCACTCCAGGGATCTGGTGGCGTCAATAGTGGATGGTCGGCAGTATCAATTCTATGACGTGTCAGAGAAGTGCAACCAATATCATTCTCGTTTTGTGAAAACACATCCGTAAATTCCTGGAACAGTCTTTCTGCGGCATGTCTCTGCTCAGGAGATAAATTCTCATTTCGTCCAATTTCAGGTGTTAAACTTGTAGGCGGCTCCGACAAGGTCAAGCTCGGGTCTTTGCAAACACAGGTGACTGGAGCACAGGTAGCAAGCACTTCACCCTTCTGGATAGTTCTAGACTTTTCACTTACATTCCCCATCCTCACAGGGATCACATCTCTCGACAGATCTACCAGCGCTGATGTTATTAGCACTCCCTTTGTGCTCTTCTCAGGTTGGGTTGATTATTGACGGCCAATTATCTACACTAGGGATATAGGCCCGGGGGGAGTGCCCTTCGTGGGGGTCTTTCTAAGGGAACCTAATCCGTATTTACGCATGGATAAATCCACGGCTCGAAGAAAACCACGAAAACTCCGAACGATTAGGCCGACGGGCGCGATTGGGATCGAACCCAGCACCTCCCGTCTACCAGCTTCGAGAGCACAACCTCTCAGCCACGTGCTCTTCTCAGGATATCCAGTCAAGCCATACTGGAAAATTCTTTCGTTTCCAGTTAATCCAGGTATCATCATTTCGGTCCGAGGAGGGATGATAACATCTGCCTTGGCTGTGATCCGTTGAATAGACCCGGACTCATTTCCAAGTTTGAAAATAGTGACATCTTCTTGAGCAGAGCGTAACTCATTATTCTTAAAGTCCAGTGTAAATCCATGCTCTTTTAAAAAGTGCAGTCCGAGTATGAAAGGGTCTGAAATATCGGCCACGTAGACTGTATGGCGATAAGCGGCGTTCCCAAACTTTATTTCCAGTGTCATTCTTCCAAATATATCGATCTTATCTCCTGTCACCGTTTGAAGGATTACACGTGGCGGGGTCCAGGAGAGTTTTTCTTTCAGCCGCTGAGCTAGATCTTTCCGAATGATGGTCACATTGGCTCCTGTATCGATGATCATATTACAGGACAAATCATTCACACTTCCGACTAGAAAAACTCCGTTCTCGCCGCAACTTCTTGCAGAAATTTCCCATACTTGAAAATGAGGCTTCTTAAGATCTGGAAACCTCCGCCCCGCAAGATGGTCAATAATCAGTTTTCTTGCTCCTTCGTTAGCGGGTGAGCTATTACCTTCGGTGCTGGGTCGTCTTGGGCAGTCGATTTGGATATGGCCTTCTCCACCGCATTTCCAGCATTTGATCTTCCTGTAAGGTTTGTTGGCCATTAAGGAGTTCATCTTTCTCATTATGTCATTCATCTGCTGCTGTAAGCACTCCACAGCTCTATCCGACGCTCAGGCAGGTTGGCTGCTCGCACAAAGTGTCGCTCTGTTCTAGTAGCTTGCTGGGCTGCCTCGAATTTCAGAGCGTAAACCAAAGCCCCTTTTAAATCGCTGAGATCTGCAATCCGGAGTGCTTTCTGGATCTCAGAGTCACGCACACCATCAATAAAATGCTGCAGAGCCAAGCTTTCTCTAATTTCAGTCGGACAGTCAGGATAAGCAAGATGTGAAAGCCTCTCGACATCCGTAGCAAGCTCTTGCAGGGATTCAGTGGATTTCTGCTGTCGAGATTTGAGCTGGAGTCTGCTATATTCCTTCATGCATTTCTCTCCAAAGCGCAATTCTAAGGCACTGACGAGCGTTTCAAAATCCAGCGGTTCATTTGCAGGCAATGTCTGTAGGACGTCGGCAGCATCAGCTCGTAGAGAAGCAGCTAACTGGCAAGCCTTTGTCTGGGAATCCCATCCATTGGCGTCCGCTACGATCCCAAATTGTGTCTTAAAAACTGGCCATGAGGATTTTCCGTCATAGGTCGAGAGTTTAATAGAGGCCCGTGGAAGCATAGCTTGATACTTGACATCTTCGGGATAGTTTTCGGCAGTTATCTTTTGTTTCTTCACATTTTCCAAATCTTTTTTTACGTTCTCTATGCTTTCTTCAACGGTCTTGGCGATCTTTTGAACTTTTTCTTCTACTCTTTCTTCTACGGTTTTGGCTGTCAATTGAACATTTTCTTCTATTTCTTGAAATCTTCCTTCAAATTTGTTTTCCACGCTGTCAATTCTTTCATTTAAAGATGTTATTTTATTATCTAGTAATTCTTTCAACTCGCCAAGGTTGGTTGACATATCCTTTTTCATTTCTTCCGACATCTCCTTCATTTCAGCCTGGTTTGCAGTCATTTTCTCGTCTATCGCTGACATTTCCTTCTTCATTTCTTCCGACATTTCCTTCATTTCAGCCTGATTCTCAGTCATTTCCTTCTTCATTTCTTCTTTCAACTCGCCAAGGTTGGCAGTCATTTTCTCATCCATCGCTGACATATCCTTCTTCATTTCAGCCTGATTCGCAGTCATTTTCTCATCCATCTCTCCTAATTTCTCCAATAATTTAGTCAGTTGTGCCTCCATTGCTCTGGTAATCGGCATTCAACCCCACTCCTGACACCAAATGTTGTGAGCTCGGGGTTCGAAAGGACTGATGCCAATATATAAGAACAATCAAAAGGCTTTATTCACTATAAACAGTGCAATACGAACACCAATATCTTCTGAAAATTACAAGATATTCAGTAATCTTCAAATCCAATAAAAGCACAGCAAAATTTCACACAGAAACAATGCGTTCAATACGACGTATCAACGACAAAATCAATCCGAGAAACACAATTCTCAATGCAAAGCCTCTCGTATGAATTCAATCGCAGTTGACAGACAACTAACTGGACTGGTGTAGGTCCCTTATATAGGCTTCAGAGATCTTTCCAGATTATTCCAGAGCTTTCAGATGCTAGAAATTACCAGAAAGTGCTTTAACTTTCGATAGAGAACCAAAGCGAGAAAGGATCCCAATGTACAGGTATAAGGGGGAGTGGTTGCACAAAAAGTCGCCAAATCCGTCGCCAAATTTGGCGACATTTGGCGATATATCGCCAAATTTGGCGACAAAAATAAGTCGCCAAAACCATCGCCATCTTGGCGATAAACCCATTCCTTGGCGATTTTACCATAGACTTCCATTATAAAGATGAGGGTGTAAGGTTGTTTTCCTTGCAAACCATCTGAGGCCTTTAGCATTGAGTTACATGATGCTCAATAGGAAATACATTAATAATACTGCAAGTTTCACAATAAAATAAAATAAATTTAAACAAATGGAATATTTACAGATATATACAAAATTCATAACAATACAAATCTATAGATCCTATACAGGGCTGAATAAAAGTATTCGGATATTTTTCCGAATATTATATATGTTGGAAATTCCTGAAAAGACGTTTTTAAATAGGTTATGCGTTTTCCAGATTGTTTACTTAGATGTTATCTTTCAGCTTATTAAACGGTCATGATTTGTAAAATTATTTTGGAAGCGTTGGAAAGTGTTACATAATCTATGCTTGACGCATGATTTTTCGTTCTTGTTTTTTATAGTGAATGCATATAATCCTTACATGCAATGTCATTCAAGCAATGTCATCATGCAATTTCCTTTTACAAAATTATTTACCGTATTGACTCGGAAATATGGACAATAATCTTCTTATCTTTTTTTTTTTAATTAGGAGGTTTTTGTGTGATACTACTTTATCGACTCGATAAATTGTAGTGTTTTAGGGTGTATAAAGAATTTGTCAAATTACCCTTTTTTTTAAATTTCTCACTCCATTCCATCATAGGGGGCAAAATCACGAAATTCATTGTTGGAGTTTTTGGCGCCATTTAAATGAGATGTATCGAAGAAAGTCGGGTCATCCGAGAGTACGCGAATTTAACTTCTTATCCTTAAGATTACAGCTCGTTGCGCGTCTAGGTCGGGTCGTTTTTTGAGTCAATTTTGTCGCATGGGTGTCGCACTTTATGTATAAAGCTCATTATTTCTCTGTCAAAGGAAAAACGATCCAAGTTTGACCTCTCACTGCTCTCTTGATCCAAGAAACCTTACATGTTGCAAACATCTGATCTAGCACAACTTTTCGTGCTGAAAAACATAATTGCAGTTTTAAAGATCAGACACGTGTCCTCAAACTAAACCCTAAGAGCCTGGTGCGATCCATTCTTTAACAATCGAGAACTATACTAAACAAGTTACTTCACACCCTGACACCTGAGCTATACTGAAGTCCTTTCCTGCCTGCATAAATATTTATTCATCTTTGAAATCCCTTCAAACATGAAATACGTAAATTCAACCCCATTTATCTATCTTCCGATTGGATGACCGTTTGTACCACTGTCAAGAGAACACCAGAATTGAGAAGAACACTATTGTTTCAGTTTGTACTTCTTCCGTATCGTATAAGGTAAAAAAGAACCAAGGTTCAAACCACCGATTTTGCGTCCTGAACTGTTGTGAGTGATCTCACAGACCTCTGCATTTTTCATAGTTCAGTTTGCAATTTCCTGTTCAACGGGTGAAATGTTGTTTCGTTTGGACTACTATCGCTATAGCGAGGCTTTTGAATAGGTGATTTTTAATTTTAACAGTCCTGTACGAAAAGTTGAGAACAGAAACGGCATCCTTTTATTCATCTTTTGATCCAGCACTCACTACTCAATTTCTGCCGCAGCTCGCAGCAGTGATGGGTTTTAAAGCTAGAATAGTTGAACAAGCGTCTATCTATACACTAAAATGACGATGCGCTGTCCTATAAGAGCAGCTGCAGTGCATCGTAGGGGCGAAATTTGAAAGTTCTCGACAAATAGGCAAGTTATTGAAAAAATGTCCATTACAAACGTGTAAAGAGTCTTCGATTCAATATTAAATGACGTCTTACATGTAAAAATAACTTTATGACTTTTTCTATAACCCACCACTCATTGCCTATAGAAATGGGGTATTAGAAGGTATATGTAGTAAATTAATGCATGTAAGCAAGGTACAATTTATTTTAATAAGAAATTAAAGTTAAGCCTGTTTAATGTGTCCATCATTGGCAGAAAAACGCATGGTGGATCATTAAGCGTAACTCGAAATTTTTATTAAAATAAATTGTAAAAATAGAATGTCACACGAGTGACGCATTGAATCCGGTGAAAAAAAAAATATTTCGAAGCTTCTAATAAAGTTGTTGTTTCATGTACGACATCTCTTGAGACTCAATGAAGGATGCTTTACACTTTTGTAAATGACACCTCCTATTTGTCACTTTCTGTTCCGAAAATGAAAGTATCGTCCTAAAAAAGAACGTCGACTTCCGATATCCTATGCAAAAGATCGTTTAAAAATATTCAAATACGCGAGACATGTGAAAAGAACGCTGCCATCGATTTAACATGAGCTTGCGGGTGTCTTCGCTTTACGAGCGTATAGGCTCCTAACAGTTATTTGTGGAAATAGATATGTCACTCTGCCTATAGATATTCTGCCTGCATCACTCTTCCTTTCTCCTTTAACCGAAGTGACGCATTAAAGAGGAGACATTCATTAAGTTTATGTTGATGCTGCTCTTCTAAGAGATCATTCGGAAGGTGTCATAAATAGTAGTTGGGTCTGCCATTATTCCATGAGTCAGGACAATGGCTGCCATGACCCGATATTACTCAAGTGGTAGTATAACGAGTTAAGATTAAAATATATTTCTGTAATCCATGGGTTGGTTGCGTGTGTGATGTATGTTGTCTTGTGATCTGGATCTTTCTGGGAGTGGTTTTGGTATCTAAAAATGTATCATTATTATAATCATCATTGTTTAGTATTTTTTTTTTTTTTAGGAACACAGCTGTATTGGATTCACAAGAAAACTAAGTTTAGGTCAAAAACAATCAACCGGAAGGATTTAACACTTTCCCACGTAGCTGAAAAGTGTTTATGAATTCAGTTTGTCCGTGCGTTCCTACACTCGGATTGCCATACCATTGATAGGTTATTGGTGTTCACTATGGCATGTTCGGTATTGAAAATGAAGTGTGTTATAGTTCCTGTACAAGGACACTCAAAAGAATTTCGTTACATGACGGTGTATGAGGAAAAATCATTTGCGGTTTGTTTTAAGGGTGTTACACTATTTCAAACATGGATATAGATAACTGAGGTACACTAGAAAAGACTTACTATAAATGTTCATGGACAGGGACACACAAAACAATTCGGTTACAGTACTGTTAATAATAACGGCTGGTTGTGTGTTTTCAGTTGCTGTATGAGTTTTTAAAATTTTTGCCAATGAGTTGATATGTATCAATTCCATGGATTCTATATTGGGCAGAACAAAACATTTACAGTCCATTTCCGTTTATGGACTAAAATGGCTGAAGGAACTGTGCAAGGCATTGCCTAACTGGACTCAATTTTAGCATTCTATGTAGTATACACACTACATAGATCCTATACAGGGCTGCACAAAAGAATTTGGATATGTGTGGGTCATTCCTGAAAATGGGTTTTCCGAATTTTTTACTCTTTCACTTTATTAAATGGTAAATATCTTTTTGAAGTGTTGAAAAGTGTTACATAATCTGTGCTTGACACACGATTTTTCGTTCTTGTTTATATTTTTAGCAGTTAATAGTCATTTTTTACGTTTTAAATTCCCTCCTGAACTGCCTGGGGTTATTCCGTTTTCTCCTTGTGCAGCTCATTGAGTAGGATTTCCCGCTACAAGAGGTAACAAAGTAATAAACTCTATTTATTCTCTTCAGTGTAGCGTTTATTGACTAACAACTGAGGTATTGTAGATTCACTATTTTTGACAATCGAAAAAATTCTGGATGCGTTTGCGAAAACAAACCGCAGCGTGTGTAAAAGACGCCTGGCTGTGCGCTGCCTTTGGATAGTTTTCGTTAAAAAATATAAAATCACACAAAAGCGAGGATGTCCCCAACACTCAATTCCTCCCGGAGACAAATATCCGAATTGCAGGAATATTTAAGGTTATTATCCCGTACCGGGGATTTTCCTGCACCGGAACGTTTGATTTTGTAATACTGAAACAGATGGGCACTGGCTGCTAACTGTATCGCAGCTTGTTATGAAAAATGATCTTTCATTTCGATGTTTCCATTGATAATAAAACAAAACGTATCTCTTCCATGTAGATTAAACGTATCTTTCGTTAAACTATTATCCGGGAATAGATTTTTAACAAGTTACTTTTGCCCACAAATATCGAAATGCGAGAGAGACCTTATTTTTGTACGATGTTTATAATTTAAATGCATATTTTAGAACAAAAGTCTCTGTTAAGATACTTTTGGTTTTGTTCACATCTCATTTTGCTCCTGAGAAGATTTCTGAAACATTTTACATATATTTTCGAACTTTTTTTTTACATTTTTTTTAACAGAGAATTTAAAAAAATACTTGAAAATATATGTAAAATGTTTCAGAAATCTGACACTCATGTGGGTACATGGGCGGAGTATAGAATCCACATCCATTACAAACGAGATTATAAATTTCTTTGCAATACTCAGACATTCAATTTTCTTTTGATTCTAATTCATAATACAGTGGAACTCTAGTTATACGTTTTGCCCGGGACCGGAAAACAAAACGTATAACTCAGTAAAACGTACAACTCAATGAATGGTCTATCGGAACCATTTTTTAAATATATCGTAAAAACTTTGTTCCGTTGATGAGTTTGTTACTTTTATATCAAAAACGGAAGTTTTCTAAGTATTACTGTATCCATGACATACATTTTCGGAAACGGAACAAAGTAGAAAAATGTACATCAGAAATGTACACATAAAGTTATTTGATCATAAAAGCTTTATTAAAAATATTTTTAATACACCTAGAGTACTTAAAATAAATCATTGGAATCGCCTTGGCATTTAAATCATTTATCAAAAGACATTTCAGTAGTTTACTGAATCTTGTTGAAATAATCACTAATCTTCGGTTGTTTCTTTTTACAGAGCTGCCACTGTACAACAAACTTTGCATTTATGTTAATAATGCAGCCGCCTTATCGTTACTGCTTTTACTACTGACGAATTTATTTACGACATCAAAATCCTTCAGAGCATCTTCGAAATTTGAGTGGGATCTTTCAAATTAGATTCATCCGACGCGTCTTTAGTGTTTCCAGTTACAAAATGCCTAAATCAGACAAAATTTCGTCCGGGAACGCAAAAACGTAACGTATAACTGAGGGAAATGTATAACTCAAAACGTATAACTCAGTAAATTTTTAATGGCAAGTGGTCGGGACCGCTGAGTTGAAACGTATAACTGAGGGAAACGTACAACTCAGGTAACGTATATCTGGAGTTCCACTGTAACTAACTTTTAATTCACTTCACCTTTATTAAAAGTATTAAAAATAAATCTAAAATAAGATAAAAATACAATTTCCAACCTACAAATTCCCCTCCGTATTATTTTTCTGCCCTGGAATTTTTCGATTTACTTGGCCGTAGTCAATGGTGGGGGGGGGGGGGGGGATCATCAAGATTAGATACTCCTCAGAAATTTTTGCCCAGATGACTATAAGTATTTATACCACCAACCAAAGCATACGGTCATGCTTCCATGACAGTCAAGATTCAAATATCAAAATGTGACGCCACGCCTAGTATATCTTTCTTTGGTTCTATTAGCATGTTGAAGAAATCTTCAAAATTAATTTGAATGTTTTGAAATAATATATATTGGAATAAAAAATCTGGAATTAAAATAATTGTAAAAGCAGAATGTCAAAATAAAATGACTACAACAGCTTCACACCGATCTTCAGACTTGTTTAGTCCAAATGCTTGAAGAATGCAATGAAATACATTTAAAGTATCCACCCACTGTTCCGACGTATGAACAAGCAACAACTGTGAGAAAACATTTTTGGCAATAAAACGCTTGAAAACATGTCAAACATTTGTTGGGTTGACACTCTCTACTATCAAACTCTATTTTGTTAGTAAAACAAAAAAAACAAATCTCAAATAAGACAAGAATAAAATTCTGGGCCCCCAATCCCCCTCCGAAGTATTCTTCTGGATACGGCCTTGCAGGATAGCGATGAATACAATAAATGTCCTTTTAGCCATTTCACTCCCTGCCAGCTGATTTCCCTTAACGAGATAAAACGATTCTCTTCGGAGATCTCTTCCCTTTGACAAGCAACTCCCGAAAGCACAGCAAGAAAAAAAGAATCGCTGACGGGAGCCATTTCTCATCCCGGTATGTATATCCATATCCATACAAACAATCGTTTCCATTAATGCGTATAAAAATATAAAGAACTGTTTCTCCTTTTTTCTCCCTTTCTCCGTTTGTGTTGGGCGGCGCCAGACTCCTTTTCGCCGGTCCAATTCGATCTGCACAGAAAGGACATATCCCCGAATTCCTCACGATAAAGTCTCAAAATCGGATTTCCAAACGCTCTCAAAAGCGGCACACAAACTGTTAGGTCGATGTCTATGTTGGTTTAGAAATTGCATCTCGCAGCAGTGTTTGAAAACGCAAAACGCTTCTGTCATGGATTCGTCCCGTAACATTAAAAGAAAAAGGATACAGACATTTCTGTATTTTTAAGACATTTCTGTATTGGAGTCGACAAGAATGTCAATACTAATCGTTTGATACTAATAAGAGGGGGGGGGGGGGACCCTGATTCTTTTAGGGTTAAATGTACAAGAACTTTTATTCATCGGGTTTTCACAAATAAATTTAAATAGCGCAATCCTACTCAAAACTCCGTTTGAATGAAGTCGACCCGAGACCCAAACGGAAAGAAAATGAATATAGACTCTGTTGTAGGAGTCTTCACCCCGGGTATCTCTTTCTGGCCCGCCGTGTTAGTTCGAATGTTAGGGGCGAAAAAGTTTCACCGACATCGAAAGTTTTCCGACAAATACATAACTGCCAATTTTCAATAATATTTTTGAACAATATTTTTTATAATTAAAAGCGTGTTTTTGAATAGAAATATGCACGTTAATTAAAAAACAAACATTTCAATCGTACGATTTTTTTTTGGTTGGGCAGATATAAATTAAATTTTGTCTCGTGGATTTAAAAATGACGATCCTCAAACTTTTAACCCTGTGAACATTTGAGAAAAAAAAAATGTATACGCTTTTCTAGGCTGCTCTGATACAAGAAATTCCAATAAAATATCAAAAGTGTTTGTTACCATTTAACAAAATGCATAATTTCACGTTATTCGCCTAAAGAACATATTAGTATTCCGAATCTAATGACAGCTTTGTTTGTAAGCGGTCTGGGAATAAAAGTGGGAAGGGTGAGGTGAGGGGGTATCTTTTTTTAAGATGTATGTATTTATGTAATGTATGTGCCTTTATAGTATTATATATAGTTTTTATATATATATAATACTATATATAGTTATGTATGTATGTATATGTAATATAGATATTACACTTTACAGATAAATGTAATTTATATATCATACATTACATATGTAATGTATTGTATTTATAATCCTTGTTTTATAAACGTCTGAATGTAATGTATTTATAAACTTTATATGTCTAAATGTATGTGTAGTCATTCTTAAAGGTACAGATACACTTTAAATAGTTTTTCTTTTCAGAATTGCTAAACGGTTTTACAAAGAAAAAAAGATTTAATTAAGTAAACGATTCCATTCTTAAGGTAAAATGTTAAAAAAAAATAATTTTCTGAATACAATTTTAAGAACGCACTTCTCCTACATTTTCGAGTTTTTTTGCAACACTTTTTTTTTTTTTTTTTTTTCATGTGAGGAACCGAATTCCAAAATGTTAATTTGCTACTCAATGACGAAAAGACAAGTCATAACACAGTATGTAAAAATTATTTTTGTATTTCTAAATAAACTACTTATATTACTAAAAATCCGATTCGTAAAAACCCTAAAGATCGTCCACTAAAAGAAAAAAAAATGAAGTCGATTGGACACTGTAGGTATTTTGATTGTTACTGACTGATCTATTGAAAATGCACAGACTAAAAAAAAATGAATTTAAAAGTGGCAACACTGAATCCTTTAAACCTTTCCGGCACACACAAAGTCTGTTAGTAAAATGAGAAATTGCTGACTAACACCGGAATTTACAAACGAGTTTTTTCGAAAATATGACCTCCTTATTTTAAGCTTACATTATATGAACAAAATTTTATTAAAATATTCTTGGTGCCGTATGCAAGTTAGGAATTAAAATTAGGTGTGCCCGGAGTGGGACCACTGTGCCGGAAAGGGTTAAAAGGAAATGGTTTTTTTCGCGATTATCGGCCTTAAGGATCGGATTTGGCCGGCAGTTGGTAAGAACGTAACGTTAAACGCTATCCGGATGTCTCTCTTCTTTTGAACGAAAAAAATGGATATTTTGGACCGGATCCTACGTAAGTACCAACAAGAACGAAAAATCATGCGTCAAGCATAGATTATGTAGCACTTTCCAACGCTTCCAAAATAATTTTACAAATCATACCGTTTAATAAGCTAAAAGATAACTTCTAAGTAAACAATTTGGAAAACGCATAACATATTTAAAAACATAATTTCAGGAATTTCCAACATATACAATATTCGGAAAAATATCCGAATACTTTTATTCAGCCCTGTATAGGATATATAGAATTGTATATATACTACATAGGATGCTAAATTTTAGTTCAGTTAGGAAACGTGTAGCACATTTTAAAATTCTCCGTCTGGAGTTTGTCAATAAACAGAAATGTGTTCGCGAACTTTTGTGCTGCCCTGTATAGGATCTACAGAATTTATACACACCACGTAATAGACAAAAAGCAAGTTAACATTAAAATCGCGTTCAGTAACTTAAAACGCACTTCCAGGAATTATTGTTAACAGACAGTAGATAATTCTTTTGCGTGTCCCTGTAAATGAACGATGACTGCTATACACACAATATTCCGTAGTAAGTCTCTTGTAATGCACCTTAGTGATCTATATAAATTTCAATGCGTTTAAAATAGTGAAACATTATTTAAATAAACCGCAGACGATTTTTCTCCATAGACGTAATGTAACGGAATTATTTTTACTGTCCCTGTAAAGTAACTATAAGTGCTATGCACACCCTGTTCCATATTAAGCTTCTTCTAATGCACCTTAGTGATATATATAAATTTCAATGCGTTTAAAATAGTGAAACATTATTTAAATAAACAGCAAATGATTTTTCCCCATAGACCGCAATGTAACGGAATTCTTTTGAGTGTCCCTGTAAAAAAACTATAAGTGCTACACACTTCCGTTGAAATAGGGAACATGCTATAGATAACGATAATAACATATAAAAATTGCAGAGCAATCCGAGCATATTTACGGGAGTTAGAGCACGGACAGACGGCAGACGGCAGACGGCCAGACGGCCAGACGGCCAGACGGCCAGACGGCAGACGGCCAGACAAACCGAAGTCATAAGCACTTTTCAACTAGGTTGGAAAGTGCTAAAAATATAGCGAGCGACTCCATTTCTAACTTTGACTTTAATGTAAATTTTTATTGACAACAAAATAACTCCCAAATACACTACTTTTAATTGCTAAAAAGGTGTCAAATAACAACTTTAAATACAGTTTAGAAAACAGAGTTTCGATAGACTGTTTACACGTTTCAGATGACGTAATCTGAAAGAGTGTGTTAAAAATTGAAATCATTACATCGTGCAATGTTAGAAAATTCTTATTTGTTTTGAACACCATTTAAAAAGAAGTGAATATTGACTATAATTTTGTTACAGCCTATTTACTACCAAATACTTCGAATATCCGCTTCTTAACACTATTTTTTTCTTTTCTATGCTTTGACCTCTTTTTATCTTTGACTCGTCCAATTATGGAATAGCTGCCTAAAAAAAAGTCATTTCTAGACAGATACCCATTCCTATTTCTTCCCCACTCTCTATTTTTATCGCCCCTTCATCGCTTGATATAGACATTGACATCATCGAATAAGGGAAAACAAATATATACTTTCGAAGGAAAGACCTTGACACTTTTATGAAGAGTCGTATGTGCCAATCCCAATATCTCATACATGTTAATACACTTCAAAAAGCGCGTCAGTTTTTTAATTAGGCATTTTAAAATTCGAAAAGGAAGCATAGCAGCGTCACCCGTTACATGATTTACACGAAAATCTAATCAGCAACAACTTATTTATTTATTTATTCCAAGGTCTAACAGAATAGAAAGTTGGATGAGGACTACCGCTCAAATCGTGCCCATCCTGAAAAATGCACCCTAGCAGTGCCACCTGGTGGAGGATTTATCCCAAAACATAATCAACAACTGAGGTTGGATGAAAATCCTTGCATTCGTTTTTGAGAGGGAGCTATTGCTTAAATCGTGAGAAAGGCAGCGTAGCAGCGCCACCTGCAAGACGATTGACACGAAAAATGAATAAGCAACAACTTATGTCTAACTGAATCTAACATTTTATTAAATTCCGTGCATTCGTTCTTGAGATAGACGCAGAAAGAGAGACAATTTCTAAAAAGGGTCAAATCGTGTTCAGGACTTTATTAGAAACGTATAAATCGGTCGAAAATTGGAAGTATAGTGAGAAGAAAGTAAAAATGGAAGCATGTGAAAACCACTTCGTCGCAATCTGTGTCGGTTAATCGGTCATCACTCTACTAAAGGTCATTTTGCTTCCGGACATTTTTCGCCCGCCTACTAGTGGACGCTGGCTTCAACTTAATCCTTTAACGTGGATCGGGTTAATAGTTTCCCACTCTAGCTTCATTTTTACAATATTGCCTTCTAACGGGTTAACGACTCTTTCTGCTTTCTTTTGTGCCTGTGTGTTCAGTACTCACTCTTCCACTCCGCTGGGAACCGGTATAGTCTATTTTTCTTTGTCTGCTGTTGGAGCATGAACAAGGCTGGTTCTCCCCACACAGCGCTACATTGAATGTGTACGTTCTACCGCTGCCAGAGCAGAAGAAACACTTCCTCCGTCTCTATATTATTATTATTATTATTAAACCGCAGACTAGGCTCCAACCTGCCGGGCATTATGCCTAGCTTAACCAGTTTGTGTACCTGGCTAATCTCCTCATAGCAGTGATTTACCTGACTAGCTCCTTACCCGTCATTGGCTGCAGCGCTATTTGGTAAGGACGTCCTTTCGCACTGGATGAAAAAAAGAATCATTTCTTTCGAAAGGATAGCCTCTTCTTCTTCAGGGTGTATTTAAGAAGTGATATTCCTTGATTTCAGGAGAGAAAACTTCCGAAATGCTTTATTGCTTCATGTTCTAAAGATATTCTAAAAAGTGTCGCATCCATTCCGATTTTCAAAACAAAGCGAGAGCGCTGAAGGGTTAAGAAGTTCGAATCCTGAATATTTGGCTCGATACAAAATAAAATAAAATAAAATAAAATAAAAAAATTGTAAATAACGACTCTATTAAAGTTTGTGGATCCTGTTTCGATAGAGCAAAATCATTACACATAATAAAAAAGACCTTCAATTGTTAATCAATTAATATAGATATTAAGAAGCGATTTATTTCTTAAATTTAAAATCCTCAATTTCCTATACAACTTCTTTTCAGAGTAGATTTTTTTTTTGTTATCTTATACTTCGGGCACTTTTTCCTACAAGCCTGTGTATGGGATTTTTTTATACAAAGATGAGGTCAGAAGAGAAAAATAATAATTGCAATGAATAGGAAATTATATTTAATATATATTTGCACATATTTAAGTTAAGATTTTTTTTTAAATATAAGTTTCAAAGATATCAAAAATTTAGTTATCTCTCAATAGAATCTAAAGATACATTAAACAATAAAAAAATTCAGACAATTGGCTCATTTATTGTAGAAGCCATTTTGATGACATAGAGAAGATATGAAGAACTACGAACTGAGTTTAAACAAAGAAGACAGATACGTAAAATGAATTCTAACTTCTTTACTATTTATTAATGGTCGTCCAGGAATTGAGGCACAATGTTCTAGAGATGTTAAGGTTCATTTTAGGATGGAAATCTGAAATTCGACATTTTTGTCATTTTTTGACAAAAATGTCGAAAAATTTATTGACTCTTGGAGAAATAAGAAGTTGGAATCTTGACTATTTGGATCGGCAATAGGTTGGTTTCCATTTTAAATGGAGGTCCCGGGCTTCTTTACCCTCAAGTAAAAAACAAACAAAACGAAACATTTTTCATTTTCTTTCCGCTAGTACTGTTAAAATCTCACCTTGCCTGGTGTCCTGCAGGAAGGGGAATATCTTGTGGCATGGAAACTGGACGACGCTGCCCGCTTCGGTCGGCGGCCAACAGAAGAAAGAGTCCCACGCAGGGGGACACAGGGGAGGGCCTGGAAAAAATAAAAGGTGAAAAGCTTTTACGTCATAAAACACATTTAAAAAACAGGGGTTGGAAAAAAAATAATTACATAAAAAGGTCAACTCTATAGATTTGGCACATGACTACATAGGACATCTAAATGGCACCAGCAAGTAGTATTTTTGCGAAAAAGTTTTATAACAATAGAGAATAATGAAGGATTGTTATATTCACTGACAGTGATCAATAAAATTGGAAAAAAAAAGTTCATTTCATTGTTTTAGATAACAAATCATTAAAAACTATCACGGAAAGCCATCTTGTTACTTTTGTCTCTGCCCACCCACCCCTCTTTTTGTGTGTCCATCCGCTAACCTATTTTCATTTATTTTGCAGTTCTAGACTGAAGTTTTATAGTACGTTTTTTTTTATAGGTAGGTTACTTACCTATTGATATTTTGTTTATACTCAGGGACTGATTATCCACATGACACCTAGAGCACGAGCTTCCCCTAAATATTGAAGAGGGTACCCCAAAATGACTGTAAAATGGGCTCCCTCTCATTCCCATTTTTCCCACTGTTTTTAGTTTTTGATTAGTATCGATTCATTAGAAGTATTTGCATTGTTTCAACTGGGATAATTCAAATTTAGTTTCTGTGCATTGGTTCTTGAGACAGTGAAAAAATGCGCTAATACCTTTTGAGTGATTGACACCGAAACCTAATCATTTATGTCAAGGTTTAACTGAAACTGAAGTTGGATTAAATCCCCTTCTTGAGACGGATCGTCCGTAAAATTTGGGTCACAGACAGACAGACAAACAAACATTTTCTGAAAACAGTCCTATCGTGTTTCAAGGGTCTTCTTAAACGTCGAAAACCGGAAGTCGATTTTTTTCACGAATCCACTACTTTCTTCTTGTAAAGATAGAAGAAAGTAATAAAGAATGTTAATGGTTCCGGCTCCGGGATTTAAAATGATGTACTTAAAGGCTCGCGAGAAGCGAAAACGTTGGCGACCGCAGCGTTATATTCAAGGCTGGCATTCTCTCCCAGAACATCGAAATGTCTCCTCGTAAAGTTTGGGATTTTAATAGGGCTTATGTATTTAATTTACTTATTAATTAATTTTCTGAAAGTGCAATCCCGCCCCCCCCCCCCCACACACACAGACACACCCGGAACTGCAGAAACACTTACCGAAGAAAAATGTCTGAATTCCTCATTAAATCGGTTTAGTAACATCCATTTAATAAATATTGACTCTAATCCGGGCAGAGTGGTTATTTTAACACGTCGATACCCTTCAATGCATCCAATTATGCTTCAATTGTTTATTTTAAAACTCTAAGAAACTAAGAACTCTAAGAACTTTATTTTAAAACTCTAATTGAAAACGCAGCGTTTTCAATTATCTCATCCCTCCTCCGGTGTTATTCCTCTTCCAAAAGCCGCGGACATAAACTGTCGCATTTGCTTTGTCGAACAAATGAACACGACACGCTCGAAGGATTACACATTAAGGGAAACAAATCTCGTATATTCCCACTACCTATATATTTCGAACACGTTATTAAATTAGACATAAATTTGTAATAATGATATGTTCTATTGAGTTAGACAATTAACGCAACCATTCAGTGCAACAAATAGGAGTTCATGTCGATCGGAATAATTCAGATCTCTAATATATTTATGTATTGTTTTGTTTGAAGAAATAATAACCTAAGCAGATAGAATAGTACGGGAGAAAGGCTATTTATTCTATAAGGGAAGGGGGAGGGTCGAGACACATATATACGTTTCACAAGGTGCGTACAGTACTTCTTTTAAGAACCACTATTTTTGTAGAGCAATCTTTACTGTTTCATGACAGAATTTCTGGGATGAAACAGAAGACCACAAAGACTTGGCATTGGACGTCTGTTCTTGAACACTGAATGTATCGTATCGTATCCTAAACGTTTCTTGCGATCTAAAATGAATGTCTGTTTAAGAATAGGGCATTCCAGAAAGTTCTTCTCAAAAAGTAACTATGGGAGAAGAACACAAACAAGTGGAAAAACCAATGCAAGACAACCATGCGCCACTGTTCTATGCGCCTATTTTATGCGTAAACATAAAATTGTTAAAGCGTAGAGCAGAAAAAACGATCAAAGAAATCATGTGCAGAAATTTTATTGCTTCAAAATAAGTCCAAAAATTGGACACCATTTTAAATACCTACCGTAAATGACAAAAGTAGTGTTGTTTGATGGTGGTGCGAAAATTTTTAATGGGGGTGTGTGACAATGCAGTACGCTCTAACCGCCAAGAATATTGAAACCTGTTTTAGTTACAAAATTACAAAGAATTTGGAGAATTCGTTTCAATTCTTCAAGAAGTGGTATCTCCAAATATAAGAAAGGAAACGGACGCAATGGTGTAGCTGCCATCACAGGGTGTTCGATCGGACTTTAATGAGGAATGCATCTCCATGCACTCTATGTGTTCACAAATAAAGCTGTGTATCGTGTCTAGCAATATCGTGCATTAAATAAAGAAGTATCTTACGGCTGCCACCCATACTACTATAGGAGGCCTCTTTATCTCATCTGCATAGCTTTCGGTCGTCAAAATGCTGTTTTTCCAGTCCCCCCCCCCCCCCTCTCACATGTACGGCGGCGCGTGCTTCAATCTAGGATTCTTCCCGAGTGGCAAATTTACTGGGATTGCTCTAGCACTGGCTGACACACCCACAATCTGATCCCGAAAGTATCTAGAACACTCCTGGATCTCCCCCCCCCCCACACACAACAGCATTCCTTTCAGGTCACGGTCCTTTTAGGACATCTAAAATACTTTCATCGTTCCCCAGCCCAAAATTGTAAGTGTGGCGCCCTGGGATCACCGGAGCACTATTATTTCAATTGTACACTAACTGCTGCCAGGCATCTTAAACCCTTCTTCTTGGCTCCATAATATACTTTCCCGTCCTAAGTTCCTCCGTCAATTGGCGTAAACCTATTACTTTTTAATGGATCTTTCAATTCTTACCTCCTGAGATCCAGTAGAATGTCTGCAGTTTATAGTAAACCACTTCTCAAGTAACTCTCGTGGTAACTCTGCTCGACCTATTTATTTTTCTGCCTCCAGTCTTCTAGGGCTTGGATGGTTTGGAACAAGCCTATGTAAAAACTGTTGTTTATTCATTGAATAGCTTAAAAACCAGAACTTCTTCCGTCGCGTGGGGGATATGTGCTCCAGCGGATGGGCTTTGTTATGTGAATCTGCTTCATTATTTACTGCCTATCCCCTGCCCTTTGCCGCGTGGAGGTCACTAACCTGGCAGGGCCGGCCCACTTGGCCTAGTATGTATAAGACATTAATTTATTTTTCTGGCCCAAGGGCATTATACTTTTCACCCCGCCCCCTGTCGCACTTGCCGGCGGGTTCAGCTTGAGCCGAATTTGTATTTTTTAAACTCTAATAAAGTTACCGGAAGGAATATCTATGCTCTACAGACTTAGACTTCTCGTCTGGGCAGTCCCTCTTAGGCGGTGAGTATGTAAATTCTTCGTCCATCAATAGTTATTCGAGTCGTTTTTTCTCCATTACAGAACACGTCGACTGATATACTTCAGACTGTATCGAGACTCCTCATTAAAAAGGACTTGACTTAAATCTCTTTGAGTTTAATATTGATGTTCAACAGCCGATCTTAATTGGTCTGCAGGGTGTGTTGAGATCAAAGGAATCTCACCATTCATCTACAAGCATTGAGCTCACTTTGATAAAAACCTTCTTCAGACAGTCTGGATCCTCACCCTCTGCCCTGTTGCCAAAAGAAACACTCGTTACACCTAAGTACCAATGTGTGTTCTACTTCAAGATGAACTGCTTTCATTATATACTCGTCGTCAGTTGCTGTGGTAACAGTTGGATGACCATTCCCTGGCCGATCTCTAACACACTCTTCTTCTTGGAATCCCGTCCTTATCAAGAATAGGATGCTTCTTGTAATTCCAACGCAGATTCCACTGCGCTGAAATACATTAGTCTAGCTTTCAGTCTCTTAAGTCCATGACAAATCACGCTATCATAACATTTTAAATAAAACTTGCCTAAATAAACTTTGAGCAATTGCATTTTACGAATGAAACAGTAAAAACAACAAGTTTCTCTGAAATTAAGATTTCAGCACCTATATCATCTTTCTGTTATCTGACATCACGAACGCTGATTAGCGCGTGAAAGCTTCTTCTCCTGATTTCTATTACAATCTATACTTATTCGATTTCGATTTCGTTTATTAACCCAATTCTTAAAAATTACGTCATACAATATTTCATCTCATGAAACTATATCATCTCTTATACGTTAGTATTTTCTTTATAAAGGACTTAGCACTGGCTATTTTTCTACAGTATGCTTCAGTAATATTCAGTCACAGCTTGAAAAATTTATGCATCTCATAAAAATCGTCTGCTGGCCTCTAACGATTCATAGTAATAACACTTTTATTAGATTAGAACAATCATGGGACGATGAAACGAAACATAGAAATGGATAAAGACTTCTATTCTGCTGGTCGTCATTGAAATAAACATAAACTCATTCGTCATACGTCGTTTAATTTAACATTTCGTCACATCACATATTTAATCGTATCTCAGTCATTTCGAAAAGTTTAGAACCGCAACTGCATCGACGGCGAATCTCTACTGAAGCTCGTTCCCGTTTTAATCTCGACGGAACCCTCGACGGAAGGTTTCATTTCATGGGAGAGCGAGTGTTGCGCCGTCTACCGGTGCAACGACATGTTCGCAAAATAGAATCAGCAACCTGAAAAAAGAAAAAATAGAAAACAGTATATGTTTTTTTAATAAACATGATCTGAATATCACAGAGATCCATCATCCCAGTAACAGCAATTGTAATGTCGCGGAGATTGTTCGTCAGAATCATCGGCGTCGAAAACTATCACAATCCACACGAGAGAAAGGAAAAATAAAAAATAAAATAAAGTCACAAAATTAATGTTCATCAGGACAATGCTTCATAGACTCAGCCCATGTGGTTCATCAGTCCTTTGGTAGGTGCAATTTTCTCTTGCTTAGTCACTTTATAAGTGCTAAGAATTTGGACTTGTTGGGTTCTTGTAATATAAGTGAAAATTCGGAAGATATTTAAACTGCTTTATTATATATAAACTATCTCAAGCGCGCGATATGTACAGCACAATTACCAGCTCAGAACATCAACACAAAAGCTAGCCTCGAACTCAGAGTTCCCGATAAGTCTCTTTTTCTATCTGTTGCCAGATACATTACATCACATCTCCCCTGTAAAAGTCTTCTTCAATAAGTCTTGAAGGAGCACGAACAGTTCTGCCACTACGAGTCTTAAATGGACTGGCCTGCTTGGTCTTTGGAACTACAGCATTAGGAGAGTGGGTGATAGTAACAGGATCACTCATAGGCACTGCATCTTGGGAGCCGTCTTTCATGGATACAGCATCAGGAACACAGTTCTCTTTCACTGGAACATCATTATCTTCCCATCTGAAGGATTTCAGAACCGTAGAAGGATGCAGATATACACGATTCCTCCTCAGAATACCTCTGGGAGTCTCAACCATGTATGATCTTGGGGCTTCATGAGCACTTTTAACCTTTCCGTATGTCCGCATGTCGGATACCCATACCTGCTGACCAACGTCTAGTTGTGGTAGTTGTCTAGCCCGATGATGACGATCGAAGTAAAATTTTTGTTTCTTGATCCTTTCCTGTTCTTTTTTATATATAGATTTCTCATCTAAAACTTTAGGCTTTAACTTGTCGTTCACTGCCGGAATGGGCGTTCTTAAGCGTCTTCCCATCAGTAGTTCTGCTGGACTAAACCCATTTTAAAGTGCAGTTGATCTTAATGCGAGTAAAATCAGATAAGGATCATCATTTTCAGATTTCAGGTAATGCAACTTAAAATTTTTCACCATCGATTCTATGAAACCATTGCTTTGAGCATGTTTTGGACTGGATGTCCTGATGGAGAATTTATAAAGTTTGGCAAATTTTCTATATTTGGAATCTATTATTCGTTGAGAAAATTGCATGCCGTTATCACTCCTAACTACTTCTGGAATACCATGGCGTGCAAAAATGGACTTCATGTGATTAATGACTGCATCTGAACTCAGATTTTCTAACTTTGCCACCTCAATATATCGAGAATAGTAATCTGCCATTATAAGATACCAGTTACCACTAACTTTGAGGAGATCAGCTCCGACTGTTTGCCAAGGTCTATTTGGGAATTCTCATGGAAGTAAAGGCTCTTTAAAATATTTTTGTTCTTGAATACACCTGTGACATTTTGAGACTAAGTTCTCAATTTCTGATGATAATCCTGGCCACCAAACAGACTCACGAGCTCTGGCTCTGCACTTTGTTATTCCAAGATGACCATCATGTATTCTATTTAATATTTCTTCTCGCAGTTTCAAAGGAATAATAATTCTAGAGTCTTTCATCAGCAAATCATTTTGTACAGAAAGTGAATGTCGATGTTCCCAGTATTTTAGACATTCGTCTGGCACTTCATTTAATTTACCCCTTAAAGCTAATGGAACTCTCCGTGGAACAGAAATTGCATAAGGCTTAGCATCATTTTTTAATTTTATTTGATGCGGCCTTTCGACCTTACCAATTTCTTTAAATAATTTAGGAAATTTTGCCACAGGATCCAGTTTTGATTTCAATTCAAAGATTCTTTGGATGAGATTCAAATTCTCACTAGCTGTACAACTTAACAACGGATGTTGTAAATGATTTATTACATACACGTCATCTTCATAACTAAAACTTTTGCTCTTTAATGTAACGTGAATTATCCCAGCTATCTCCAGATTTTTCCCATCTGGACCGCAAATAACTTTATTTGATCCCTTTAACTTTATATGTTCCAATTTCGAATCATAAATGTTCTTAGGAATGACCGTTACATCTGTCCCTGTGTCGATCTTAAATTCTAAAGGAGTCTTTTCAATCAAAACTAGCGTTCCAACGGTTATCTGATATTTTTATTGGATTATTTTTATCCGAAGTATTCATTACGAAACCCAAAAAATCAGAAGAGTTCGTAGATTTTGTTTTTTCAACTTCGTTAACATGCAGTTTTGATTTACAAACTTTAGCATAATGACCGACTTTCTTACATCTGTTACAAATTGCTTTACGCGCAGGGCATTCTAATTTCGTATGTTTGTTTTGTTTTCCACACCAAAAACATACTTCTTTTTTCTTATCCGAATTATAAGATTCGACATTTTTATATTGTCTGTTTTTCTTATTCTGTGGCATCGCTACTCTGTTAGCTACCTTATATGATGTAGAATCATTACTCAAAACTTGTTGTTGATTTTTTATTGTTTCAGCCTGACGAGCTGTTGTAATTGCTTTTTCAAGTGTAGGTTTCATATCTAATTGTAGATTTTCAGACACCTTCTTATCGCGAATACCGCAAACAATTCTATCTCTAATCATTTCTTCCTGAAAAGAGGTAGGAAATTCACAATTTTGCACTAATGTATATAACGATGTGATAAACTGTTCTACCGATTCACCTTCGTCTTGTGTTCTCGTATAGAATTTATATCTTTCGTATATAACATTACGTGTAGGAATAAAATGAGTTTCAAATTTGTTCTTTACAACATCAAAATCTTTTATATCGTCTGCACTTAAGTTAAAAGATGACAAGATTTCTTCAGCTTGAGAACCCATTAAATAAACTAAAGAGTTTACCTGTTCTTCCTTTGGTTTCGTTTTCAAACCCGATGCCGATCGAAAACGTTCGAATCGATCTATCCATTTTTGCCAATCATCTGGGCGAAAGGAAAATTGTTCAGGCGCAGGAATTTGATACATTGTTTTTTAATAAACGCTGCCACCATGTAATATAAGTGAAAATTCGGAAGATATTTAAACTGCTTTATTATATATAAACTATCTCAAGCGCGCGATATGTACAGCACAATTACCAGCTCAGAACATCAACACAAAAGCTAGCCTCGAACTCAGAGTTCCCAATAAGTCTCTTTTTCTATCTGTTGCCAGATACATTACATCACAGTTCTCTTAATATCGACAAGGTCACCAAGGCTGTAGTTTCGGGGTTCTTTGCGTCGTAAATTATATTGCTTTCGATTTTCTTGTTGGATTTTTAAAATATTCTTTGCGGAGATCTTCTCGATCTTTCATGAATTATTCTTCGTTTGCACTCTTTAAAAGATCAATAAATTATAAATCCTCTTTTCGCTTCATTTCTGTACCAAATAATAATCAAACGGTGATTTCTTGAAACTTCTTAAATAGGTCGAATTTTAGAAACATGTTTGGACCACTTGTTGGGTTCACTCTTTGACATTTCAGACTTCAGAGATGACAGGAATTTAACAGAGTTAAGTCTCTCTACCTGACCATTTGCACGGGGAAAGTCAGTCACGTATTTGATATTTTCTTCACGACAATATTCGTGAAATTCTTTACTTGTAAGAACGGAACCGTTATCACTTACATATGATGATGGATGGCTCACCAAAAATATAACTTTGTTGTCGTAACTTTAAAATTACCTTGGAAACGGAAGTAGTTTTACAGGGATACAACCACGCAAATTTTCATTATACACCACGCTAAACTGTTAGTTTTCTGCTATTGTTTGAAGTAGTTAGTTTTATAATAGTTATGCTGTTCGTCTATAAGTGGTGATCATACAAAGGAAACCAGGGTCAAAATTTACTTATTTCGTGAAAGTACGGGGTACATAACTACAAGAGCCTTCCGTTTTGAACGAGAAACGTTACTTAATAAATAATATCAAATCAATACCCAATAGAAGCGAGACACATTCTACTCAATACATTTTCTGGTTCAAAACATGCTTATTTGACTTGAATAATATCGGAAGGTTGTCAGCTATGAAGATAACTCACTCTAATCAGTGTTGTAGTCGTAAAAAAATTAGAGGGTATATGCTATACACTGTACAAAAAATTACGTTTATATACGGGGGATTTTATGTGAAATTTCTGTCTTTTAACGAAAACTTGTTTTGAGTGGAAATCGTACATTTTACCCGAATAAACGAAAAACTTGCCTTTTAGGTAGCTTTCAATACAAAAAAGTATAAAGCTACCTATTGCAGCCGTTCGGAGGAAAGCAGTTCCGGAAAATTTCGATATATTTTCACCGATCATGACCCCCAGACCCCAAAACCACCCTCCGTGCAAATGTTGATTTATATATATAGATATATCCATATATATATATATATATATATATATATATATATATATATATATATATATATATATATATATATATATATATCTGACCTATGTCATACGATAACGCCCGTAATTATGAATCGATTTTGATGAAACTAATTGTGTGTATTAAGGTCACTAATGTCTCGACCGAGTTCGTTGGCCAGCTTGGTCCGCCATCTTGTTTCAAGATGGCGGCCATTTAAAGATGTAAAATAACTTAAAATCTAAAATAAATATACAAAAAATTTACAAATTCAAATTTATTTTTTAATTATGTGTTAGGCCTTGATACAAGGATTCCAGAGCTTTTTTTGGTTTACCTCTATCTTAAAAAATGGCTGAGATAGAGCAGTTTGAAATTCTAGGGTGGCTGACATTTTGAAACAAAACAGCACATTAACGCGATTACTCGCAAATTATTTTCTTTCATTGTTGTAATAATTTTCCCAATCATACGCATAAAACTATATATTCATATCCGTTAACGCCAAATTTGGCGACATTGGCGACAAAATTGGCAAAATTGGGCGACATTTGGCGAAATATCGCCAAATTTGGCGATCAAAATAAGTCTTCATAAATGAAGCCAATTTGGCTATTGCTTAATAATTTGGCGAATTTCTTATTCAAATTCAGTATTAACGAATCTTTTGTAAACGTTTCTTTGCATTTTAGCTTGCTGTTTTCGTGTAACATTAGCTAAAATTTTAAAACGAAGATATAGGAAAGCTACCTTTTCCTCCCGGTACAGGCCGGAAGGACTTTTTATCTTCGTTGAGTTTTAAAAACAAAAATGTTCCTTCCAAGAGAGACTAGGTTACTTTTCAATGAAGAAAAAACGGAGACTGTGGAAGAAACGATCATGGAGAAAAACAGTTTCACTGTACTGTGTAGATGAGATGTAAAATACATTTAAAAATTTCTTTCAAACTGTGTGATTGCAGATAAAAGTTATAAGGGTTTTTTTCCTTCCTTTTAAATTTTAAAAATTAGTTTTAATTGTGTAATTTAAATTAGAAAATGCATTTCAAATTAATTTTTTAACAATTGAATAAAATGGTGTTTAATTAAAACAAGAAACACTTTCGTAGAAAGTCTGAGACTGGAAAGACTTAATTTTTCATGGTAAAAATCGTTTATTTTATTTATTTATTTCATGTAAAGTTGAAATTAATAGTATAACAAATGAATCCTATATTGCAGAAAATGGTGTTTAATTAAGCAAGAAACACTTCTGTGGAAAGTCTGAGACTTGGAAGACTCAATTTTTAATAGTAAAAATCATTTATTTTATTTATTTATTTATTAACCTATTCACGTAAAGTTAAAACAATTCTTTCAGTATGCATAAACCCAAAAAATGTTTTCTAAGAAAAATAATTGCAAGAAGACCTTTTATTTGTAAACAAATCGTGAAAAAAACCCGCGATTTTCCACCATTTCAAAATTTTCTATCTGTAGTCTTGACAATTATCATTACGACCCACCTGTATGTACATTATGCATACTAGATAATGTAATCGATCTGGACCCCCGTCGGGGAGACCCTGCACCCCAGGCGGGCCGATTCTGGCACCGCCCCTGAAAATAACACCACTTTTCTACAGTTAGAGAAAGATATAAACTAAACATAAAAAACCACTCGAGATAAAACAGTTTCTGCTAAAGATCTTTCAGATTATCAAAAATACAAATTTGCTCCGAGTGAGATAAAGTAATATCTGTCATAACGATGGAAATCGCGTGTGAATTTCTGACAAAGGTGATAAGTGCTTGCAATACTTGAGAGAATATATAAACATGAACCCCATGTCCCAAGATAAAAGAGACCCATGTTTTAACTCAGCCCGCCATCCTGTTTCCACCGTGATCTTTCATTCACAATTCATTCTATCTGTTTTCTGGATTTCATTTAAGTCTCTCTGTGTGTATATATATGGGATTGGAAATAATAATACCCATCTGTAAATTTACAAGATAATAGACTCAAGGATTCAATGAATAGATACACGATATCATATGGAAAGAAAAAGTATAACAATAGGAGCGTGGAGGATTATTGTGAGGTCGTGAAAGATGAAGTTTAAAAACAGAAAGCGAGAGGTGCGTTCCCTTGTTTGTGCCTCAGTATGGAGGTTGATAAATCCGATCCATATAAAATAAAGGATTTAAATTAGAATTCTAGGTGAATTCCATTATTTACATTTACGAAGAGATTATAGTATTGGATGAGTATAGGAAGTGTTTTGTGATCTCATCATCCAATTGTTTGGTTGAGTATAAGGATTGCTTAAAATTAAATGGAAGAAATGCAATCCATTGTAGTTATAAGTCAAGTGGATATTCAAGTAATTGTAAAATTAAAAATAAAAATCCTAAATTTATATATCCTACTTTTACCGGGAGGTTCAAGATGAGATATTTTATATTTTTGTTTTCTTTCTTCGTGAAATATATTTGCGAATATTTTTTAAAAAATGGATGTGCTCACGATTTACATAGGCTTCCACGAATTGCATATACTTTTATTTAAGGTAAAGTATATAAAATTAGATAGGTCATTGTGGGGCAGCTGGAGGCAATATTTTTGTGATATCCCCCACAAATCCTAAAATATTATTCTATCGGTTTCATACCTAAATTCTATTTTCCTACAAAATCTATGCCTCCAGCTGCCCCACAGTATATAATAGAACGTATCTGTCCTATATCTATATAGATCTGATCAAGACTATCACTCTGACAGCCCTCATCCAGAGTGTACAGATCACTTAACACATTTCACTTTGAAATTTCTGGATCATTTTGATCGTTTAGTTTCAATATTTTTTATGACTCATATTGAAGTCATTGTCTCTGCAGACGACTTTTGTTTAATCCTATTATTATTTATTATTTGGATAAAAAATAAAGTTTGGGGGAAATTTTTGGTGAGCAAAAAATAAAAATATAAATGAAAACAATCGCTTTTGATTAATTTAGATAAAAATAAAATGCAGCTCGAAAAATATTTTTGACTCCAGAGTTTAATGTTTAGGGGGCAGACGGGAAATGCACCACCCCCATGCTATTTCATCACTCAATTGTTCCATTAGAGATAACAAGAGCTCCGTGACAGAATTCCAGCATGAGTGGATGCACCAATCGAATGGGAATTGTGTTTACTTTTCGAATAGGAATGTACATTTCTGAAGTAGGAGACGTCTACCTAGAATACACACTAAACATTGTACAAGTGTTGGTTTTTCAAATAGTAACATCCGCTTTTGACACCCTAATCGAGTTCCTCGCATCAAGGCAGCCCCTTATTAGAACTTAATTATAAATTAATAAATTTATTTTAAAGCATTTTCTTTCACCTAGCCCGCCACAGGAGACCAACATGCTTTAGGGTTACAATTGTATGCGAGCTACAACAACAATGGATTGAAGGATGCGTCCAACCAGGCCAACTTGGCTGTGAAACTTTAACAACGAAATATTTTAAACAATAAAAAATATATGATAATAAATTAAAAAAATAATAAAGAGTAACATATATATATTTTTTAAAATAAGCTCTAATCAGTTAATAAATTCATATTAATTAAGTTATGATTATACGTTGAGAAACCAACTTAGAAATTTGAAAAAGATCATTTGAATAATGTTTCAAGTTTTATTTCCTGATGCCCTATCTTAAAAAAGAAATAGACATATTTATCCCATATTCTTTATATTTCAAAGCTATTTGTCAAGCGCTGTGTTACTCAACACCTCTTTTTAAATGAGTCATTTTAAAAATCTTATCATGCGTGCACGCACGGAAAATTACTTGTGCGCGGCCATGTCAATCAAGCTTTGGCCTTCATTATTAATGTTCTATTTTTGGCGGGGCCACCCTTTAAAGACGTCTAATTTTCTCTTGTTGACTTGTTCCTGACTTTTTTACTAGCTATTTTTACGTTGCATGTTTTTTTTTTTTTTTTTAGGATTTATTTTTTACTCATCTCTGCAGTGGATATATAAAAATGAAAAATATAAAAAAGTGGGAAAAATAAAAATTCTTAATTATTATTCTATGACAATACAATCACTGCTTTTACCTTTGATGGTGCTATACACATTAGTATCGGCATTCTTTCTTTCCCTTTTTTTTTATTTTTATTTTTGTGCATTTTTATTTTTGGCTCATACTATTTCTTAAGGATGCACCGAATATTCGGTATCCAATCGGTATTCGGCCATATTACTAAATATCAAACTATTCGGTCTGCTGAATATCAAACTATTTGGTCGACCAAATATTCGGTTTGGTTGAATATCGAAACATTCGGCCAAACCAAATACTTAAAAAACTTAAAAAAAAAAAAAATTAAACTCACAATTAAACTCACTGTCAATAAATAAAGATATTCAAAATAATTAAAAACATAATCATATTTAAATGAAAGAGAATGTTTTTACATTATTTATTCGCAGTTTGAAAACTGTCACATAAGAAAATTAACCATTAATGATGACCTTCTTAGAAATTAATAATGTACAAATAAATGAAAGTTCCTGAAAACCTGTCTAGTAAATAATCTGTTTCTTGCTTTTTCACAAACATCATGTCTCTAAACAAAATGGAAAAAAAACTTTCACACGTGATAACAGACATCAAGACAGACTATTTTTGTCCAGGAAACCAGGATCGCAACACACTTATTCAATCAAAAATAAAGGGCATCTCACTCCAGGACAAATTTTCATTTGTTACTTTAATAATATTGAAGATATTATAAACTATATTTTCAACATAGTTATTTTGATTTTTGTGAATCATGAGAAGTACTGGAAACTGCCGCCATTCATATCTAAACAACACTGAGCTAGATATTCCTTTAATCAGAGTGCAGCTGACAAAATGAAAATTCAGTTTCAGCTTACTCACACAGGTGACACACTCTGTTTTTGATTGAATGTATTTATTTTTGATGGAATAAGTGAATTGAGATAATGTTTCTTGCTCAAAACATTTTTGCCTTGACTACATTATCTACGCAAAAAATTTGTTCCAAGATGTAATGAACACCCTGTATGTTTACAAACTCTGAATAGGATCACCCATTCTTAGACACCTGCTCTCTGGTTCATTTAAAACCTTCCTTGCCAAATCAAAAGGAGCAGGAAAATTATTCTTGTTGATTTGCCATCATTTTAATATGCTATATTTAGAGATCGACCGAAACAGATTTTAAGACCGAAACCGAAACCTAAACCGAATTTCGGTGATCTTCCCACTTTCGGCCGAAACCGAAAGTGTAATTTTTTTTAAAAACTGATTAATACATACATAACTGGGTATAATTATTAATTAATTAATTAATTAATAACAAATAATTAATAATTACTTAATAAATAATTACGTTACTAATTAATTTACTAATTATACGTGTATTGAACCACATTTCTAACAAACAAACGTACATATATATGCGTGTGTTATAAGTTTCAAACAAAAATGAAACATGAATAATAAAACTTTTATATTTTATAACAACCAATAATTATAGGCATTTAACAATAATTAATTAACAATGTAGTTAAATAATGTAAAACAAATTCAATAATGAATATTTAATTTTTAAATATATTCATATTTTCAGTTCGTTAATATTTTACATTTAAATTGTTTAAGTATAGAGTTAAGTAAAAGTAATTGTTTAAGTAAAAGTTTAAGTAAAGGGTGCAAGTGCAAAAGCTAAAATAATTTGTTCAATTGGACTAAAAAAAGAAAATTAGCATTAAGACAACATTTTAAGCCTAGAAATTATTAATTATAAACTTTATTTTCCATTTCAATATTCTCAAAGTGAGACATGTTTAACACTATTTTGTAATTTAGCTAATTTTAAATATATATATATATATATAAGGATAAAACTGTAACAGTTGTCAATTTTCTTTTAGGATGTGCACAATAAGATCAAAATAAATCTTTGCTCACTCACCGCCCCCCCCCCCCAAAAAAAAAAGCTTTGCCACTCCCTGCCTCCCTAAGAAAGTATTGAAATGGCACCCCTGTTTGAAAATTTTATCTCCGGTGCCAAGTTGACTCTCTGTGCCTCTATCCAAAATTATTTTTTGTTCATATAAAATAAAACGTAATTAATTTAGCAATAAGACAGAAATAGTTTTCCAATTATACGAATTTCATCTAATAAAAAAAAAAAATTAAGTATACATACCTCGATATATCTTTTGTAATAGATTTCGAAAATCTTCATATGTTTTAACAACAGCTTTCTCATAAAGCATTCGAAACAATCTGGAGTTTTAAAGAAAAAAATTTCTATTACTGTTAAGTGTTCAGCTTTTAAAGATCACTTGATAAGTTTAGTCCTATATGAATTGCTTACTACTCGCATCATGGATCAGTCATGACCGATAATGATAAAGAGTGGAGTTGACAGCAATAAACAGTGTCTCATTTGAGCCGATACAACTCATATCAGTGAGTAAAATTGAAAATTTTCGAACGAAGGAACGAGATTTTGAAATATAGATAGTTTCGGTCAGGCCGAAATTTCGGTCTATATTGTTTCACTTTAGTCTTATAATTGATTAAAAAAAAATATTTGTTTTAGGATATAAGAACATTTTATAAATGTTCACAGAAGAAACCACGAAGTTTAAAGCTTTATTAATTAAAAAAAAGTTTTAAGACAATCCTCTTTTTAAGTTCTAACTCAAGACCACAGATTTTGTTTTGTTTCTAGTTCATAAAATGGTATGGGTGTTAAATATTATGTAAAATTGTTTTATAATTTAACTTTTAATACTTTTAAATTCTGAATTCGGACAGCCGAATAGTTACTGTTCCGTTGGCCGAATATTCGACTTCACTGTTACTATTCGGCTAGCTGAATATTCGGTATTCGGTTTACCTGTGGGCTGAATATACGGTATTCGGCCAAAATCACTATTCGGTGCATCCTCATGCACGCACAAACACAGATATACTATAGGATCAAAGTATTATATAGAAAGGTGCATATTCATAGTCTAATTCTTATTAAACTGTTTATAATAACTTCATTTGATGCTAAGAAAAGTAAAGGCTGCAGACAAGGGATGTCATGGAGGATATACAGTGGATATCTTCTGGATTATTTATACCCTCTGCCTCAGCATATGGCTGCAGAATGAAAATTTTCAGTGTATAATTATACTAGGGAAATAATAAGAGACAGTTCACCTGTTCCAAAAGAGTTGCAACCTTTAATTTTTTTCTGAATATTCCCTGCTCTTAAGGATTCTAAAGTTATGTTTTTATGTGATAAAAAAACATTAGAAAAATCAAGGATGTATTTTGCATTTTAAAATTATTTTTGTATCTAGTCAAATGCTAAAACCACTTGTATTTAAATTGGCTATTAGCTTTTTTCATTAGTATCATTTATAAATAAAGGATCTTATATATTTAAACTAGGATGACTCAAATAAGAAACATAATATTTATCATAAGCATCTATTTACTATCAAACTCATTAGAATAACTTTGTTTTAGGCTAATAATGGAAAACAATGTTTGCATCAGCAAAAGGGTTGCTAATTCTGAGTATGTGCAGATAGGATGCGTGCATATTGAAGCACTTATTTGCAGTTTTTAAACAAATACTGTTGTATTTATGCAAAACTGTAAAAAGCCCCCAAAACGAAGTTCAATTTTTGAACAGAATTTCATTTGTTGACCTTGGCAACTTTCCCAGGGTAGCTCAAAAATTTTCAGGGGGTGCTGAGCCCACCTGGCACCCCTCTAGCTACGGCCCTGTTTTCGACGACACTTTAGAACGAACGAACAAGATAACAAGAAACGAAAAATCGGACGCAGATGAAAAATTTACAAAAACATTTATGTTTTTGCTAATTGAAATTTAACGTTTAGTAAAATAAATGTAATTAAAAAACACGCTTTCATTAAAATTCACAAAAATGTAAAGAAAACAATATATTTTTTAAATTCCCTAAAATGTAGAAAATTGGATTTCTCCATACTCGATAGGAAATGAAACTATAATTGAGTACTAGCCATTAAGATTCAGTAGTGTTAACCGTGGTAGTGTTAGTTTAACCATAAATAGGGTTTTTGCGATATATTTCGAAAACGGAGGGCGCTTCAGGGCTCCCTCCCCCCTTAGGGCTCGTGTTTACTCATTTTAGTTATATTATAGGCATGTCAAGTTTCAAGATATTATTTCCATTGGTTTATTGATATAGGGGGATTTTTTTTTTATTCTCCCCTTTTACGGATCGAATTAAAAAAAAAAATAATAATAATGTCTAATCTCATATGTATTCCTCAGGAATACACATTCCAAATTTGAAAGCGTCTGTGTCAACGGGAAGTGGGTGAAAATGAGTAACAAGATTTGACTGCAACATACAAACAGAACTGTAAGTTAAAAGAAAGCATGTAAAAATAAGAGCTTAACTCGACATTCTAAATATTCTTCTGTATTTCACTTAAATAGTCATTAGTTTCCTTTTTTGATAGTTGCGTTGCAAAAGTCCTGTAAAATGTTTGCAGGTTTCTTTTGTTATTTTTAATAAAATTATATACTATTTCAAAAATTCAGTCTCTAAAAATAATGAAAAATTGTGATAATTTTTACGGAAAATATTTTTTTTATCACCAGTTAGTCAGTTGATTGGTACTTAAAAAAAAAAAAATCCGTATTTTCACTGTTCCTAAAAATAAGCATAAATTAATAAATTCTATACTAATTTTAACCTTCACATCACGTAACTAATTGTAAGCATCACAAAATATATTTATAATATATTCATAAATTAATAACTAATTTATTTGCGTACTAAATATTATTTATTTTGAAAAGCATAGCATTTTAAAATAATAAATTAATTATTAAAATTAATAATTATGAATGTATTATAAATATATTTTGTGATAATTAACAATTAGAATGTGAAGGTTAAAATCACGTAGTCACGTAATTAGCCGGTACAACCTGGGGGAGATGACGTTACTTAGTAACGTCATGATATCACGTGATACATCTATTCAGTGAAAAGTTTAACTGATAAGAAGAGCCAGGCCCTGCATGCACCATGTTCACCCAAACTCATAAACAAGGTAGGTTTAATTTTCATCTAAATTAATCTTTTTCGCTTTCAAAATAAAATTAAAGTAATTCTAAAAATAATAGGTAGTTACATTACAATGTTTATCCTTTAACTAAATAAAACACTATTATAAGATTTTGTTTGCAAATATATTGAAAGATCTTTTGTTCGACATTTAAAAGAATAATTTAACATAATAAAATTTAGTGTTTTAACCTTGTGATTAAAAAGTAGCTGGGTATGAATAGAAATTTTTTCCAATTAGTTTATTTTCTAAAAAGAAAAAAATGGTAGACAATAAAACATACCGAACCACAATCCGCGAAGGCAGAAGTTAAAATGACCAACACACTGTTTATAGCTGTTATAGGTTTGAACATGTAACTGATAAAGTCTTGATCACGTGCGTGATAAGGAAGTAAACTCATAGTTTAACCTCTTTCAATTATAGAACGGATACTTGATGTTAGCAAGCTGAAATAGATGGACCCCTTTTTAAACTATCCTGCTTTTGTAAGTATATAAATTACATTTATTTGTTAAATGTTTTAAGATAATTATGTATAAATGTACAGTTAAAAAAAATTATATCGAATTTAAAAGTTGAGAAAGGTAATCAACTTGAAAAACAGCTAGCAAAGGATTCATACACATAAAAATAACTAACTAGTAGAACTAGTACTTTAGTCCCTTCAATATAAGAACATTTTAATGGTTAATTACTCAAAATATTTTCTTCTTCTTCAAAAAAAGGGTGGATTGAAGCTTAAAGTCAGGCTCTTCCCGAAATTAAATTCTAGGTACGCCACTGTACAATGTTTAACAAGTTTCCGCAGCTAAAAAAGACACTGAAGAGGATTTTCGTTTAAATTACGCACCTGATGATAACCTTATCGAACAATTTATACCCCCAAAGAATTTTAAATGTCCTCAGGAAACTGATGGTTATTCAGCTGGCCGAAGTTCTTAACATGGATGGTTTGAAAACTTTACATGGCTACGCTATAACACTGCAAAGGATGCTCTGTCGTGTTACACTTGTATTTCAAGTAAATTTAAGGAACTGTCGATTTCTTCAAATGATGAAGCATTTGTGGATTCTTGAATTAGAAACTGGAAGAGGGCTCTAGGGAAACTCAAAAACACGAAAAAGTTTGCATCACAAAAATATTGAAGCACAACTTTTACCTTTAGAGACAGATATACCAGTATCCAATCTATTGCACACAAAACTGAAGTCGGACCAAATTAAGCCAAGAAAAGCACTTCGATACATTATGACGGGCATTCGCTACCCAGCAAGAACATGCCAGCCTCTTCGGGGCCACGCCAACAATAATGATGGAAATTTGTACGTCTATCTGCAAGAATTGGGAACAATTTGTCCAGAAATTGAATCATAGTTGCCCAAGCGCGATAAATGGACCAGCCCAGACATTCCGAATGAAATTTTGGAAATGTTGGCACACTCAATGCAGCGTGCACTGCGAGAAACAATAAAGGATGCAAGTTTTTTTTTACATCATTGCTGACGGAACAACCGATGCCGCCGGGAAAGAGCAGTTCTCTATATGTACGATGCTTGGCGAAACATTTGGGGAAAACGGAAGACATGTGTTTGGGACTATTCAATGCTCTTGATACTACAGGGAAAGCACTAACTAAAGTTATAAAGGATGTACTTCAACGTTGCAAGATCAATCTCAATAAATTTCATGGACATTGTTTTGACGGAGCCGGTAATATGAGTGGAATGAGGCAAGGCGTCCAAACAAGGAGTTGCAACCGAAGTCTTTTTTTTTGTACATTGTGCAAATCATTCCTTAGATCTTGCACCGCAAGAAGTGGCGCGTTCCATATTGTCGCGCCGCCTCTAAGATTAATTGCAAATTCCTTAATTTTGATGAAGGCGACGTCGAATCTGATTAGAGAATCGTCGAAACGGAGAGATGTCTAGAAGAACATCTAACAATAAAGAAGAAAGCAACATAAACTTAAAACCAAAGCATTTGCTTCCTCTCTGCCCGACCAGATGGGCAGTTCGATTTGCGGCAATATCGAGATTCGTGGAAAATTATCCAAGCGTTTTAGAGACTCTTGATGCATTATTGTAAGATCCAATAGCACTACGTCGTGAGAAAAAGGCTGAAGTTAAAGGTTTCATTAGAAGCTTGAAAAAATTCAAGACATTTGTTGGCAGGAATATGGTGAACATGGAAATCTTGGCGAAAGTTTTGCGAACAACTGAATTTTCTGTCGCAAGCGTCAAGAATGCCGTTTCAACGTTAGAGTAAACCATACAACGTATGAGAGAAGATAGCCATTTCGAAACTCTCTACAAGAAATGGGAGAGAAAAGCGTCCACATTAAATTTGGAATGACGAACGTCTCCAGACTAAAGATAGTTCCAATAACATATGAGCAGACAAGCCATCCCTCCGCTCCAGCAGAACTTGGACAAGAAGAAAAGTTGCGAGCAAATTTAAGAGAAGCACTGGACCTTATTACCAATGAATTAAAAAAAACGATTTGATCAAAAAACTTTTAACTCTCTCGAAAAGATCGAATCCATATTCACGGACACAGCTTCAACCACTTCAGAAGATCTGAAACAAAAGCTTGGAATACATGCTGATGATTTTGACTTGACAAATCTTTCTGCTCAGTTGACACTTCTATCAACACTAATCCCGGACGGAACTGACAGAAATGCGTTGTGGGTCGAAATTAAAATTATGTCATCGGAGGAATGAGTGAAGAAATTATTTTCTGAAGTTTACCTTTAGGCAGAATTTAGTTTGGCGATTCCGACATCATTAGCGACAGATGAGAGTTCTTTCAGCGCTTTTCTCCGGCTTCAAACACACCTCCGAACAACAATGGGTCAACAGAGACTCAACCATTTGATGATATTGCATATTTATACAGAGGGGCCTTTAAAATTGATTTGGAAGAGATTTGTAAAGAATTTGTAAGCAAAACAACGGAAAGAACTTTAACTTTTGGTAAATGGGAGTGGGAGAAGCCTAAAATTTGAATATTGTATACGGGATCGTCCATAAATTAAGTTTCTATGTGTATCAAGTATATCTGATAAAAATTATTTTAACTGGATTAAAGAGTTGGTGATCTTTTGATATGTTTCTATTTCATACTCCTGTTTGTGAAAAGTGCAACACTATGAAGGAATCCTCCGAAATGAATGAAATTATGAATGAAATGATCCCTCTTTGTACAAAGTTCCAACGCCACTAAAAAGGATTGAATTTAAAAGAGTTTATTACGTATCTTCCATTTTTATATCTGGCAAGCGACTTCTTTTCACGTACATCACCCCTTCAAACGTCTTTCCATAAACATTTTTTTTTTTTACTTGTCACCTCAGGATGCTCAATGTGCAAAATCCGTCCTACTCACACATTTTCTTTATTTTTTTCCCTAAACTCTTTACGGTTATACTTCGACTCTTTTAAGAACGATCGTCTCGGAAAAAAAGGGGGGGAAACTATCTAATTTGTTAACTGTACTCGAGACGTCATAGACCCATACATATGTCGTAATGAATTGTCTCGATACATGACACGATGACAACCTGTTTATTTTGCGGGAAAAAACCATGAACATGACAAAGTGCCTCCTCCACCCGCTTCGTTTGCTTTTTCCCCCGAGTAAACTCCGCAAATAGAAAACGGGAAAAGACGAGAGAGTGAGGCATCGGCAAAGGACTTTTAGAAACACTCCATCACTACTTACTTACTTACTAACCAGTGTTGTGTTATTGAAAATGTACGCAACGAAGGTTAAAAAACGTAGACAGATATACAATTCTAGCATCGGGGAACCAGCTCAGATTTTGTATCCATTAAGTCCAATGATACCTAAGTTTTCTGAATAGATGCGAATGGTAGGGATATTTTTTTTTTTTTTTTTTTTCAAATCAGTTTTGGAAAATAAAATTATGTTAGGAAGTAAAAGCTTTTTCAACAGTGAATCGTTTTATTAGCAACATTTCTCGAAACATAGGGGTCCATGTCTTTATCACGGGAGAGGGGAGAATGAGGGAGAAGAAAAAGCAATTAACAGCCTGGCGACTTGTAAATAAGAAAAGTAGCCATATTCAACCCTTACTCGCTAAACAATCATTGATATACGGGCCCCGAATGGAGATAAAACGAAGAAACATTTTTGCTCATTAAAAGACATCTGTAAGACATCCCCCCTCCCATCCATTATTATTCATTCTTAAATGTCAGTTCGTCTTGTAGATAAATTCTACACTGTACTGTTGTACTGTTTTCAAAGTAAAAATTACAGAAAAAAAAATTATTCTGCATATAAAAGTTTCATAAAAATTATAACTATATAATTCACCTTTTTGTATCATTAACAAAAACCATAACAAATTTCGTGTGGCCTAAAAAATAACAAGAAATGTATTATGTAAAAAATATAATTGTACAAACATTTTTAGAATATTTATTTATTTATTTCCTCATCAAAGATATCCCAAGATTCTGTTAAGGTGGTTCTCAAATGATATGCTCAACAGCACGAAACTTTCTGACGCATTTTGTGACTCATTTTTAAACGTGAAGGCATAAAATTAGTAGGCCTGACTATTGAAACAATTTGGAATCCAAATAAGTTTTCCATTTTTTGATAAATAAATTACTTATTGAGTTATGAGCTATTCTTGTCACGTGACAACACGTTTTTCCCCTTTCTTGTGCTGCGGCGTCGGAAATTCGATTCAAAACGCTGACTTTGACTGAATTTTCTGAAAGATCTTCTGCCTTTACCAAAAAATGGAGCCTTCACCAAAGCGCCTTTCGATTACAAAGTTTCTGAATTAAGAACACTTGCCAATTTCCGAACTTCCCAAGTTTCTGAACAAAAGTAAATTTAAAAATATGTCGTAAAGTAGCTAGTTTGGATTTGAGAATAGCTTTAAGGGGGTTGCTCAATCAGCTGTCTAATTTCCCTCGCTAATATTAAAGATATGGGCGTAGAAGAATGCACCGTACATTTAAAATATCTCCTTAGAAAATCACATTCTTTTTTTTTTTCTTTTTTCTTCGTACTCTTCTTAAAATATGTTTTTTCCGCCTTAGTTGTTAAAATATTTCTGAAATATCTGCTTAATTTAATATTTTATGTGTTAAAAGCTGACGAGTTGTGAGTAATATTTTAACACTTCAAGATAAATTCTGATAAAAACATTAGCAACTATGAATTTCATTTCAACCAACGTTTAAAAGGGTCTGTATTCACTATCTTTGGTGAAATCTTGCGGTCTGATATTTATCGCTATTTTAATACTATTTGTGTGTTTACAGTTTGATTATTTTTAATGTGTTAATTAAATAGCTGTCGTTAAGGATTATTAAGTTTAGTGTATAATTTGTTGAGGATATACATTTTTTGGAACATGGTCAATTTAGTGCAAAAACTATAAGCAAAATTTCGAAAGTTTATGTTTGCAAAATGCAGTGTCCAATGTTTTGTTTTACTCTCTTTATTTTATTTTGTTCAAATTTTCCAAATAATTTTACAAATCATTACCGTTTAATAAGCTGAAAGATAACATCTAAGTAAACAATTTGGAAAACGCATAACATATTTAAAAACGTAATTTCAGGAAATACCAACAATATTCGGAAAAATATCCGAATACTTTTATTCAACCCTGTATAGGATCTATAGATTTGTATATATACTACATAGGTTGCTAAATTTTAGTACAGTTAGAAAACGCGTAGCACAGTTTAAAATTCTCCTTCTGGAGTTTCTGTCAATAAACGGAAATGTGTTAGCGAATTTTTGTGCTGCCCTGTATACGATCTACAGAATTTACACACACCAAGTAATAGACAAAAAGTGAGTTAAATTTAAAATCGCGGTCAGCAACTTAAAACGCACTTCCGGGAATTATTGTTAACAGAAAGATTATAATTATTTTGTTAGTCCCTGTAAATGAACGATGACTGCTACACACGCAATATTCTGTAGTAAGCCTTTTGTAATGCACCTTAGTGATCTATATGAGTTTCAATGCGTTTAAAATAGTGAAACATTATTTAAATAAACCGCAAACGATTTTTCACCATAGACGTAATGTAACGGAATTCTTTTGCCTGTCCCTGTAAAGTAATTATAAGTGCTATGCACACCCTATACCATAGTAAGCTTCTTGTAATGTACCTTAGTGATATATATATCAATTACAATTTGTTTGAAATTGTGTAACATTATTAAAATAAACCGCAAATGATTTCCCCCCATAGACCGTAATGTAACCGAATTCTTTTGAGTGTCCCTGTAAAAAAACACTATAAGTGCTACACGCTTCAGTAGAAATAGGGAACATGCTATAGATACCGACAATAACATACAAAAATTTCAGAGCATTCCGAGCATATTTACGGGAGTTAGAGCACGGACAAACGGACAGACAAACCGAAGTCATAAACACTTTTCAACTAGGTTGGAAAGTGTTAAAAAAAGCGGGGTGGAGATTTTAGATAATAAAATTAATTATAATGTACTATATATATATATATATATATATATATATATATATATATATATATATATATATATATATATATATATATATATATATATATATATATATACAGGGTGATTCATAAAAGATGGGCAGAACTTTAAGGGGTTATAGTACACTTAAAGACAAATAATATTAAATAGGAGACTAAGGGTCCCAGACGTATTCCCAAGGAGATAGGGGGCATTAAAGTTTAGGGTCCGAAATTTCAAATGATTATAAAACATGGAAAAATTGGTCGATTCGTTTGCGGTTTTTGCAAAAAATTTTCTTTATGCCAGTATTTTCTTGAAATAAAATTTTAAAGTTCAATTTCAAAAAATGCCGATAGGGGGCGCTTTAGACTTTGGAGTAACAAACAACTATTTTTTAACGTTATTTTTTGTATTTCTTTAAATGATTTCGAAAGCTTAGACTTAAACTTAAATTTTGATCTAAAAATCTGAGTCCTAACGAGTAGTTAAGTAGCGTAAACTGAAATTTGAAATTTGAAACCCTTCTCCCCCCAGAACAAAAATCAGTTATTCCCGATCTTTGTGTCGTAGATTAGGCTCTAACTACTGCCGCGTTTTGCTAAAATTATTCTTTATGTCAGTATTTTCTTGAAAATAAATTTTAAAGAAAATTTTCAAAAAATTCCGATAGAGGGCGCTTTAGACTTTGGAGTAACGAACAACTATTTTATACCGTTATTTTTTGTGTCTCATTAAATGCTTTCTAAAGCTTAGACTTAAACTTAAATTTTCAGCTCAAAATCTGAATCGCTGAGCGTGGTTCAGTAGCGAGGGGAGGGGGTTCAAATTTCAACTTCTGAACATAGTTCAGTTTGCACTACTTAACCATGCCCAACGATTCTGTGCTGTGATACGAGGCAAAAATACAACTTTGGGAATACGTCTGGGACCCTTAGTCTCCTATTTAATATTATTTGTCTTTAAGTGTACTATAACCCCTTAAAGTTCTGCCCATCTTTTATGAATCACCCTGTATATATATATCATAAGCAAAAACAACTATAATCTTTCAAATAAATCATTAAAAAAAATAATAATTAAAACAAATCAGTAAAAAAGATGCATGTGCTGTTAATATACTTCTATCGTAATCGGAAATATAGAAATACAAAATTAACATAAAAAAAAATGTGAAATTAGGAAATTATTGCTAAAATTGAAATAAGGATTCGCTACGTAACTTGTCACAACAAGAACTGTTAACCCTTTCAAGTACAAGTAATTGTGTTACTGTAATGTTAAATTCACAGCAGGAATTTCGAGAAATTTCATTTGACTATATAGACAGGTTTTCATCTTAGCAGGTACACTATTCCTTATAGTTTATATTATTTTCACCGAGACCATGAAATTTTCCGTTGACAAATGTTTTCCGCTTTACATACGTTCTATTTCACTGGTTTTAGTATTTAATCTAGCTTACTTAATTTAATTGTGATATACATAACCTCTTCAAAATGCACGTAAAATATAACATTTCATAAAAAATAATGTGTGCGATTTTTTTAAACTGAATCTGGGAAACAAATTCATACCACTTTTAAGCAGAGTTCGTTGATTTAAATCAGCTTGATTTTAATCATGATTAAGATTAAACTGATTTTTTTTTTTTTTTTTTATCTCTGATTTAAAACAACTTTCGTAAAATTTTTATTTCAAATTCAGGTCAAGAAATTTTGTAATAAATATTATGTTTTGAAAATAATAATAATAATAATAATAATAATAATAATAATAATAAACTTTGTAAATTTAAGGAGTCGGAAAGACTGAGAACTCAAAATGCATGATTTTTAATTTTATTTAAATCAAATATCACACTTTAAAATAAAAATCCCAATTTAAAAATAGAGAATCTTAGCTGAAAAACGTTAAAAGATTAAGGAATATTTATCTATTAAAAAACATCTAAATCTTATGTAAATTTCTTAATACAAAATCATGGGGACTTTCTGCGAGGATATGGAAAACGTTAGAATAAATAAATATAGGCCATTCAAAAGTTTTTTTAATTGAATTTATATAGACATCTCATTACTTCCACATGTAAATAACAAGTGGTTCAATATTCTGATGTAAGTTTATTTATGGAAATATTTGGAAAATAAAATTATTTCATGGCTTGTAATAGTCTGATATGTTTTTATATATATTTTTATACAATATTTTATAATATATTTTCAACAAAGTTGAAAAATGTTTATTAATTCTGTTTGTCTGTCCGTCTGAGCTCTAACTTTCGTAAATGTACTCGGATTTCCATGCAATTCATATGTCATTGAGGTCAACTATGGCATGTTCGGTATTGAGAATGAAGTATGTAGCACTTACAGTTCATTTACAAGCACACTCAAAAGAATTCTTTTACATTACGGTCTATGGGGCAAAATCGTTTGCGGTGTATTTTAATGATGTTAATATATCTCAAACATATTGAAATTGATATATATCACTGAGTTGCATTACAAAATGGTTATCATAGATTATAGAGAGCATAGCATTTATCGCTCATTTACAGAGATATACAAAATAATTCGGTACAGTACTGTCTGTGAACAGTAATTTCTGGAAGCTTGTTTTCCGTTGTGCCACACGTTTTTAAATGTAACTAATTTTCTACATATTGCTTAGTGTATATAAATTCTATAGATCATATACAGGGTTGCGCAAAAGATGTCGAGTACATTATCTTTCATTGACCGAAATTGAAGAATGGAATTTTTGAACGTTTTGAACGAACTGTGCGTTTCCTAACTGAATTAAATTTTAGCATATTATGTGGCATGTATACAAATCTATTGATCATGTACAAGGGATACACAAAAATAAATAAATAAATAAATAAATAAAAAATTCAGATATTTTTTTAATTATTCATTTTAATTACTGAAACTGGGATTTCAAATATGCTATACGTTTTCGAGAATTGTTTACTTAGATATCACATTTCACCTTATGAATCTAAGAAGTTTTGTTACAGTATTCTGATTGTGCTGGTAGGTGTTTCATAATCTATGTTTAACGCATGATTTTTCGTTCTTGTTAAATATAATTTCAATTTTAATTACTTATAAATGTAAGCTAATTAACAACTAAACTTTTTAAAGTCTTAGGAAAAAAAAAGATTTTTTTTTTTTTTTTTTTGTAATTTAAATTAAATAAATCCAACTTTGATTTGGTCTAAACTCCGTAATTGCTTAGGAACTCAGCTGGAAAATTGGTTTCTTTTCAAATATTTTAATAACAAAAAATAACTTTTTTTTCAGATCCATTGCAATTTGTAACATATAATCATGATCATCTTTATGTATGTATAATACATTCTCAAAATTCATTAAATGAATATTGTATGTACTCCAGAATATTGTATATAATCCGGAATAGATAGATGTTTTTAAAAGAATTCTGTACCAATCTGGAATAGAATGTTTAAAATTTCATTCATAACAGTTTTCTTGTTTTATAAATATAATTATCTTTTGTATTTTAAGATTTTTAATTAAAAAAAAATTGGTATTAAAAATTTTTAGATTTTAGTAATGAAGGGTGCATATGCTTTTTAATTTATTAAATGGATAATTTAAAGTGGTATATATTTTTATATAGAATAGTATATATTTGTTAAATTGCAGTTTAAGCAAGTGATCGTATAACACAAAATAATTCGTTTTATTTATTTCATGTTTTCAAAAGTAAAAGATAATTCACCTTTTCAAATTAAATCTGTTTCTATTGCTCCATTTTTTGTAACTGTAATATTTAATTATTCATATGATTAAAATATTTCAAATTAACCAAGTGACTGAGTATTTTTTTATTTCAAATAAATTTAAATGAGCTTTTTTAGTTGTTAATTTTAATGATTTTGTAAAAAGGTTATTTTACTTTAAAAAGTGTAATTAAAAAAATTAAATCTGATAAAAAAAAAAAAAAAAAAAAAAAAAAAAAAGTTTTTTTTTTTTTTTTTTTTTTTTTTTTTTAAATACTTTTAATACTTCGAAATATACCTGCGCCGGTAAAGTGGAGCCAGCAAGGATTTATTTATTTATTTATTTATTTTGCTGTAAGAGTTGGTCCTATAAAAAATTTATTAATATAAAACTTGTAGATAATATTAAGAAGATTTATAATAAATTTAAGCGTATTTGATATCTTGCGAATGGACGAAGTTATGAATTTTTTTCTTCTTAAACCCCTATCCCCCCGCCCTCCCCCCCCTTCCACACACACCTTGAGGCCTTTTTTAATGATATGAAACATCTGTCATATAAATAAATTTTTGGCCCTTTTCCTAGAAGTAATAATAATTTTAAACGGATTCGATACGTATGATAATTAAGAAGTTATGATGGTTTTTCTGTTTTCACAAAAAATTAATGATTAACGAACATGACGAACTTGACCGAGATTTTAAGCCGGTTGATTTTATGTATCACTTTGAAAGAGATTTGTGCAGAATTATGGAAGTTATTGCGTCCATAAAAAAGTGATACAGACATATAAAGTTTTGAACTAGGTTGGTTGGGTTGTGGGAGTCATGATCGGCGTAGATCTTAAAAAATGTTTCAGGAATTCCAACTTAGGGGAGAATGTAATAGTAGCATTTCTTACGAAATTGACCTAATATTTATTTCAAAAGTTTGTCGACAAATTAAGTACTAATCTAATTTACGTGTCAAAGTGGATTTGGTATGTATGAACTTTATTGGGGGTAAATAAAAATGAAGAAATGAAATAAAAAATCATGAACCTTGCTTTTAAGGCGCTTCTGGAGGGAAAAAAAAAAAAAAATTCCCGACTCAATAATGCAAAACTCTAGCACATTTCAGTGATTTGAAATCGAATATATATTTTTTCATTTTTCGAGAAAGTAATATCTTGAGTTATAAGCAATTGTTGTCTCACAACGACCTTTATCGGGCTGTTGCATCCAGAAATTCTGTTAAAAACGTCATTTTTCACAGGTTTTTCTGAAAGACCTTCTATTTTTAACGAATAATGGAAAAGCTATTCGGTTTCTGAATAGCAGCACTTGCCAATCTCATGCGTTTGCGATCAAAAATGGATTCATATATATGTCGGCTCATCTGAGGATTACAACACAATCAAATTTCATTCTTACACAAGTATTTTTACTGAAATTGAGACATTCAGAGTGCGAACAAACATAAATCTGACAAACAAAAGTGAAACAATTTTTCATTTTCATTCGAAGTGTAAATAGTGCTATTTTTCTGGTACTTCGAGGCGAAATTGCTTTTCATAAAGACATTACTATAATTTACAATAATTATATTACTCTAATTTACAGAAAGTCCGATAAAAATTTTAACGACGACTTCGTTGAGAGAATTTTTGAAGAATATCCATGCAGTCAACTGATTTTATTTCAGTTTCATCAATCAATTTTCATAGTGTCATGAATTATTTTATCTTTACCCTTTTTTATTCAACTTAAAATTTCACAATTTGATAAAGTAACTACGCATGTTTATACAGTTTAATGCTTGCTAAGTTTTAGTTTTTAATTATTATTAGATTTTTATTTTTTATCAAATATCTTGCATGTTTGAAATATAACCGAAGTCTGTATTTTTGTTGCTGTTGTTTCTTTAAATCATTCAAAGTATTTTTCCAAAATATATGTAATGAAATCATACGAATATATTAGAAGTGACTTTGTACAATACTCCTATGTCAATGTTCCATTTATTAGCATATTAGGTTTAAATTGATATCACACCTTTCCAGATTCATATGTAGTGTATTATCCCTTGACTCTTCTCCCTCAAACAAATGTTTTGGGGTAAAAGTGCCTGTTTATAAAATGAAATACATGTTTGAAATAAAAGTCTAAATAATGTAAATCAACGCTTTAAGTCTGTTTTTCTTATTTTCTTGATAAATTCTCTGAATGTTAAAACATGTGGAATTACTTGAACACCAGACTAAAAAAAAGTTGACAAAAAGTTTTACAAAAAGAGCTTTGATGCAATCCGTAATGATTCATTGATGCAGTGATATTCGGTCTTCATAAATCCATTCTACGTTAGTATTAGCATAAAACATGTTCGTTAATTAATAATAAAAGAAAAATGTTTTTATTATTATCCTAATAAATCTTCAATGATGGCGTGAGAAATACATTCTACATTATTTAAAAATAAAATATAAGGGCAAATAAAATGAAAGTTAAAAAAAAAAAAGAATAAAAAAACTGGGCATAAATTATGTAATAATTTCTAAATTGATATATTCGTGTTGTCCCCCCCCCCCCCCCCCGCTGAATTATCATTGCAAAATATACATACTATTGCGAAATCCAATTATTTTACTCAACACATTAAAAGTTGTCAAATTATAGGTACAATAACTCTAGTAAAAGATAAAGATGATATAAATAATTAGATGTGTGAAAACCATGTTAAATCTTAAAGGCATTTACGCTTTAGTTGAAATTTTATCAGCTATTTCGGGTGTAAATGTTTTCAAGAAGCAATATCCAACATTCAAGCTTAATAATAAATCCAAAGTTCATTCACTTTTAATAATAATGTTTAAAAAATAATCTTAATATAATAGTTTAAAATTTAACAATTTCGCCTCAAATAGAATTTGTTCCTATATCAGTACGCATGTTTAAAAGATAACGTTTTCGAAGCTTTCTCTAAAAAGCAAATATTTTAACAAAGCAGAGAAAGAGTGCAGGTGCCTTTTTACGGAAGTTAAAATAATCATTTTTAGTTTCCAAAGATGGAGAACATGTGGTATTTATTATCATCGATCTGCGGCTCTGAAGGGACTATCTCAAACCAAGAAATTTGCGTAAATGTAAATAGTTCAGTCCGCTTAGAGTCTCTGGCAACCTTCTTGTTAAAGAGGTTTCAAATGTCTATTTTCGTTTGAATCTGCATTTCTCTTCCCAGTTTCATCCGGAACGTTCTGGTGTTTTATAATTTAGTATTTTAGGATATTTGGATTTTTATCGAAGTCCAGTTTGCTATGTGGCAAACTTATATTTTGTTGCGTTCAAACTTTTTCCAACTGAGTAAGAAAGTCCAGGAGATGATAAACCGCATATTCATCAATTTACATTCAAAAAGTTCATTATTCGGAGTCGAAACACAAACGCAGTTTTCTCTTACTTTTCATGTAAAGAAATAGCGGTTGTAGAATATATAAATTAAAATAGAAACAAGAACGAAAAACCATACGCCCAGCATAGATTATGAAACACTTTCCCACACAGCCAGAAAACTGTAACGAAACTTCACCGTTCAATAAGGTGAAAGAAAATATGTAAGTAAACAGTTTAGAAAACATATACCACGTTGAAAAATATAATTGTCGAAATTACCTTCCTGTGTCAAAAAAGGAGTCGAATTATTTTGTACAGCCCTGTATAGGATCAATAGATGTGGATATATAGCACGATAAAATTTAACTCTGTTAGAATATTCGCATTTAGCAAATTTCGTCAATCGATGGAAATGCACTCAAAATCCTTTGTACAGCCCTGTATATTATCTGAAGACTTTTGTACACACCACCTATTAAGCTAAAATGCAACTTAAAACTCACTCGCAGCCATTGCCAACCGTAAACGACAATGTATCTTTTTCTTTGCGTAGCCCTGTATATGAATTTATTTATAGTCTACTCAATAGAGTTCTGCAATAAAATGTGTAAACACAATTAAAAACTACCCTTAAGACATTCACTCCTATAGTCTGTAATACTTACGGATTACCTTGTGTAGCCCTGTATAGGAACAACCCAGTTTATAAATACACACGTACTATTAAAAAAAAGGTTAGAAACGCAAACCAAAGTTGAAAACGCACTTATCACACATTGACTGTAAATATGGCATATGTACTGTAACCGATATATTTTATGTGTCCCTGTCAATAAAACGCAATGCACACCACACTTTCAAAAACAACTTCAGTAATGCCTATAATTTTCATTATGTTTAAAATACGATTTTCGCTTGTACTTTTTTTTTTGACCAATAAAAAATAAATGCTTTGCATCCATATTTTACAAAAAGCATGTTTTAGTGCGCTCCATAATTTTTCAAAATGCACTTGAAACGATTATTTCCCATTGACTGTCATGTAACGGAATATTTTCGACTCTCCCTGTAAAAAAAAACTATAAGCGCTACACACTTCAGTTGAAATAGGGGACATGCTATTGTAAAAGACAATAACATACAAAAATTTCAGGGCAATCCGAGTATATTGACGCGAACTCTAACTCTTGAACACGGCCAGACGGCCAGACAAATCGAAGTCATAAACACTTTTCAACTAGGTTGGAAAGTGTTAAAAAGGCAATTTTTTCTCTTCATAACTGAAACTTTAGACGTCTATTCTACACATATGAATGTTTTTAAGTGCACATGTCTTTTTCATATATATCAAACTACGTTGCATTCATCCCTCCCCCCCCCCCCCCCCCCCCGTCATTGTTTAGTGCCATGGCGAAAAAAATAAAAAGTAAAATAAAAGATAAAAAGAAAAAGAGCTACTTTTCCTTTTTACAAAATTAAAAAACTATAATCATTTCTTTTTAATTTACCTTTTAAGAATTTCCTTCTGTAAGTCATTTTTTTTCTCCTCAGTTGTTTAAAATGCGTAGGACATTAGAACATTTAACAAGAGCGGTTAAAATGCACCCCTTTCAATTTCAATTATGCTATTTTTATTTTAGGATGCAAATTATTTTCTAAGGCGTAAGTAATATGTTTATAGGATATATTAAATTTATCTGCTTTTGAAAATCAGTTAGGCCTAAGAAATACGCCACTGGAATGTAAAAAAACTTTTTTTTTTCTCTTTTTTTTATGGACTTGTGGAATAAGACAATAAAAAATTATATAAAACAACAGAGTAAAAAAAAAAAAAAAGTTCTTTTCCTTTTAGCTCCTTCCACTGTCAAAGTAAAAAAATAGAATGAAACTCTCCAATCCAAACTTTTTAACGCTTCCGCAAGTCATTCTATTTCTTAAATGCACGAAATTGGATGGGTTTTTTATTTCGTAAACCAAGAAGCCGAATAGAGTTTTCTATTATCTGGTAAAGGCAAATGATTTTTCAGGAAATACTCTGAGAGTTGGCATTTTAAGACGAGTTTTGCGTCACAACTCATCATCCGATTCTAACTGAATGTATTTGTGGAAAAAAGAAAAACGCGACTCCATTCCAAACCGAAGAAGAGTGTTGTCTGCAAATCTCATAGAAACTATAACTCCGTGAACGTGTTTGGATAGAATACGTGGAAATAAATCCATGGTTTTTCTGTACAATGACAGTAGAAAAATCAGGGGCGAAGATAGGGGGGAAAAAAACCTCGCCCGTTACTACACGTTTTATATAATCATGCACAATTATTAAAACATTCTTATTAGGTGCGTTCGTAATTATATAAATACGTAGCACCTATAGTCGTCGTTTGGTCCGTCCGTCTGTCCGTCCGTCTGTCTGTCTGTCTGTCCGTCTGTCTGTCCGTCCGTCTGTCTGTCTGTCCGCATATAACAACGCAAAAACTACCCAACCAAATGGTTTGCAATTTAAAATATATTATCTTTGCAGAATTTTGTCGAGACATTTCAAATTTTATTAAAATCGAATCAAAACTTTAGGAGATATTAATAAAAATATTTATTAAGAAATTTGATTTTTTTTTAAATCGGTGCTTTTTTGTTATAGGAGCTTCCGATGGATGTTAAATCGTCAAGCGACCGAGATACTTATTTTATGACAGAAATGAATCTGCAGACGATATAATTCATTTCACAGAATTAAAAATCATCAAGATCTGAATATTTATATAACTAGCTGATACATATATATCTGAATATTTATATAACTAGTTAAGATATTTGTATGAACAGTGTCATAAAATATATACTTAACTAGCTGTTTAACCCGTTCTACGCACGGGATATCATGAATTTAATTCTAAAACGTGCGTACGAACGCACCTCGTTTGTAACGTTTGACGTACAATTTCCAACTTGTTAAATTCTATGTTTGCTTAGAAATTGAAAAAAAAAGGTTTATTCTGATTTAAAGCTTTTTTAAAGTTTCTTAATGGATATAGACTTCTGAAAGAAACATGCGATCCTGTACAAATAATGCAACCTATGCAATATAACATGTCATCTAAAATAACATCCAGTTTGATTCTATGAGTCATAACAATCTCTGAATTTAGTTTTTGTACAAAAATCTCAAATAGTGTCAATAGATATATTAATGAAGCGTTCATAAGGTTTAAAAATGAATTTAATTTAAAAACACTCATTGAACTTATTAAATTAAAAAAATAATAATAATACTTGTCATAAAACACATAAATGAATAAAAAATAACGAATTTAAAAAATAGGTACTTCTCTATTATCCCGTCGACCCCTTTTCATAACAAAAAACGATCGCCCAACTGTAACGCCCCATAAATGGGAGAATGTGGTCATTGGGATATCAAAATAAATAAAATAAATAAAATATAAGAATTTAAAGAAACAATTGTTATTTTAATGAATGAAATAACTCATAAATCAGTAAAACAGAATGAAAAATACAGGCAAAAAAATGTCGAATTAAAAACCACAGAATGCTTCTGACATCCAGTCAATGGGACTCTGCGTTTTTGGCGTTTCATCTGCCAGTTTTTTGTTATGAAAAGTGGTCGACGGGATAATAGAGAAGTACCAAAAAATATTATGGATACCTTCTAAATGCCCCCCGCGTATATTAAGAAAAATATTGAACTTGACACTTAAGGTTAATTTTACATTACATCGCTAATGATAAAATTGTTGTTTGTTTTACAAACATTAAATTGGGGTGCACGGCCATGTCCCAAAATTTTGCGAGCGCTGGCTGCTGTTAATGGGTATCTTCGTTTCTGCTACTGTAGCTGGAAGGGGGAGGCACATAAAAAGGAGTCTGTTATAAATTGCACACGGAGAGGTGCGGTGATCTTGGAGGCCAGACAAACACTCAAATAGGTCGGGCTCGGGCGAAGGAAGAGCGTTAGCGCTACCTGTCGGCAACTGTATGAAACTCGAGATTTCCCTCTTTCTACTTAGATATTATTCGATTAAAAGCTGAATTGTTATTATTATTATTTAAATCGGATGATTCTTTTTGAAAAAACCCTGTCTATTTTTTAACATTCCTACTGCTATTAAAATAGCTGACAATTGAATCATGCTGTTCAAAAAGATCCATTCACTTATTTCAATCATTATGGAAACAGAAATTCTTAAAGCTTGGGCACCACGCATTTATAAAAAGCTCTTTTTCAAAGTTGGTTCTCATTCTACTTCAAAGAAACAAACTGAAAGCGACAAAAGTTTTTAAGTTTGGGAATCGATGATTGAAACTAAACTCTTTCCCAACATAATTGCTTACATCCACTACAAACAATCAAAAATTTACAGAAAACAACAAAATTTCTAAAAATTTTAGAATCAACCCATTTAGAAGAAATTGGTCTAAAATGTTGAATAAGCTCTTCCAAACACATATTAGGTTCCCCCGCCTACTTAAAAAAATAAAAAAATAAAACTATATTAATAGTCATATAAAATATTAAAAAGTAAAATCGATAAACACAAAACAAATAGCTATATTTAAAAAAAAAATTAAAATAATAATTACAGATGGGAGCTCCTATTGTTAAACTAGTTATATAAAAAATGAAGAACATAATCATCAACTATACTATTCTCCTCCATACGTAATTATCTATTAGTGTCCTAGAAAAATATCTCGAAGAAATTCTTCATTTTTTTTACAAAACAGTCTTTTACCCTCTCCCGTTCACATAATTACAAGAATCTGTCGATCTTTCAGTCTTTAGGGTAACAGAAGTATTATATCACTCGTGTGAATGTCTGTCCGTCTGTCACGTCTGTTTTCCTCGAAAACTAAGGGAACTTGGAAAGTTCAAACTAGGCAGACATATAAAGGCTCACACATTTATAGATTATCCGCCATTCACAAATATTTTTAAGAAAAAATTAAGGGGGGCAAGGGGGTTAATTACGTTACTTTGATTTTTATTTATTATTTTATTATTATTATTATTGTGTGGGGTATTATTCGAAAGATCTCGTACCACCGAACTCAAAAATTGATTTGTTTTAATCTTAAATACTAGATTGTACCCGTCAAGATCTGGCGGTAAATAACTTGAAATCTCCTTTAGAAATATGCTTTTAAATTTTAATTTGCTGCTTTTAAATTAATTAAGTACCAGATGGACCCGTGCGAAGCTTTCGCACTGCAATCTTTGAGATTATTTCCTGGTATGTTTTAGCACTAATTTTTAATCAATTGATTTTTTTTAATCAAACAACGCATTTTAACGAAATGTGGGTGTACTATCTTAAAAACTTTTCGAATGATACCTCACACATCTTTGTATATGCATAGAAAAAGGATGTTGACAACAGAAATAATATATATGATAATTGCTTGCGTATAAGAAAATGGAAATAGATTGCCAGAAATTTTTTTGCCATATTTTCTTCTCTCGCCAAGGTTATTTCTTTAGGTTGCCAAGACCCGTATGCTGAAAAAAAGAATTATAAAAAAAAAATGAAACACTGAATCAGGCGTCTAGTGAATTCATTTGAAAGCATTTCCTCAAATTTTGCATTATGTTCTACCACTTATCAACTATTTAACCCACATAATTTTTACCATAGAAACATCATAGAAATTAAATATACGTTAAATGAAAATAATAAATTGTAAGTATCTAAAAATATTAAACACAAAAACTATTAATCAAAACTTAAAAAAGTTTTAAAAATTAAAAGTTTTTACAAAGTTTAAAAAAAATTACAAAAGAAAAGAAAAGTTTTAACAAAATAAAATAAAAAGTTTTCACAAAAAAAAAGTTAACAAAAATTACAAAAAAAATTTACAAAATAAAATAAAAAGTTTTTACAAAAAAAAATTTTACAAAATAGAAAAAAGTTTTTTCAAAATAGAAAAAAAGTTTTTCTCGAAAAAAAGTGTTACAAAAGTTTGAAAAATTTACAAAAAAATTATCCATTTTTTACAAAGTTTTAAAAATTAGAAGTTTAACTGCTACCACATTGCCACTATCACTTCTCAGAATATAGCAGCCTAGACTTTTCTGTAAAGAAAATTTCAACTGCAATTGTACCAACACTATTATTAAGTTCGCATAAACCAAATTTTATACTGTATTTAGCGAATTTCCAATTAACATCTTTTGTGTAGAGTAACTTTTTCCTCTAACATTTGAAATCGTGTATATCTGCTACTTTCATATTTATAATTAATATTTCAGAATTAAGACCATACTAACCATTTTAATATAAGACCATATTTTAGCAAGATTCCATGATAAAGCTTATTATGCTGATTATTTTTATTAAGTACGAATGCGCAGTTTTGTCACATGATCACTTTAACTGATGATAATATAAAATTTTGAAAAGTGATGCAGAGGTTCTCATTTCCCAAGTAAAATTCTCGCATGAAGATGAGTGTATATGTGTAGCTCCAGTAAATATCCTGAATTTCACCCAGTTGGAGAAACAATTTATCTGTTAACGAATAAAGTAAGTTGTACTATATCATTGTAAAAACATCAATAAATGATTATTTATCTATTAAATATTTTCTAAGTATATAATTATATTTCTTTTATTGTATAGATGTTACGCCAAGATGAATCAAAACAGCAGAAACTCTCTTTACCAGAAATGGATACCCCGGATGGTTCGTCGTCAACACATATAGAGTTAAAGAATAATATACATGTGAGTACTTATATGTGATATATTAGAATACATATATTAAACATAATTAGAGTGAATTTACAATAAAATATTGCATCAGGTGTTCTATAAAATGTGATGTTTTTTAGTCTATAGTTTTAGAAGGAATTCTAAATATATGCATTTATTTCTCTTACAGATGTGTTCCAGTTGCACAAATACTTTTCAAGTAAGTGGAATTTAAAAGAACATATACAAATCCATACTAGTGAAAAACCATATAATTGTAATCATCGTCAAAAATCATCTACAAGAAAGCGTGAATTATCTTTTAGTAGAAAATGCAGACCATCAGTTCAGATGAAAACACATCCTGTTAAAAAATTGTTTCAGTGTGAAAAGTGTGAGAAAATATTCGTTATTCGTAATAAACTGAATAGACATATGACTGTTATGTTAAACTTGTCGAAGACAGTATCCCAAATCATATTGAAGATGGATATTCAAAAATTAACCAGTAGTTTGAAGAATTTAACAGTCAAAGATCAGATTGGATACTTCGAAAAATTGACTGTATAGAACATAAACCAACATAACATTTACCCAAACTACTCATACAGCATTAATGATTTGACATATGATATCCAAAAAGTGAAATCTGTAAAGAATTTTATTGATATAATTGATAAAATGTATTGAAGAGAAATTGATATAAATGTAGACAATATTCAGAATGTATTGTTTAATAAAAAATGTATTTATACACATCTGTGTTTATTTTTATAAAACATATTTCATTGTTAAAATAGATTGTATGATTTTTAACATGAAATTTCTACATGATAGTAAATAACTAATTTTACTTTACGTAAGACTTGAGATTTATCATAACTTGTTCAACGAAACAACATTTTCCCCAAGGAATATCCAGTTTACACACATACATATGTAAATCAACTTTCGATAATACAGGTTACATCAAGTTAATGAAAAATATATTTTACAAATTAAAAAAAAAGTTTTTTACAAAAAAAAAGTTTTTTACAAAAAAAAAAGTTTTTACAGAGAAAAGTTTTTACAAATTGAAAAAAAGTTTTTACAAAAAAAAATTACAAATTTTTTTTTTTTTTTTTTTTTATAAATTAAAGTTTCTACAAAGTTAAAAAAAATGTTTTTACAAACTAAAAAAAAAAAAAAGTTATAAAAACTAAAAAAAAATAATAACAAAAAAATAACTAATATTTCAAGTTTTTCTAAAAAATATTTACATATTAACAAAAATTTACACAAAAGTCAGAACCAGACCTATGTCTAACATAGCATTTTTTCGACTTCAGATGTTAAAATCATACTGTTAGCGCTGTGAAAATACAAAATAATACCTTCAAATGATAATCTATGTTGGATCCAATATATGGTATATTCAGAATCATTTATGATTTGGACAAATTAAATATGCATGAGAAAACCATTAATGTATCAGCAACTGATGGGACTCATTTTGTTGATGTTATATCAATCAATAAATCTGAAAGTTACCATCAGTAACAGTAACCAAAGACTAACAGATAGAGATCCTTTAAGGGTGTTGGCATTACTGACAGATACAAGAAACAATTTATATCAGTCTTAATGAAATAAAAAAGCTTCAGAATTTCCTTTAGATTTACCTACTGAAGTGTAGATAAATGAAAACATATCCATCGGTTCAGAAGTGACTAATATAACAGCAAAGGATACAGATAATGGGTATCGCGGACTTTTAGTTTATGTTTTCGCTTCAAGTGATGAAATACAGCTCATTTCGGATAGATATGCATACAATTAAATTATATGTTGAGTCGAAAACGAACCGAGAATTCATATCCGAGTATAAACATGTGTATCTGCTTATGACTTGAGAAATTCACGACATTCTACGACGAGTGATTTCAAATTACTCAACCAATAAAATATTTACCATCAAGGAAGGGAAATGAAACCTCATTCAACTTTTTCAGATATACAAGTTGATCACGTGATCGATGTGGAACAGCAAGACCAGTTCTAAATCTAACATCGCATTTTTTTTCTCGATTTCGGTTGTTTAAAGTGTTATTTTAAAGAGTAGTACAATGGTTGCCCAACCATTGTACATTTCTTTAAAATAAGAACTTTAAACAACCAAAATCGAGAATGTTAGATTGTAGATTTATGTTAGATTTAGAACTGGTCCTGAATCTGGTCATAAATCTATCGACAGAGCTGTTTTCCGGAAAAACATGGCTAACCAATCTACCATACCAAATAACGCATGTTCTCCCTTTACATACAAAATTTCAGCCTACAGATTTCTCATAAAACGAGCCTTTATAATATGTACTGAAAATAAATTGAATAATGAATTAGATAATATTCGTAAAATTGCCTATAATAATGGTTTTACAGTACACCATATTAATAAATTAATCATAGATATCACCAATAATAAGTATTCAGAAAAGAAATTTGATTCACAAAAGTACAAACTTTATACTCTGCAATATTATCCAAGCTTTTTCGAAAAATTAAAACACAGCCTTAAACGTTTCAATATCTGCTTAATAGCCAAACCACCTAAGAAATTAAAGAATATCATTTGCAGTAAAATTGACCCAATTAATTTTGAGAATTATTCAGGAGTATATGAAATACCTTTTATTAAAGAAGACGGATCCAAGAATTACTACATAGGCATGACCAGCAGGAAATTTAATTGCAGAAAAAAAGAGCATATAGCTGATATTAAATACAATAGAAAAACTACAGCCCTAGCAAGATTATATCAAGAAGAAACCATCCAAATAAATTTCAATGAAAGTAAAATAATATTTCCCTCCAGTCTACACTATCCATCCATAATAAGAGAAACCATAGAGATACTCACGCGCAAAAATACAATATGTAACGACATAGGTCTGGTTCTGACTTCATAAAACGATAAGTAAAATTAGTTATTTACTATCATGTAGAAATTTCATGTGTAAATTTTTGTTAATATGTAAATATTTTTTAGAAAAACTTGAAATATTTGTTATTTTTTTGTTAATTTTTTTGTTATTATTTTTTTTTAGTTTTTATAACTTTTTTTTTAGTTTGTAAAAACTTTAATTTAACTTTGTAGAAACTTTAATTTGTAAAAAAAAAGAAATTATTTGTAAAAAATTTTTTTTGTAAAAACTTTTTTTTAATTTGTAAAAACTTTTTTCTGTACAAAAATTTTTTTTTTTAATTTGTAACATTTTTTTATTTTTAATTTGTAAAAACACTTTTTTTAATGAATTGTATATATTTTTCATTAACTTGATGTAACCTGTATTATCGAAAGTTGATTTTCATATGTATGTGTGTAAACTGGATATTCCTTGGGGAAAATGTTGTTTCGTTGAACAAGTTATGATAAATCTCAAGTCTTACGTAAAGTAAAATTAGTTATTTACTATCATGTAGAAATTTCATGTTAAAAATCATACAATGTATTTTAACAATGAAATATGTTTTATAAAAATAAACACAGATGTGTATAGATACATTTTTTATTATTATTATGGGTATTTAAACAATACATTCTGAATATTGTCTACATTTATATCAATTTCTCTTCAATACATTTTATCAATTATATAGTGTGAGTAGTTTGGTTAAATGTTATGTTGGGTTATGTTCTATACAGTCAATTTTTCGAAGTATCCAATCTGATCTTTGACTGTTAAATTCTTCAAACTACTGGTTAATTTTTGAATATCCATCTTCAATATGATTTGGGATACTGTCTTCGACAAGTTCAACATAACAGTCATATGTCTATTCAGTTTATTACGAATAACGAATATTTTCTCACACTTTTCACACTGAAACAATTTTTTAACAGGATGTGTTTTCATATGAACTGATGGTCTGTATTTTCTAGTAAAAGATAATTCACGCTTTCTTGTAGATGATTTTTGACGATGATTACAAGTATATGGTTTTTCACTAGTATGGATTTGTATATGTTCTTTTAAATTCCACTTACTTGAAAAGTATTTGTTACAACTGGAATACATCTGTAAGAGAAATAAATGCATATATTTAGAATTCCTTCTAACACTATAGACTAAAAAGCATCACATTTTATAGAACACCTGATGCAATATTTTATTGTAAATTCACTCTAATTATGTTTAATATATGTATTCTAATATATCACATATAAGTACTCACATGTATATTATTCTTTAACTCTATATGTGTTGACGAAGAACCATGCGGCGTATCCATTTCTGGTAAGACAGAGGTCACGGCTGCCGAAGGCAGTCGTGCATCATCCGCCGAATCCAGGCTCTTGAAGAGCCCATGCGAGACACGACCAGGAGGGTTCCAGTTTACCCGGGGACCCTCTAGGTGATGCTCTTCGGCCGGAGAGCGAAGCGGGGGCGTACGCCTACCTGCACTTCAAACTCTCTTTCCCAAGTGGGATGATGACATAGGTCGAAGCGACATTAGTGGCACCTTAAAAAGGGCCACTAGGTTCACACTTGGGCGGATAGCGAGAATGAGCCACAGCTTCGTTGCCGGAATCCCAAAAGGGAGCCGGGTCCTAGGCCTGATGTGAAACACTCACACTACCCCATTGCTGTACCGCACCTTCCGAATATCAAATCCTAGGGGAGGAGGAAGCGACTAGTTCATTTGGTGCGGCTATCCATTTCTGGTAAAGATAGTTTCTGCTGTTTTGATTCATCTTGGCGTAACATCTATACAATAAAAGAAATATAATTATATACTTAGAAAATATTTAATAGATAAATAATCATTTATTTATGTTTTTACAATGATATAGTACAACTTACTTTATTCGTTAACAGAGAAATTGTTTCTCCAACTGGGTGAAATTCAGGATATTTACTGGAGCTACACATATACAGTCATCTTCATGCGAGAATTTTACTTGGGAAATGAGAACCTCTGCATCACTTTTCAAAATTTTATATTATTATCAGTTAAAGTGATCATGTGACAAAACTGCGCATTCGTACTTAATAAAAATAATCAGCATAATAAGCTTTATCATGGAATCTTGCTAAAATATGGTCTTATATTAAAATGGTTAGTATGGTCTTAATTCTGAAATATTAATTATAAATATGAAAGTAGCAGATATACACGATTTCAAATGTTAGAGGAAAAAGTTACTCTACACAGAAGATGTTAATTGGAAATTCGCTAAATACAGTATAAAATTTGGCTTATGTGAACTTAATAATAGTGTTGGTACAATTGCAGTTGAAATTTTCTTTACAGTAAAGTCTAGGCTGCTATATTCTGAGAAGTGATAGTGGCAATGTGGTAGCAGTTAAACTTCTAATTTTTAAAACTTTGTAAAAAATGGATAATTTTTTTGTAAATTTTTCAAACTTTTGTAACACTTTTTTTCGAGAAAAACTTTTTTTCTATTTTGAAAAAACTTTTTTCTATTTTGTAAAAACTTTTTTTTTGTAAAAACTTTTTTATTTTATTTTGTACATTTTTTTTGTAATTTTTGTTAACTTTTTTTTGTGAAAACTTTTTATTTTATTTTGTTAAAACTTTTCTTTTCTTTTGTAATTTTTTTTAAAACTTTGTAAAAACTTTTTAAAGTTTTGATTAATAGTTTTTGTGTTTAATATTTTTAGATACTTACAATTTATTATTTTCATTTAACGTATATTTAATTTCTATGATGTTTCTATGGTAAAAATTATGTGGGATAAATAGTTGATAAGTGGTAGAACATAAATTTGAACTTGAGATTTGAATTTTTGAATAGGAAACACAGTTCAAATATTATTTTACAGGCGTTTATGTTCAAATATGTTTCCGTTCCTGTGATATAAAATAGCTTGAAATCATTGAAATGGTGTAAAAAATCCCGCAAGCTAAAATTGGATATTTACTCGATAAATCCATATATTTATATGTATATTTCTGAAAGGAATGGATGAAATGCTATGGATGTTAATAAATTATGCTAAAATAGGTATGTGATCAGTATCTAAGTTCATGTTAAAATGTTGTCTAATATTTGGTAATATGTATCGTTTTTATAAACTAGGCTATTTGAAATAAAATGTTTAGATAAAATTAAAGTTTATATTCGTTCATATTCTGTTAAAATTGGAAAATTTAAAACAATAAGGTATTCATAGTCATTTAGATAACAGTGTGATGTACTAAACTCCATATGCGTAAGCAGGGTTCTACAAGTTCACATGGTTTCAAGTAAAAGTATAACTAAAAGTAAAGTTATAAGTGAATATTAATACTTAGAATATGAGTTTAAGTGATATTTTAGGTACTGGTATTTCTGTGATAAAAATTGATTTAACCATATCATAGAAAATATTCAAAGTTAATTAATATAAAATTACTAATTAATATAAAACTCGTGAAAAACACGGTATAAAATCATTGGAATTGCGTAAAATTTACTAAGTATAAGATAAGATTATTCATTTTATCCTATAAATCCTTATTTTCATACGTAAATTAGTGATGTAAACAGGAGTTTATATAATTACTGTTAGATATTTCACGAAAAGTAATCTAATGGTAAATACTTTTCTCTGTATTGTAATCACCTCAGAAATAAAATCCTATGTGTTAGTGTATAATAATACCGAAAACTTGTGTAAAATTCACCCTTTTTCGTTAAAAATCGATATTTCTTTTGTTTTGTATAATTATTAGCAATCGTTAAGAAGATGGAGGAGGGTAATCTTTATTAAAATATAACACATCTCTGTCTCCCAACATGGATTTTTTGTAAACATTGATAGCGAATAATATTTATATTATAGTAAAAGTTGTGACGTCATTGTTATGCTCCCCTTTTCCTTAGAATGTGGGGTGGAATCCCTCCTCAGAAATGCTACATTTTAGGAAAGAAAAAAAAGTTTGCGTATTAAGAATAAATAAACAACTGGTTTTTATTTAAATATGGTCCTTATTTCAAGTCTAAATAATATAAAAAGATTATATTATGTATGTCGAAACAGAATTAAGTATACACAGTAAAACTAGATAATGGTTGTTAAAACTCCTATTATTGTGCGGAAAATCAATTGATTAGGTATAAAATTCATTCAAATTTTCAATATTTTCTGTGTATTACGGTTCAAAAGCTAAAAAATATAAGTGTAATTTCCTCTTATAAGTTGCTATTCTCATCTTATACTTGAAAAATTCTTAAAAAATCAGCTTTATACCTTACAATTTTTATTTTTCAATTGTTTCGTCTAATTAGTAATACTCATTAAAATGTTCGTCATTTAAAATAATTATATATGTTTAATCTACGGCTTATGATTTGATATCCTCATCTTATAGTTGAAAAAGTCAACTTTTTCGTTAAAAGTAATATTTTCTGTTGCTTAATTATTATACTCATTAAGATGTGCATTGTTCAGAAACTATAATATAAGTTTAAAATCCATCTTATGGTTTGATATTCTCATGTTATAGTTGAAAAATTCATAAAAAATCAGCTTTTTTCGTTAAAAGTAATATTTTCTTTTGCTTAATTATTATACTCATTAAGGTGTCCATTGTTCAGAAACTATAATGTAAGTTTAAATTTCTTCTCATAAGTTGATATCCTCGTCTTATAGTTGAAAAATTCTTAAGAAATCAGCTTTTTTCGTTAAAAGTAATATTTTCTTTTGCTTAATTATTATACTCATTAAGGTGTCCCTTGTTCAGAAACTATAATGTAAGTTTAAATACTTCTTATAAGTTGACATCCTCGTCTTATAGTTGAAAAATTCTTAAGAAATCAGCTTTTTTCGTTAAAAGTAATATTTTCTTTTGCTTAATTATTATTCTCATTGAGGTGTCCATTGTTCAGAAACTATAATATAAGTTTAAAATCCATCTTATAGTTTGATATTCTCATGTTATAGTTGAAAAATTCTTAAGAAATCAGCATTATCGTTAAAATTGTTATTTTATTTTGCTTAATTATTATTCTCATTAAGGTGTCCATTGTTGAAAAACTAAAATGTAAGTTTAAATTTCTTCATCTTGTAGTTGAAAAATTCTTAAGAAATCCGCTTTTTTCGTTAAAGTTGATATTGTTTCGCTTAATTAGTGAGACTCATTAAGGTGTTTGTCATTCAAAATTAGTATATAAAATCAATATTCATCTTATAGTATGATAATCTTGTCCATTTAACCTCTTCTTAGAGTTCTTATTTTCACCTCTCCTGTTAGAGTAGAACATTAACCCTTTTTCACAATTTCCATTTTTTTCCGCTAGGGTGTGGCCGGAGGATCGATGCAGTCGGAGGATCGGTGCCTCATTCCTCAATCCCTCCACCTCCTGAGCCAGAACTCTTGTTTTCCCACTACTCCTAATATTTTGAAAAAATAACAATATTTAGTATTTCCGTTTTTTTTTTTTAACTACAAGACCTTAAAATTTTTTCATTAAATTAATTTTCATCAGTCTGATTTTAAAACACTGAATTTAAACTTCGCTGTTTGCAGCTAACGATTTGTAATACATATTTTTTAATTACAGGAATTTATATATTCCATTTTCACACATTGTTTAATTGTTAAATCATGGATATCAAGATAATTTAGAGTTCCTGTATGAGTATTTTTACTTTTTTATGAAAAATAATCACATACATATATTTTTATATAAATTGGCCATACCAAATATAATAAAAATTGTCGACCAGTTCAATTTATTTAATCAATAATATGACATGCACGATCTTTTACTTTAAATATAAATTTAGTATTCTTGGGTGTTAAATTTTACTTAACTACAAAATATTCGAATAAAAAAAAATACAAATTATATAACCTTTCCTCCTGAATTAAATATGGCTTATTATAATGAATTATTGCCAAGAAAAATCCTTCTGTCCGGAGTGGATTTCAAACCGACACTGTGATCAGAACAGAGAAGGACTGCGCTCTAACTCAGCCACCCTTTTCCCGTTCGAGTGTACTCTAAAACGGGTTAGGTTCTAGATTTAATTTTAAGCATGCGCAAATGTATAATTTTCGTGTGAAAAGTGGATTGGACGAAAATCCCTTTTCGTTTTAATCATGAACGTAGAAGAAAATCTAGGTTCATGGTTGTAATAGTCAAGATTATATTTTCGGAGATAGCGTCGAAAATGTACTGCAAAAGTACGCCCACCCCCCCTATTTCCGAATCTACTAAAACTAAAATTATGAAAATATTAGCAGTAGTAGGAGTTTATTTAAACCTTGCAGAAAATTATCCTAGGTCACATAGTTTTTGAAAAAAAATAAATCGCATTTTTCCTTTAAACTTTGCGTGCGCTCAGTCGGGGAGTTGAGGGGAGCTTGAGATACCAGTAGACGCGGATTCCTCCAAGGATTGTTGATCATGGTTTTCGGAAAACTTTGTCGCTCATTAGTCGAGATATTAATTAAAACCTATCCACAAAAGCACGACACGGGCCAAGGCGACGTTCATAGGCGTAACTAGTGGGGGGGCCGGGTGGGCCGTGCCCACCCCAGGTAGTTCCAGTGCCCACCCCAGAATTTCAAGTTCACGTGAAAATTTTATGACTGCGATATGGTCAAAATTTTAATTTTCAAATATTTGAATGATTATACCAATAAATTATACTATATACTTCTGATTTGAGAACTAATGTAACGAAAACGGCGCGCACGCATATGTAAATGTGTGTGTGTGTGAGGCATAAAAGAAGCAACAGACAAAGAAAATCCTATTAGTCTTCTACATTCTTTGCAACAGTTATATGACCCGGAGTCTATAGGGTTCCAAAAGGAACAAAGTGAAATATTATCTGAAAGCTCTAAATCTGAACGAGGGTTTTCTTTTTTGTCACGAGGTGATGGGGAAAAAATCAGTTCCAGATGTCCAGTTCCGTATTCTTTCAACTAAGTCAAAAAATATCATCTGCTGTGGTGAGAGCCGATAAGAGAGAGAAGGGGATAGTAGGGGGCACAGGTGCCGGAACGGTTTTTTCCTTACAAAATAATGACCAATTTAAAAAACAGGATGTAATTGACAAATTACTGATCAATTGAGTGATGAGTCTGAGTGATGAGATACGCCAAAAGTCGTAAATGAGAAGATCATGGCAGGGGGCTTTACTTTGAGGGTTAAGGTAGGGCGAATTTTTTGCAATTTGCCTGCGGCTGTAAGCATGTGGGATTATTTCCCTTTTCCAAGTTTGCATGCGTAATTATCAGTGCTCAAATAAATTCTGTAGTTTTGGCAATTTTTGTTTGTATTGCTGCATGCTGCTTCATGGATCGAGGCTCTTTGCTTCATGTTTCTGAATGTACTTTTTGTGAGTAAATTTTTCCTTATCAATCTTTGATATTCTGAATAAATAGAAGGGCTTAGTGAAATAAGATGTTATGCAACAAAAATAAAATTCTGAGACAATTTAAATGAAAGCTTTTAGTTGCAATTTTTATTTTATTTTTGTTCTTGTACCTTGTATTTAGTAAGTTAACGAGTAGTACTAAGCTCTCTCAGAAAAACTTAGCAACATTTAATTATCTAATATAAAAATTATTAATAATATTTAAGTTATTTTTATTAAAATATTAACTTTTAATAAATAATATATCAGATTTTAAAGATTAATTAAAATATTGGTATTTTATCTTTACCATATGACATATTATCTCATAACACCCTCATCGAAAAAATAAACTGTATTTTGAGAAAATGTAACATAACAGGTTCTTTCTCGAACCTCTAATTAAAGTCATTTATTATTAAAAAAAAACTATTTGGTAAAGACAGAAATTTATTTTTGAAATTGTCAAATTTAACCTTAAAATTTTTTTTCAAAATTTTAGGAAAATCCTGTATGTTTGCAACTTCTAAAAAGGATCGCTCGCTGTGGTGCATTTAAAATTTTCATTGATAAATCAAAAGGAGCAATAATTTTTTTTTTGCCGAGTTGCCAATTGAATAGAATTTTTTTTTTCTTACTGACTTACTGTTTCTTTCTGACAAACACTATATAACAGTAAAATTTCCCTTCTATGTCCTTAAAAATTTCTTTTCAATATTCTAATATTTATTTTAAAATAAAGGAGCTCTTATAAATTTATTTTAATTTAGAGAAGGAATTATGGAATTTAACGTTTCATTAATTAATAATTTTTAAGATCATCCTCTTCTTAAAAAAAAAAAAAAACTGAAAGCTTTTTTTTGTGTGTGTGTGTGTGTAAAGTTTACTTCTAAAATAACTCATTGCTGTACTCATTCCTCAAAACACAAGTATTTGTGTTAAATATGGTGTACAATTTACTTTAAAGTTTATTTTTGAATACTTTTAAATCTTAAAATACATTAATATTAGGCCTACCGAATTTTCAGCATCTGGTTTACAGATGTCGGATATTCGCCATTGGATCAAAATCACTAATCAATGCATCTCTATAAGCACTTTTCAAATGTAATAGAAATAATTTTGAAGAATACTTTTGTTTTCCCATGAAAAAAGGTAAAACTTAAGCTTTTTTATTTATTTATTTTGGGCGAAAATTATTTTAGGTAAAAATGTTTTCCATGTGAGTTCTCTTTAATCAAATCTCTTTCTGCTGAATTCTGATGGAGCTAATTAAATTTAAAATCAATCCACTACTATAGAAATCATCGTAGTTTTAAAATTATAATGTACTATTAAAATTTAAGAATATATATATATTTTTTAAACTTTAAAATACTTCTGATTTCTTTTTCTTTCTTTTTTAAAAAAAAGATTTTATACACTATTTTATGTGATATGTCAACTTTTGAAAGGACTATTACTTATACAATATCGAATTTAAAAATTGTGTTCTTATAAACATATTTTGCACATATTAAAAATTGAGGATTTTATGCAATAAAACAGTGGAGTATCCACTGAATTTTAAATAAACAATAACGAAAAATCATGCGTCAAGCATAGATTATGTAACACTTTCCAACGCTTCCAAAATAATTTTACAAATCATACCATTTAATAAGCTGAAAGATAACATCTAAGTAAACAATTTGGAAAACGAATAACATATTTAAAAACATAATTTCAGGAATTTCCAACATATACAATATTCGAAAAAATATCCGAATACTTTTATTCAGCTCTGTATAGGATCTATAGATTTGTATATATACTACATAGGATGCTAAATTTTAGTTCAGTTAGGAAACGCGTAACACAGTTTAAAATTCTCCTTCTGGAGTTTCTGTCAATAAACGGAAATGTGTTCGCGAACTTTTGTACTTCCCTGTATAGGATCTACAGAATTTAAACACACCACGTAATAGACAAAAAGCGAGTTAAATTTAAAATCGCGTTCAGTAACTTAAAACGAACTTCCAGGAATTATTGTTAACAGACAATAGAGAATTCTTTTGTGTGTCCCTGTAAATGAACGAAGACTGCTATACACACAGTATTCTGTAGGAAGCCTCTTGTAATGCACCTTAGTGATATATATAAATTTCAATGCGTTTAAAATAGTAAAACATTATTTAAATAAACCGCAGACGATTTTTCTCCATAGACGTAATGTAACGGAATTTTTTTGACTGTCCCTGTAAAGTAATTATAAGTGCTATGCACGCACAGCCTATTCCATATTAAGCTTCTTGTAATGCACCTTAGAGATATATATATTTCAATGCGTTTAAAACAGTGAAACATTATTTAAATAAACCGCAAATGATTTTTCCCCATAGACCGCAATGTAACGGAATTCTTTTGAGTGTGCCTGTAAAAAAACTATATGTGCTACACACTTCCGTTGAAATAGGGAACATGCTATAGATAACGACAATAAGATATAAAAATTGCAGAGCAATCCGAGCATATTTACGGGAGTTAGAGCACGGCCAGACGGCCATACGGCAGACAAACCGAAGTCCTAAACACTTTTCAACTAGGTTGGAAAGTGTTAAAAACGCATCGTTTTCAGTCAGGGATGTAGCTAGAAGTAAACAATAGGGGGTGCTCAAGAAAATGTAGGGGGGTGGCTCATACTATTTCTCTCTATCTCTGTGACATGCACGCACAAACACAGATATATATGATCAAAGTATTATATAGAAAGGTAAATTAGTGTATATTCATATTGTAGGCACTATATTTCTTATTAAATTGTTTATAACTATGTTTGATGCGAAGAAAAGTAAAGGCTGCAGACAATGTAATGGAGGATATATGGTGGATATGCAGTATACTTTTTGGATTATTTTAAGGAATACCGTATACCCTCTTCTCAAAAACAGTATAGCATTACTTTTTAGGGTATACCCTCTGCCTAAAGCGTATGCCCTCTGTTTTTTTTATTACTACATCACTGGCTGCATAATGAACATTTTCAGTGCATAATTATACTAGTGAAATAATAAGTGATGATGTCAATAAGTAAATAAAAAGCTGACAGTTTACCTGTTTCAAAAGAGTTTCAACCTTTAATTTTATTCTGAATATTCCTTGCCCTTAAGGATTTAAAGTTATGTTTTTATATGATAAAAAACATTAGAACAATCAAGGGTGTGTTTTGTATTTTAAAATTATTTTTGTGTCTAGTCAAAAGCTAAAACCACTTGTATTTAAATTGGCTATAACTCATTAGAATAACATTGTTTTATGCTAATAATGAAAAACGCTACAAAATGAAAAAATTAAGTATATAACTAATGCAAAAGGGAATGTTTGCATCAGCAAAAGGTAGCTAATTCTGAGTATGTGCAGATAGGATGCGCACATTTTGAAGCACTTATTTGCAGTTTTTAAACAAATGCTGCAATTTAGTATTTATGCAAAACTGTAAAAAGCCACCAAAACTAAGTTCAATTTTTGAAGAGAATTTCATTTGGATTTTTGAAACAGAATTTCTTTTGGTGGCCTTGGCAACTTTCCCAGGGGGGGCTCAAAAATTTTCAGGGGGTGCTGAGCCCCCCCTGGCACCCCCTTAGCTACGGCTCTGTTTTCAGTACCGGTTTCGAAGATTAAAAAAAAAAAACATAAGAAAAAGTAAAATGCGGTCTATGTAGAGATTGACCTCAACTATCCAATGCAAAAAATAAAATAGAAAATCATTTTAAAAATATGAAAATGCAAACTAAATATTGGATGTTTTCGCGTAAGTTAAGTACCCCCCCCCCCCACCCCTCCCCAATCCCCTTAAGAGCTCAATCATACATCCTCCCTTTTCATTTAAAATAAACGATTTATGTGAATACTGTAAATTAAAGGTGAGTCAAATTGAAGTCATATTTTAATTTTTCTTGTCAGAATCTCAGGCTGACGTATAATTTTTACTGCAGTTAAAGGAAACATTAATTGTCTTTTGCTTATTTAAATGTATTCGTCCCTCAAAATAAAAACTAATCTTTTCCTTCCGCTCCTCAAAATATTCTTTTTTACATTCTTACATTTCTTAGAATTTTTAAACAAATTTAGAGTTTACATTAATGATTTTAAGAAAAAATTTCTCTAATTTTTCCGTTTATTCATTCTTAAAATAAATAGATTCAGTTTACTTTACCTGCATAAAATTACAGTGATCGGAAAACTTCTACATTTTAGACAAGTTTCAGTTGTATACATTTTTCAGACATGTATAAATTATATCTATATGGTATTCGTTCTATCGGAACCACAAAATTTTTCTCAAGACAGTTTTCTGTAATAGACACAATTCAACATTTTGCTGTTGGAGAAGTGGAATTCGGTAAGAATCAAAACATTCATTTTTTTTAAAAATGAATTTTGGAGAAGTGATAGTTTAAGTGCTGTGTTTAAAACCGGGACATTGAAGAGATGTATTGGGACACCCAGACATTATGCCTAAAATTGGGTCTCTCTCGGAACTTCTAAGTCATCTTAAAAATTTCAATGGCACAATGAATAGCAGTGGTGCCGACTTATATGGGCCCGTGGGGCTTTAGCGTCGAGCCCGCCCAATAATTTGCTCCCCTGACCCACCTAATTTCCCTTGTTTTACTTCACTACGTATTTATTTAAATTTTTAAATCTCTGAAACAAAATTTCATTTTCTATTTGTTGGACAAAAAATAAGAGTGAAATATGCCAGCCCAGGATATAGTCGGGATAGCTCAGTAGGGAGAGCGTTGGTACGGCAAACCAAAGTACCCAGGTTCGAGTTCTGGGCGTTAGTCCTGTGCCTTGGATATAATTTACTTAGTTGAATATACTTTCCTCTGTTCATTATGAAAATTTCATTTTGTTGACGTTGGAAAATAGCATTGACATCCGTAACAGAGACATCAAGAGCACTAAATGTTCTTCAGTACACATATAATTATTAAATTTCTCTCAACAGTTCAATTTCCTATATACTTGATCAGCAGTATTGTTGTCGTATGTAAACCAAAAGGTAAATGCTAGAATCATGTGAACTTTAATGACTATGCTATAGATTTGTTTGAGAAAGAGAATGTATACGGAGCATTTAAAAAAAAAAAAAAGATTCTAAAATGTATACGGCGAGTAACTTCGTACGCCCTCCACTACACCCCTTTTAATCAGTGAGTATAAATCAGTGAGTGAACATTATCTATATTTTAGTGTCCCAATCCTGATAATTATAAAGCTCATAAATGACTGAAAAGCTTTGCTTCTTGTGTTTTTAATTTGTATTGATATTTATGATATTATAGTAAATATTAACATTATTATGCAAAAGAATTCACGAATAACATAAGCAAATAATAAAACGTGCCGTGCTATTTTGCTTAAAAAATTTGGGCCCATACAATATATTTCAAAAGTTGGCTCCATTGATCAATGGCATTCCTAAATAATAACCTTGATAATAAGTTGTTTCTAATTTTAAGTCAAAATTTTCATTAAATTAACGAGTTTGGTCTCAATGCAGGTTTTAGGTAAATTTCGTAAGAAATACTACCTATTACATTCTCACCTAAGTTGGAAATTTTGAAAATTTTTTGCAGATCTACGCCGATCATGACTCCCAGAACCCAAAACCACCCCCAGTTCAAAACTTTATATATCTATCTATCTATCTATCTATCTATGTCACTTTTTTCTGACCATGATAACTGGAAAAATTCTGCATAAATCTCTTCCAAACTGATACATAAAATCAAGGGTCATAAAATCTCGATCAAGTTCGTTAATGGGCAAAATCGAACAAAGGGGGGGGGGCTTTTTGTGAAAACAGAAAAAACCTCATAATTTCTTTATTATTATACGTATCGAATCCATTTAAAGTTATTATTACTTCTAGGAAAAGGGCCGAAAATTTATGTATGACAGATTTTTGATATAATTAAAAATTGTCTTAAAGGGGGTTTTAGAAGAAAAAAAATTCATAACTTCGTCAATTCCCAAAATTTCAAATCCACTTAAATTTATTATAAATCCTCTTAATATTATCTAAAACTTTTATATTGACATGTTTTTTATAGGACCAACTCTTATAGCAGAAAAAAAAAAAAAAAAAAAAAATCCTTGCTGGCTCCGCCTGCAAACAAGTTTGGTTTCGAAGTATGCGGTTCCAACTGCAGCATCATCGCAAAAAGGTCATTTCTTCCGCAATTTCCGGCAAACAGGTGCCCCACGGTCTGCGTCTTCGAAATCTACCTGTGCCTGTAGGCCGAGCCGTCAGGGATTTTTTTAAATATTCTTGCACCTTGCACGCATCAGTGGTGCAGCCAGAATTCTGCTCTATGGGGAGGAGAGGTTGAATTGTTGATAATGGTGGTCGCTGGTTACTTGAATCACCGGCTAATCGAATCAGTTTAGGTAATGAAGTGATAATCATTTTTTCCCTCGAAGAGTAGAATCAATAGTTACATTGACCATAATTCATTTAAGCAACGTTTACTATATAAGAGTTAGAAAACATAAAATGCACCAATGGAATAACAAAAAACTGTTAGATTAATATAGTGTTTGAAAAATGAAGAGGCAAACTTAAGAAATGGAAGGGAATAGTACAGCAAACAATTTTTTGAACAGAAAATTAGGAATCGATTTTTAAATCAGAAATACATAGGATTTCATTCCAAAACAATCCCGAATTCTTGTTCTTAACTTTAGTAATAATAAAGCAATTTTAGCAAAATTTCCAATAGACTTTACTTTGCTTTGTGTCAGATGTAAAATAACACGAGAAGAGGTAGAATTTATTATAATCCGCGTCCAAACAATGCCAAATTAAGTATTCCATATTTTAGGATGTAGTTGACATTAAACGCGGTATCGTTGACTGAATTACTGTGCACTTCCAGCACTTTATTTGACATCTAATTTCGTTTACAGTATACTGAAAATTTCGTTAAAATATCTTCATTATTATTAAAGTTCTCTAAAAATACTTGGATTCGACTTGACTTCCTATATTCTATATTTTTCACTAAATATATGGATCGCGACCTGGTTTCCTATACAAAAATCTTTAATTGTAGTGTGCTCTACCACCTTTTACAGATTGTTCTACCTTTTTTTAAACACATTGTTTATGTGTTAAGTATGTTTGCTTTCTAAATATTATTTGTTTTTAACCTTTTTCATGATGTTGGAGAATATTTATCTATTAAATCACACAAAAATAACGCCTGCATCCAAGTCTAAACATACACACAAATATTATACACACATACAAGCTATAAATACAATAAACCCAACAAGTGTGAAAAATTAGCCAGAGCCAGGAGTCGAACCTGGGACCATAGCATACAAGACTAATGCTCTAACCACTGAGCTACCCCGGCCACCTGGGTCTGCAATTTAAGTGAGAAATTGCAGACCCAGGTATTGGCCGGGGTAGCTCAGTGGTTAGAGCATGAGTCTTGTATGCTGTGGTCCTAGGTTCGATTCCTGGCTCTGGCTAATTTTTCACACTTGTTGGGTTTATTGTATTTCTAGTTTGTATGTGTGTATAATGTTTGCGTGTATGAATATTTATCTATATTTAGTTTTCTGTTAGAAACACCTATGCAGAATGAAAGATAGGTTGTACCTGCCTTCGGCCGTGGAAAAAAAAGAAAATACATTATAATAACAATTTTGAAAAAAGAGGGTACTTTTTAACTTTCTCTGCCCCTCTCTGTAAGTAAGGGCGAAAGGATCTACTTATATATACATTTATTTAAATGAAATACATTATAGCTAAAACTCTAAAATATATTCCAGTTTTTACTTCTTATCTGATTTAAACACGACTGTAATTTTGTCCACATGAAAACCAATATGTCATAATTTTGATGATATAGAGGCAGCATTATTTAAGATTTAATAAGTGTAGATCAATGTATAACTAATTTATTACTTATTAATTTCAGTTAAAGCATAATTAGCATAAGTTTGTGTGTAATTATAGTAAATTTTATAAACTCTATGAAAATGCTTCATATTTAACGCTTTTCTTTTGAAAACCTTGCTCATAGGCATGTATCTGTAAGTCAAAGTCAATAAAATTGCAATCAGTGCTTCTTTCCTCCGGGGAACGCGTGGCCTGAAGAACATTTCGAGCTACCTTACTAGCTAATAAACTACACTCTTTAAATATATAGTCCCCCCCCCCACCCCTCAGGAACAAATTGTTCGAATGAAACACTACAATAATCCGTTCAATCAAAAACACATTTTAAATTTATATCTTTATAGCACATTTTCTTAATTCTTACTTTGTCAAAGATTTTTACCTGCATCACTCACATACCTTGGTCTTAGAAATAACTGATAGCAAAAACACAAAACAAGATGCACATGCAGAGGTCTGTTTGGGCTCGGTCCTGGCCCGAAACCGGTCCAACCCACGGGCCAGTCTTCGGCTTATTTTCATTCATGGCAATCGGACCGGGCCTGGCTTCCTTTTTTCCAGGCAGGGCTGAAACTGGAATTCATTCTTCCTAAAGGTCTAGACGAGTTGAAATTTTCGGGTCCTGTTTTTATCAAGCCCATATGAAAATAATTGGCCATGCCTACCCTGACCTGACCCATGCAAAAATCAGTAAAATTTCGATCGGCCCAACAATTTTTGCAAAAAAATGCATATATTTTTAAATCGCCATTGTTCTATATTAAAATTTTCAATTTTTTCTTTTTAAAGAATAGTTCATTTTCTAGGCAATAAAATTAAAGTACAATAAAGCGTGTGAAAAAGAACCTGCCCATGACAGAATCCTGTTTCAAACGGAAAAATGTATTTATCCATGCAAAATGAACATAATAATACGTGAGAAAAGAAATATATTTACAACCAACAGTGTATATGCTAAGAAGGTAACTTTCCTATAACGGATATTTCTGTTCTCCTGTGCGATTCCGTCTTAGAAATTTTTACTATACTATAAGAATTTTCAGGTTTTTAAGTCTCCAAGCCATGTAATATGTTATTAATAACAACTTCGACATTTGCATACAAATCGAGATCCGGTAACAAAATAAATATCTCAGCACAAAGTGTTTTTTAAAAAAACGAAGAATGCAAACAACATGAAAAGAAAAACAAATAAATATTTTTGTCAGAACTCCTCGTAGAAGACAATTTTTAACCATACCAGTGTAAAAATATGTTTTTGTTGAAATTCAGGCAAGCTGGGAAGGGATAATTACGTTTTTGTATGAGCCGGGCCGGGTCGGGCCGAGATTCTAGCTTTTATACTGAGTCGAGCCAATAAACTATGTGTATGGCCCAGACCGGATTCGAGTCTAACTTTTAGCTTTTTTTTTTTTTTTTTTTTTTTTTATGTGCCAGGCCGGCTTAATATACATACATATATTTTTTACGATACGGATCGAACTTTTAACTTTTATACCCGGCTGAGGGGCAAAAAATTTTCTACAAGTCGGGTCGCGCTCGAACCTAGAAATTTCTCTGGTGCAGACCTTAACAGAAAGTGTGAAACTGAGAAAAACCTATAAACATATATATATTTTTTTTCTTTTTTCTCCTGGAAATTGATGTCTATTATCCTTTTGAACATGGAGCAGAGACAGAAATTCAATTTAAAAACTATCCACTGTATAATACTCAAAGCGTATGACGGTCGAAATAATCATTCTTTTACTGTAAGATGTCTGAAAAATGTAATTGCTACCCTTTTTCAAAACAAATGACAGTTTTCACTTAACCAGTGCATCTAAGATCTAATATACGCTTCCACAGTTTAAATATAATATTCGCGGTCTAATTTAATCACTTTGTTGAATATAATTTGATTCAACAAAGCTGCGAATTTCAAATAAACTAAAAAAACGTAATATTAACTTTCGATTCATGAAAGCGTCGAATTTGCTTAACTAGTGATTCATATAAGCGGCAATTATAATATTTTTTTTAGCTCTGGAAGGGGTTTTACCCCTTCCCCCCACCTTGGGCTCTGCCACTGGACGCATACACACATACAAAGGACTTATGAAGTTGGGGGCCTGTGCCCACCCCACAAAATAGCTCTAGTTACGCCTATGGCGACGTTACAACGTTGCGACCTTCTTTCGAAGCGCGTTTGGCAGAATTCCAAGTTTAAACTTTGTACCAGGTCTTTTTTTTTTAGGTAAGGAGATTCATATTGATAAAGATTCAACGTTTTTCATTAAAATTGAATTCAATGATTGAAAAATAATTCCTATAATAAGGCATTAAAAAGTGAGTCGTCTTGAGACAACAATCGCTTATAACGCAATATGTAATTTATTTATAATGAAGCCACTTTTCAACCACTTCAATAATCATGCCTGCGAGTATCATTTTTTTTTTTGTTTCAAATGGAGTCCGAAAATTTTGCTTTGTTGAACGTCATTTTTTTCGCTCATAAATATATCGTACAACTCGGACTTGACCGATTATTTTCTTTTTCCGAGAAGTTTAATATCAATGTCAACGCCTTTAAACTCTCCAGCCAACATACGGATGTGAATGGACAAGTAAAATAAAAGATTTCATTCTTCGAGAGATCTCAAAAGATTGAGTCGGAAATCAAAACAACTCCCTTCAGCCGGGGATTTCAACAAGATTCTCACACAGATCAGGAGGAGTACAAACGCAGGATACTTAAAGCTTAAAGGAAATCGCTTTTCAACTGGACAGAATTATTATTTCATTTTTCAACTTTGAAACTTAACTAAAAGTAATAATGATAATAATAAGTTTGATAACCCAGTTTATTATTAATAGTTGATTATGTTGTTAAACTGGACTTTGTTTAGACACCTAGAAGGATAAGTGGGTAAGTACGATCGCTCAAAGGGTTCAATTTAATACTAGATGGCAAACAACTTGATAGTACCATAAAAATAAAATTTATACTTGACACATTTCATAGTGGGGAACATAATATGATTAAGCGGTCACAGACCTTTCCATCGATATATCACATGAGGGGTGTGTGCAAAATTAACAAAAGTACCCCTTGTGGGGGGGGGCAAAGAGGGGGGATTGACATGGGAGATGCAAAATATGATTAAGTGATCACAGACCTTTCCAATGATATATAACATGAGGGTTGTGTGCAAAATTTAGAAAGTACCCCTTGGGGGGGGCAAAGAGGGGGGATGGACATGGGAGATGCATAATATGATTAAGTGGTCACAGACCTTTCCAATGATATATGACATGAGGTTGTGTGCAAAATTTAGAAAGTACCCCTTGGGGGGGTACAAATCGCTCGACAAATTTCGAAACCATATGGCGAATTTCACGATTTTTTCCCCGAAATTGACGGATGTGATTTTTTTTCTCGAAGCCATTCGACGATATTCGAAAACTTTTTCTCCCGAAGTTCCCAGTTGATGAATTTTGCGATTTTTGCACTGTCGATTAATGAATTTTGCGATTTTTGCACTGTCGATTAATGAATTTTGCGATTTTTCCGCTATCGATTGACGAATTTCGCAATTTATCGACTATCGCTTAACAAATTTCACGATTTTTTCTATGAACGAACAAATTGCGCACTTTCTTTTCGCTAATGTTTGACACATTTCGCCCTTTACAATTCAGCAAATGAGTTGAACGTTGTTTCTTTCCAGAAATGTCAGGAATGAAACAATGATTCTTTAGGATGAATTCCCTTCGTTCGATGCCCCATGGAAGAATGTGTGCGATGCAGCAACGGGCGTCACAGACTCTTTAGGGTACCTGCAGACTAAAAACATCTAACCAATCTTCGCGGGGAAAAAAAATCACAGATTTCGTCAAATGATTGAGGAAAAAACACTAATTTCATCAAAGGATCATGGGAAAACATGACTTTCGTTAAAAGACCACAGAAAAAACATGAATTATGCATAAGGATTGCGAAAGATAAGCAAATTTTGTCAAAGAATCGCAAAAAAGGAAATTTCACCAAAAAATCACGCTTTTTTACTAAATTTCGTCTAAAAATTGCGGAATAAAATTTATTTTATCAAAGAATTGCTGGAAAATGCGAATTTCGTTAAGGATCGCGAGAAAAATGCGAAATTCTTCAAAGGATCGCTGAAAAAACACGAATTTCGTCAAAGAATTGCTGAAAAAACATGAATCTCGCCCAATAACAGAAAAATCATGGTTCATAATCATTATATCTAGTAGTATCCAGTACTGGCTAAACTTAATAGTCACACTCGCCAATTGCGATGATTGAATGTAAAATGAAATTTTTTTCGCCGCTGTCACTCAAATAATTTCTAAACCATTTGGCGAAGATTTTCCTGAAACCATTTTGTGAATTTCCCGATTTTTTATTCAAAATCATTTGACGAATTTTGCGACTTTTTTCTTGAAGGCATTTGACAATATTGTATTGTTTTACCCGAGACAATTTAACGATATTCTTAATTTTTTTGAGCAATTCGTCAAACGTTCATGGAAGAAATCATGAAATTCGTTAATCAATAGTCGATAAATTGCGAAATTCAACAATCGTTTGCGGTAAAATCGTAAAATTCGTCGGTCTCCGGTAAAAAAATTGTCTTGTACGCTGATGTGATGATCAAAAGGGTTTTGAAGGTATTTAATTTGTTGTATTGTGTATAAATATCTAGGTGTCGATTTTAATTTTAGCGTTAAAAATGAATTTAGGCTCATTTAATAGTTTGCCAAATCGATCCAAATGGAAATTGCATTTTTTAAGCTCTGTCCTTTTGTTTGTATAGTACAGAAAATAAGTCACATAATACAAATTTGGAACTCTTATAGTCCGTTTATTATTTATTCATACGGTGTTCCAATTACTACAATAAAATTCATAATATGCGAGAAAATGGGGTTTTTTTATTTTTTTAACTCATACTTACAAATTATAATTGTTTTGATAAAAGCATACATCTAACACATGACTGAATGCTTTAATTTCTTAGCAAACTCTTAATATTTACGACATATTTACATTACATGGTACTTTTCAGATATATGGACATCATTGTCGCCAAGCATACATTTACATACATTATGCATTAGCATACATTTTGGCATGGTGTCCATATAATGGAAAAGTACCCATTATATTGTTTGTATATATACAAATCTTGTATAAAACATTAACCTTCTCACCGTCGTGAAGTGATATATCCGTTCACTATGCTCAGGTTTCACTGCAATAGAGGCATTGTTTAAATTTATACAATTCTACAAATATGATGCAGTTTTAAAATATCAATTAATGACTAATACTGTCAAGGAATATACTTATATACGTAATTAAGTTTTTTATACCAAGTTTGAAAATTCATCTTTTTTTGACATTAAAAAAAAATAATAACAGAAAAAATATTACAAATTTGCCCATTTGCTCGGCGGTCAGATGATTAAAGTAAACATTAATGATTAGCGGAACTAGTTCTATCTATGAAGTATATTATTTCGCCCAAAAACCCCCAACAACAAAATAATTACAAAGAATAAGTAATCGTCTTTAAATATACAAAAAACAATGTGATTAACGGCCAGGTTTTTTTTATATATAACATTTTTATATACAAAAGAAAAAACGAAATAACTTCATTCATTTCCCCTGAAGTCATTTACACACACAAGTTAGTTAGACACAAGTTAAAATTTAGTGTCTCTAGATTTATTGTATATTTTTATTATATTTCAAATCAAAACATTCAAGATTAATGAAAACATTCGAGATTAATGAAAACATTTAGTGAAGTGTGAAGCATCATGTATGTATAATAAGAATTACGTGAATTATTTGCTCTACTATAGAAACAGAAGGAAAATTGCGATTTCCATCTAGATTGATTTGGATTTGGCAAAACTCTAGAATCGAAATCGACACCTAGATATTTATGCTTAACATTAAATGAGCCTAAATTTAGTTTCGACACCTAGTTATTTATACAAATTGCATAATAAATAAAATAAATACCTTCAAAACACAGATCAGTCATGTAGTTAGCGATATCTGTTTTGTCAATCCGAATCTCCCTCTGGAGAATAACAACAGCCCTCACCTCATTGGCTGAAACATCCCGTCTGTAGAGAGTAAAAGCCTCTAGCTGATTGGCTGAATGCTCGCGCACGCGTATAAAAGGCATTTTTGCATGGAAAACGAAAAAGCGGGTTAGCTTTAAGTATATGGATTCCTTTCAAAACACTTTATCCTTTCTTTAAAAAATCCAAATAAATTTCATTTAGCAACAACAACAAAAAAAAGTCGTTTTATATAAAGTAAAAATTGACCGATCTATTTTTTCGTGTTTTCGAATATCTAAACCAGCCCGATAGCGGGCGAAGCCAGCATATCCGACGACATCCATTACGAAAATTGAACGGGAATTTTTCCATGTTCTCTCAATTGAAAACATTAAAACATTTTAGTTTTTAACATTCAACGATAAAAAAGAAATTTGCCGTTTATTCCCAGAACCTTCGAATTTGTGTTATACCATTGTTTCCGTTATAAGATAGAAACTTCAATAAAATCACCCATTATTTATACGTTTTTTTTTTTTTTTTTACAATGTAGGAATTTGAAAGTATATTCACGGTATTTTGCCATCATGGCAGATTCCTTACACTAACAGTCAATGAATTTTGAAGATATGAAAAAAAGAAGAAGAAAACCGTTTGTATAGTTTCTATTATTATAGAACGAGTCAATTCTTATTTTACTTATTTATTTTACTTGCCTATAATAAACAAGGCATTCAGATCTGGCTAGTATTAAATAGTAGACCTAATAAAGCCAGAGTGAAACGATCCCTATCATAAAACAACTTCTTTTTTCTATGCACGTAAAACTGCATTGTCATGCCGTAGGGGCATTTCTTTCTTTTTCTTTTTCACTTTTCATCCAAATTTTACAAGTCACGTACTGTCAAAAACACGAATTTCTCGACGCTAACGTGTTTCTTTATGAGCATTTTAGAGTGTCTTCGAAATCAGGCTTTCAATCGAAATAAGAACATGGATGACTTTCAAACCTGAAAACAAATTTTGACAGAACTTTACCAGAGACCAGAGGGCGCACCTCCTAAAGGGCGCTACGCCACTGATTTAAACGAGTATGCTTAACCACATCACGAGGCTTTTTTCTGTATTATTCCAATATATTATTTACTACTCTATTATCTAATATATTAATATTTTAATTCTATTTTATTTTCAGCTCAATAGCGTTCTTATACACCCATCAATAGAAACATGAAAAATAATGTATTTCTTTGAATTAAACTCGGAGTTATATACACTTTGATGCCGATTTAAAAAGAAAGAAAATCAACCAACATATTATAGATTTTTAATGAATTCGATATAAAATGGTGCGCATTTCTGACTGAGATACAGCTATCCTGTTCGTCGCAAAAATCATAGAACAGCGACGCTTATTCCGGACACAGAAAACTATTGTAATATGTTTAAAAAATAGGAATGTACATGGTTCGTAGCTATCACTTTTTACCAGAATTCACCTCTAAAATATTATATATATTTAAAAAAGTCCTTCCGGCCTGTACCGGGAGGAAAAGGTAGCTTTCCTATATCTTCGTTTTAAAATTTTAACTAATGTTACACGAAAACAGCAAGTTAAAATGCAAAGAAACGTTTACAAAGGATTCGTTAATGCTGAATTTGAATAAGGATTTCGCCAAATTATTGAGCAATAGCCAAATTGGCTTCATTTATAAAAACTTATTTTGGTTGCCAAATTTGGCGATATTTCGCCAAATGTCACAAATTTTGCTAATTTTGTCGCCAATTTTGGCGCTAACGGATATGAATATATAGTTTTATGCGTATGATAGCCACCCTAGAATTTCAAACTGCTCTATCTCAGCCATTTTTTAAGATAGAGGTAAACCAAAAAATGCTCTGGAATCCTTGTATCAAGGCCTAACAAGTAATTAAAAAATAAATTTGAATTTTTAATTTTTTTGTATATTTATTTTAGTTTTAAATTTTTAAATGGCCGCCATCTTGAAACAAAATGGCGGACCAAGCTGGCCAACGAACTCGGTCGAGACATGGGTGACCTTAATACACACAATTAGTTTCATCAAAATCGATTTAAATACGAGCGTTATCGTATGACTTAGGTCATATATATATATATATATATATATATATATAAATCAACATTTGAACGGAGGGTGGTTTTGGGGTCTGGGGGTCATGATCGGTGAAAATATATCGAAATTTTCCGGAACTGCTTTCCTCCGAACGGCTGCAATAGGTAGCTTTACACTTTTAGGTAGCTAGCTTTCAATACAAAAAAGTATAAAGCTACCTATTGCAGCCGTTCGGAGGAAAGCAGTTCCGGAAAATTTCGATATATTTTCACCGATCATGATCCCCAGACCCCAAAACCACCCTCCGTTCAAATGTTGATTTATATATATATATATATATATATATATATATATATATATATATATATCTGACCTATGTCATACGATAACGCTCGTATTTATAAATTGATTTTGATGAAACTAATTGTGTGTATTAAGGTCACCAATGTCTCGACCGAGTTCGTTGGCCAGCTTAGTCCGCCATTTTGTTTCAAGATGGCGGCCATTTAAAAATTTAAAACTAAAATAAATATACAAAAAAATTAAAAATTCAAATTTATTTTTTAATTACGTGTTAGGCCTTGATAACAGGATTCCAGAGCATTTTTTGGTTTACCTCTATCTTAAAAAATGTCTGAGATAGAGCAGTTTGAAATTCTAGGGTGGCTGACATTTTGAAACAAAACAGCACATTAACGCGATTACTCGCAAATTATTTTCTTTCATTGTTGTAATAAATTTCCCAATCATACGCATAAAACTATATATTCATATCCGTTAGCGCCAAAATTGGCGACAAAAGTAGCAAAATTTGTGACATTTGGCGAAATATCGCCAAATTTGGCAACCAAAATAAGTTTTTATAAATGAAGCCAATTTGGCTATTGCTCAATAATTTGGCGAAATTCTTATTCAAATTCAGTATTAACGAATCTTTTGTAAACTTTTCTTTGCATTTTAACTTGCTGTTTTCGTGTAACATTAGCTAAAATTTTAAAACGAAGATATAGGAAAGCTACCTTTTCCTCCCGGTACAGGCCGGAAGGACTTTTTTGTATTGAAAGCTACCTAAAAAATAAAATATACTACTTTTAAAAAGGTACTTCTAATGTACGCAATCCTTTTAAAATTGCTTTTGAATGATATCCAGGATCATTAAAAATTTATGGGGTTGTCTAAGGAACCACCATGGCCCAGTTTAAAGGTTGCCTCCATAACCTTTTGGAGCACCCCACGTCAAAGCTACTTTTTGAAAAATACTTTCTGCCATACACTTATACTAATAGGATATTTTCAAAAGAACTTTCTAGCACAAAAGAAAACTGTTTGTAAATTGTTGCACGATTGAATATAAAAATAGTTGCCAGTCGTTGCCCGTAAATCGAAACGTTAAGACCCTAGATATCATTCAAAAACAATTTTAAAACCTTTCTTGAAGTCTATGTATTTTTATTAAATGTTTTAATCGCATTTTAGAGTTGAATTCTAGTATAAAGTTATTTCCTTCAACAGACTACTACTATTTATTACTACGAACAATGTACATTCCTATTTTTAAATAGACAGGGTGCCCCAAAAGTCCTTAACACATTTTAAAATTCAATAAAAGAAATGAAGCAATGGGTGTACGAGAGTGCGGTTTGGACGAAAATACTTCTTAGGATAGAAAATTTTCTTTAAAATAATAAAAAAATGAGTCCCAAACATCTCTCATACAGGGCATTACTTCTGCAAGTGCGTATGCACAGTTTTTGTCCAAACTATGGCCATTCACATTCCAGAACTTAAAATAACTCGCCTTCATGAAATCGATGAGACGAGTGAGACAAGTCAACAAACATTAGTTTGGCGATACACTGCTGGCCATCCAAAATGCAACACCAGGAAGGAATGCAAATAACAGAATGATACTTATTGGACAAATACATTATAATGGGAAGGATTACATTTTTAGAAAATTTGGAGGTATAGATCCTTAGGAAACACTACCCAGAGTATGCTCTTGGTCTATGAAAAATTTTTGGAACTACATTTTTTAAAAGAAAATTTTCCATCCTAAGAAGCATTTTCGTCATAATCGCACTCTCGTACGCCAATGGCTTCATTTTTTTTATTGAATTTTAAAATGGGTCAAGGACTTTTGGGACACCCTGTCTTTCAATTTTCTTCTCTGACCGCTTTCTGTGTAACCAATGCACAAGGAAGAGGGGGGAAGTTGCCATTCTATGTTTTTTGCGACGGACGAAGATGACAGCTGATAAAAAATAAATCCTTTTGATTTACATTCATAAAATAGTCATTCTAATTTACAATTTTTCAATGACGACGACACAATTTTTAAGCTTTTAAATCCAGTATTTTCAAATAGAGACATTTGTCTCATTGAATCACCGCAGTTCTGTGGTTCAATTGGGCGAAAATTACTTTTAAAAATGACTGGTTTTAACAATGAAGGATTATGCGCACTCATTGAGGAATGAGCGCTCATTTCCCTGTTGTTTTCTTCTTTCAAATGGCAAATTTCAAAAGTCTAAATATTCTTCCCATTCAGTTTAACTGGAGTTTAATTCATCTCTATCTAGCAATGGGTCACTCCGCTTTAAAATTCAATAAAAAAATTAAGCAATGGGTGTACGAAAATGTTTCTTATGATCGGAAATTTTCTTTAAAATAATAAAATATTTAGTTCCAAACAGGAGTGTCTGCCGTCTGGCCGTGCTCTAACTCGTGTAAAACCCTTACGCGTTTCACTTAAATGAATGGAGCTAGAATCCAAATGGCCATGGATCATCCGATACCAGAAAGAGCGTAAAAAAAATGAGAGTGTAAAATAATTCACGAAACGTTGTCATTAGAATTTCAATTTTATCAAAACCGTTTAACCTATTGAAAGGCAATTACAATTTTAGATCGTTGTTATTTGCAATAATGGATGTCCATTTTTAAATTGTAAAAGAAATAAAAATTTCTCTACAGTTCTCTCAAACCTTTATTTTTGAAAAGAAAAGGTAACACTATTTCTAAATAAAGAACACGAATTTCTATTGAACGAATTTTTTCCACACCAACATTTGAGAATTTGAAACATTTTCAAGGAACTCAATTTGAAAAAAAAAATATTTTTATTCCTTTCGTCAACTATCATGAGCCCACACTATGAGCATTCAATGGATCTACTTTGCCTAACTGTAACTGCATTCAGAGAATAATGTTTAAAGGGTCATATTACAAACATTTTATTTTTATTTTTTAACGCTAATGCTGCAAGTTTCGAAAAATAAAATCTCATGTAAAATAAAGTTTCTTTTTCTTATTTAATAAAAAAAAAAAGTTTAATTTGTTTATGTAAAAAAAATATATGGAAACAAACAAAACATACTACATTGAAATAGAGTAGTTAAAAAAGAGCTAAGGACAACATGCAAATTTTCTAGTTTGAAAAAAAAATTACTGGGATATCTAATTTACAGAAATTTCTACATTAGGAATTTTTTTTCCTTTAAGGAACCATGCAATTCGTTAAACTGTATTTATTAATTGACTCTTTGGATTTAGAAAAAAAATGAGATCAAAACTTAAAATGTAAAAAACGCCTTTATCCTTTTAACTCCAAAAACGAAAATAACGAATCGTAAAATGTTTCCCCAAAATTAATTGCTAATTGTGTCGTACTTAAGAAATAAAAAATTCCTCATTTAAGTTTAGTTATTGAAAGCATTTTATATCCATTTAAGGTTTAAAGAAAAAAATATTAATTATGTACGCCATTTTAAGAAGAAACAGTGTAACACAGATAAGTAAAACGAAAGCCGAAAATGGGTTCATTTAATGTAAGAAAAAAGGGGGTTATTTTTTAATTTTTAAAAATAGATCCTTTTATTTCAATTTCCGAAAATGCAAGAAATCTATTTTCAAGGGATGGTTCTTCCATTTCTAAACTGTACTTTTTACCTATGCTCTTGGTAAATCGCCAAAACTTATGAAGGGCTCAAGGGCCCGACTTATGGTCCCATCCTTCTGAGAACCCCATCCATAGAAATTATGCTGAAGTATTAAACTTCATAGCCATTGTAATATGTATACATGTGTATAATTCACATCTGTATAGTGTGTATCACAAGAAATACAAATATTCACAAGTAATCCCAGTGACTCCTTACTATTTGGCATAATGTCACACAGTATATTGGGTGATTCCATAATATGGAAAGGCAAGTGTGCATTTATAAGTACTTTTGTGTACAATTTTGCACTATTATGACAAATAATTTAATTATTTTAAACAAAAAATTACCCCCAATGGGTCGTCATTCACAGTTTTAACTTGCCTCGTTTCGAGCAAAAGAGCAAAACGTCCATGATGAATTTGTTTTCAAAACAATATACAGAATTGTTATCAAATGTTTTATTGATTAGTTTTCTATTAATGTAGTTTTTTTTTTTTTTTTTTTTTTTTTTTTTTTTAAGGAAGAGGGACATGGAGAGAGAACTGAAAATGTAAGAATTCTGGTCACTTTTCGCCCGTTTTCACCATTTGGCACCCTCTGAATGAAAATCCAGATTACACCCTCAAACGGGGCGGCCAGGGCAGATGGCCCGCATGCCCCTGCATGAGCCAGGTCCTGACTGGTTCCATGTAAGCGATTTTCTCTTTTTCTTAGGGACAGAAAGATTACACGCAGCAAGAAAATAGACATAAGCCGCGATACTTCCCGTTAGGCCGCTCTTGGCTGTAAAATGATTGAGATAGGCTGATTGCCACACATTGTGGAACTTCATGCGAACGAGGTAAGCAAAAAGGCAATTGCGGCCGTCCTCTGGGTTGCTAGTTTTTTTTAATTTAGGAATTCAGAGTTCACACCAGAAAATCCGAAGAGTCATTTTTCCTTTATGAAATGACATTCATTTCGTGATTACATAAATTAAAAATTCTTCTTTCGAAAATTTCGGTAAGAACTCGGAATTTCTGAATGAAAATAGAGGCCAAACTAGCAACCCCGATTCAGGCAACTGTCAAAGAATATTTGAGTTTTTAATAACTTATTGGAAATTTGATTACCAACTGAAAACATAAAAAAAAAAACTGTGTCATTTGCAAATTTCATGGACGCACAACAAGGGGACCGGTTTCGGGTTCTCATTCAAGGGCTCCAAGGGTCATACAGGTCGGTTTGGCGTATTGGCGAAAATTAACTCGTCAGGTTCGGGTTGGGTTATAGGTTTGACTTAACCCGTTCATGCCCAACTGTTTTTGCACTTCTTTTAATTCTTCGACACCCGTTCTCCCATGTAGTCATTCTGAGTTATTGAATGTCTCAAAATTTGAGATTAGGTCACGAGAAAATTTCCGTACTAAAATACTGGTATTGAAATTAAAAAGTTTTGTTCGGCTGTAGGTGATCTAGAAATAGATCGCTGGGCGGTAATGGGTTAAAATGGAATTTTCAGGGTCGAGTCGGATTATCTCAGACTCGCGTAGGAATATTGTGTGCAATGATCCCTATAAACAGGAACAATAATCACTTTGAAAGTGCTGTTCTTTAAAAACAGTACCGGATCGACTGAGATTCACTGGGAACAACGGTGAATCCGGGAACAACGGGAACTACAGAAGATTCGCTCTCCGAAATGATTACAATAGAGATGTAGTTTGAAGATTGTCATTTCAAACATAATCTACTCGTAACTCATTCAACGATACGTATTGCCTAGTATCGAAATGCGATTGACACGTGATAAACTATAGCATCGTCATGGCTGAAACTCTCGAAAACTTAAAATGACCTAACATTTCTGACAGATGGATTTCTAGAGCTCAACCCCCCCCCCCCCCCCCCCCAATTCGTCTTTTGCATAAAAGTCGTTTGAGGAGCTTTTACGAGAAAAAAGGGCTCACTTATAATAAGTATAAGACTAGCTGCGCAGCAACCCGATGTGTTGCATTTATATGGTATGAGATCTTTCGATTTCTTATATATAACTGGGAAAAACTTATAATTTATTTTATTAAATATCGTCATTTCAGGCCTATAATCCGCGGATCAAACAATCCTATTTCGACCCAGGAAGTTTATTTTATAAAATATAATTTACTGGATCGCTTTAAATATTTGACTTCAATTATTAAATTAAATTTCTGGGTCGAAAAAGGATTGTTTGATCCGCGGATTATAGGCCGGAAATTACGGTACAACATTTCAAGTAAGAAATCATAATACAATGTAAACATTGTAGTGATTCGTTTTAGTTGTTGATTTAGATTAATTTTCGAAATATTATTTTTTTTTGTAATTTTTAACAAAATTTTTGTCATGATGACAACTTAATGACTCCATGTTTCTGGATAAAAGAGAGGAAAGGGCATATTGCAACTGATAGATATAGCATTTGCAACAGAAATGGCAGAAAATTACATTTTGCAGAGGACGTGTTTTTTTTTTCTATTCAGAACTTTATGTGTCAAAAGTACAGTGTTCACTTAAGATTTGGTCTCTAATTTCAGAGCTAAATGACGTCATTTTGACAAATTCATATAAAAAAAATATTTTAACTTTTTGAATTAAAAGGCTTTACAAGGGGAAAAAATATGTGTCATTTTTATCCGATAAACCCTTTTACTTTTAGTACTTTTCTGAAATGTTTTAACCGCCATCTTCCCAAAATAATTAATTGAAAATAATATATGTTTTTTCTTTGTGAAAAAACCAACCTCGGTCCACAAATGAAATTTCCAAGCCCGCTCTGCTTGCTCTCTTTTTCCTGCTACTTAATGACAGACTAATCGGATGCTTTTTGCGGCAGTTATCGCGAGACATGCAAAAGAAAAAACAAACAGACACCGAATTCTTTTCGTATCTCTACAGTAAGTCTCAAATGACGTTCTCAATTGACGTTCAAATGACAAAAAAAATAATATCTCGGAAACGAATCCAACTTTTAAAATTCTGAGATCGGATAGGACATCGTCGGATCCATGTGCATAACGGGTGTTCATTGGATCACCCAACGTTCCCTATTCTAGGAGGAGTCGCTGTGAAATACAAACAGATTTTAATGCAATACATCGCTTTATTCTCGTCAATGAACAAAAACAAATTAGCGAATTTTAAGTATGTTGACTCTCGAGTTCTTTTGCAACTCCTTACTTCATTCTGTTAAAATTAATTTTTATACAAAATTCTCCCTTTTTCAGAGCTTGTGGCGCCTTACCGTTATCCAGCAAGTGAAATTTAATACTCTGGAATTCGCCTATTGAAATCTCCTCAAGCTAATCATCGTTTTAAAAGTGCCACAACAAATAGGGAATAGGTCGTCTGTCTCTCAATCCCTTATAGTGATATCGGGTGAACATAATCTCCGATGACAAGCGTGAAAGTCAATTTGTCAACAAACTGGTTTATTTATATAACAAGAATTAGCTTTCGGATGGATGATTAATCAACGTTATAAAACTCATGTAACACATCGATTGCATTCATAAAATTTTAGATGCGTTCTAGATAACGTTATTTTAAGGGGTTTTCTACATTCTGCTGCTTATATTTACGTACTTTTTTTTTTTTTCAATATAAAATATACTGTACAATATACTGTAGATGTTTTTATTTTACAATTGACATTTTTTTGAAATATTTGGAGCTAAAAAAATTGTTATTACAAAATGACAACGAAAATGGTGTCCCATTTTTTCCCCAGCAGATCTATAAATCAGAAATGAAATTTGGTTTAGGATCAGTAATGATGTCAGTTGGGGTTGGAACGAACAAAAATGACAATTTTGACATTTTTTGTCAAAATGGCGTTTATCTGGGGGAAAAATGGTAGAAAAATCTGTATTTTTTTTTTCTTTCAGGAGGCAGAAAAAATAGATTATATCGAAAAGTTTTAGATAGTGTCGGTTCCAATCGCAGTCATAACAGAACTTACGTCTAAAAAATTTTTCAAGAAAAAACATATTTGAAGGTTTTTTTTTTGTTTCTTTTGTTTAAATAGAAAACATTAAATTTTTTAAACTTATCATTAATTAGCGATTCCGGAGACATAAAGGAGACTTTCCTGTTCCTCCAACAAGGTGTTCGTCATTGAATTTTTTTCTGGAGAAGCCATTTTGGTCTCCTATTTTTAAGACAGAAAGACCTTTTCCCAAAAATAATCTCTTTGTTCGCATATTTGCGAGACTATAAGAAACAGATTCAAAGAATGAAAAAAAAAAGAAAAAAAGATATTTTGAAACCGAGAATGTAGACTATATATTCTAAATATATTATTCTAGTATATATATTATTATTATTCTAATATATCTATATATTCTTAATATATTCTAAAAGCGTTATTCGCTGTCCAACTCAAAACTCTTATTAAAGGAATCATTTGTTTTGCATTTATAACTATTCATTTTTTTTTTTATATATATATTGAAAGTGGAATGTTTCAACAGTGGGAAATTTCTTTATTTAAATTGCGTATAAGACTCGAAAATGTATTTTAAAGAAGTGATTTCAGTAGAATTTGTCAATAGGTTCACAAATACACTTGTTAAACAACAACAACAAATCATTACTCTTTAAAGGTAGATGCTTTACCTTAAAACAATCAAGACAAAGAAAAAATAATCCAGAAAACACTTTTACGTTTGACCAGGAAAAAAAAACCTTGAACTATACAAAACTCGTGCGCTAAACAAACCTATGCCAGTCTAAGTTTTCAAAAAGAGATAGTTTCAACAACTCCTACACACGATTTCATTAACAGATGTTTATCTTAGGCTATACTTGTTATGGCATACACTACATCTTTTAAACTAGAATGTTTAAATAAAGAAGAACACTGTGTTTTTATCACTTAGCATGCTTCGACAAGCGATTTTAAATTAGTACATATGCAATTATTAGCATCTCCATTTATTGCTCGACAAACAATACATATGCATATATTTTTTTAACTCATAAATTAAATCGATTATAGTACATATATAAATTTGGATTTTACTTTAAAAATTAGACTATTTTATTGAAACCGCATCTTAATGTACTTTGTATTCATCACAAACAGTTAAAACTAAAACTTTACCTGTAGTTTATGGCAGAAAGAATATTGAAAATGCCTTCACGGCTGCCATTAACACTAACACATTTTAAATATAATAAACTTCGGTATTTTGTAAAGAAATTTTTAACTAACTGGAACTGAAACCACTACTACCATTAACATAACACAAAATATAAGACTCCACCAGATGACCGTAAAAATTTGTAGTCATCGCTCGTATTACATTTTATACTATGTTTAGTGAAATTAAAATAATCTTATTTTCATGCTAAGTAACGTTTTCACTGAACATTGAAAGTTGTGTACATCTGTTACGTATTTTTTAAGATTTTAATGCTTTCTACAACCATGTCAGCACTAATAACGATGTTTTCATGTCTGCTTATTCTAAAATTGGATACAGATTCAACTTGCACCGAAACCATGAGAAGAATTTTACATCTATCCACATAGACTCGACTTCTACTACAATAACGCATAATATTTTCAAAGAGATGATAACGTCGACTCCCATCTAATACAACTAATGGTAAGCAAATGTATTTTAACAGTGTTGAAGAAGGAACTTTTGAACTTTTCTTATTCGAATTCAATATTATTAATGAATTTTCTGTAATCGGTTTCTTGCATTTTCGCGAGCTGTTTTAGAGTAACACACTGCAAAAAATAATTGTTGATTTTGCAGTATAAAACTGGAACCCAGCTGCCAGTATTATACCGTAAAATTAACAGTATTAAACAGTCAAATAAGCAGTAATACGCTGCCGTGCAAGCAGTAATACTAGCAGTAATACGCTAGCAGTAATACTAGCAGTAATACTAGCAGTAATACGCTACCGCGCATGCGCGGTAGCGTATTACTGCTTGCACGGCAGCGTATTACTGCTTATTTGACTGTTTAATACTGTTAATTTTACGGTATAATACTGGCAGCTGGTGCGCGGTAGCGTATTACTGCTTGCACGGCAGCGTATTACTGCTTATTTGACTGTTTAATACTGTTAATTTTACGGTATAATACTGGCAGCTGGTGCGCGGTAGCGTATTACTGCTTGCACGGCAGCGTATTACTGCTTATTTGACTGTTTAATACTGTTAATTTTACGGTATAATACTGGCAGCTGGGTTCCAGTTTTATACTGTAAAATCAACAATTATTTTTTGCAGTGCATAGCTAAAATTTTAAAACGAAGATATAGGAAAGCTACCTTTTCCTCCCACTACAGGCCAGAAGGACTTTTTTAAAGTCATTTCTTATTTTATGAATACATTTCTAAAAATCCCTTCTCGTAACGAAATGTGTCCACACGCAATAATTATTCTATTCCTTTCGACTTTTATTGTTTGCCAAACTTTTAATGATAGTTCTCACATACTTTGTTTCCTGTTTAATGTGTACGGAAAATGATAAGCGTTATCTTCAGAAACATTGGCCATTATTGAAAATTCTTCTTTTCAAATGAATACGGTTCCTTTCACATTTAAATGTATATTTGTGTCAGAAAACTTGTAAAAGAGGATAAAGCGGTCTGACGTAAGTATTTGCTTAAGATTAGAAAAGTAAACAGCGGATCTTAAGTGTCAATAGATAAATTCATCTCCATTTTTTTTATTATTATTATTATCCAGGAGGTAGATAAAGGATATGAGAAAAAGATAAGAAGTCGTGCTTCATTTTCACCTGTTTCTCTCTCTAGAGAATGTTAAATATTTATTAAACTTAAAGAAATTCACTGACAAACGTACATTCTATATACTCATGCATACGTACATTCTATATTTCATGTATTCTGGCCAGACTCCTCTTCTAATAGAAGAGGTAATAGAATAGAATAGCTCTATTAGAAGAGGAGCCTGGCCAGAATACATGAAAAAACTTATTAAAATTAACAATACAGGAGTTACCCCTCGTTTGATTGGTAGACTCAAAGACCATAAACCAAATCTCCCTATGAGACCTATTGTTTCTAGGTGCTCTGGCCCAACATATTTTATTGAAAAAGCTTTCGTTATATTCCTAAAATTAATTTTACCAAGTTCAAGCAAAACTGTACAGTCAACAGAAGATTTTATCCATAAAATAGAAAATATTCAGATTTCTAAAGGAACTATTCTAGCTAGTTTAGATATTGTGTCTCTTTACCCATCTATTGATACAAATGAAGTTGTACAAAATATTAATTTGGAAATTGATAAACAAAATAATTTAAGTGATAGCGTAAAAACATCTCTAAAGTCAGGACTTAACCTTATCATTAATAACAACGTTTTCATGTTTAATAAGAAATTTTACAGACAAAATAAAGGAGCACCTATGGGATCTCCTATTTCCGGTCTGTTGGCTGAATTTAAACTTAGACCGATGGAGGAATTTATTTTTAAAAGTTTGAATTTAACACCAGAAGTTTGGCTAAGATACGTGGACGATATCTTTATCACATGGAATCATGGAAAGCAAGAACTCCTATCTTTCCTCTCAAAAATAAACGAAATAGATGAAAATATTAAGTTTACGTTGGAAATAGAAGAAAATTCATCACACCGTTCCTGGATATTCAATTAATTAAAGATGACAACAACCTAAAACGTAAAGTCTATCGTAAACCGATGAGAAGTAACACAATAATCCCATTTAATGCCTCTACAACTTTCACTTATAAGATTGCTGCCTTCAATTCATTCATCAAGCGTGCTTTTCTGGTTTGTTCAAGTGAATTCATCCAAGATGAACTTAATTTTATCAGAGATATCGCCATTGACCATGGTTTCCCCGCTCATCACGTACAGAAAATTATAGAAAAATTCAATGGCCATTTAATTCAGCATCCTGTCCCTAGCAATAATAAACCAAACTATCGTAACTTCCAATATATACCTATTATATTTGAAAGGATTAAAAGGGCCCTCCGTAAATACAATATCCATCTTATTGCTGTCCCTCCCAGAAAATTGGTTGACTTAGTTTCATGTAAATTAGATCCTATCCCCCCTGATCAATTCGCAGGTGTTTATGAAATCCCCATTAGCTTAAAAAATAATAGTATAATTTTTTACATTGGTATGACTAAAAGAAAGTTTTTGGAAAGGTTAAAAGAGCATAAAAACGACATAAAATTTGGAAAGTTATCCACTGCACTCTCCCGGTTTTACGCTAAAAATAATGATACTGTAATTAATTTCGATAAAGCAAGAATTTTCCATAGGTTCAGTAATCCATTTAAAGCCGCCATTAGGGAATCATTGGAAATTAAAATTAGAAAAGATTGTATTTGTAATGATAACTTTTCTTTCAACATACCTAGTTTATGGGATACATTTTAAACCCCTTGTTAATTCATTGTTTTGTTTTTCGCTCTTTGGCAACAGAGAGCGCCCGCTTATTTTATTTAAATTTTTCCATACTGTTGATTTCAATTTTCTCGTGTCGAAAATTAAAAGATCAGTAGTCGTTTGTGTTGTTCCTCTTCCCCGATGATGGCTTTAAGTTTAAAGCCGAAACATGTAGGATTTTAGCTCTTTTATGAGTTTAAAACAATTTTTACACTGATTTTAGCAACTAATAAGCACAATTTGTGCAATTTGTGTTTTTAAAATACTAGTTAACAGTGTAGTGTCCAAATGGATTCAATTGCGAGTAACTTATACTTTTGAAATTTTAGCTCTTATTTAATTTTTTGTTATATTTTTCAATGACAGTCTGCCCGGGCAACGCCGGACGGGTCAGCTAGTGTAAATAAAATACCTAAGTAAACATTTTAGAAAACGCATAACACATTTGAAACCCAGATTTCACTAAATTATAGCCCATAGACGGAAAAGTACTCCAATTCTTTTGAGCAGCCGTGTATTGGATCAACAGATTTGTTTCTATTCTATATAGTATTCTAAAATTCAGTTCATAATTTATCATCAGCAATTTCTACCAATAGATGGAAACATACTTGAATTCTCTTGTAGAACCCTGTATATTACATTAAGATTTTTATATACGCAACATACTCAGCTAAAGTTTAATTCTTAAAATTACTGAAATCACACTTTCCAGGAATTACTATTCTTAGTCGGTCTTTTCGTTTTCCTGTATACGATTTCATCTTGTAAACCCTTCAAGGAATGTCCATCTGAATAAATGACAATAGCGCCAGTCTAGACCTTGATTTTTCTTTTGAAACAAAAGTTAGATTTTATTGATTCCATTTAAACTTCTGGATGACAAAATCTGGCACGAGGCCTTCATATACAAATTAATTAGGCTTAAACTCCCTGCTAGACTTATACACTTAATTTTCTCTTACCTTTGCAAACGCATCTATTCCGCGTCTGCATAAACGACACTCTTTCTAACATCTTCCGTATCCTGTCATGTCATCGGCCCCTTGTTGTACAACATTTACTTTAACAATATCCCTCGTTCATTTAACACATATCTTGCACTTTATGCGGTCGACACTACAATCTACGCTTATGCTCACCTCCCATAGACACTTTACAGATATCTGCAGACTCACATGGATGCCTTCTTGGACTGCTGCGACCTATGGCGTATTAAAATCAACGAAAACAAAACCGCTGCTGTCTATTTCTCCAGAAAACTAACCTATCCCAATAGAATTACTATTAACAATACCGCAATACCCTGGCCTAATAAAGCCAAGTACCTAGGGTCAGTACCTTTGGTCAAATACCCTTGACCAAAGACTAACTTTCAACAAACATATTCTTAACATCAGGGGGAATGTCGCTGGAGCCACGATTGCACTGAAACCTCTACTTAATAGCAAAACCCTGGCTATCCATAACAAACTTCTTCTCTATAACTCCTGTATTTTACCAATAATCACCTACGCCTGTCCGGTCGGGGGGCTATACCTGTAAAACCTCTATGAACAACCTTAGCCACCTTTACAACAAAAATCTTCGTATTGTCAGAAATGCTTCCCGTTACCTCCGTAATAGTACTATTCGTAGGGATCTCGAAACTACTACTTTAAAGAAAAGAATCAACCACCTTTCTAAAAAATTTTATGAAAAACTCTAACGAAATAATCGGGGAATTACCGGATTAGGACGCCTTCGAACCACATCAAACTTTCACACCAAAATATTCCAATATTATGGATGAGTGCTCAACATAACTGTAAATTTCTCTCTCTTATTTTTTACTCAGTAATTTTTTTTCGCATTTTAACTACCTAATTTCTTAATTAAAACTAAATATCTAAGATATGCGAATTAAAAAAAAAAAAAAAAAGTATGGCTTTTTTGAGTGTTTTTTTTTTTAGGGTTTTTTTTAGGGAGCGTTCATCTCACGAAACCCTATTACTCCTGCTCCGTTGTCTGTCCGTCACAGAGCCATTCTCAAAAAGTATGTAACTTACGGAGTTGAAACTTTGTGTATAAATCAGAATACGAGCTATAATGAGCACAAAATATTAAAATTTGAAAAATTCGTATTTTAATAATTAGAGATAAAAACCCCAAAATTCTAGCAACCTTTCCCTATTAAATTTAAACATTTTTCGTTATAGCAGATGCCAAAAATTAAAAATCCACGATGAAATTCTTTCTACAATAATTAATTTTCTATCAGACGATTTCCACGTGAAAAATGAAAATGAAATAAAAAGTTTCACCCATTGAAAAAAAAGATTAATAAGAAATAAAATTGATTGACGTCATAGTAGTAATAAAATGGAAAGATTTCTCAATAATACAAGGAGTATGAGTATGTGTATGTACACAAAGCAGATTAATATCACACCATTAGAGAATTAAAAAGAAAATCTGACGTCCTATCGGAAATTTTTCAAACGTTTCAGAGTAACACAAAGAGAGTATCAATATGAGTAATAGAGAATAGTAAATATATAATATAAATGCTGGACGATTACACCATGAAACATTACTACATTAAAGACGTGAGTATAAAACATCACAAATTTACTGAATGGTGTATACAAAACGTTTGTTATAAACTGGTTTAGATATTCGAAAAAACGAGAAAAATAGACCGGTAATTACTTACTTTATAAAAAACATGACTTTTTTTGTTGTTGTTGTTGTTGGTAAATGAAATTTGTTTGGATTTATTAAAGAAAGGATAAAGTGTTTTGAAAGGAATAATAAACGAAACCCTTTGAGTGATCTTCGATCACACTTACCCACTTGTTTCAGCTTTGTCCGTCTTTTCACCACCTGGCATTTATGTGCTGTTTCACGAACATGCTCCGAACCCTATTTTTTACTTTTTCAACTTCCTTACAAGTAGTTTGTTATAACACTAACAGCTATACCATTTCACTTTCTTCTCAATATTTAGACTATCCTTAATCTTTTTCGCTTTACTTTATTATTTCAAATTTATTATCATTTCTTAATTTCCCATCTATCACGATATTGTAATTGTTTCTTTATCGTGTCTACATCTTAACTTTTCCCAACGGCTCAATTTAATACTACTTGCAGGCGTAAAGTTGATTGCAATTCGGAAGCCCCTTAACCGACATCATAATTCTAGAGGCTCTAGGATGTCTAAGCTATGACCGACTTCAAAAAAAGGAGGAGGTTCTCAATTCGAGGCGTTTTTCCAAAACGAAAAGACCGATTCGTGCGATTTTTATTTTTTAATTGAAAGAAGATTACTCTCGAAAGGGTCCCATTTAAATGGCATCAAAATGGGTTCAGCACGTTTGCAGAAATTCAACAAAAACCAATAAATAAATAAACATATTTAAAATATTTCATTTTCGACGATTTTTATCCCGTGACGTAGCGCTCTATATCTAATTGGCGAGAAAGTCGCTACCCGGCGATTTTTTCTCCGGTTTTGTTTCTAGCATTGTTGTAGAGGGAAAATCAAAAAACAATTGTTTTAATCGCCAAAAACTTTTAGGATATGTAACTAATCAGTACAAAACAAAAATCGAAATTGACTCAAGATTTCCACTTCAGTTTGGAATAGAACTCTATTTTTACGCTCAGGGTGGGCCAGAAGTCCCTGGTAAATTTCTGAATTAAAATCAAGTAATTGAAGTCTTCATTGTTATTATTAAAAAGTTTATCATTATTTTAAGCAAGAAGTTTGGAATTCGATAGATTCGTCATTTTACGCAACATGAAGGGGACTCAACAAAACGTTTTACCCTTTCTTACAAAAAGTGAGAAAATAAACGCCAATCACCACGCAAGCCATAGAGCTCTGGTTTCTACCGCGACAAGACTCATTGCGTTTGTCGCGGAAATTAGGATTCTAAATTCCACATTAACAACTTGGACTTGCGACGGCGATACAATTTCATCCAATTTCGAAGAGGAAAGAATAACATTCTTCCTATTGGTAATCTTAACAACATTACATCAAATGGGTTATTAGATCGACATCCTAATTTCCGTGACAAATGCAATTAGTATTATCTGGATATAGAAACCAGTGTGTTCGCATGAAAAAGGTTAAATGAATACGCAAGGAACAAAAATATCAATTTATACCTATGGGTACTTTGCAGTGATATTATATTTTAAACAACATTATTAAACACATTGTCTAACGCCTAAAGAGTTCAAATGGAAAAGATAAAGAAAAATAGGCAGTTAAAAAATCATCATTCTGCAGGTCTATAGAAGAAAAAGGTTCATTTTTAAAACTATTTTTCTGTCATCTATATATTTAAAACGTTAAGAGATTTCTTTCGACAATCCGTCAGAACAAACTACTGCATCAAATTACACCATTCTTTTTTGAAATGAAAGATATTTGGACACAGATTTGTTATCGTGCACTCGTTTGTTCGAAAATTTAATTAATTAGCTGTAATTTTCAATTAAACATTTACTTCTGCTTATGACGTCATAAAGACGGCAACTCCCACTTTTGAGGGCATAGAGTTTATTTTCTGAACTCTGTGGTTCGCCAATCTTTTAACATTAGCTAATATCAACTAGGTAATATTTTAACATTGTAGTATAAAATCTTTAAAAAAAAAAACTTAATTAGCTAGAATATAAACATAATAAAATATCTAAACGTAAACATATCAATATGAATAACAAATCTCACGTAAAATATTGCAATTTAAATGATTCCAATTGAAACAAGATTTGGAGAGTTATCCTTGACGACCAGCTAACATAAAAGTACCTATTTTATTTTATTTATTTACACACATATTCAAATCTATACTAATATTATAAAGGAGTAATTCTTGTTTGTTTGTTTGTAGGGGGTAATCTCTGGAACTACCGAACCGATTTCAAAAGTGATGGTGGCAAATTGACAACTCCTGCTCCAACATAGGCTATATTTTATGTCGGTGCCACTAACCCCAGGGGGTGCAGGAGCAAAAAAGTTCTAAAATTGCGATTTTTCAGTTATCACACTGGCTGTCAAGCCCTGAGAGCTTGGCAGCCGGTTCTGTATGTATGTATGTACGTACGTAATGCGATAACTCTTCATAGAAATATCCGTTTTCCTTCAAATTTTGTTTATAGGTTCACTGTGTTAAGGCGCTTCCCTGATTAGTTTTCGGGATTGATTGGTTAAGTATAAAGGGGGGGGGGGAATAAGGGTCTAATTCCCCCCCCCCCCCCCCTTAATTTATATAAATGGGTTTTTCATGCAGAATTATTCCGTTTCCCTTGAAATTTTGTTTATAGGTTCACTGAGTTAAGGCGCTTCCCTGATTAGTTTACGGGTTTGATTAGTTAAGTATAAAGGTGGGGGATCGGGGGGGGGCTAATACCCCCCCCCTTAATTTATATAAATGGGTTTTTCATGCAGAATTATTCCGTTTTCCTTCAAATTTTGTTTGTAGGTTCACTGAGTTAAGACGCTTCCCTGATTACTTTTCGGGATTGATTGGTTAAGTATAAAGGGGGGGAACAAGGGGCTAATTCCCCCCCCCCTTAATTTATATAAATGGGTTTTTCATGCAGAATTATTCCGTTTTCCTTCAAATTTTGTTTATAGGTTCACTGTGTTAAGGCGCTTCCCTGATTAGTTTTCGGGATTGATTAGTTAATATAAAGGGGGGGGATCGGGGGTCTAATTCCTCCCCTTAATTTATATAAATGGGTTTTTCATGCAGAATTATTCCGTTTTCCTTCAAATTTTGTTTATAGGTTCATTGGGTTAAGACGCTTCCCTGATTACTTTTCGGGATTGATTGGTTAAGTATAAAGGGGGGAACGGGGGTCTAATCTCCCCCCTTAATTTATATAAATGGGTTTTTCATGCAGAATTATTCCGTTTTCCTTCAAATTTTGTTTATAGGTTCACTGTGTTAAGGCGCTTGCATGATAATTTTCGGGATTGATTGGCTGAGTATAAAGGGGGGAACGAGGGGGGGGGGGAGCTAATCCCCCCCTTAATTTATATTAATGGGTTTTTCATGCAGAATTATTCCGTTTTCCTTCAAATTTTGTTTATAGGTTCACTGAGTTAAGGCGCTTCCCTGATTAGTTTTCGGGATTGATTAGTTAAGTATAAAGGGGGGATCGGGGGCTAATTCCCCCCCCCTTAATTTATATAAATGGGTTTTTCATGCAGAATTATTCCGTTTTCCTTCAAATTTTGTTTATAGGTTCACTGTGTTAAGGCGCTTCCCTGATTAGTTTTCGGGATTGATCGGTTAAGTATAAAGGGGGGGAGAACGGGGGATAATCCCCCCTTAATTTATATAAATGGGTTTTTCATGCAGAATTATTCTATTTGCTTCAAAATTTGTTTATAGGTTCATTGGGTTAAGACGCTTCCCTGATTAGTTTTCGGGATTGATTGATTAAGTATAAAGGGGGGGAACGGGGGCTAATACCCCCCTTAATTTATGTAAATGGGCTTTTCATGCAGAATTATCCCATTTCATTTATAGGTTCACTGTGTTAAGGCGCATCCCTGATTAGTTTTCGGGATTGATTGGTTAAGTATGAAGGGGGGAACAACGGGCTAATTCCCCCTTATCTATACTAATATATAAAGTAGTAAATATTGTTTGTTTGTTTGTTTGTTTGTTTGTAGAGGGTAATCTCTGGAACCACTGAAGCGATTTTAAAAGTGATGGTGGCAAATTAATGGTGACAATCCCTGCTCCAATATAGGCTATATTTTATGTCGGTGCCACCACCCCCAGGGGGGTGCAGGAGCGAAAAACGTTCTAAAATTTCGATTTTTTGTATACTGAAGGAGATAGAAGCATCAAATTTGGTATGGTAGTTACTTATAACATGTAAATGCTCTCTAAGAACAAATTATAAAAACATTCGAAATTTAAAAGGGTGAGATGAGGAAGAAGCGTTCTAAAAACATTCTAAATTACAATTTCTATGGAATCTCTGGAACTACTAAAGCGATTTCAAAAGTGATGGTGGCAAATGGATGGTGACAATCCCTGCTCCAACATAGGCTATATTTTATGTCGGTGCCACTACCCCGAGGGGGGTGCAGAAGCGAAAAACGTTCTAAAATTGCGATTTTTGCGATGCTGAAGGAGCTAGAAACTTGAAGTTCGGCATGATTGTTATTTATAAGATCTAAATGCGCTCTAAGAACAAATTCTAAAGAAAAATGATCTAATGATTCTGCGATTTTTCAACTATTGAATTTCTAAAATTACCAAATTTCACCATAGAGTACCATAGCGAAACCTTCACGCGTAAAAAGATAATGATAAGGGCGACGTGTCCTGACGTGCATATTGGCTATAGCACGAGTCACCAGGGGTGCCCAGAGAGGGGTTTGGTGACGCAAAAAGCGTCATAGAATTTATTTTTGGGGGGGAATTTAGAGAAAAAGTACATTTTGGGGGGGATTTTTAAATTCTTAATATTTCCTTTTTTTCACTATTACAAAAATTCTTGATTTTTTTAACATCACTTTTAACTCTTCTTCAACATTCAATTTCCAGAAATGTTCCTGTTTTTTTCATTCTTTAAATTCTAGATAAGGGCAATAAGAACCCATTCTACATCTTGCTATCTTTAAAGGTGCGGTAATAAAAAAAATACTTGGAATGGAGATGGGAAAATGTTTAATACATGCTGAAAGGTAATTAGGACCACAAGATGTGATAAAAGGAATAGCTTTCCAGAAGTGTCTTAAGTAATTTATTATCTTGTTTGACAGGGTCGTATCGTACGGTCCGAGTGCAAAAATATATTCTTGATGGGTGGGATAAGAAAAAACAACAAAATAAGAATTTCAGAGGAAGAGACAACGCTAAAATAAATTACTTGACCATTTTCAGAAAACTAGAATTTAAATATAGTATATTTTAGTGATGTTAGAAGAGTAGTATTGCATGTCATTAAAACAGTATAAGGTAAACAACCTGTACAGCGAAAAAGACTTCCAGACACTAATAATTTTAGGTGGAGGAATTTAAAGAAAAATTAGATTTCTTTGTGAGGGGGAGGAGGATTAATTACTAGGTAATAAGACTAAAAAATTATAGTGTGAAAGAAAAACATATACAGAATACAGGGGCTTACAATAGATTTAGGACTATGTTTTAATGATACAGTGTCTGCCATTTTATAAGAATCGGTACTTGTAAGCGTAATATTGTATGTTGCTAAAGCAGTATAAGGCAGCATCTTGTACTGAAATAAACGCTTCAATCCACCTTTTATTTTAGGGGGGGGGGGAGGGTAATTTAGAGATTCTTTTTTGGGGGGGATTAAACTGTATGACTAGGTAGTATAAAAAATAAAATTGGGAAATCTTGAGCATTAAGATTTAATCTTAAATAAAGGCGTATGTATATGTGCATACACCTAAACGACGACCCGTCTTTAATATTTTATTCTTTTTAAAACGATTTGCAATCTCTGTATTTAAGATTTATTTTGTAATAATTTAAAAGATTTTTCTTTTAAATAGCTGTAAGTAAATATTTATTTTCATAAAAAAGTAGCTTTATTTATTAAAATATTTTACTTTTAGTAGATAACTTAAATTATATAAAAGTTGTGAAAAATTATATAAAAATATGTGAAAAAAAATGCTTTAAATTTTATCAGATAAATTTAAAGAGTAGTCTTCTCTCTCAAAGAGAGGGGAAAAAGTTCAATCAAGAGTTTAATAATTTTTCTGAATATATGACAACTTTAGTGGCTTAAAAATTGCATTTTTTAAACTTGTAACTCGCATTTCTGAAAATACTTTTTCCAACACATAATAATGTATTTCAGATTGGTGTATTCTTATACGCAAAATAATGAAAAAATGTGGTTTTCATATGTTAAACCGCATAGTCTGCGGAAAGAAAAAAATGGAGTTTATTATTATTTTAATTTACTTCTACTTGTTTTCAGACGTTTATCAAATTTGTTTTATAGAAATGTTTTCCATTCCATTTTTTCCAGAATATGTTTTCTATACCGTAAAATCCCGATTGTAAGCCCAAATCCCCCTTTTTCGAAACCAAAAAACGGTTAAATGTAGGAAGGGGGCTTATAATCGAGATTAAAAAAAATCTTTTAAAAACCCGTGTTTATCATTAATTTAGAAATAAAAAAGGTCGAGAATCTTCTGTATTTCAACAGATTTTCACTCAAATATAAATAAATAAATAAAATCTAAATCCCCCCTAAAATACCGCCCCCCTCTCTTCCCCCTAAAATTGAAATTTTAAAAAAATCTTTTTTTAATATTTTTCTTTATTTGTTATTTTATTGTAACAATAAATGAATCATCTAAATCCCCTGAAAAATACTGCATCCCCCTTTGTACCCCCCTCTGGTACAAAAACCCCATAGTTTAACCTTTATAACTCTTTAATTTTAAATTTCTTTTCAGACTTTTTTAATACTCTATATTAACAATAAATGAACCTAATCTACCACCTGAATTAACCCCTCCTCCTAAAATCTCTACTGTTCTCCCACTGCCCCCAACCTCATCTCATGAAGACCCTCCCCCTGCAAATGCATCTCGTTAAATTTTAAATCTTTAAAATTCTTAATTGTGTTCTGCCTTATTTGTTATTATAGTGTAACAATAAATCAATCATCTAAATCCCCTCAAAAACACTGCTTCCCCCTTTGCCACCCTGTACCAAAACCCCATAATTTAATCTTTATAACTCTTTAATTTTAAATTTATTTTCAGAGTTATTTAATACTCTATATTAACAATAAATTAACATAATCTACCACCTGAATCAACTCCTCCTCCTAAAATCTCTGCTTTTCTCCTCATGCCCCCCCCCCCCAACCTCATCTCATGAAGACACTCCCCCCCCCCCCCTGCAAATGCATTTCATTAAACTGTAAATCTTTAAAATTCTTAATTTTTTTCTCCTCTATTTGTGTTTTTTTTTTGTAACAATATTTAAATAACGATCTAAATTATTCCCTCCTCCTTCCCAAAAAAGTCCTCTTTATTTTATTTGCCCCCCACCCCCGTACATACTTTAAAGTCTTTAATTTCCCCCCTCTATTTATAACTTTTTTGCAACAATAATTAAATAATTATCTAATTTGCTCCTCCCCCCTCCCCGAGAAAAATTCTGCTTCACCCTTACACCGACTTAACACACAAACTTTAAAATCGTTATTTTTTTTACGATTTTTATGCTGTATTGTTACTTTGTAGCAACAATAAATAAATGATCATTTAACTCTCCCCTTAAATTTACATTTCCCATCCCCAGAAAAGGGGTGAATTTCTAGACATGGAGGGGGAGGGTGTAAGGCAGAGAGAAAATTTTAGTCCTTTTTGTAGTTTGACTGTTTTTACAACTAATATTTTGTTAATGGCAAGTTAGTTATTTTAGAGAACACATTTATTTCAAAACATAAAATATACATATGATTCAAGGAAGAAGAGCCAAACTTTAAAAAAGATGGACATTTTTGTTTTACTCTCACATATTTAGAACTCCACCTTTCTCCCTTGGGAGAAAAGGACAGAGCAAAAATTTCAAAGGGAATGATTATTTTAGATGAGTGATATTTATATGAGATGATGTAGCTGAGATGAGATGAGTGATATTTATATGGGATGATGTAGATGAGATGAGTTACCTTACTATAAAATAAGAAATAGAACAGCGTTTAAACAAATATATATTAAAGATTTTAAAGTATTTGCTGAGTGGGGGGACAGTGGGGGAAAATTGAACTTTTGGGAGAAAGGAAGGTAATTTAGATGATTGATTATTCGTTAATTGTTACTAAAAATTAATAATTACAGCAGATTTAAAAAAATAGTTTTAATTAAAGATTTTAAATATTGTATGTGTGTGAAGGGGGGGGGGGGCATTATATATTTTTTAATAAAGAGTTTTAAATATTTTAAAACTTGTATCCGGAGAGGAGAGGGAGGGAAGGAGAAGAGTACGTTTTAGACAGAGATGAGTGGAGGCGGGGGTAATTTAGATGATTGATTATTTACTTATTGTTACTAGAGATCAACAAATAGGACAGAAGAATTTTTTAAAATAGAATTTAACAATTTTTTTTTTCTGAATGAGCAAAAGGGGGAAAAAGATGATAATTTAAATGGCTGATTATTTTAACAGATACTTTTTTTAATAAAGAGTTTTAAAGATTTCAAACTTTGTATGCTGAAATAAATTTTGGATGGAAAGGGGAGATTGTATGATTCTTTACTTATTGTAAGCAGCAAGAATGCCAGAAGAATTTAAGATTATCAAGATTTTGAACTTTTTGTGCTGGGAAGGACACAGAAGAATTAACATTATACAAAAGCAAATCTCCCAAAAATTTCAAAAGATTGAAAATTCTCTTCCTTAAATTTTTAAATAATTTGTTGTGCAAAAAAATTGTTTGTGAGGGTGCGGGGGAAGGGGGCGGGGTTATATCAAGGAATTGAAAAGAAAATCGAAATTGCTTAAAAGAGGGAGGACTTTATTTATTAATTTTTACTTTCGGGATTTTACGGTATTTGTTAACATACGGTGTGTTTTTTCCAAACGTCGACTAATGGATAATTTCTTAATCGTTAGTCTTAGCATATAGTTCCAATTGCAAAAGTATTTAAAATTAACTAAATAATTATGTGGACACAATTTGCATAAAAAAATGCAATTCTGATGAATAAGTTATAAAAATTAACATTTTATACAGCCTACGGGTCCTATATGTTATATTTGGTAAAACAATCCTGAAGCTCTGATATATCAAATGAAAAAAATATTATTTTTGTACAACCAAAACTCACCGTGTTATGCGAGTTTAAAATTTGGAAATTTTTCGCTTTTAACAAGGTGCCCGAAGTGATGTGCGGTTAGATCGAAATCGTACATTATTTCAGGCACTGTGTTAGGTGCCAAATTTTTCCAAATTTGAAAATCGGTAACTTATGGTGATACTAAAATGATTTTTTCTCCCGCATGTCAGAGCATGCGGACTGTTTCACTAAATATAACTTATAGGACCAAGGGACGTATAAAAGTTAAGTTTTGTAGCATCTTCAAAAATGCATTTTAGGTAGATTTCGTAAGAAATACTACTTATTACATTCTCTCCTGGAATTTCTGAAAAATGTTTGCAGATCTACGCCGATCATGACTCCCATAACCCAAAACCACCCCCAGTTCAAAACTATATATATATATATATATATGTCTATCTACCTATCTATATCACTTTTTTATGGACACGACAACTTCCATAATTCTGCACAAATCGCTTCCAAACTGATACACAAAATCTCGTTCAAGTTCGTTAATTGACAAAATCGAACCAAGGGGTGGGAAATGGAGCGGGGGGGGGGGTGCTTTTTGTAAAAACAAAAAAAAACGTATCTTCTCAATTATGATACGTATCGAATCCGTTTAAAGTTATTATTATTTCTTGGAAAAGGGCCGAAAAGTAATGTATGACAGATTTTTGATATCATTAAAAATGACCTCAAAGGGGGAGGGGGAGAGAAATAGGGGTTTAAGAAGAAAAAAATTCATAACTGCGTCCATTCACATGATATCAAATCCGCTTAAATTTATTAAAAATCCTCTTAATATTATCTACAACTTTTATACTGACAAGTTTTTTATAGAACCAAACTTTACAGAAAAAAAAATCCTGCTGGTTCCGCCTACAGATACAGGTAGATTTCGAAGTGGGTGGTCCCAACTGCCGCATCATGACAAAAACGTAATTTCTTTTGCAATTCCCAACAAACAGACGCCCCCCGGTCTGCGTCTTCGAAATCTATCTGCGCTTGTAGGCCTAGCCGTCAGGGTTTTTTTATTTACCCAAAAGGCGTATAACATAATCCTTCAGCTAATTTTAAATATTTTTGAAATTGAAACTGTTTATCAAAGGCTAACAGCTCAGAAATCATATATTAGTCAATGCTTAGAAGGGACATATTTTATATTTTTTATAATATGTGTAGATTAAAATTTTTGATAAAAAAAATTCTTTAAGTTTATATTGTATTTATTTGTTATTAAATTCTTTAAAGATGAACCATTAAGTGTAATATATCGAGCTATCATACTGATCTCGAGAAACAAGTACTGCCTTGCAAGAGCGATCCTCATGTCCTGCGGAAAGCAAGGCGCAAGCGTTGTTCGTTGGGACGAATTTAAATTTTCATAACCTCCGGCTAACGAACAAATGGGCAAAATTCTAATGTTGTTTTCTCGGTATTTAATCTTAAATGCTGAAAATAATTGATTTTTCTAACATGAACAAAAAATTGATTACGTATATGAATGTACAGTGGAACTCCAGATATACGTTACCTGAGTTGTACGTTTCCCTCAGTTATACGTTTCAACTCAGCGGTCCCGACCACTTGCCATTAAAAATTAGCTGAGTTATACGTTTTGAGTTATACATTTCCCTCAGTTACGTTTTTGCGTTCCCGGACGAAATTTTGTCTGATTTAGGCATTTTGTAACTGGAAACACTAAAGACGCGTCGGATGAATCTAATTTGAAAGATCCCACTCAAATTTCGGAGATGCTCTGAAGGATTTTGATGTAGTAAATAAATTCGTCAGTAGTAAAAGCAGTAACGATAAGGCGGCTGCATTATTAACATAAATGCAAAGTTTGTTGTACAGTGGCAGCTCTGTAAAAAGAAACAACCGAAGATTAGTGATTATTTCAACAAGATTCAGTAAACTACTGAAATGTCTTTTGATAAATGATTTAAATGCCAAGGCGATTCCAATGATTTATTTTAAGTACTCTAGGTGTATTAAAAATATTTTTAATAAAGCTTTTATGATCAAATAACTTTATGTGTACATTTCTGATGTACATTTTTCTACTTTGTTCCGTTTCCGAAAATGTATGTCATGGATACAGTAATACTTAGAAAACTTCCGTTTTTGATATAAAAGTAACAAACTCATCAGCGGAACAAAGTTTTTACGATATATTTAAAAAATGGTTCCGATAGACCATTCATTGAGTTGTACGTTTTACTCAGTTATACGTTTTGTTTTCCGGTCCCGGGCAAAACGTATAACTAGAGTTCTACTGTAATTATTAAGAGTATTAATCATTACTTCAGTCATTTATATTGCATTATATCTTTAGAATCATATTAATTGAAATAATGCTTATATTGAGTTAAAACTGGAGCTTAGTGAACTTATTAACACGGGCTTTTCAGCCAGGACTTGTAAATGTGGAAACAACCAGATTGCTAATAATAAAATATAGATCTACACTATAAATTATGCTGTTAAAACTTTTATTTCATGTTTGTGTGATAGTAAGTAAGGAATACTATTATTAAATTATCAGTAGAATATATTTTACAAATGATGTTTTTTTTTTTTTTTTTTTTTTTTTTTGGGGGGGGGGGGGGGAGTCAATGTTAATGTATGAAGATTTTTTGGGGGGGGGGAATTTGCGGGGGATGGTCACCACTGCGAGTCACAAATTATAGTATCCTTATTATTCTGTTAAAATATAAAAGGGAATTATGAAATGTCAATATTTTGTTTGATTAAAGGTTCGTTAAGAGAAATTGACCAGCGTAGCGGGCGTAGCTTGCTAGTTTATTATAAAATCCCAGATTGCCATACAAAACAAAAATCGTCATTTAGGCGCCAAAAAATAACCCAGGTGCGTCTGCGATATATGTACTGATTTAATCAAAATTATTTTGGTTGCACCGCATATTGCAAAATTAATTAAATTCATGATTATTGTTTCTTTCTCAGATTAAAAATAAGAAAATTGGTACTTCTCTATTATCCCGTCGACCACTTTTCATATCAAAAAACTATCGACAAAGTGTAATGCCAAATAAACAGGAGAACGTTGCCATTGAAATATCAAAATAAATAAATAAATAAAATACATGAATTTAAGGATACAATTGTTACTTTAATTAATGAAATAACTAATAATTCAGTAAAACATAAGGAAAATAGACGCAAATCTCTAATTAAAAACCACTTGATGACGTAACAAACACGTATATTGCTTCTGACATCAAGTAAATCGGACTGCATTTTTGGCGTTTAATTTTACACTTTGGCGATAGTTTTTTGTTATGAAAAGTGGTCGACCGGATAATAGAAAAGTACCAGAAAATTTAATGTTTAACGAAATTCAATTATTTGATCGATCGCAAATTTTGGTTCTTTTCCGTTATACCGACACCATGCCATACATGTAAATATATGCTTGGCGACAATGGTGTCCGTATAATGGAAAAGTACTCAATTTTTTCTTAGTTCGGGCTATACCAAAAACAAACATTTTACAGGTAACAAAAAAATCGCCGAAAAGGGCTGCTTCATCAGCTGTTATGACAGCAAAGTTGGATAAAATCTAATAACCTGAATTTTACAACGTTTATGCGAAACACCACAGAAAACACACGCTATTTTTATATAAGTAGGGTATATTTAAACGAATAAGAGAACTAACAACCTTCAATAATATAATGCATGAAAAAGTAAACAAATAAGTGATTCAGCAAATCATAAAAATATGTATTTCTTAATATAACTATAAAATACAGAAAAATATTCTGGTACCATCAAAAATATTCATTATCCCGTCGAAATTCCGTGCATTATTCCGTCGTCCCATTAAGAAAAAAAAACTATATGTAAATTAGGTACTTTTCGGTTAGCCGGTGCCAGTAATATATATATATATATATTACTGGCGCATATATGTATATACTGGCGCATGATATATATATATATATATATATATATATATATATATACACATAATAATAAACTCCAATGGAAAATTACTTGCAGAATCATTATCACAAAAGCCAACCAAAATCTATAAACCACATAAATTCAATACTAGAAAAACAAAACTATATACATTATATATATTTGTATGTATATATATATATATATACATACTTCATTGGCGCCCTGCTAACCGAAAAGTACCTCAAATAATTCGCCAAACTGTAGCGCCCAATATACAAACGGAAGAATGTTGCCATTAAATCTCAAAAAAAGAAAAATAATAATAATAATAATAAATAATTAAGAAATGCCCCATTTACTATAGTATAATTTATCAGTAACTTTTAACAATAAAATTTACAATATATTAATGAAAACAGAATAAAAAATAATCTTGGATATTTATTTATTTACATTATTTCTCTTAATTATGGAAAAGGTATAATCATCCTGATTATGTAAAGAAATGAAGAAACCATACAAATAAATTACACTTGAAAACATTAAAAATCTCCTTTATCTGTAGATTGATTTATTATTGTAAAAAAAAAATCTTCATCTTTACATAAAAATTGATTAGCTTAAAACAATGTATGCGTTTCAGAAGATATGGATTTGAAACGAACAATGATTAAAGAAGACATTTTAAAAATTTTGATCAAAACATTTTAAAACTTTTTTTAACGTCGAATTTCGACGGTGCGTTTGGGGAGATGCAATGCACATGCGCATAGGAGCTCATTCGGTTGCATTATCACAGAGAGGGGGGGGGGGAATGTGTGCCTTATTTAATATGTTCTTTTATTGACTGAATATGAGATGAACGTAGGGATATGCTATTGGTATGATACTTCATAGGTTCAGGAAATTTTCTTTCTTGCCGTGAGGAATAGGGCGGTAATGTCAAACGGATTTCCATTTTGTTTACGGATTGTTTGTTTGCAGTTTGCATCGGAAATAATAACGTAATTCACTGGGAGAATTTTTTTTAAAATAAAATAATTGAAAGATTGTTTCATAAGCTTATGTAATAAAGAAGCTTATTTTACTAATATTGTTATTGTAATTTTTTCCGTCAAGTTTTGACGGGTATCATCTAGTTTATATTAAAATCAAAATACATTTCTTAAAATTCCCTTCAATAAATATACAATGTCGCAATTATTTTTACCAAAAAAAAAGGGGGGGGGGAATTTGTCAACTTGATACGGTTCGGACACGGTTCGGCCAACTTGACACAGTTCCAGGCATGGCCCAGACCGAGTGTGCAGAAAATAAAGTAAGCTAGAGCCCGACCCGACTCGAGAGTACATAAAAAAATTAGGCCGAGCCGCGTCTAATGAAAGAGCCCATCTCTATTCCTAATGTGTGTACTTGTAATAAATCTTTCATGCACTTTTCTCCAACGCAACGATGCCTTCCGGAAAATAATTCACTTTGAATGGAAACAACAATTATATGAAATACACTTTTGCAAATAACGTTAATATTAAACAAGAAAGAAAAATAATGCACCAAGCATAGATTATGAAACAATGGCTGTTTAATAATAAGATACCTAAGTAAACATTTTAGAAAACACAAAGCCCAATTTCAGCCATTGCAGGCCATAGACATCAATGTATTCCCATTCTTTTGTGAAGCCTTTGTATAGAATCCATAGATTTGTAAATACTCTATAGAGTGTGTTGCCATTTCGTTTAGTATAAGAAAACACAGTTGAAAAGTCACCTTCAGAAATGTCTACCAATATTTGAATTCTTTTGTACACCACTCTATACTACCCTAAGATTTTTATACAAGTCACCTATTCAGCTAAAGTTTAATTCAGGCAACAACATGCTGAAAGTTATTGAAATCACATCACTTACCAGAAAGGATCCTACAGAGGTGACCTATCCAGTTCTTTGCGTGGCCCTGTATATGATTTTATTGATGTTCAACAAACATATCTTAGATTACTATATATATTTCACGTTTTACATGCATAACTCGATTAAAAAGAAACCTTTAAGTAATTTACGCTGATACACAGTCATGCTTACACATTCTTTTGATTAATGTAAAATTTAATTCAGGAAAAAGCACGCTTAAAACGGATCAAGTTATCACCTGTAGGCGGCCCTGTGTCCAGTTCTTTTCATAAGAAACTGTATAGGATTGTATTTATATTATACAAACATCTCTTACTCAATAATACAATGGAGCTTTTGAAAATGCCCAACTCAAATTCAAAACCAAGCAATTCACGCTTATTCTCAGTAACGCTTACGAATTCTTTTGTTTAGCCCTGTATAGAATGTATACACACCGCGTCGTTTACAGAAGTTTGGTTAAACTTAAAATATCATACCATACTTCGATTCCAGCAGAAAGCCGTACTGTACATTTGGTACTTACTCTTCGACCCGTCGACCACTTTTTCATAACAAAAAATTATCGCCAAACTGTAACGCCAAATAAACGGGAGAACGTTGCCATTGGAATATCAAAATAAATAAATAAATAAAATATAAGAATTTAAGGACACAATTTTTATTTTTAATGAAATAACTAATAAATCAGTAAAACATAATGAAAAATACAGGCAAATATCGAATTAAAAACCACTAGATGACGCATAGTGGCGTATTTGACCCGAAATCCTGGACAAAAATATTTTTCTATGTAAATATAGTCCGATTGCCTTGAAATTGTTAGATGTTATTGAGTATTACTATGGCATGTTTGGTATTGTAAATGAAGTCTATAGCATTTACGGTTCATTTACAGAGACACCCGAAAGAATTCCCTTACATTATGTCTATGGGAAAAAATCGTTTGCTCTGTATTTTAATGACATCACACTATTTTAAACGTACTGAAATTTATATACATCGCTGAGGTGTATTAAAGCCCTTATTGTAGAATATGGTGTGCATAGAATATATCGTTCATTAACAGGGACACACAAAAGAATTTGGCTGAAGAATAAATTGAACTATTGAAGTCTGTGACCAATAATTGCTGGAAGTGCGCTTGTAGTTGTGATATGCATTTTTAAATTGAATTTTGTTTAATATTGCTTGGTGTGGATACATTCTATAGATCAAAAGTTCTCAAGCACATTTCCGTTTATTCCCTGAGATGGCTGAATGGAAATGTTTAACTTTGTTATGCGTTTCTCTGAACTAACTTTTATCATACTATGTAGTATACATACAAATCCATAGCTTAGTTTAATATTTTATATCTTAAAAGCTGACGAAGTGTAAGTAAAATTTTAACACTTCACATAATATTAAGTATACATTTTATAAATATTTTGACAACTAAGAAAAAAAAGACATCATTTAAGAAGAGCACAAAGAAAAAAGAAGTTAAAGTATTAATTTACTAAGTGAATATTTTAAAAATACGAATACATCACATGCCCATAGACTTAACATTACCGAAGGGAGTTTGGAAGTCCAGTGACTAGCAGCCTTAAATATTTACTTTTTATAAGAGAAAAGTAATTGTTGATAGATTTTTTTTTTATTAATGTTTAATTAATAAAAAATGTAATGTTTAATTAAATGTATTTAATTGTACTGTTTATAAAAATTATTATTTACATTTAATTTACTTTAATAATAATTACTACATTTAATTTACATTTAATAAAGATTATTTACATTTGATAATACATTTAATACAGTGGAGTCTCTACAGTATAGAGATGCTGGTTTTTCAGTGTATTTAATAGATTACCAGTTTCAATCTGATTCTTCAGAACTCTGTTTTTCGTCTTCTTCATCACACTCTTCTTGGCTTTTATCAGCTACCATCAGACCTAGCTGGAAGAAGAAGTTGTAGGGTCTGGCTACTGTATGGCTTGTTCTTTTCCATTGGTCTTTGTCTAGATCAGTTTATAAAAGGATCACTGCTTAAAAGAAACCAATTTGGAACATCTCTATAGCAAACTTCTCTATTGCGAACTTTTCTATTGCACTTTCTTCAGTACTTTGTACGGTACTGTCTAAAGTGTTTGTTTCTGGACTCGGCAGCTTCTTCTGACCGTTGGCCAATGGGTACGACTGCTTTCTTAATTACAGTGCCACCATGAATCAAAACCTTGTGCATTGTTGGAGTCATGGGACACCAATTGTAAAGGTTCACATACAGTCTTGCTGTTTCATCAGCAGATGTTTGGAACTTTTTTCGTCAATGCGATGTCCACTTTTTATGACTTCCAATGTTACTTACAACCTTTCAATAATTTCTGCGTCTTCTCCAGACTTCTTTAATTCCCTCCTTTCGCCCCTTATTTTCTACCTATGAGCCTCCGAAACTAACTGGAGACACTTTTTTCAGTAAATAAGTATTTACAATTTGAAACCGATCTGATATTTCTATCAAGGGGTATCGAGTTGCGTAGGTATGTACGTACTTACATAGGTACGTACATGCATACATACAGGATATGCAGGGGCAAAAGCTCTCAGGCAATATCCTGTAAGCTAAAAACCTGCAATACTAGAGTAAAAATAAAGTCTTTATCTTTTCAATTCGGTTGCCGCAAAAAATGGGATTTAAGTAATCCACCCGAAAAAAAAATTAATAAAAAAATGGCAACAATATGCGGAAGATTTTTTTGCAGAAATTGGCACTCAAGACTATAACTAATACAATTATAATTCAAACATGGTCCGGCAAATATTTAAAAAGCTTTCGATATGTTTAAATTAGAGCGAAAAACGCTCTAAAAATGACCCTTTTACACATTTAATATTTTTTTATTACATTAAAAACTAAACTATTTAAATTTACACATAGTTTAACACTAAGCTCTGACCTTTGTTAAACACGCAAGACCAGTTTAGTTTCAATTCAACAATTCATTGAGGCAAAAAAAAATGATATTTAAACATAACAACAATGCCTAAAATGAACAAAAAACACGTCTTCTCACAAAAAAACTTCCTCTTTAACTGAGGCCAGGAGCCACTAGATATAAATCAGGTTCCAAAAATAGACATAGATTAGTTAACTATTAAGAAATATGATTTTTACAATTGTTGACGAAATTTTAATTTTTGCATTTTTGGCCAGGTTTTTGGGTCAAATACTATAACAAACACGTATTGCTTCTGACATCAAGTCAATGATAGTTTTTGTTATGAAAAGTCGTCGACGAGATAATAGAGCAGTACCGTACATTTTTTGTAAGTAAGGCCATAAAACCAGTGGGATCGTGGGAGGATATTTTTTAGTAACTGCTAAAGAAATTTTAAGGATAAAAATACCCGCAAACAACAATAGAAAGCGTCTCATTTATTTCACCCAACTTTGAGTAAAAAAGGATCGAAAATAGCAAAAGGCACGCGCGAGAAAAAAAAAATGAACCATCGTATTTTAACTGCATGAGAGAAGGACGTCATCCGCTTCGGGAAAAACTTAGGACACAGAAAAATAAATTGACTACATATACATAATACAATTGAATCTAATATACCTTTGACGCTACACGTGAAAGGTCAGTGCTTCGATCGACCTATCGAGGGTGTCTTTTCCGTCTAAACATTTGAATTTTTAATTTTGCCTTTGAATCCGAAATGTAAAATAATCTCGTGCGGAGACGTAGTAAAATTGGACATCTTCTCAAATCCGAGGTTTAAAATAGTTATTGTGTGGGAAACAATAAAAAGAGGCACAAAGAATGGCTGAAAATTTATTTTCCACCTAGTGTTAGTGTCAGAGAGCAATGTATTAATTTGAAGACCGTGGGCGCACTTCCTTTCGGGGTGGGGGCTGGCTCTTCGAACACTTTATCTACATTTTAATTTTCTTTATAGACCTTTTTTTTACGGGTTTTGAGGACTCTTTTGAAGAGTCCTTGAAATAAAAGTTGGTTCATTGGACCCTGGGTGATAACCCAGTATTGAGTAACGAGTCTGTTTTAATCTTAGGAACAAAAATCCGTGTTCGAGAACTGAATAAGTGGATTGCGATACTATGCAAAAAAAAATAAATTTGCAGCGTGCTCTTCAAAATCAACAACAACAACAACAAAAGGATGGGGGGAGAATGTATATATTTTTTTTTAATCAGAGAATAGAGAATCGAAGTACACGGGTGAATAGTTTGGAGAAATAAGAGAAGCAGACAAAACAAGATAGAACCGTATAAAAGAGAAATCGATCTAAGAGTTCTTTCGACAAATGGGTTTCAGAAACCTAAAACCCTCTATTACCTATAACATCTCTTTTTGTTTTACTAGAACACTGAATTGCGATGTCAAAAGGATTTTTTTTTTCTTTTGGAGCGAAAGTATTTCTGAAACGTGTACTTCTTTTGTATTTTTCAAATAGATGTCGTCTCCTGTTTCCACCTTGTGCCGCGACAAGGACTCCCTTTTGTTCGTAAATCTTTCTTAAATTCCGATTGTCTTTCCATGCATTAACCCATTAACGACGACTTCTTTTAATATTTCGATACCAGTTTTCCCATACTGTTATTTTAACTGATTAAATCTTTGATAGTTTCCCATTAGATAATATGATTTTTTTTACTTATATTTAAAAGTTTTGTATCACTTAAATGGTACCAACCGGCATTCATGAGCTAAAACATCGAATGACGTAAGACAAAGCGATAGGGATTCAATAAAATGATGTATGGACCCTCATTTCGTGAGTTAAAAATTCGCAGTCCCCTTTTTTACTTTCTTCTATCTATAATAGAAGAAAGTATTGTAATCGAAATTTTTTTCGACTTCCGGTTTTCGACGGATTTACACGTTTTAGGGGTCAGAGATTCCGAAAAACACGTTTTTATAAAATGTCTGTCTGTCCGTCCGTCTGTCCGTCTTCATTGTATCATCGAAAAGTGTATGAAGTTATGCTTCAAATTAAACCTAATTTTTTTTCTATGTTTTCGGCTATGGCAAGCAGGTTCTATCAGAATTTGGGGATATTTCGACGAAAGGGGGCGCTGTGATCGATATTTTTGTTCCATTTTCACTATTGTACCATCTAAAAGTGTATGAAGTTATGCAGATAATTGAACCAATTTTTTTTCTATGTTTTTGACCATAGCCTGCAGGTCCAGGTTGAATTCGGGGATATTTCGACGAAAGGGGGCGCTGCCATCGCGATTTTCGTTCGATTTTCACTATTGTATCATCGAAAAGTGTATGATGTTATGCAGATAATTAAACCAAAATTTTTTAATATGTTTTTGGCTGTAGCCAGCAGATCCTACTAGAATGTGGGGATATTCCGCCGGAAGGGGGCGCTGTGATAGCCATTTAAAGATTTCATATTCAAAATGATGTATACAAAAATTAGAAATCCTAAAAGTTTTTTCCGTTAAATGTTTGGCCTTGATCCGGAGCAGTTTTTGTTTTGTCTCTATATTAAAAAATGGCGGAGATTAGCGGTTTGAAATTTTAGGATGGTTGACATTTTCAAACAAGACAGCAGAATTCATCCATAAACGGGTTTAATTTATGAGTTTTAGTTAACAGGGTTTCAGCAAATTTTCTTTCATTGTTGTAACCATTGTTTCTATTCTTAAATGCTTAACACTATATATTTATATTCGCCAACGTCAAATTCTCGCCAAGCTTGGCGGCTATTGACGAAATATCGCCAAATTTGGCGACAAAAATAGGTTGCCACAAATGAAGCCATTTTGGCTATAGAAGATTAATTTGGCGATATTCTCATTCAAATTCAATGTTGACGAGAACTGGGAATGAATCTTCTTTAATTGGGTTCCACGCATTTTAGCTTCGTGTTTTCCAGTAAAATTAGCTAAAATCGTAAAACCAAGGAATAGGGAGGTTATCTGTTCCGGTCGGTACAGGCTAAAATAACTTTTCGTAGTTTAGTATACATCAGTTGATTGCATCCCGGTAACCCGATGATTCGCAAGCAGCTGACGTTCAACAGAATGACGAAAAATATTGATTTTATTGGCGATATGAGGACGAAATTAGAAGTATTAACATGATTGAGATAGAAGAAAGTTTTGGGATTGGCACATCCGACTAGTTTAGAAAACGGTCATTTAACTCTATTCTGACCCTATAGAGTTCAATTATAATTACGTGACCGTTTTCTATAGGTGGAATGACTGGACAGTTTGCCGCGAATTCTTAACAGAGAACTTTCCTCATCCATTCGTTCTTTCCATTTTGCTCGAATGAAACAGAAAGTGCGTGTTGGATAAGAGCCTATATCTTCGATACGATTGAGTGGATGCGCCTATAATGAATGATCTTGATATTCGAATGAATCATTGGAGCCTATAGCTTCGTATTCTTCCAAATACATTGAAACCAGACATTTTTGTTAAAAATAAATGAATAAAAAGCAAACATAAAAGTAAAATACTTGGATCTTTCATCAGAGTCCCATGAGCCATGGTCTCCGTATCTCTAGTAAGAGCCATGTGGGGATCTGAGATTGAGGACCGAAGCCGAAGTCCAGAACAACCCTTGAGCTGTAAAAAAAAAATTATAGGGGGCCCCAAGAAAAGCAGAAAAGACTACCCAAAAACCGCTCTCGGCGATAAATAAATAAAGTACAAATTACATTAAAGTAATGGTATAGAAATAAAAATTGTAAAATAAGCCAATAAAATATACATTAAAAGATGCTTAAAAGGTGACAAAAGATGTTTTACATGATCTTCTTCACTGTTGACTGAGCTGAGTCTCGCTTTCACTGTGCTAATATGTAACGGGGCCAGTCTATTATTCTGTAGGGGCGTATCAGGAAAAGTCCATTAGTTCCAGCGATGGGGTTCTTGATAATTTCAAAACCAGATTTTAGGTACATTATAAGATAAGCAATCATTTCCTTTACATAAAATCTCCAAAGACTCTCTGATTTTAGCTGTAAACTCGTTATTTGCAGGAACTATAATTTTTGCGTTTTTAAAATCAATATTTATTCGTATAATTGGCTTTAAATGAATTGTTTAAGAAAATGATACATACCCTTCAAGTGCGACAATCAGACAGAGAGGGGTGAAAAAATGTCATGGAAGTTTAGGATTCGATGACTTTCTTAAGAGAATAAGTAACATTATTATTAAAAAAATTTTTTGGAGGGACTCCCTTCGCAAAACACTGTCCGTTTCAATAAATGGCCATGTCAAACTAAATAAAAACTTAGATCCTAACTTGACAGCCTTGGAATGTCGAACTTTTCTCCCAAAGTAGGACGTCCTTTTCAATTAATGTTCATTCCACCTGTGCTGAAAGGAAGTCCTGTTCATTAAAATAAATGTTGATGTTGAATTTAGCAATGAAACAATTTAGCTTTGTTTCTCTGTCGAATGGACATTTTACGTTTGATTATAGACTCACTCTCACCGAGCTGATTCGATGCAGATTTTTGCCGCCTTTTTAGTTGTAAAAGATTCCAGTCCATGTTTGCAACGAAACGGAAGCCACATCAGTTTGTCGATTTTTTCTGCTACTCCATCATATCATCCCACCCGAGTCCAACGTTCTACATCTATTGAATATTATTATTACCAAAAGGGCCTTTCCTCATGAAAGCATAAAATAAAATAGAATACAATATACGTGTGTAACACAAAGAAAAGAAAGTATGAATTTTAGAAAGAATCACAGAAATCCATACCATTCCCACTCACCTAAAATGAAGAAAAAGAAAGTAGTTTTAAAATGGAAGCGATAAATAATTAATTTTACAGTTAATCGGTCACTTACAAAGAAATCTTTAAGTACATAAATTATTTGCAAACTGGATCAGGTGTACAAAACATAAATACTCTTTGAAATCTCTCTTTTCTTTGGCAACACCTACTTACAAACAATCCTCTTCGTGGTGGGTTTGAAGGAAAACCTTATCACGAAGTGTAGGTGCATTTGGAGGGTGCTACGTCATTTAAAAACAGGATGAAAATGATATAGAATTAGGAAAACATGCTTTTTGTAGAATAGCATCTTTATTCATTGACACAAAACAATTCTGTTACACATGGTTCTACGGGGAAATATCGTTTACAGTGTCATTGAATGATGTTTCAGTATTTCAAACTCGATGGAAATTACAGGCATTACTGAGGTTGGACTCTAAATGGCTCGCTTAAAAGTAGGGTGTGCATTGCATTTATCGTTCATTGACAGGGACACACAAAATATATCGGTTACACTATAGGTGCGATAAGTGTGATAAGTGCGTTCCAACTTTGGTTTGTATTTTAAAGTTTAATTACAGTTTTTCATAGTACGTGGTGTTTATAAACTCGATTGACCCTATTATACAGGGCTTAGACAGGGGAATTCTTAAGTATTACTGACTATGGGACTGAATTGCTTAAGGGTAGTTTTTATTTGTGTTACGCATTTTTCTGCTGTACTCTATTGAGTAGACTCATAGAAGTTTATGGAATATAAATAAATTCCTATACAGGGCTACGCAAAGAACAAGATACATTGTCGTTTACGTGGAAGGGAATTTTAAGTTGCTTTATGCGTTTTTTATCTGAATGAGTTTTTTAAGTTTTAGCTTAATATGAGGTGTGTACAAAAGACTTATATAAATTTTACAAAATAGGGTTAAAGAAATAAAAGTCAGGCAAATTTGAGGTTTACGATGTCGCATCACATATTATTCAATTTTAGTAATTATTCCCCTCTCATTTAATTCCCTTTTCCAAATTTGTTCCCCTTTTCATTATTTTAAGGATCACTGTTCTACAAAATACTTTTTGTTCATTTTCCTTTCCCACCCTTTTGTTAAATTCAGTGGAACACATTTCATTCCGTTTATTCTAATGCCTTTTAATTCAGTTACACTAAAAATATTTCTATACTGTGCTGATAAAAACCACTACATCTACCCTTTCAAATAGCTAGCATAAGATGTCCATCTGCCATCTCTTTATTGGGTCACACAGATCTGTTGCTAACTGATTTCTTCATACACACCCTTTTAATTACAATGATTCCCAAGCGCAACCGAATAATTCTTGTCCGAAAATATCCAACGTACTTATCAAAGTCATAGTCAACAAATTCTAAGGTTCGCGGATTCAAGAATGCGAAAACTCTCCCGAGCCCCATATGTGCGGTTTTGCATTCCCACACATGTTGGCTTCCGATGTAAAAATTCGTTAAGGTGATTTATGCCAAAAATGGCTCTGTTCTCTAAATTTTTAATTGTCTTTATGCTCTGTTTGGATAAATCATCGCTATATTGTAACCCTTTGGAGAAATGTAATTTCATTCGATTTTATGTCATGATAAGAGAAGAAAAAAATCCTCTCGCTAATCATCTAGCTATCAACATGTAACAATATCAAGGAATGTGTTACGGTCCCGGGTGCCCGTAACCATGAAACCTTTTCCTGTACCTGTGCAATGATTATCAGAACCTGGATATAATTAAATACTTTCGCCCATTTATGTCTGCCTGTTCTTCTAAATGCGCCTATTCTTACTTCTTCGGAATTAATAGATTTCTTGGAAAGTAATAATGATTTTAGTCATCGAAATACTCTTCTCCATAAATTCACTTCGCTACGATCATCAACTATAGTATAAGGTTCATTTAAGGTTATTATATCACGGGCCCGGGCAACGCCGAGCGGGTCAGCTAGTCCATAAATAAAATAAAACCAGTGGACCCCTGCAAGGATTTCGTAATGTAGTCTAATAAGTTTTAGCAATATCTAATATTTTTTTGATGCAGGCTTAAACTTCTAAAGAAAAATGAAGGACTAAAAATATCTATCCTTTCGAATGATATCTCATTCGTTGATGTGCGCTTCGTAAATTCATAGAAAAAAGATTTTGACAACACAGACATACTATATAGGAGGATGGTTAGACTTATTGGACACATTTTTTTGAACGAAAAAACGCCAATTTGAAATGAATCTATTGAGAATGAGTCAACGAAGAATCCAATAGGAACCCATCGTAAAATTAAATATCCTAATACGGTTTTCGCCCCTCTAAAGTATCCGCCCGATGTCGATGGAGTGTTTTTCTAAAAACTGTCTTCTTCAATACTTTGAAAAACAGATTGAAACTGTGGATCGTGTAGAAATTTCAAAGCCTATAGGTTTTTTTTAAGTATTTAAAAAGTTTAAGGAAATTTATAATTTAATTTAAAAAAAAAACGCACAGCGTTGGCTATAAGGTTTCCTATAAGGTCATGAGTTTTAACATGGATTTTCGCGATCGGAGAAGAAGGGGGAGTAGAGAGAACCTTAAATAGTGCACAGTTTAAAAGCCAGTTTTCATTTAGATAAACTAGACGAGCCGCCAGTTTAAAAAACAGGTAGCCTCTTTCGGCGAAACAATTATCCGCAAATTGGGGTGCGTTGAAAGAGACTGAACAAAAGAGGAAGTCTTTCGTCGAGTGGGGCTATTTTGGAATCTTCTATTCAAGGTGTTCTTTAAACGAAAGTTGAAAACGAAAAGGAGAAGGCATTCGAAAGGGGGAGGGGAGGGTCTACCGAAATCGTGTTCGATTTTTAAAAGTTGTTAAAACTACTTGTCTGTATTGAAATACTCGAGGAGGTTCCCTTTAGAGGCAATAAAAGCAATTTTAGTGTCATCTTGGAAGAATTGGAAACGGACACTCGTCACAGAGCCGGTGAGATAGACTCAACCAGACGGTGATATCCCTTTTACTTACCCATCATACGTAGTATAGGGTAAGTCTTGTAATCGTTTTGAAAATCGATTTTTTTTTTTTTTTTTTTTTTTTTTTTTTTTTTGACGGATTGACACGTTTCAGACACTGGAGATTCCGAAACAACATATTCTTAGAAAAAAAAATTTTGCCGTCCGTCTGTGTATGTGTCTGTGTGTCTGTAAGCGCTCTATCTCCCGAAAAAATTGAGATAGAGACTTGCAATTGGGTATGTACTTAGTATGTAATAATGGGAAGAAGTCTATTTCATTTCATTAACCTCGATTAACCGGAACTATTTTTTTCGGACTCTCAAAAGAGTCGTTCTGATAAAAGGTATATAAAAATTTTCGAAATTGTTTATTTTAAGAAATGAATATAAAAGACAATAAAAAAAACATAAATTTTGCGTAAAGCATGAAGTCGATCGGATAATGAGTTGCCGAGATATTTGGAATCCTATTTCCCACACTCTTCGATTTTTCATGACCCTGTATTTCTTCCAAATTTCACTTCAAAGATATATTTTAATTGAAAATTTGACGCTTCATCAGATGCAATAAACCGCTAGTTAATTGGATTATTATTTTTGGAATTATAAGGAGGTTTCTTTCAAGCAATTCAGTAATCGAGCCTTTAAAGTTTATGACGTCATGAAGCCACGGTTTAATTTGAATGGCAATGCATTTTATAAGTAGTTTACACATTTTTATTTTAATATTTTACATTATGCATATCCATGATGGGTAAGTATTACGGTGGCCCCCAACGACTAGTTTAAAAATGTCCTCGAGTGTCATTCAAAATAATGTACTCCTCATAGTTTACTGAGAGAGCAAAGACGTGCACAAAAAGTGCACCCTCCCTACACATGACGCTTATTAGGAGGCCTTCGAATCATCGCTGGTACCCCTCATTCTCTCTTGCGCATGCCCCTGTTCACAGGGCCAATGCAAAAATTTCCTGTGTGAAATTATTTTTTGAAAATTCACTCTCGTCAGTTTAATGTCTAAAGCACACACCATTCCATGCTATTATTATTATTATTATTATTAAACCGCAGGCCAGGCCCCTACCTGCCGGGCATTATGCCCAGCTTAACGAGTTTGTATACCTGGCCGCGGGGCGAAATTCGCCTAATCTCCTCATAGCGGAGATCCACCTGATTAGCTTCTTGGGTGTCCTTGGCTGCAACGCTATTTCGTGAGAGTTACACACCACACCATTCCATGCTAATATTTAAACAAGGAAACTTTGCTGGATCCATAAATCCGAGACGGCACGGCCCCTGTTATGTTCACCTCCCCTGGATAAGGATGGGCACCGTTTGCCTTTCAACGAAATTTATTATAATATATTGTCCTATATTTCTGATTTATAGATTTGCAGGAAAGCGTGACGCTTTGTGCTGGGCGCAGGCCGCCTTCGCCACAAAAAAAGGGTTTCTTTGCTCTAAAAAATATAAAAATATAGCTTGAAATACAACTGTAACTGTAAAATAGAAACAGCTACAGTAATATATTTCGTTTACACTGAATAAGAAAATCCGCCCCCCCCCCCCCAAATACCAAGATTATAAGCAGTAGAATGTAGAAAACCCTTTTAAACCCTTTTTACACCCCCACCCCCACCCCTCCAGTCAGTCGTAAGCTCAAGTTAGACCAAAGGAAACGTTCTTTACGAATTTCACATTTATATATTTTTAAAACGATTCTTTATGCTATACGTACCATACCTCAGGTAAAAAGCTAACACCGTAGTTTTTTTTTTTTTTTTTTTTTTTCTCGATTTCGTTTTCAGTTTTATTCTGAGAAGCCTGAAACAAATGGGGCGTTTTTTTTTTTACAAGAAAAAAAAACGTATTGAATTTGTGAAAAATTTCGACTTCTGGAATTTATACATTTTAGAAGGTTCTGTTACACGATTTGACTGTTTTTCGAAAATGTCTGTTTCTATCTCAAGAACGAATGCACGGAATTTCATAAAACTGTATAGTCGCTTGGACCCTGACAAAAGTTGTTGCTGATTAGGTTTTAGTGTCCATGGCCCAGCAGGTGGCGTTGCCAGGCTGCCATTTTCACGATTTCCGCCATAGCTCTGTCTCGAGAACTCATGCACTGAATTTCCCCCCACTTCACATCATGCTGGACCTTGTCATGGATAGCTCCTTATCAGGTTTGTTTACCGCCCAACCAGCTGTCGCTGCTGGGCTCAGTTTTTCTCGATTTCTACGATAGTTATATCTATAAAACATATACAGGGTCATTTAATTTTTGTTGCAGACGATTTCCTTATAGAAAAGAAAGTTATGGGATGGCCACAACCTAGGCTAGTTTTTGTTTTTTCGATTTCATCCTTTTCCTCAGCGCGTGGCTATTTTTAAAACCCCTTTAATATAGGAACGCAGGCAGTGTCCTCCGGACGACCTCTCCGTGGTTTTCTAAATCACAGCGCAGCAGAAAACAAGGGAAGGCGTGGTTCGGCAAACGATCCATTATCGTCCCGATTCCTTTCCCTCCCCCATTCCAGGATCGTGACATCATAATCCTGATGTTTCCGCATTCAATGAGAGAAAACCCCATGCGGAAGCATCCCCGTCGTGTGACAGCTGTCCAGTCATGCAAAAGGGACGACGGCGTTTTATTTCTCTAGTGTTCTTTTCTGTCCACCTAACTGGCTTTTTACGAATAGGAAGTAAAGGCAATTAACCCGGAAGTCATTTTGTGTGTGGGTGCATTGTGAAGTAAGTATATGGACACTGAAACCCTGATATATGTCCATGGACATATATGGACATGCGCATAAATGTCCATAAATGTGCGTATATCCCTTTTATTTTCGCAGCTCCAGGGTCCAGTTCACCCACAATTGACTTACTGACAATTTGACGGGGTAGGGGGAAATGAGGGAGACGAAAAAGCAATTAACAGCCTGGCGACTTGTAAATAAGAAAGGTAGCCAGATTCAATCCTTACTCGTCTTTCTTTACAAACAATCCTTGATATACGGGCCCCTCGAATGGAGATAAAGCGAAGAAACATTTTTGCTCATTAAAAGACATCTGTATCACAACCCCCCTCCCATCCATTATTATTCATTCTTCAATGTCAGTTCCTCTTGTAGATAAACTCCACAGCCTCTACTGTTTTCAAAGTGCAAATCACAGAAAGAAAAAAAAATCATTCTGCATATAAAAGTTTTATAAAAATTATAACTAAACAATTCAGCTTTTTGTATCATGAGCAAAAATCATAATAAATTTCGTGTGGCCTAAAAAATAACAAGAAATGTATATTATGTAAAAAATATAATTGAACAAACATTTTTTAGAACATTTGTTTATTTATTTCCTCATCAATGATATCCCAAGATTCCGTTAAGATGGTTCTCAAATAATATGCTTAACAGCACGAAACTTTCTGACGCATTTTGTGATTCATTTTTAAACGTAAAGGCATAAAAATAGCAGGGTATTGAAACAATTTGGAATCCATTTTTTGTCATCCATTTTATCATAGTCATCCATTTTATCATAGTCCTCCATTTTTTGATAAATAAATTATTTATCGAGTTATAAGCGATTCTTGCTACGTGACAACACGTTTTTCTCCTTTCTTGTGCTACGGCGTCGGAAATTTGATTCAAAACGCTGACTTTGGCTGTATTTTCTGAAAGATCTTTGGCCTTTACCAAAAAATGGAAAACGCCTTTCGATTACAAAGTTTCTGAATTAAGAACACTTGCCAATTTCACAAGTTTCCGAACAAAAGTAAATTAAAAAATATTTCGTAAAGTAGCTAGTTTGGATTTGAAAATATCCTTAAGGGGGTTTCTCAGTCAGCTCTCTAATTCTCCTCGCCAATATTAAAGATATGGGCGTAGAAGAATGCACCGTACATTTAAAAAATATCCTCATAAAATTAAATTTTTTAATTTCTTTTTTTTTTCGTAATTATAATAACTTTGTAATAAACTTTTTTTTCGTATTTAGCTTGTTTTTTTCCGCCTTAGTTGCCAAAATATTTCTGAAATATCTGCTTAATTTAATATTTTATGTGTTAAAAGCGTAATATTTTAACACTTCAAGATGAATTCTGATGAAAACATTAGCAACTATGAATTTCATTTCAACAAACGTTTAAAATGGACTGTATTCACTATCTTCGGTGAAATCTATTGCGGTCTGATATTTATGGCTATTTTAATACTATTTATGTGTTTACATTTTGGTTATTTTTAATGTGTTAATTAAATAGCTGTCGTTAAGGATTTTTTTTTTTTTTTTTTTTTTTTTTTGTCAAATTAGTGAAAAAACTATAGGTAAAATTTCGAAAGTTTAAGTTTGCAAAATGTAGTCATTTATGTTTAGTGTTTTGTTTTACTCTCTCTTTATTTTATTTTATTCGAATTTTTCACTTCCAAATAAGCCAGAATTTACTCTATATATATTATGTCAATTGATTTAACTATGTAATAATAACAAAACAATGCGCGAAACTGATTTAAAACAATAATAATAAATAATCATTAAAAAAAATATTGTTTTTAAATTGCTGAAAACTGTTTCATTTTCAGCTCTGTAAAGAAAAAAAATGCAGGGGTGGGGATTTTAGATAATAAAATTAATTAATGTACTATATATATATATATCATAAGCAAAAACAACTATAATCTTTCATGTTTATTCATTGAAAAATAATAATTATTAAAACAAATCAGTAAAAAAGATGAATGTAATGTTAATATACTTTATCCTAATAGGAAATATAGAAATACAAAATTAACATTAACAAAATTAAACAAAAAAAAAAATATATCTGTGTGTATATGATGTAACATATAAGACAAAGGCTTTGCTCACTGTATTATTTAAAAAAATTATGAGGTATTTTCTAGGACATATAAATACTGCACACAGTACATTGCATATTTGTTTTCTGTTTTTGTTCTATTTTCTGTCTTTTTCTGGAAAAAATGGTAAAACCACCTATAAACGATAATATATTGGTATTCTTTCATATGTCCCATTTAAAATAATAATAAATGTTTTAAAATACATTTCATTTTCAATAGCGAAGAATGATATAGTAAACCTCATTATCAGAGCATGAATTTTGTGAATATCCAATCATATTTACGAAAATTGAAGCACAGACAGACAGACAAACTGAAGTAAAAAGTTTTTAGCTATGTTAAAATGTGTTTTTTTTTTCTTCTTTCAAGCATATTTATAATTTTAAAACTCTTAAACAGTAAAATCTTTTAAGACGAACTCACAAGATACCGAATAAAATTCCACTATAGACAAGTTTTCATCTTAGCAGGTACACTATTCCTTATAGTTTATATTATTTTCACCGAGACCATGAAATTTTCCATTTAAAAAAGTTTTCCGCTTTACATACGTTCTGTTTCACTGGTTTTAGTATTTAATCTAGCTTACTTAATTTAATTGTAAAAAGCATAACCTCTTCAAAATGCACGTAAAATATAACAATTCATAAAATAAATAATGTATTCGATTTTTTGAATTGAATCTGGGAAACAAATTCTTTTAAGCAGGGTTTGTTGATTTAAATCAGATTGATTTTAATCATAATTAAGATTAAGATGATTTTTTTTTTTTTTTTTTTTTTTTTTTTTTTACTCATTGATGAAAAACAACTTTAGTGAAAATTTTATTTCAAATTTAGATCAAGATATTTTGTAATAAATATTATGTTTTGAAAAAAATAATAGTAATAAAAAGTTTGTAAATTTAAGGAAACGGAGAGACTGAGAACTCAAAATCCATGATTTTTAATTTTATTTAAATCAAATATCACACTTTAAAATAAAAATACCAATTTAAAAATAAAGAATCTTAGCTGAAAAACGTTAAAAGATTAATGAATATTTATCTATTAAAAAACATCTAAATCTTATGTAATTTTTTTAATACAAAAACATGGAGACATTCTGTGGGGATATGGGAAACATTAGAATAAATAAATATAGGCCATTCAAAAGTTTTTTTAAATTAAATTTATGTAGATATCTCATTACTTCCACATGTAAATAACAAGTGGTTCAATATTCTGATGTAAGTTTATTTATGCAAAGGTTTGGAAAATAAAAGGATTTCATAGCTTGTAATAGTCTGAAATGTTTTTATGTATATTTTTAACATTTTCCAACAAAGTTGAAAAGTGTTTATTCATTCGGTTTGTCTGTCCGTCCGAGCTCTAACTTTCGTAAATATACTCGGATTTCCCCGCAACTGATATATGTCATTTAGGTCAACTATGACATGTTCGGTATTGAAAATGAAGTATTTAGCACTTATAGTTCATTTACAGGCACACTCAAAAGAATTCTTTTACATTACGGTCGAAATCGCATGGGGTCGAATGAGGCAAAATCGTTTGCGGTGTATTTTAATTATGTTAATATATCTCAAACATATTGAAATTGATATATATCACTGAGTTATATTACAATTTTTATGCTTATCATAGATTATAGAGAGCATAGCATTTATCGTTCATTTACAGGGACATACAAAATAATTCAGTACAGTACTGTCTGTGAACATTAATTTCTAGAAGCGTTTTTTCCGTTGTGGCACGCTTTTTTAAATGTAACTAATTTTCTACATATTTCTTGGTGTATATAAATTCTATAGATCATATACAGGGCTGCGCAAAAGATGTCGAGTACATTATCTTTCATTGACCGAAATTGAAGAATGGAATTTTTGAGCTTTGTTGTGCGTTTCCTAACTGAACTAAATTTTAGCATATTGTGTGGCATATATACAAATCTATTGATCATGTACAAAAAAAAAATCAGATATTTTTCAATTATTAATTTTAATTACTGAAACTGGGTTTTCGAATATGACATACGTTTTCGAGAATTGTTTACTTTGATATCACATTTCACCTTATGAATCTTTGAAGTTTTGTTACAGTATTCTGATTGTGTTGGAAGGCGTTTCATAATCTATGCTTAACGCATGATTTTTTGTTCCTGTTAAAAATAATTTAAATTTTAGTTACTTATAAATGTAAGCTAATTAACAACTAAAGTTTTTATAGTCTTAAAAAAAATCTGATTTAATTTTTTTTTAATTTAAATTAAATAAATCCAACTTTGATTCAGTCTAAACTCAGTAATTGCTCAGGAACTCAGCTGGAAAATTGGTTTCTTTTCAAATATTTTAATAACAAAGAATACATTTTTTTTTCAGATCCATTGAAATTTGTAACATATAATCATCATCAGAGATCATCCTTATGTATGTATAATACATTCTCAAAATTCATTAAGTTAATATTGTATATATTTTGAAATAGATGCTTTTGAAGGAATTCAATACCGATCTGAAATATATTGTTTAAAATTTCATTCATAACTGTTTTCTTGTTTTATAAATATAATTATCTTTTGTATTTTAAGATTTTTAATAAAAAATTTGGTTAAAAATTTTTAGCTTTTAGTAATAAAGGGTGCATATGATTTTTAATTTATTAAATGGGTAATTTAAAGTGGTATGTATATTTTATATAGAATAGTATATTTGTTAAATTGCAGTTTAAGCAAGTGATCATATAACACAAAATAATTCGTTTTATTTATTTCATGTTTTCAAAAGTAAAAGATAATTCACCTTTTCAAATTAAATCTGTTTCTATTGCTCCATTTTTTGTAACTGTAATATTTAATTATTCATATGATTAAAATATTTCAAATTAACCAAGTGAATGAGTATTTTTTTTTTCAAATAAATTTAAAAGAGCTATTTTAGTTTTTAATTTTAATGATTTTGTAAAGGTTATTTTCTCAGAGTAAGCATACAGGTATGTTTACTCTGAGGTTATTTTACTTTAAAATGTGTATTTAAATAATAATAATAATAATAATAATCTGAACTAAATAAAACAAAAATCCGAATTAAAAAAAATCCGATTTATTTATTTTTTATTTTATTTTTTTAATAAAAAAAAATCACGAACCTTGCTTTTAAGGCGCTTCTGAAGGGGAAAAAAATCCCGATTCAATAATCCAAAACTATAGCACATTTCAGTGATTTGAAATCGAATACATATTTTTCATTTTTCGAGAAAGGAATATCTTGAGTTATAAGCAATTGTTGTCTCACAACGACCTTTATCGGGCTGTCGCATCCAGAAATTCTGTTAAAAACGAAATTTTTCACCAAGTTTTTCTGATAGGCCTTCTATTTTTAACGAAGAATGGAAAAGCTATTCAGTTCCCGAACAACATGGTTTCTGAATAACAGCATCTGCCAATCTCATGCGTTTGCGAGCAAAAATGGATTCATATATATGTCGGCTCATCTGAGCATTACAACAAAAATCAAATTTCATTATTACACAAGTATTTTTACTGAAATTCAGACATTCAGAGAGTCAGAACATAAATCTGACAAACAGAAGTGAAACAATTTTTCATTATAATTCGAAGTGGTAAATAGTGGTATTTTTCTGGTACTTCGAGGCGAAATTGCTTGTCATATAAAAACATTACTATAATTTACAATAATTATATTACTCTAATTTACAGAAAATCTGAGAAAAATTTTAACGATGACTTCGTTGAGAGAATTTTTGAAGAGTATCTAATGTAGTCAACTGATTTTATTTCAGTTTCAACAATCAATTTTCATAGTATCATAAATTATTTTATCTTTACCCTTTTTTTATTCAACTTAAAATTTCACAACTTGATAAAGTAACTACGCATGTTTATACAGTTTAATGCTTTCTAAGTTTTAGTTTTTAATTATTATTATATTTTTATTTTTTACCAAATATCTTGCATGTCTGAAATATAACGCAGAGACTGTATTTTTTTTTTTTCTTTAAATCATTAAAAGTATTTGCCCAAAATATACTTAATAAAATCATACAAGTATATTAGAAGTGACTTTGTACAATGTTCCATTTATTAGCATAATAGGTTTAAATTGATTCACACCTTTCCAGATTCAGTGTAGTATATTATCCCTTGACTCTTCTCCCTCAAACAAATGTTTTAAGGTAAAAGTGCCTGTTTATAAAATGAAATACATGTTTGAAATAAAAGTCTAAATAATGTAAATCAACACCTTAAGTCTATTTTTCTTATTTTCTTGAAAAATTCTCTGAATGTTAAAACATGTGGAATTACTTGAACACCAGACTAAAAAAAAAAAAAAAAAATGAAATTTTTTTACAAAAAGATCTTTGATGCAATCCGTAATGATTCATTGATGCAATGATATTCAGTCTTCATAAATCCATTCTAGGTTAGTATTAGCACAAAACATGTCCTTTAATTAATAATAAAAGAAAATGTTTTTATTATTATCCTAATAAATCTTCAATGATGGTGTGAGAAATACATTCTACATTATTTAAAAACATAAGATATAAGAGCAAATAAAATAAAAGTTAAAAAAAAAAAACTGGGCATTAATTAGATGTGTGAAAACGGTGTTAAATCTTAAAAGCATTTACGCTTTAGTTGAAATTTTATCAGCTATTTCGTGTTTTCAAGAAACAATATCCAACATTCAAGCTTAATAATAAATCCTAAGTTCATTCAATTTTAATAATAATGTTTAAAAAATAGTCTTAATATAATAGTTTAAAATTTAACAATTTCGTCTCAAATAGAATTTGTTCCTATTTCAGTACTCATGTAATGTTTAAAAGATAACGTTATAGAAGCTTTCTAAAAAAGGAAATATTTTAACAAAACAGAGAAAGAGTGCAGGTGTGCAAGTGCCTTTTACGGAAGTTAAAATAATCATTTTTAGTTTCTAAAGAAGAAGAACATGTGGTATTTATTATCATTGCTCTGCGACTCTGAAAGGGACTATCTCAACCAAGAAATTTGCGTAAATGCAAATAGTTCAGTCCGCTAGAGTTACTGGCAGCCTTGTGGTTAAAGAGGTAGTTGACGCACCCTTTCACACTATTGATTGATAATACCCCATCAAATTGTCGTTATCCCAATTGTTTTCCTTTTTAATCGCAGATACATGTTACACATTCTGTCAATTCTGCGATTGAAATTTTAAATGGGAATTTTCTAATTGGAAATAATCATGAAAGCATTTTCCTACTAAGCTATTACATTAATGTTAGCCATGGCCATTAGAATGAAGTAAAAGAAACCCACTGATAAGACTCGATCCGTTTCAGTAAATGAAGAGCGAATTACTCCGTTTAAATAGAGAATCATTCTATAGATATTCGTATTTGGCCTTTATTTTCGTAACGCAAAAAGAAGGGGGTTAAATAAATGGATGTCTCTTTCTAGGATGAATTTGTTCAATTCGTAAAAGTTATTAAATCTAATTTTCACTAGCAGACGTCTTAACAGTAGTCAAGTCTCCTTATCTTCGAGTTACTCCTGAAAAGATAAAGCTAGAAGTGTGGAACAGGTGTCGTGAGTGTGGCGAAATTTGGAAAGAATCCATTTTATCTCAAAAACTAAACAAAATCATTTAGAGTAGTCGATCTAATTGTAGAGTGAGTGTGAAGTAACGTCTTTCGTGTAAAACTAGCTTTATCATAAGGCGTGAAATTTTAATTTTTCCAATAACCCATCACCAGCTCTACAACTTTCATATTTACAACTTTTTTATACACTCAGTAAGTGCAGTACGACATTTAAAAAATAAGACAGATTTTTCCATTTCCGTGAAAACCGTAGTTTTGTAACGATGATTCAAATGTTCTCCATGGTTTTAATCATGGATGTCAACTTCTGCATATTGATAGCAGTAAATTATCTGTTATTTTATTAAGTACAGTACGGCCTTTCAAAAATGAGGCTATTTTTCTCACTTACATACCCGCTCGATATAGAGAGTCCATGATTTAGAAAAATTGTCTGGCTCTGATGGGGCCTTTCCCCCCCCCCTCCCCCCTATGCTCACCATTCCGACTCCAATCAAAGTATCAAAGCGCACATCCAGATTGCTCCTACATCTGCATCACTCCACCGCAGCCTGCTGCGAGAGAACTTTTATATTTTTGAATCTTCTGATGCCATCTCCATAGACTGTTCTCATCTAGATGTGAAGTAAACGTGGGCATTACGCCCCACGTAGGCATTCTTCAGTAATCGTCTTTGATCTTTGATATAGAGAGAGGGGGGGAAGAGGGGACGGGTGAAAAGAAAAAATACATCTAGAGCAGGGGTTGGTACAAACTATGATACGCGTGCCAGTACTGGTACGCAGAAGTCCGATACTGATACGTGGAATAAAATACAGAAAGCAGCATATTATTATGGAATCGAAAACGGCTTGTTTTTATTACTAGGAAACTTAAAAAAAAAAATCGATTGAGATTTTGGATGTGTTTTTTTCCTTTAATTGTTACGAGAAATGTTTGTTATAGCAAACTTGCTGAAATTCGCACACACCGCTTATGATACAATCAATTTTCTAGAATTAAAAACATAATTATTAGATTTATATGGATAAAAATTGAATTTTTAATAAAGACCTAACTATAAAATTCATGATTGAAGTATTTTTAAGAACTTTTTTAAAACAGGCTTTATAAATTGAATGATCTGGATGGTTGGAAGTAGGAGGAGCTTGTGTGAGTAGCAGCAGTTAAAACAAAATGAAATTCCAAGTGTAACACATTGTTCTCTTTGGACTGGAAGAGATTCTAGGAGGTGTTGAAATAAAAGTTTTACTTCAAACATAATTCATAAATTAAGTCATTCTGTTGACTGAAATATTTTTCTTATCTTGTACAAAATGTGGATAATATCTTTCTATTTCATGAAAATTGGTTTTTAACAGAGCAAGGTTATTTAAAATGGTGATCTGAAATCAAACAAAAACTGTAGTCATATGCAATGCATTGCGGATTTGAAGTATATCATAATACATATAAAATTTGAGGTAGTATATACATAAATGTATGAAGAAACTTGCAAGTGTTTCCTAATGCGCGACATTATTGTCGCATTTAAAGGTATGCAAATTATGAATACATAGTTGTATGGAGCCTATGTTCAATGCGCTAAGCTTTGGATAAGAAATTCGTTTCTCATTTGAGACACTTTGCCACTGTATCTCACGAGAGAGGAAAGAAGTGAACTTTTTCAGCGCTCCTGTGATGGATTACTGGAGTCCACATTCAAAAGGATGAATGTAACAGATTTTTTGTTGGCGAGAATAAGAGAGTACCGTCTGATATCGTCAAAGTCTGCTTGAGCTTAGCACAACATATCTCTGTAAATGTGCCCCCCCCCCCCTCGTTATATCAAAAACAAACACGGGAATAAACTAAACATCGAATGTGACTTATGACTAAAACTACCTAATTATTGAGCCAGACATGAGAAAGCTGTGCTGGATAAAACAAGTCCACCCTTTTCATAAGCGACAGAAGCAAATTAGCAGTATATGAATCAGTATGTCATTAAGTATTGTGGCTTTTTTCCTATATCAAAACATTTTTTTTTCAATATTGTATGCATTATTAAAATTGAATGGTGATACTACTTTTTACTTGAATTTTATTATGAATAGCAGGCAATCTTATAGTACTGATTTAGTAATGTAATCATTCATTTTTAAGTACATTAAAAACCTACTAATGACGGAAACGCGAAAGACAGAAGATATATTTCGTTTTTAGGCAGGTTCTTTTTTATAGGTTTTTCTATATTAGCTTTAAGTTTGTTACCTGTACGCGGAAGTATGAACTTCGATTGAGTGGTACGTCGGTCTAAAAGTTTGGGAACCTCTGCTCGAGAGGAACAGGATCCTGATCTATCTTCTATTCAGGATAACTGAATGCTAATAATCCTACAATCAAAGCGACAAAAATATTGTTAAATATCCCGTAGAAATTATTATTATTATTATTAAACCTTTTTTCATTTAGCTTATGTAGTCCTATTGCGTACCTTATTTCATTGTGTAGGGAAAATGGACTTGAATGTGATGGGGCATAAATGTGACAACAAAAATGTTTATAGGGTCTACAATCTTGGTATTTCATTTGATAAAGGGTTACACTGAGATCATTCAACAGATATAGTTTCAAAACAGAAGATTAGAAATATTCCACAAAGTGTATTTCTCAACAACCAAAGTAAGGTTTTCTGTTTGAGCTTTAAAGCATTTAATATATAAAATCTCAACACTTTATCTATTTTTGCACGCTAAAATGTTAGAATCTCTTGTTATATTTACATAATAAAAATGGAAAAATATTGACACTATTGACTAAAACTAATATTTTGAACATTTTTAGGAAAATAGTAATCTCAAGTAATTTATTGATAGAATTGTTAAATTTTACAAGGGATATAAATGCATCCTATTCGTTAATGAAATAATCTGTTGTCATTTTTATTGTAGATAAGGTAAAAGTATTTGTTACATAAGATATAGTTATTTTTTGAGTCTCTCCTTTCATATGGAACTACAATCTATTGTTTGTTATACTTAAAACAGTAAAACATTAAAACATATGTCATCAATAATCTATACTAATAAAAGAAAGTTTCGCTCTGTGTGTGTGTGTGTGTCTGTTGGTGATGGCTAGCAAAATCTAGCCCACCTAGAAGCTTGCAAATTTAGATTTAGGTAGTCCAAACCCTCTACTGTTGCACCTGAACCTCAGATTTTTAATATTTCGAAAATTAGAGTATTTATTAATTAAAAACTGATCAAAGATCGCAAATAAAAAATCTGTCTTCCGAAAAAAGCTTGCGCATGCCCAGAAGCCATTTATTCGTTCCTCCGTTAAAAGATGAAATAAAGCGTGGGTCATTCCATTTCTTTTTAAGTTTTTCTAAATTCGCCATGGGCGAACGGCTAGAAATACGGAAAAACCGTCTACATATTCTGAAAGAACATACTTTTACGTCTCGAACGATCTGGTTGGTTTGAAAAAATTTTACATTTAACCTTTTCAAAAAAAAAAAAAAAATAATAATCAAGAAGCATCGAATTCATGTTTTTTATTTTCTCCTGTTTTCCGAACCTTGCATCCACCGGACAACCAAAAATGCGGAAAAACGAAAGTCACCAATTTAATGATTTGAGTTTGCCCTTTTCAAAGCCACTATTGATTTTTAAAAATATGAAAATTAACCCTTCGAAAAAGTATATTTTCTGTAGGCCGTTTTGTAATTTTTGCGATTTTGGGAATGTTTAAAAATTTGCATCGGCGATTTAGAGAAAGGTACGAAAAACTAAAAATACCAGACAATATCTACATTTATTCCTTTTTCGACATCTGTATTTGTTTTTGAAAAATACGAATATTAACCCTTCAAAACAAAATTCGTGCGCAGGACTCTCTTTTGCGAATTCCGATTTTCTGCGATATATAAAATCTGGCATCGGCTCTCTAAATTAACCAAACAAGAAACAAACACACCTAAAGACATCTACGTTCTAACGGGTTTAGGCAGAAACCTTTAGTTTAAAAATAATCACGTTAACTCTTTCGAAAACGTTTTTAACCGTAAGTCAATTTCGCTTTTTTAACTATTTCTCCTATCTTTAAAAATCCGAGTTGGTGTTTATAAACAAGATACGAAAAACTAAAAATACCGCGCCTAATCTATATCCCTTTGTTTTTTAAACTCTGGTAACCGTTTTGAAAAATTTTAATTTTAACCCTCCGAAAAAAAATCCTTTCCAAAACTCACTCACGCGATTTTCGTTTTTCGGTCCAGGTTTAAAAATCAGCATAAACTCGGGAAATGTGAGTACGGACAAACAGTAGACTCCAGATCATAGACACGTTCATTTTCTTCAAAACGCATGGTTGGGTTTTAAAAAATATCTACATTAACCCTTTAGAAACCGATCGATTACGTAACCCACTTCGCGATTTCCGCTATTTTGGCAATTTTTACTTGTGGTTAAATTTCAATTCTACTAGGAAATTTGGTTGGGGTCGAGTGTTCTGAAAAGGCCTCTTCCAGAACAGACTGCGACCCCTGGCGGTGGAAGGTGGAACTATATGAGTATATCTGGTTCTATGGACCCGATTACGACGGGGTTGGCTCAAGTTTAGTATAGAACAGATTATTAATATTTCGGGTCCGGGCAACGCCGGCGGGTTAGCTAGTTGGTAAATAAAATGGAGTATTATGTTTATATAGAATGTAATATAGAATAAAATGTTTATGGAATAAAATAAACAATATGTATACATTATAAAAATAATTATTAAAATTAAACAAGATTTTTTTTTTTTAAACTGCTGCGCCAATAAGTTACTAAATGCTGAAATATTCCTTTAAATGATACTTTAAAATTAACAATTGTATATATTTATAGTTATTGTCTAAATACGAAAATTGTCTTAATCATCCCACACTCTCCGCTTTTTGCTAAATTATATATAGATTTACTGACTATAAAATAGGTCTGCTGTGATGAAAATGAAGAAGAGGCTGTTGCAGATAATAGATCATTTTCTGCTCTCAATAGGTAGAAGTTGACATACTCTATTTTCAAATGTTCCATCTCGTACCAACAATGTCATTTTTTTTTTTTCAAATGATTTATTTCATTTCGGGCCAACTAGAATATGCTTGGCGATAAGAGTGTGGGTATAACGGAAAAGAACTTTTTAAGCAAACTCCATTCAAGTGTTTTATAGTGATTCGTAAATTAAAGTATTACTTAACCCTTCTTCAATACCTAAATTATTATTATTTTTTTTTAAACGGAGCTTCAGGAAGAGGAAAGGCTTTCTTCATTCTCTTACCTATTGTCTTTTTTGACAGCTTAAAAAAAATAATAATAATGTCTTTACAATTCAAAACGAATCTCTTACATTTTCTATAAAAGAGAGGATTTTTTTCACGCGACTGTCGGCGTAAAAACTCGCCCAAACGTTTTTAGTCAAAACTTTTTATTGTTATTATGGTTTTATTATTCTTTGATTATCGCTATTCTAAATAATAATAATAATAATAATAATAATAATAATAACTAACGCTGCTGCTGCCGTCATTGAATTTCTTAGTATTATTTTTCGTCTTATCCTGCAAAAACATATTACACAAGAACGAAAAATCATGCGTCAAGCATAGATTATGTAACACTTTCCAACGCTTCCAAAATAATTGTACAAATCATACCGTTTAATAAGCTAAAATATAACATCTAAGTAAACAAGTTGAAAAACGCATAACCTATTTAAAAACATAGTTTCAGGAATTTCCAACCTATACACTATTCGGAAAAATATCCGAATACTTTTATTCAGCCCTGTATAGGATCTATAGATTTGTATATATACTACGTAGGATGCTCAATTTTAGTTCAGTTAAGAAAGGCGTAGCACATAATTTAAAATTCTCCGTCTGGAGTTTCTATCCATAAACGGAAATGTGTTCGCGAACTTTTGTGCTTCCCTGTATAGGATGTACAGAATTTATACACACCACGTAATAGACAAAAAGAGAGTTAAAATTAAAATCGCGTTCAGTAACTTAAAACGCACTTCCAGGAATTATTGTTAACAGACAGAGAATTATTTTGTGTGTCCCTGTCCATGAACGATGACTGCTATACACACACTATTCTGTAGTAAGTTTCTTGTCATGCACCTTAGTATATCTATATAAATTTCAATGCGTTTAAAATAGTAAAACATTATTTAAATAAACAGCAGACGATTTTTCTCCCAAGACGTCATGTAACGGAATTCTTTTGACTGTCCCTGTAAAGTGACTATCAGTTCTGTGCACACCCTATTCCAAATTAAGCTTATTCTAATGCACCTTACTGATCTATATAAATTTCAATGCGTTTAAAATAGTGAAACATTATTTAAATAAACCGCAAATGATTTTCCCCCATAGACCGCAATGTAACTGAATTCTTTTGAGTGTCCCTGTCAAAAAACTCTAAGTGACACTTCCGTTGAAATAGGGAACATGCTATAGATAACGACACTAACATATAAAAATAGCAGAGCAATTCGAGCCTATTGACGGGAGTTAGAGCACGGCCAGACCAACCGAAGTCCTAAACACTTTTCAAGTAGGTTGGAAAGTGTTAGAAAAGGGCCTATTATAAAACCGGTTAGTTTTAGAGAGAGATGTTGAAGCAGAGAGTTTTAAAATCGAAGAATTGTTTTTAGCGCACTTTCACGTCGAAATCGGCCAAGATGGTTTCCTTACATAAGTTTTATGTGAGCATAACGATTGAGCCATCTTTTGAAGGCAAATATTTGTCTCGATTTTTTATTTGTTTTTGGATTCATAATTTTATTATCTGAATAGAGATAGTTCAAAATATCCGTTTTCTTGCAGGTTTTAACAAGTTTGTACTATCACTAGTTTCAGTGAAATGAATTCTATAGGATAAAATAAGAACATATTAAGTGGGCGACATTTCATCTTTTGTTGACATGGACTGAAAATTCCAATGGGAAGCTTTGATAATTTCCGAACTTGAAATCTCTATTGAGACTCCTTTCCCATTGAATATCTATTTATCTCAGGAAACATCTATCTAAAAACAACTGTCTATAGGAAAACCATTTTAGTATACAAATTCGGATACCGAAACAGTAGGACTCCATCTTAAACCTATTTAAGATGGACGACCATGGCGACCTATCATGGGATAGCATTGAATGAATGACCTAGGATAGTATTTAATAGAATGAAGAATGGGGTCATAGAATGTCAGTTAACTTGGCGATACATCTCGGTCGCTTGACGACGAATCCTCGGAAGCTGCTATAACAAGGCAGTGCCGGTTTTTATAAAATTCAAATTACTTAATAAATATTTTTATTAATATCTTTTCGAGCTTTGATTTGATTTTCATACAAAATTCTGCGACGATTCTATATCTACATTCAATTTCAAACCATTCGGTTGGCTTGTTTTTGCACTGTTGTATGTGGACATGGACCCATTCCTAATTCTATGGACGGACCAGGTTTATATAATCACGAACCCACCTAAAAAGTCACAGTTGAACCCTTTAAAAACAATATTGGATGGGAATAAAGATTTAATTTCTCACTGTACAATAAATATCTAATGATGAACATTTCTCATAGTAAGATAAATAATATATTTTAGATAGTCTTTACTTTATAACAATAGAATATTTCTAAATCATACAAATATCACACTCACCTGTAAATGAAATAAATACTCTCCCCTCATTGTTTACATTTTCTCTAACGATATTAATTCAAAATTTTAATATACAGAATGCAGTAGGCATTTCAAAAATAATAATAATAATAACAAATGGTATCGGAGTACAACTTGTCAAAGATTCCGATTTTTTGTGGTAAAAGACAAGAAAACATCAGTTTAAAGAGACCCATCAGTAAGTTGAAAATTCAAAAAATCATAAACAATTAACAAATTCAAATAGTCGTATTATTCTATTTCGCGAAGATCAGATGGTTCGGTGGTAGAATGTTTTCCTCCCAACACAAAGGTTCCGGGTTCTATTCTGGACGACGGAAGTTGACATTTTGTATTCTTACATTTTATTGTCCCATGGATTTCATTTAAAATGTCTTAGAGTGCATACTTTTCAATTTTCTTTCCCGGTTTCTTTCTTATTTTAAGCAAAAAATAAATTATTGAATTAAATACGTTTTTTCAAATATACAAACATAGGCCGTTACAATGGTCTGAAAAGCAGTTCTTGAATATTTTAAATTGGATTTACAAATAGCTTCCTCTTTTTATTATTTTATTATTAAATTGAAGGGTGCTGCCATCTATGTTCTGGTTGATAAAGTGCATTGCTAAATGTTAAGGGTCATTATAAATGAATGCTTTGGATTTATTAGAGGAAGGATAAAGTGTTTTGAAAGGAATATTAAACGAAACGCTTTAACCACTTGTTTTTTGTTGTCGTTATTTTGCCTCAAAAAATGAAACATTTTGACAAGTCTAATACCACACTCCAATACGACGATGTGTTCATTTTTTTATTTATTTGTGGGACACTTGGGGAAGAGTTTCCTAACTATTATATTTTTAAATCTTATAAGGAAAAAAAATGTTTCGGATCTTTCATCGCTTACTTGTTTTACTTCGCTTTACCTTTTGTGTAGTTTAAACGAAATGTGAAACAAGTTTGGCAGCAGATGCCAGAATGATCGAGGAGTAGAGAGAACCTATCTCATTTGACAAGTTTGCGCGAAAAACCATTACACGCCTACTTCCAGTCTGGAAAGAGTAGCTCGATCCAATCCATCCTTTGAAATGCCGAGAATTTAAGAATAACTCAATAAGTAGAGATAGAATAATAAGTTTCTACACTTTTAGGGTACTCGTGAAACCATTCTAAGACAACATAGATTTCATGATACACAGATGGGAAAGGGAAAATAAAAAATTAAATCATACCTGTTATAAAAAATATCGCAAACTAATAATAGTAAGTTTGATTAGAAATAGAAAAATAGTGACATAATAATTTTTTTTTTAATTTGGGGGAAAATAAGGCAAAATCATAAGGTCCAAATGACCTTAGATTCCATAAAAACGTGTACGATTTCATCCTTCCCGAGCCATAACGAGCTAGAAAAATGCAAGATTCGGACAATCGTAATACATAATAAAACCAGTCATCTGTCACATTGGACACACAGTTAGATAATCCTACATGAAATGTTTTGACATATCCCTGTAAAATATCTACACAGGTTAAGATGGCCCTATAACGATTGAGCGAGAGGTATAACTTTAAAAAGTTTAACACAATTTTAGTCCAAAACTCATTCCGCATTCAAACTCATAACGCATTGAATAGGTATTGTCAATGGATTTCTATTTGAGTCGTGCATCAGGTCGGCCAACCCGATGTCACCCGCACCTGACCCGACCCGTGGTTTGGGTTGGGTTGATTCTGTTTCGGGTCAACCCGATTGTTCGATAGAAAGTCCAAAACGCTGGTGTTTCAGATGGAAAACTAAATATTTGTACAGGAATGATTCTTTACATATTTAGTTTTCGACAAATGATATTATCGAAAAATTATTGGATGAAATGGATATTAGAGGTAGGATTAGAGACTATTTCTCCTTCATTACATTAAATTGTGGACCCACTTCTTTGATTGCGGTTTGCAGGTTGGGATTTCGGTAACTACAAAAGTGACTGACGCCTTCGAATCGACAAAAGTTTTTCTCAAGTTCAGGTCGGGCTGCGAATTGACTTTATATAGACTTGCCGAATTCGTATCGGGTTATACCCGATCCGCGCAGGACTTACGGGTTTGCAAAATTTGAGCAAATTCGATTCGTTTGACAAGGGGTTTCAATGCGAAACGTAAAAGAATATTTCTCCTTGTGAAGAAGTACTGCCCTTGACAATAAACGAATATTGCATTCTCAACCGCCGCTTTCACGGAAAAAGAGACTCGCGGTCGGGCCCCTTCCCTGCCCGAATCGGTAGCACACCCGATCGCGGATGATCGCCACCGGAAAAATACAAAAGCTAAATTCAATAAGTTTAGATATCGACCAGCGGGTACTGGAGGGTCGGGGCATTTAATACGTTAAACGACCGATTATTTTACAGGTCCCAATAAAAGAATACGAATGCATGATCTTGCAATTTACTATTTTGGAGTGCACATTTCAGTGATGCGCAACACGATAAAATTTTAAATGTTATTAATGCTCAAAATTCTCTACTAGCAAAAGTCATTGCAATTTTTTTCCCGGTGAATTCCAATCTATACTAATATTATGAAAAAGAAACGTTTGTTTGTAGGGAAAATCGCTGGAACTACCAAACAGATTCCAAAATTAATGGTGGCAATAGGATGCTGCTGCAACATAGGCTATATTGATACCACGGCCCCCAAAGAGGTGCAGGAGCCAAAAACCTTCTAACATGCGGATGTTTGTGAAACTATTGGATCTAGAAACGTGAATTTTGTCATGGTGGTTACTTTAAAGATGTTAAGGTTCGCTAAGAACGGTTTCTGAAACAATTAAAAGGGTGAAAGGGGGAAACGTTCTAAAAACCTCATTCTAAATTGCGATTTGTTTGGAATCAATATAGGGATAGAAACTTTATATCTTTTAATTCCAAATTTAAAAAGGTGAAATGAGAGGAAAAGTTCTGAAATCACAATGACTTTGGAACCAATGAACCGATTTGAAAATTTCTTGCAGGATAACACGGGTGACATTTCTGATTCAAACTGGACCTAACATTTCTGAACAAATACCAAAACATTTTCCAAACCAGTTCTGATTATCTGTAATGCCACTACCTTCAAAGGAATGCACGTTCTAAAATTACGATTTCTGTATATATATATATAAGGAACTTGAAATTGGACAGGGTGGTTTACCTTTAAGATGTAATGAGAGGTTAGCATCGATATTTAAACGTGTAAAATAAATCGAAAATATTGCAAACAAATTTCTGAATGGCGTTTTTGTTTTGGAAATTTTTGGGGTAGAAGCATGAAATGAGACACTGGAGTTACTTTTAAGACGTACAGGCTCACTGAAAACAGTTTCTGAAATTTCGAAATTTAAAATTCTGAAATAAGCTTTCTAAATACGATTACTTTGGAACGACTCATCTTCTCTCAAATTTATAATGATGTCAGTCTCTGCTTAAAAACATGCTCGAGGGGATTGATTCTCTTAATTGGATTGATTCTCTTGAGTCTAAAAGCATCATGCATTTTTAGGGTGGTTATTTTCAAGACGTGGGTGCTCGCTAAGAACGTTTGAGATTTAAAAAGCTTAGAAAATTCTCTATAATCCTGGTAGTGTGATTATTCGGAAACTATCGTTTATTTGACATGGATGTTTCTATGAAGATGCAATCCCCTCAAAGAAAGGTTAAAAAAAAAAAATATTCAAATACGTGGAATGGAGGTAACACTTTCTACAGGACTTTAAATTCCAAGATGCAGATGTGCATTATTTTTTAAACTTTAAAAAAAATGTAACGAGAAGAAACAACAATTGTTTGTCATGCCAGTCTCAGATTCAACTTTTGAGAGCAATAAGAGAAAACGAAATGAACTACCGTAATGAATTAAAATAATAGTTTTAATAGGTAAAGAAATACTGCCCTTCACCACACGAAAATGACGGTTCAAGAAACCAATGTTTTCCCACTTATTCGACCCTAAAAATTAACGATATTTTAATTTTTAGGGTCAGTCAAGTTCTGAACGGGAGGGAATTTCCAGGCCCGGAAACGGACACATTTTTTTTTTTTTTGGCCCGTCCGACCCGGTAGAAAAGTTCAAATTTCTACCCGAGTTCGGCCCGACTTATTAATTTTATAAAAAGCATGCCGATATTTCAGACGCAACATGACCCTGCTATTCAAATGATTCAAAAAAGCAGCACACTTACATGTACATGGATTTTACATTCGGATTACGTTCGAAATGCACGGATTAAAAAATATCAACACAACACGAGTGACCACTTAGACAATGACGTACAAAAACACCGATTTTGACTTAAGGCAATGACATTCAAATGAAGATTCAGTAAGAGAAGAAAGATCCGTTATAGACAGGTTCCATTCTTTAGCAAGTGAATCGTCTTTTGTGCTTTTATCCTTATATATTATTTCTCCTGTCAACATCCCTTTTACTCAGAAAATATGAAACGCAGAACAACGAATGAGATACCATATGAAAGGTTTTAGAACAGGCTTCTGACATAGCCCACTTAACAATTCGTTAAAACATGTTTTTGATTAAAATTTGCTGAAATTAAAAAATTAAATCGGTATTGTTTTCATGAAAGAAATGAAAGGTTTTCCTGAAATTATTGTTGCCAAAAAAATAAAATACCACATTATATGATGCTCATAGCAATTGTAATATAATTGTATCCATGACAACGTCCATTTAACTGTAACCGCTCGTGCCCGTTCTAACTGTCTTCTATTCTTGTTTGTGTGTAACTTGTCCTCATTAAACGTATATATGTTAACAAATGTAAATGCGTATTAATTTCAACATATATCGTCACATGGTGTCAGAAGTTGTGTCAAAAAGTAATATTTACTTTAAATTTCGTTAACGACAACCTAAATTAAATACAAATGGGTGAAAACGGGATACGTCCTCCAAAACCATTACTTATGGCGGATTCCAAAGAAAAATGGGAAGATTGGATTCAAAGTTTTGATTGGTATGCTGCTGCCGTTCAACTTGACAAGAAAGAGAAAAAAGTTCAAGTTGCGACATTTATGGCCGTTATTGGAAGAGAAGCACAACAAATCTATAAAACCTTCAGTTTAAGTACCGATCAACAAGAAGATTTGGAGATTATTAGAGGTAAGTTCACAGAATATTTCACTCCTAAAGTCAATTATACTTTTGAACGTTACAAATTCAACCAGATTAAACAAAAGCAGGACGAAGCTTTTAAAGATTTTTTAACAAGGCTTAAAATACAAGCTTCTAGATGTAAGCTAGGAATTATGGAGGAGGAATTAATTCGCGATAGAATTGTTGTCGGAATTGAAAATAATGACGTTCGGGAAAAGCTTTTAAGCGATGCTGAGTTAAGCTTAGATAAAACTGTGCAGATTTGTCTTGCTTCTGAAAGTGCTGCACAGCAATTGAAAAATATTTCTGATGATAATAAACCCATAATTTCTACAATATCGAAGAAATTTACTCAGTCGCATAAAAATGTTCCTTCGAAAGATAAGCCTAATTCTAATACCAAATTCTCTAAAATGATAAACGATTGTAGAAATTGTGGTAATACACATAAAATTAATGATTGCCCCGCTTTTGGCAAAAAATGTAAAATTTGCCAAAGGCAAAACCATTTCGCAAAAAAATGTAGATCCAGAAACCAGAAAAAATACAGAGTGCAAGATATTGAAAATGTAGATACGATTACGGATGATAGTTTTCTGATAGCAAGTATCGACGCTAATAAATCAGATTGGTGCGAGACTGTCATAATTAACAATAAAGCTATTCCAATGAAACTTGATACCGGTGCCCAGTGCAATGTCATACCATTTCGCTTAGCAGAGGAATTACGTCTAATAATAAAACCTACAAATGTCCGTAAACTCCTCTCATATTCTGGTCATGCTATTGAGGTGGCAGGAGAATCTATTGTTCACTGTCAAATTAAAGATAAGCATATACAGCTTAAATTAATAATTGCACATGGAGGAATTAGTCCAATCCTAGGTCGATTAACCTGCATGGAGGCCGGATTAATTCAAAGAATTGAAGTAGTTAATTTACTGCAAGATGAATTTCAAGACCTGTTTCAAGGAATGGGATGTATAAAAAATTTCGAATATACAGCAGATTTTTCCACAGAGTGTCCCCAAACTGACATTAAGCCCCCCAGAAGAATTCCATTTTCTCTTCGACCGTTAGTAAAGAAGGAACTTGACAAAATGGTCCAGGATAAAATTATAAAGAAAGTAGAGGAACCAACACCCATAGCTAGTCCAATGGTCGTAGCAAAACAAAAAGGAAAAATAAGGATTTGCATCGATCCGTCGGAAGTTAATAAAATTCTGCTGCGAAGGCATTATCCTTTAAAAACGCTTGAAGAAGTCACTGCTAATGTGAAAGGCTCCAAATACTTCACAAAATTAGATCTGAAGAAAGGCTTCTGGCAACTAAGAGTTTCACCCGCCACACAACCTTTTTTCACGTTCACAACACCCTGGGGAAGATATTCTTTTCTGAGAGTCCCGTTTGGCATAAAGACAGCTCCAGAAATATTTCAAAATCATATGACTAAAATTCTACAAGGCATTCCAGGTGTTGAAAATTCAATGGACGATATATTGATTTATGCGCCTGATATTAATACTCTTCGATCAAATACTCGATTAGTCCTACAAGCATTAAGAAATGCTGGAGCAAAACTAAATAAAGACAAATGTGAATTTGAAGTTCAGAAAGTTAAATATTTAGGACATATCCTCTCTGGTGATGGTATCATGATCGATCCTGAGAAAGTTGAAACCATAGATAGAATTAAAGCACCAACTAGCAAAAAAGAGCTACAAAGATTACTTGGCATGATTCAGTACCTACACAAGTTCATCCCTAATCTCTCAGACAAAACACATAATATGAGATTGTTATTGAAGAAAAATGAAGAGTGGAATTGGAATAAGGAATTAGATAAAGAATTAGCTGAAATCAAGAAATTATTGAAGGAAGCTCCGTCACTTAAATACTATAATCCCAACAAAAGTATTACAATTTCAGTGGATGCTAGTTCCTTCGCATTAGGTGCGGTACTGCTCCAAGAAGGAAGACCGATAGCATTCTCATCCACAGCGATGAATGACGCCCAAAGATCTTATCCCCAGATAGAAAAGGAAGCCCTGGCAATGAAATTCGGATGCCAAAAATTTCATCAATATATATATGGAAATGAAGTAACCATTGAGACGGATCACAAACCTTTAGAATCTATTTTTAAGAAACAAATAGATCGAATTCCACCACGACTCCGTAAAATCTTCTTAGAGGTTCAGCAGTATGCTCCAAGAGTTTGTTATAAGAGAGGTAAGGAAATGTATGTAGCTGACTTGCTGAGCAGAGACTGTCATAATGAAGATTTGTTACAGGAGAGTAACTACCAAATTCTCTTTTCAATTCCAACCACAGACGTAGGGTTTAAAATTTTACAAGATCTCACAAATACGGATCCAGATCTAATACAACTGAAACATTTCATTTTTACTGGTTGGCCCAAAAACAAAGATGTAGTTCCAGATTCGTGTAAGAAGTACTTACCATTCTTGGATGAACTATCGATTCAAAAAGATGTAATTTTAAAGGGATTAACGATAATTATACCCGAAGGATACAGACGACGTGCATTGGAGAATCTTCATAAAGGTCACTTAGGCATTACAAGTTGTCTTAGAAGAGCTCGTGAGTGTATGTTTTGGCCAGGAATGTCTGGAGATATAATTTCGATGATCGAAAATTGTGTAGTTTGCCAGAAAACTCAGAAGAATCCTCCGAGAGAACCATTAATTTCTAAGGAGATCCCTAAACTACCATGGGAAATTCTTGCATCTGATGTATTTACCTATCAGGATGTTGACTATCTACTTATTACAGATAGTTACTCTGGTTTCATTGATTTCAAACCATTAAAAGATTTATCTAGTAAGTCTACAATACAAATCCTCAAAGACTGGTTTAGTGTCCATGGAATTCCTAGAATTTTAGAAACTGACAATGCTAAAAATTATGATTCTTCTGAATTTAAGGAATTTGCTGAAGAATGGATGTTTACCCGTCAAACTTCAAGTCCCCTCTATCCAAAAGGCAATGGTCTAGCAGAGAGAGCTGTCCAAACAGCGAAGAATTTGCTAAGAAAATGTAAGATATCAGGTCAAGATATACAATTAGCATTACTAAATTTGAGAAATACGCCAAGAGAAAATTTAGGATCACCAGCTCAACGTCTCTTCAGTAGACGCATGCGCACTACAGTTCCAGTTGCTGAAGAATTGCTAAAGCCTAAAGTTATGACCCAAACTACAGAACATCTAGCGGATGCTAGATTAAAGCAAAAATACTACCATGATCTTCATACTAAACCATCATTCAGCACTCCATTACAACCAAACCAAAATGTGATGCTGAAACAAGCACCGAGGAATTGGATACCAGCAACAATAACATCTCAAGCTGCTCCTAGATCATACAATGTGCTGACTCCTAAAGGTGAATATAGAAGGAACACTATCCAAATCAAGCCAACTAAGTTGAAGTTCCAAATTGAAAGGAAAAGGAAGTTACCGTTAGAAATTGACCATCAACCTTCTAGTGCTGATAACAATTCCAACGTATCTCCGGCGAAAAATCTAAATGTGTCTGCCCCCAGCGTTACTGACAAGAAACCCATCGTTACCAGGTCTGGAAGAGTCGTAAAGCCAATAAAGAGACTTGATCTTTAACATAATTCAAATAGAACTTAAATAACATTTTGAAAGGGGAGATGTAATATAATTGTATCCATGACAACGTCCATTTAACTGTAACCGCTCGTGCCCGTTCTAACTGTCTTCTATTCTTGTTTGTGTGTAACTTGTCCTCATTAAACGTATATATGTTAACAAATGTAAATGCGTATTAATTTCAACATATATCGTCACAGCAATTATAATAAAAAACACCGCACGGGTTTATTTTATACTTATGATTAAAAAGCGAAATTGAAATTGAAATGTTTGAATTTATATTTCTAAGTCCCATGGTTTTCCGAAAGCGGATGACGTCATCCTCTAATGCAGTCAAAATACGATTGTTAATTTTTTTTTCTCGCGCGTGCCTTTAGCAATCTTGGATCAGTTTTTAGTCTAACTTTGATGGAATAAATTAGATGATATTCTGGCTTGACTAACAACTAAATGTTGTTTGCAGATATTTTTATCCTTGCTTTTTCTTTAGAAGTTTAAACCTGCATCTAATAAATATTACATATTGATAAAAAATGATACTTCTCTATTATCCCGTCGACCACTTTTCATAACAAAAAACTATCGCCAAATAAACGGGAGAACGTTGCCATTGGAATATCAAAAAATAAATAAAATATAAGAATTTAAGGACACAATTGTTATTTTAATTAATAAAATAACTACTAAATCAGTAAAACATAATGAAAAATACACGCAAATGTCGAATGTAATACCACTAGATGACGTAACAAACACGCATAATTAATCTTACAGTTTGGCGGTAGTTTTTTGTTATGAAAAGCGGTCGACGGGTTAATAGAGAAGTACCTAAAAAATATTAGATTTCAGTGCGAAATCTTCGCACGGGCCCTCTGGTATTATTCTATGAGTTTCGCACGGATCAAGACGTTTTCCCGTTTTACGCAGGTTTCTGCTTTAGCAGGTTCTATTTCACAGGTTTTACTGTACTTTCATTGTTTTGCCTAGAAATGCATGTACGATTCTTCAAACAGAATTTTAATTGTAGAATAATGGACATATAAAAATCTATGCATTTTTTTTATTTGAAAAAAATTGTTGCGCCGGGCTTCATTTTACGGATTTTTGCACGGACATGAAAAATTCGGCCCGTGAAGACCTTTTGGGAAGAAGGAAGTCCAGACTCAGCTTGTCCCGGAAAAAGAAATCCGACCCAACCCGGCCCGCGAGTCTCATGAATGAAAATTGCCCGGGACTGTGCAAACCTCTAATACTAATACTGTAAAAAAGAAACCATTGTTTGTTTGTAGGCAATGGACGGTGAAACTATACTGAACAGATTTTAAAATTCCTCCACTGTAACAATAGCTGATAACAGAGTTTCCAAATAGTGCTGTGCGTGTTTATCGGAAAGGTGTGCTGCTCATTGGGTTGGAGTGGAGATTTCCTCATTCAATCAAGTCTCGCGTTCCCCTCATTAAGTCACATTTTGCAAGAATGAGATTTCTTCAAAATGTGACTTGATGAGTCATACTTAAATGATCCATAGCTGTATAATTTCCGCTTATGTAAATAATATAGGCCTACTGGGCACATTTCATCCACTGCGGGTTTTTAATTTCAAGACACAAATGGGAGCAACATTCAGGCGGATTCTACAAAGTGACACTCTAAAATAAATAAAATCCGTTAAAATATAGAAATTATTTAAGAACCTGCATCACTCATGCGAAAAAACGCTCAAGCTAATGTTAAGTCTATGGGAAGGTTCTTGCGCGATTTCTCGCTCGCATTTTAATATTTTTAAATGATTTTTTTTTGCTTAGGATAGCTGAGGTCGATCTCTAACGTTGTTAGTTTTTACTTTTTCGATTTTGGTTCCGGTTTTTTTTATATAAGGGTACTTTTACTTTCAGAACCGGTTCCAACCGGTTCTGAAATTGAAAATGTCCGCTTATAAATAAAAACTGTAACCAACTTCGACACAGAACTTCTCTGAGTGAGGAAAAAAAAAAAAAAATACGTCGTTTCAATGCAGTTAAAGTAATTTTTTATTATTTTTTTTTTAATAATAATTCTACTTCGTTTTTCACGGACGGGAGCATTTTCGATATTCTTTGTTCACAGCGCCCACGACGGGACAGAGGAATGCAAACTCTCCACGCAAGACACTTTTTTTTTTCTTTTTAAGGTTATTATTCCACTCCTACTCGATTCAATCCAAATAACTGAAAAATCCCATTACTATTTTGTTATCCTTATATTTTTCTATTCGTTATTTTGACGATTATCTAGCATCTAAAAACTTGAAAGAAGAAAAATTGTTTTGTTTAATGTTTCTAACTGTAAGTGATTTTGGTCGGCCTCCCAGGTAGTTGTTTGTAGGAGTTTGTAACACTTTCCAAACTAGTTGAAAAGTGCTTATGACTTAGGTTTGTCTGTCCATGTGTGCTCTAACTCTCGTCAATAGACTCGGAAAGCCTTGAAATTTTTGTATGTGATTGTCACTTACTATATAGCGTGATCCCTATTGAAAACGAAGTGTGTAGCATTTATAGTTTATGCACAGGGGCAGTCAAAAGTATTCCGTTACATGACGATCAATGGGAAAAAATCGTTTCAAGTGCATTTGGATGATGTTACGCCATTCGAAACAGGACGAAATGGATATACAATTATGCAGCGCACTAAAAACAAAGCATTTATTATTCATTTACAGAGTCACACAATGTTCCACAGGGAAAAAACGTTTGCAATGTAATTTAATGTTTCACTATGAAATTGATATGTATCACTGAGATGCACTAGAAATTGCTCACCGAATAGTAGGGTGTATGGTTCATTTACACGGACACACAAAAGAATTCGGCTAACAGTCTTTGTTCGATATAATTACAGTCTATGTCTGATAAGTGCGTTTTCTACTTTGGTTTGGATTTTTAGGTTTGACTAAATGTTTGCTTAAATTCTGTTGAACCTATACAGGGCTACACAAAGGATTTCGTAAGTATTACTAACTATGAGAGGGAATTGCTTAAGGGTATTTTTAATTGTGTTAAACATTTTCCTGCTGAACTCTATTTAGCAGACAAATATAAATAAATTCATATACAGGGCTATGCATAGAACAAGATACATTGTTGTGAAGGGTTGATAATTGCTGGAAGTAAGTTTTACCTGAATTAAATTTGAGTTTAATAGGGGTTGTGCACAAAAATCTTTATATAATATAAAGGACTGTACAAAAGATTTCGAGAGCTTTTTCATCGATTGGGGGAAATTTCTAAAAGTGAATTTATAACTGAACTAATTTTTACCATGCTATATAGTATATACAAGGCTACACAAAATAATTTGACTATGGAAGGTAGATGCTAAAACTGGAGCTGTTTACTACATATCTTCTTTCACCTCATTTAACGGTGAAGTTTCGTTCCATATGTGTTGATGTGTTGGAAAGGGTTTCATAATCTATGCTTGATGCCGTTCTTCTTTAAAATCTTTTTTCGAACCACTATTTTCGATTCTTCGTCCTATTTAATTAAAAAACTCTATTCGGAAATAGGGCTGCTCAAAATGAAGCATCCTGAAGGCAACATACACCAATGTCCGTAATAATCGCACAATTATCTATATATTATGTTATATTATCTATATGTATCTATTACGTGTCTGCGGTAAGAACGGAAAGTAATTCAAAATGTGAGCCTCCAAACGAATGTAAGCTTTATCTTAATTGCACTTGAGGCTCACTGTGGAGACTCGAAAAGTTTTTGGTTTCTGTCTCTCTGTTCCGCGATAACTGCCACAAAAATGATCCGATTAGTTTGATTTTTGGTAGGTACCCGGAATTAGCTGTATAGTTTTTAGTTACATTGGGTTCATTCGTTCGGAAAATATAGAACATTTCTTTTTAGGTCATAATGCAGACGATTTTGAAATTTTTCATGCGTTGAAAATAAAATGGCACATTTGATTAATGTATTTAATGTGTAAGTTATGCAGGCTAAAATTTATCAAGCCAGGTCTTAAATTATTCAAATTAATTTGAAATTTTGATAATACATTCGTCAGATTTTTTTAAATTAGGTGTATAATTTTTGGTGCAATTTTATACATCCGTTCTAATAATAGAATACATTTTATTTTATCTTTTTTTGCAAATTTTAAAATGCATTTATTTTTATTTTCCTCTTTAATTTAACCGTAACCTAGCAACTGTATTTCAAAGAATATCAAAATAATAAAATTCAAGTAACTCAGATTATTTTGCTACAGTATTTTATTCGCAAAATAAAATATCTTTGGGTTATTTTAATATTTTATTGAAATACATGAGAATTTATTTTGAATCAAGTTACCTTTTAACTATTATAGACTGATTTCCGAAACATTTTTACATGAGATATTATTCATTTTCTGGAAGAGATGTGGATTTTTCGTGGTTGAAAATTAGTATTACTTTTAAAATCTATATATTTAAAACGCTAAGCATTTTCTTTCGACAATCCGTGAGAACAAACTACTACATCGAATTACATCATTCTTTTTTTAAATGAAAGATATCTGGACACAGATTTCTTATCGTACATTCGTTTGTTCCAAAATTTTATTAATTAGCCCTAATTTTAAATTAAACTTTTACATCTGCTTATGACGTCATACAGTCAGCAAAAGAATAACGCCCACTGTTGCGAGGCACATAGTTTATTTTCTGAACTCTGTGGTTGTGAGGATAAAAGAGAAGTAATAAGTATTAAAAGCACGTGGCTTTTAGGCCAAATTTTTTAATTTGCAAGTTAAATTTCGGTAAAAATATTTATCCGGGTGTTTTATAAGCGAATAAAAGTTCATATTTATTGTGACGTCACGGGAATATTGTCCATTGAGTTTATTTTATAATTATGCATTATAACTTTGTTGATACCATTTTTTCATTACAATTAAATACAAAATATATTTTTATTTGTATACATGGTGTTTAAGCATAAAAGTAACGTATATAAAGTACGTGTGAAAAATTTGCGCCGATGAAAATTAGCTTGAAATGCATTTTAACATTGATAAAACTAAAGAGAAAAATTTATATGATTTTGTCAACATGACGTAATTTTAACTGATTTTTCCATTCTTTATTATAAAGATTAGAATTGGAGCCTTTATTAATTGCTTCATCTTGATTGCATACCTTGATTGCATGTTACCAATTACTTTTTTTTTAAATTATAGGTTAGAAGATTTCATTTTTTAATATAAAAATTCACAAAAGTAAAGGATTTCAGGAAAATTAAAATTATTAAAAATAGTGTTATGGTAGGAAAAAAAAAACTTGAAATAATGATTGTATTTTTAGCTAGAATAAATAATGTAAGGCTAATATTTTATAGGAATTATTTTGGTAGGTTTGTTATGAGTTCATTTGACAGTTCCTTATTAGCGGCAAAGTCATATTTCTTTTACTGTGAATTTCTCTTTCAATGTCAAAAAATTGTAGTCTACTTTTGGACGCCAGCGAAAACACAGTGGCAATTTTTAGAAATGTATAACGGTTATGACAACAAACGGCGCTGTCGCTTTAGCTTTCATCGCGCTTACATCACTTCAAAATACTACAAATTTCTATTTTTTACTACATTTTACGATTTCAATTCTTACATCATCAATTAGAAAAAAAAATAGCTTTCGACTGAAATTTATTTGAAAACTGCCGCTTAATTTAACGACTTTTTAAGTAATTTTCAAGCATAATGTTTTTCAATTCTATCTTAACAATGATCATCAGTTTGCTTCAATAATGTAAAATAGTCCATGGGAAAGTTACCACAATTGAAAATAGATTTCTCAAACCATCATAAAAAGTAAATAATAATAATCAAAAATCCTGATAAATCATAAGATTATCCATAAGATATAGCATTTTGGCGCTAAACTAAAATCTGTCAAAAAAAGACTATTTTCAGTTTATGTTTAACATAAAATTGATATGCTGAATCCGCTGATGTATATGTTGCATCAGAATATGCTAGGAATTGTATTTGTTTAAAGATCCATTGGTTATTTAACTGTACAAGAGGGAAAAGATCCCCAACTGTGATGGAAAAGGGATAATCATCCTGATTATGTAAAGGAACCGAAGAAACCATACAAATAAATTACACTTGAAAACATTAAACAACATCTGAAGATTGATTTATTATTGAACAAAAATTCTTCATCTTTACATAAAAATTTATTTCCTTAAAACAATGGATGCGTTTCAGAAGATATGGATTTGAAATGAACAATGATTAAGGACATTTTAAAATTTTTAATTTAAGCAATTTAAAACTTTTTTTTTTAACGTCGAATTTCGATAGTGGTTTTGGGCAGATATAATGCACATGCTTATATAAGAGCTCATTCGGTTGCATTATCATGGGGGGAGGGGGGGAGATGTGTGCTTTATTTACTATGTTCTTTTATTTACAGAATATGAGATGAAAGTATAGGGATATACTATTTGTATGATACTTCATAGGTCCATGAAATTGTCTTTCTTGCCGTGGGGAATATAGCGGTAATGTCATGATTTGCATTACACAGTTGTTTACGGATTGTTTGTTTAGAGTTTGTATCAGAAATAGTACTGTATTTCACTGGGGAAAAAACTTTTAAAATAAAATATTTGAAAGACTGTTCATACTCACTCTTCTTAAATAATAAAGAAGCTTATTTTACTGATATTGTTATAGTATTTTTCCGTCAAGTTATGACGGGTTCCATCTAGTAGAATATAATATCTCGTACAACAAGATGGTTATTCTAAAGAAATTAGCGTCCATACAGCCTGAAATAGCACAATTACTGGAAACTGAGATCATAAAAAAAAAAAAAAAACTTTATAGCGCCAAATCCTGGTTGCTATTTAATGAATTGGCTGCGGGCACGATTATGAATGATTACCCAATAGGTTTAAAAGTTTCCAAATAAGCCTATTTTGGGGGGATTTTAGTACACTATTGCCATCGAGTTAGATCAGGATGTACTTAGGTAAAAAATCATTACCATACCTCAAATCATTATAGAATGACCATCAAAACTGTTTTTCGAAACAAAAATTGTAATAACACTAGATTTCTGCAATAGATATAAGTGAAATATAGTCGATTCAGTTTACATTTCCATAAGTTGATTTTGTACACGAGATATTATTCACCTTATCTATCAGATGCGAGTGTTTCGTGGTTGGCAGGTAAGTAAATATTGCTATTTAGGTATTAGGATAACATGAAATTATTTTCGAAATTTTGGCTTATTCTAATAAAACCACTGTATAGAACGAAATCCAAGATACACTAGAATCATTCACACAAACAATAGGAAATCAGGAATATAAATTTAATAAGATTACACGGGGGTTCAGGGGGCCAGAGCCCCCCTGAAGAAATGTATTTTCTTTTAATCTAAAAAATAGAATAAAAAATTCATAAGAATGTCAGAATATTATTTCATAAACCGTGTTTAATTTAACGTTTCTAATTTCTGAAACCTTCGAATTAATTTCTATGCATATAAATAGATATGTAGTAATTTAAAAACATTAATTTTCGGATTGTAAGATGTTAAATATTATAAAAAGTGAGATTAAAAAACATTGACTTTCAGAGCTGACGTTGAGGCTCCGTGATAGGCTCCTGATCTGTAGATTTACTAGTATAAATTTGCATACACGCAAGCCTGCAAATAGAAAGCAAAATTGTTATAACACCTCTGAAAAGGTACATAGTTTTAATGCCATTCGTTCCAGTGACTGTGAAGTGATTTATTAAAAATATAAATTTATTTTTGTTTAGAAAAAAAATTATAATTTAAGTGTTCTGTTGTAAATAAATTACCGTTCATGGACTTCTAAAGATAGAGTGAAGTTGCTCTCTAAGAGTAGCTGAATGATAAGGGATTTTCCACAAATTTCCTTTTTTATTATTTTTCAATTTATAAAGATACTTTAGTCCTACTTGAAAAAGTACCCTAACAAGCCTATTCGAACAAAGAAAAAGAAAAAAAAAAAAGAATTATCAAAATGAAAGGATTTGCTCCAAAACGAATAACCTGATACAATAAAGTTTACTAAGGAGAAGTAAAGTATCAATAGAAAATGAAAAATAGTACAAAAATTAAATATGAGAATTTGTGGAAAATCCCTTATCATTCAGCTACTTTTAGAGAGCAACTGAAAATCGCCGATATGGATATGAATTTTCACGATATTTGAGTACCTTTTTTTAAATGAGTTGCTCTATATGGAGTTGACTATTAAGTAATGAAAAAAAAAATTGTTATCGTCCGCGCATGCGCAGATAAAAAAATATTTCCTACAACTGCTCCTATTTATAATACAATTGTACTATAATATTTCTACTACATTTTGTCAACTTTTCTGAAACTGGCGTCCAATTGGGCATATGATGCATATGATCCCTGCATATGATATAAACAAAAAACATGCAACTTTAAAAGAATATACGTGTTATTCTTACACAAATGAATACACATATTGTACAATATCCACACACCCGCGTACTGTAGCGATAGATCATGCCGTGCATATTATCATCTCGTGCAATATTATTTTTCTTTGATTTTTTGTTGGCCTCCTCATTGTTCTCATGATCAAATCGTCGTTCATAAATAGGAGACCAAACATATTCTTTATAATCCTGAAGTTCCAAAAGAATCCGAAAAGCCTATCTTTCAATTTTAGACATTTTGTCGGATATTTAAAGTGTCAGGGGACGAATGGCCCTATAGTGTATATCAGATAGTTTTCTGATCCTAATCCTTATTTGGGTCAGCTCTACTATGTAAACCCCACTTTCAGATGTGCCGTCTATTTTCTTTTAAATTTTCGGGAGAATCCAAATAAATTTGGATACTACTCTGCTTTATTAAGCTTTACACTTAAAATGGCTATTTTTGGAATTATATAAATAATGATACATCCCAAAATTCGATTTCACCTTCAATAACATGTGAGTGCACATAGAGACAAAAAAAAAAAATAGGGTACGTTCCTATCGGCTGTCCATTTAAAAACAATATTTTAAAGTCGAAGCAAAAGGTTTATAGTATTTTTATTAAAACATTTTTTAAAATTTTAAATGCTATGGTTACGCATCGCATGGTATGTGTATTTATTTTATAGGAGAGATAAATGCAGTGAGGGAAAAAGTTCGTATTTGAAATGAATGAGGGCCATACCCATAATGGGGTTTGAAACATTATGGGTCGGTTTATGACCTACGCCCGGCAAAACTACCCTATTCTTTTTCTACAAACTAAAATGGATAAGCTTCTATACAAAAATATCTTTTTACAACTGAATTCGCAGAGATAAGATATAACTCCAGGATGTTAAACCTAACATGGTTTTTATCGAATCCGCGATACATGTTTTATTTTAATCAGGAAGGTCAACGGCTGGTTTTCACACCGGTTGGATACATGGCAGGGTGGTAGCTTCAAAAACGACAACTTATTCGTTAAACAGATTTCGAAGGAAAAAACAACATAACAAAAGTTAGGAACGAAGATTTCATTATTACGATATATTAAATCAAATTATTTCAATATTGAAAGCCATACGATTTCAAGTGGAATTATAATGGAATTTCTTTTAGTGTTAATTAACATTTTACGATGATGGGCGACGACTCATGAATTCTCGTAACTGCACTCTATATACTTTAATAAAACAACCCTGTATATAAGCATTTGGAAGATATCCTGTTAAACCATAGGCTGATGTGTGGGATTCCATCTTCATGTTCTCATTTTATCGGCGAGTAAGAAATCCTACATTGTCCACGGTCAAAAAGAGGACCCTCCTTTTTCTGCGAACAGTCGCGTGAAAATGGCTGCCTGTTTTCCTTTCATCGAAAACAGCCATGTTCTCTCTCTAAATGGAGGCTTTGCAAAATTCTTTTTTCGCTTAAACAAAATACTCGCGTACACAGAAAAAATAAGTTTTTTCAAAGGGAATTTTTAAGAAAAAAAAGTACTGGAGCCCTCCTATTCTGCAGTACTAACACCCGTCACTCCAATCTTTGTATTTATATTTCACACATTATTTTCAAAATTGAAAGCATTGTTTTTTTATTTAGCAAAATAAAAATGTTCAATACATCTATCTGCGTATACAGTCATATGACTACTTCCAAATAGAAACCTTTGCCTCATCTTGATGTTAATGAATCGCAGAATTCTGCGATTCAATAAGCTCAGGATTACGATTAGTAAAGAGTGTTAACACAAAAAATGAATAGTTCGCAGCTATGCAGGATAGAAAAAAGACTATTTCTGTTGACTCTTTATTCTGATCAAAATAGCATTCAAATGATTTCAAATGGAAATGAATAAAATTTGAATGGAAGACAGATGGAGCTCGAGCCTGCCCAAACGGATATAAAAATAGAGCCTGTTTCATCTCCAATCTCTTTTACGTGAGCGACACATGACGCCACTTATAAGATATTAATATATACAACTTGTACAGATACAAATAATATATACAAATGTATATATTATTGGATACAAAAGATTGGAGATGGGAGGGAAAGGAAAGGGTCATTCAGAATTCGTTTTTCGGAAGCGTTATGGCACTGGTCTCCGGAGCGCAGTGTTTAGGAGCTCCGGTGAATTCTGGCCAATATTTACTAAAAACAGAGAAGTATCGGAGCTGAGCTCCGGTGGGCTCCGGCGCAAATGAAGCCCTGGTTGCAAAGAATAATTAAAATACACTATTTTTTACAAGCATTCAATGTTAACTTTGAAAATCACGTAGCACTTTAAAAAAAAAAATTGCAATTCATGTTTTTACCCAAAAAATTCTGTTACGATAATAAAGGATTTGGCGTGGGTAACGAAATCGATTATGAAAAATTGAACGCTTTTTTTTACGCTTGGTAGAAAGCGCATCAAGCAAGTGAATTAATTAAAAATATATATAATTGTTGCTCTGTTTCTTTTCTTCTTTTTTAAGATAGAGCAACAGCAAAGAAAAAATGAAACTATTTAAACTTTTTTAAAAAGATTTCCAAATGGATAAGATCATAAATGGATCATCATAATTAATTAATATTAAACAATTTAATTGATCAAAGCTTTTTATTTATAATACTAGGGGGCTCTATCCCCCTACGAGCTACGCTCACCAACCCCCGTTCTAACACCGCAAACTTTAAAAACACTCTGATTTGATCAACTCTAAAACGATTACGGAAGATTGTATTATATTTAAACGACCAGTGACGATCTGCAGTAATCGGGTTTCCATTCATTTTCCTTTGACCAAGGGATTTTAAGGCCGAATCAACTGCTGTCGAAACAGCTAACAACTGTTTTCGTGATTGATAAAATAAGATTAATTAAACATTTGAAAGTCAACTTGTGCAAAATGGTGAAGTAAGCAATGTCGCTGCATCGGGAAATTTTATAACGATGCTATAGAAAATTGGGTACTTCTCCATTATCCCGTCTACTACTTTCTGTAAAAGAAAAGAACTGTCGCTAAAATATAGGATTTAAAGCCAAAAGTGTGGCATCGCATTCAATTGACATCAGATGCGTTACGCGTGTTAGTTATGTCATCGAGTGATCTTTAATTTAACGTTTATCTGTAATTTTAATTATATTTTAACAATTTATTAGTTATTTCGTTGATTTAAGCGTAATTATTAAACGTAAAAATATAGTTTTTAATTGAAGGGAAATATTATTACTTACGCTGTTTTAAAATTTGCAATAATAGGTCAAATATTTTGTCGAAATAAATTAATCTTACCCTACTTAATGCTTTGAAAACGCGTAATAATTTAATTATTTCTCTTTTTAATATTCACGAGCACGTATATTTTTTATTACATAATTTTCTACATTTACTGCTTTTAACACGGGATCATTTAATTATTATTTTAAAGTTTTATTTCTGTTTTTAATAGTCACGTGTAAATACATTTCTTAATTGAAAGGGAATAATTATGTGCGCTATTTTACAAATTGGTAACAATTCAAATAATGGATTTTATGAAATAGGAAATAACTCTTCATCAAAATAATGAAAATTTTGAATACAAATTGAAATATAACCTCAAAAAATGATTCAAATAAAAAAAATAATTGCAGTCAGCACACCGCAAGCTTGTCAACTATATCCTTATAAATTATGGTTAAATTCCTGTGCATTGTTTTCGCTTCTATAAAACTTGTTTAAGACAGCTATTTTGACCCACTTTAATATTAAATATCTCTTAAAATAATTCTTCGATTTAAAAACTGTCTGCTTCAGCGTATTTATCGAACATTTCTTTATAAAACTACCCATTTTCATATTTTTATATGCAATAGTTTTCTGGATATTAGTCCAGATACAGAAAGACTTTAAGGCACAAAATCTTCATTGACAGTATGGTTGCAGCTGCGGCGGTGGTTATTTTTTTTTTTTTTTTTAATTTATTATTTTTTTTAATATAGAGAGATTATTTTCTACGTTTCAGCCTTTACAGTGTTTTATTATTGCAGTTTCACAGCCAGTTGGTCTATTTTGGCGAGCGCATCCTTCAATCCATTGTTGTTTCAGCTCCTAATACAATTGCACGCGTTACAGAGACTGTGTGGGCGGGCTAACGGAGAAATGCCTTAAATATTGAAATGAGGATTTGAATTTTATGTGTTCATTCATAGTATGCCTCACATGAACTTAACACGATTTGTTGTTTCATAGGTTACAGTATACTGAGCACGTTTATTCAAAAAAAAAAAAAAAAAAAAAAAAAAAAAAAGTATTTGAATCTTGGCTGTCTTTATCTACTTATGTTAGTAGTTTCGATTAAAATTTTTCAACAGGCTTTTTGTTTAGTAAGTGGTTTTATTTATTTATTTATTTATTTTTACGGAGTGCGTTTTTTTTTTTATTATAATTATTAATCAATCGACTTTGCAGTACTCACACTTGTAGGTCGAGATGTAATTCTTTTTTTATATTAAAATGTATTTAATAATTTATAATTGGGTTATAAAAATATTAAAATGTTGCAATTGTCATGTATAAAACACATCTGTATACTCTGTATATTCATAAATTTGGGTAGCAAAAAGTAAAAAGCTACCTATTGCAGCCGTTCGGAGGAAAGCAATCTCAGTGTATTTTCACCGACCATAACCCCCCGAACCCAAAACCACCCTCGTTCAAATGTTGATTTATATATATGATTTATGTGTCATACGATAGCTGGATGTAACTAAGTGTGCGTATTAAGCTCACCTGTGCCGTTCCAGCTTTGTCCGCCATCTTGTTTCAAAATGAAAGCTACTAAAAGATTTAAAACCAAAAAATATATTGTAAAAATAGAAATTTAAATTTATTTTTTGTTTGATACAAGGATTCCGGAACATTTTTTTGTTTTGCCTCTCTCTTAAAAAATGACTGAGATAGAGCCATTTGAAATTCTAGGGTGGCTGACATTTTGAAACAAAACAGCAGACAAAACACAAATCAGGGATTCAATGATGAGTTTCAGGGAGCGTGATTTCTCGCAAATTATCTTTCATTGTTGTCATCATTTTTCCAAACATACACATAAAATTATATTCATATCCATTAGCACCCAGTTTGGCAAACCAAAATAAGTCTCCATAAATGAAGCCAACTTGGCTCTAGCTGACTCATTGGACGAATTTCTTATTCAAATTCAGTATTAACAAATCTTCTGTCATCGGGTTCATTGCATTTTAGCTTGTTGTTTTCGCGTAACATTCGCTAAAATCCTGAAACGAAGATATAGGAAAGCTAACTGTTACTCCCGGTGACTGTTTATAATTCTAGCCTGTCAGGAAGGGGTTGAAAAAAATCGATTACAAAATTCCATGTGTTTACATACAAAAAAAAAAAAAAAAAAAAAACAGGTTGATTTGAATAAAAGAGTAGACGGCTTACGCTTCTATATAAAAAACGTTTCAGAGATAAGATAACTTCAGGATATATATTAAAAATCGAAGAGGATTTTCTTTTTTTTAATCAAGACGGCCGATAGTTTTTATCGTTGAAGGTCAACTGCTGGTTTTCACACGAGTAGCTAGCTCTATTGAATAGTAGCAGCTTCACAAAAGATAAATCCCGCTTTGCACACTATTTTTAGATATTCAAAAACCACTGGCGATGAGTAACAATGAATCCGTTTATCAAAAATACAGGGTCCCCGAAAAGATTGAAACACTTTTTTACCTGTTGAATTAAGACAATGTCACTTGCAAAAGTGTCCGCAATAAGGTAGAAAATAGGACTAATGCCTATGAAATAGTTTTGCTATTCACATTCAAACAATTCCGCTTTTATCGTATTCTTTAGATGCAAAAAACAAGTTGGGTTCAATATAAAAGTGTCAAAATAAAAAGGCCCGACGTTTAAAATAATTTATTTTTATGAAAAACAAGATAAAAAACTAGTGATTATATATATATATATAATTAAAATGAAATCACATGTGTCAAAATCAAAAGGAAAAGGCAATCTAAAACACAGTTCATTGAAGATTCAAAAAGGATGAAGCTCCTTATAACTTATCGAAAAAAACCAACCTCATGAAAGAAATTGATAACCAAGAAGTAAAGAAAATTCGACAAAAGGAGATAATAAACGTAAAGATAGGTTGGACAACTGACCCAGTCAAAAAAAAAAATGTCAAAAATGCAATCTGAAAAGGGCTGAATACAACACTCTCTTGGACAAGCGAGTGAGCCTGTGAGATGCTGGGGAACGAGTCAAAAATGATATGGATAAAAGAAAAATTATAGGGTTAAAAAAAATGACTTAACCTAAATCTAGGCTTAAAGGATAGCCACTTGGTTACAGTTTGAAGAATGAAATGACATTATTAAAAATCTATGGAGAAGTAAAAAGAGGATAGAAGGAGTCATAACAATAATGAAAGAAAAGATTTAAAAAGGATTATGAAATAGAGGTCATTATTAATAAATAAAGTATTGAAATAGATATTCATTAGTAATAAATAGTTATTTAAAAAAATATTGATATTAAAAGAGTCTAGCCAAGAATAAAGTGTTCCTACGTAAGATAATGTAATAGATTCTTAATGTTTGAAAAATAATGCTTCTTGAATCTGGAGGTGCCTCCGTGTCGGCCCATCCTAAATGGATAAGCAAGCAAAAGTGAATTGGATGTAGTAACGCACTTTTTTCTCTCTGCGGGGCACTCGGGGGCACGAATGGAAGAAAAAAGAGTATCTGTCAGCTGTAATGACTCGGCAAATAATGTTCGGGCTTCCATCAAACAGTGTGCGTGCGTGCGTAGGCGAACGATTTCATCCGGAAAAGGAGAAAAGGGGTGGAGCTGCCGCTTCACAAAACATTTCCACACATCATTTTAATAGTTATGTAAAAAAAAAATTTACACTTCTTCGGGAAAATTCAATAACGATCCTTAGAAAGAACGTCCTCTAGACTTTGGGATGAAATTTTTATCTATTACTGTCTCATACGGACTTGATTCTTATACGGGTCTTCGGCTCAAAATAAACCTTTTATTGATTCACAAATTTGAAGAAAAAACTTGCTATTTGAAGTTTCTTAAAGTGCTTTACAATGTTTTAACACTCTGTGTGAAGGGTTATATCTGATTCTGAAAAACCTTTGCAGGGTCAGTCAGTGTTAGTCAATAAAGAAGCCGTAGGTTGTGTTCGTGTCTATCTGAACAAGAACTTGTTATCTGTTTCAAGTCCTTTCCCAGAATGACCGGAAACGAGTTGCACAATGACATTTTAAAAGAATCAGAATTGGATTTTTTAAACAGGTTTTCATTTAGGATTAATACTTATTTTTATATAAGATGAGATTTTCAAATGAGAAAATCAATCTTCAAACAGTTTTAAAATCCTATCAACCATTTTTCTACTGCGCACTTTCGGTACCGGGGCTCTGATGACACAAAGTTATTCGGGCTCGGGCTCGCGAAAAAAGAAAAGAGCCCGAAGTCATCTCTAACCCATGTTTGGCACATTTTAAAAAGCACGCCCAATGAGGAACCTAAAATGCATTGTTATTATTATAAATGTATCCAGTCTCCACGTTCTTTTATTATTATGCATAAATCTTAAATTACGTACACCGTGTCCCAAAAGTTTAGACAATCAATAAAATTTGTATTAACATAAAAAGTAATAAGGTACAATTAAAATTCGTGAGATAGGTAATAAATAAAAGCAGTTTTGCTGATATACACATTTATGATCAAAGGTTTGAAATTATAAAATATACATTAAATTCTATAACAATGTGCTGTCCCAAAAGTATAGACACCTGTAAGTTGTTTGGTTTTACATTTATAAAAGTAACTAAAAACTTGCTTTTAATATTTAATTGTATTTCCACGACACTTTATAACATCAAATACACGTTGTTCCATTAAGCATTGCTTTAAAGAAGGAGGTATTTCATACCACGCTTTGTCAATTACAACTTTTAAGTCATTTACACATGTATATTGCTTTCCATTTTCACATATTTTACGAATCCCCCATATGTTCTCCATGGTATTCAAATCAAATCTGGACTAAGTGCTGGCCAGTCTAATAGTTTGATATTTTTTTTGCTCTGACCATGTTTTCGTTGATGTGGAGGTATGGATGGATTCCCCATCTTGTTGGAAAACACAGTCCGGTCCTGCTAGAAAATCCATAATTGGCAGTAAATTGGTACGTAAAATATTCTGATAATCCTCTGCTTTCATTTTTCTGTCCAGAAATTCTAGAAATGTTTGGTCGTTGAAAGAAAACCCTCCCCACGTCATTACGGATCCTCCGCCTTGTTGCCTGCTGAAACAGTTCTTGGGTTCTTTTCTTAGGTCATGCGAGTAACATTTATGACCATCAGCGCCGTCTAAATTCCATTTCTTTTTCACCGTATGACATTATGCTTTCTAGCTCACTTTAGACGTGCATCTTTATGTCTCTGCTAGAAGCAAGGTTTATCATTCATTCTCCTGTAAACAATATTTGTTGAAGCTTTAATTCTTCTGTGTAAAGTACTTTTTGAAATTCTGGAAATTGATGCAATTTCACGCACAGATAAATTATCAACTGAAGCCTTTTTTAATAACATTCTATCATCACGTAACATTGTTTTCTTTGGTCTTCCGACTCGCTTTCTAGTATACCAAGTTCCACCTGATCTCAAAACTCTATAAATACTGCTTAAGGATCTCTTTATTCTTCTCGATATTTGTACAGGATTTTGTCCTTGCGCTTTTAAATGTAAAATCTTAATAATTTCATCTTTAGAAATTTCTTTAGAACGTGACATTTTTATCAGAATACGCAGGAAATGTCTTTTCCGAATCACAAACAAAACAATACATTGAACTCATTTGATTCCACAAAATTTCAATAAATTATTATGCTAAAAATACAGCCGACGATATTTCAATTAAAGGGAAAAATTATTTATAGAAGCAGACGAAAATAAAAATATTTTATTTTGTTAACAAAAATGTAAAAGAAAACACGTAATGCTGTATTGTGTCTATACTTTTCGGACAGCACATTTGTTATGTAATTTAATGTATATTTTATAATTTCAAACCTTTGATCCTAATTTATATCTGTATATCAGCAAAACTGCCTTTATTTATTACCTATCTCACGAATTTAAATTGTACCTTATTATTTTTTATATTAATGCAAATTTTATTGATTGTCTAAACTCTTGGGACACGGTGTATGTTATTTTTAAAAGAAACTGTCTTCAGACATTTTTAAAAAGAATATGTTGTTAAATGAAATAAGCTATTGAGTCTCGCTGATCTCAAGACTTGATAGGATTGCTTTTAAAGGTTTATATATACGACTGAGAATGATTTCACCTTACTAATCTTTTATTTATTATACATATTCCTCAAAAGTCATCTCGTAAACTTTCTGAGTCATTTAAGTAATAATTTATTCTCTGCACCTCGCCATGAAAATAGATAACGAGAAACCTAATTTAGCTTTCACATCTTGCTTTTCTATAAGCATTTGCTTATAACTGAATGATTCCTCCTCCCCCAGTTGTTTTCAATTGTTTTTCCCCCAGTCACGTCCCCTTTACGTTCGTAAAGGGGTTAGACTCGTTCAATTTAGGGTCCTTTCGAAGAGACGGGATCGATATCTGCTATTTGGCATTCCATTAGGAGAAAGCTTTACTCGGCCGAGTGTCACAGGAGCACACACACTATCACATCACTTTCAGTGACAAATGTTCGTTCATTCATTCATGAAATGCGGAGTCGGTTTGAAATACTATTCCGATTAGTCAAGTGAATATGCCAGACAATAAAACGTTCATTCGTGACGTCACGTAAATTTCGTAGCTCTTGGACCCCTTATGTCACGGGTTGTCAAATTCTTCTTTGTTGGGATTTTGATAGACAGTCCATTTTCTACTGAAATGAAAGCCATAAAACTGCCAAAATCTTTCATTTCAAGATGTTGCCATTGAGAAGCAGCATTGGAAAAAGCTGCTACTATACTGAACATGTAGTGGAGTAAATATATACATATATTTAAGAAGTTTATTATGCTGCTTGCGAACAATGTCTACCTAGTTTGTTTTCATACACCACCCCTTCTCAACAGCTTGATACCAGACTTACGGGAGGGGGATGGAAATCTCAAACGAGGGGGTGAAGGAATAACATATAACAGACTTGTAATTAAGAGAGGTAGCCACATTCATGCCTTACTCGCTTCTTCCCAACAAACAATCTTTGGTACACGGAGATAAAACGAAGAAACGTTTTTGATCATGAGACATCTATATCACAGACTTGCCAAAAACTGAATAAGAAACAACTCATTTCGATTTTGCGGCAGAGAAAAGGTTCAAATTTGTTGTTCAGTGTAATACAATAATATTATTAATTAAATTATGTTACTATACACTGAGAAACCAATTTGGAAACCCTGAACCCAGTTTAAGTGAGTTTTTTAAATCTAAACATTTTATTAATTTATTACCACGTTAATTCAACGATAAGTATTGGTTTGTTACAATACAGTATTGGAAAGTAACATTTACAGTAATATAAAAATGTTAGCTGAGAAAAAAAACTAAATGTTTTTGATAGAAATAGCTTCATTTGTAGCCTTTAATAGATACGTTTTACTTTAGAATGCGACATTCTGTAAAAAACTTGAATTTCAATTTGTAAAACATGAGGTTTAAATTCGACGTACGTTTAAAAGAGTTTTTTTTATACTTTTATTGAGAGATGAAGCATATCAATGAGAAGATAGAATATGGTAATTTATAGAAACGCTAAAGTAACTTTATAGAACATGAACAACAAAATATGAGAACATTCGTCGCTACCATGTCAAACTATCGAATGTGAAGAAATGCATTTTCATTACTTTTAAAAATGGGCCGATTGTCACCACTCAATTTTAATAGTACTCTTCACCAGCGTTGCCAGTTTGGCTTTTTCTTATTTAGAAATTCCGAATCAATACAAAAAATTTCAAATAAAAATTTTTGCTTTATTTAATGACAGACTTAAAGTAAATTTTTTTTTCGCAAAATTTCTGCTATGATTTCGGCATTTCTGAATGAAAAAGCAGGCCAAAATGGCAACCTTGTTCTTCACAGAAATTACTAGGCGAAGAATTGTAATAAAATTGAGTGTCAAAATTTTAAAAATAATGAAAAATGCATTTTTTCCCATTTGATAGTTTGACATGGTACAATTTTGGCAGAAGGAAAAAAAGTGTTAAACTAGTTTTAATTCGGTTTTGTAAGCTAATATTAGTTCAGGTAAAATATTAAATCATAAAACGTGAAACATTTTAACACATTGTTTTAACTTTCATTTATAACAAAATTTAAAAACTTCTTTTGAAACCACTCTACCTTCAAAATACGTACCAAGAGAGAAGAAATCTTAATTTTTGAATTATTTCTCCGCCCGTCTTTCGAAATCGCCGTAATTTCAATGCTTGCAAATGAAACCTTTCAAGATTTTGATTTTAGGTTATTTTATGCGTCATTTTTTAATTTAAATAATCCCAAATCCCTTTTGCACTTAGGATTGTCCTCTTTTAAAAATTACACCGATAGAAATGGTGTTTATCTAAAAACAAACTGGCATAATTTACTGTCACAAACTTTAAAATTCGATGTTTGTTCGCTGAAAAAAAAAAAAAAAATACGATTTATCCTTTTTTTACAGGGAACTAAACAAGAAACTAAAACCAGAAACTAAATAAAAAGACAAGCGGGAAAAATTCTACCTAACGGCAGAATGTCTTCGAAATCTACCTGTGCCTGTAGGCCGAGCCGCCAGGGATTTTTTTTAATAGGGCACGTATTTCATTTATTTTATGAAGGGGCCCTTTAGTCTA